>JAJAGP010000024.1:237500-837500 GCA_025084515.1 Ancistrus triradiatus
GCAACACAGACTTTCAACTCTCTCCACAAATTTTCTATGGGGCTGAGGTCTGGAGACTGGCTAGGCCACTCCAGGACCCTTGAAATGCTTTTTACGGAGCCAACTCCTTCGTTGCCCCGAGCGGTGTGTTTGGGATCATTGTCATGCTGGAAGACCCAGCCACGTTCCATCTTCATTGCTCTCACTGATGGAAGGGAGGTTTTGGCTTAAAATCTCACGATACATGGGCCCCGTTCATTCTTCCCTTAACACGGATCAGTCGTCCTGTCCCCTTTGCAGAAAAACAGCCCCAAAGCATGATGTTTCCACCCCTATGCTTCACAGTAGGTATGGTGTTCTTGGGATGCCAAATCAGCATAATTCTTTCCTCCAGTACGTTTTTACCAAAGGTTCTATTTTGGTTTCATCTGACCACATGATATTCTCCCAATCCTCTTCTGGATCATCCATATCCTCTCTGGCAAACTTCAGACGGGCCTGGACATGTACTGACTTAAGCAGGGGGGCACGCCTGGCACTGCAGGATCTGAGTCCCTCTCGGCATAGTGTGTTACTGATGGTAGCCTTTGTTACTTTGGTCCCAGCTCTCTGCAGGTCATTCATCAGCTCCCTCCGTGTAGTTCTGGGATTTTTGCTCACCGATCTCATGATCATTTTGACCCCACGGGATGAGATCTTGCGTGGAGCCCCAGATCGAGGGAGATTATCAATGGTCTTGTATGGCTTCCATTTTCTTACAATTGCTCCCACAGTTGATTTATTCACACCAACCTGCTTGCCTATTCTAGATTCACTCTTCCCGCCTGGTGCAGGTCTACAATTTTCTTCCTGGTGTCCTTCAACAGCTCTTTGGTCTTGGCCATGGTTGAGTTTGGAGTCTGACTCTTTGAGGCTGTATACACAGTAAATATATATATATATATATATATATATATATATATATATATATATATATAGATATATATATATATTATACTATTTTATTTGATTCCTTATTTAATTTATTATATAATTTGTTTCATATTTATTATTTTATTCATAATACATAATGGTTTTATATTCTTTTTTATTTATTCTTTTTTTCTATTTTATTATATCCCTAATTTTATTATATTCTTTGTTTTATTTGTATTCTTTGTTTTTATATTTTTTATACTTGTTTTATTTGTATTAAACTATCTACTACATTTCCTTTTACTTATCCTATTAATAATATTTTCTACTTTAGTTCTTCTATTCTATTTTATTTAATTAATTGTATTCTTTACTTTATTCATTCTATTTACCTTCATAATTTTTTAAAGGTTTCTTATTGTTCCACATGACTCGACATGTGGAACAATAAGAGCTTCAAATGACTTCACTGCAAATCTTACTAAGCTTTAATAAGACTTTCTGAGACCCAAAACCAGCTGCAGAAATGTGGGGCGTGGTGGGGTACGGGGCTCTGGGTACTCACGTCTGTGTCGGGTCCTTTATCTGCCCCAGGGCAGGAGAACGTGACGAACTCATGGCAGCGCTTATGGACCACGAAACAGCAAACTGAGGGAGGAACAGAGAGTCGATTAGAAACACACACAACAGAACAGAACGTACATAAGAGCACAGATGGTAGATCAGGGAACCTTCGACTAAAACTAAAAACCATTCCTTAATTAGCCCGAGCCGCTGATCGATGCCCTTTATTAATCCCTCATTATTAATCCCCCTGTGCTCACGGCAGCCGAGCGATCAGGGTTTGCTCTTATGGAATCTCACACCGCTCATTTCCCACAGCGCACCGCTTCAATAAAGAGTGTGAACAGCAAAAGCTCACGGGAAAAGAGACACACACGGCTCGGCAGCACCGATTCCTGAGCAGCTGAAAATGAGAGATCGGAACTTCTGGAATCATCTGACCCTCAAACCCCCCTGGACCTTCTCTGTCAAAGTGGTGAAGATGATACGAAGGTAAACAAAAAATGATTAGAAATGTTTAATTTAAAACTCACAAATGTAACTCAGGTGTTCCTGCTCTGTGTCATGTGACACTGACTCTGACACCCCTGATTTTTTCTGGTCATTAGTGACACCTGAGTGTTCCTGTCATTATGGGTGCCTAGATCTACCTGATCATTACAGACACCTGAGTGTTCCTGTCATTATGGGTGCCTAGATCTACCTGATCATTACAGACACCTGAGTGTTCCTGTCATTATGGGTGCCTAGATCTACCTGATCATTACAGACACCTGAGTTTTCCTGGTCATTATGGGCACCTGACCCTAGTAGTCAATACCAACACCTGACTTTTCCTGCTCAGTACTGATTCCTAGATCTACCTGGTTATTACATCGTAAGCCTCGTGTCTCTTTTTCACACCTGTACATGTAAATCTGCTTTAGAGGACACAGCTCTTCCTTTTTCTTCCCTTCGCTGAACT
Organism: Ancistrus triradiatus; assembly: GCA_025084515.1. Classification (NCBI taxonomy): domain Eukaryota; kingdom Metazoa; phylum Chordata; class Actinopteri; order Siluriformes; family Loricariidae; genus Ancistrus; species Ancistrus triradiatus. Next base: position 239,923 of record JAJAGP010000024.1, read on the forward strand.
CACACACAAAAGCAAACAGGAACACACCTGAGCAAACACACTCACATCCTGGAGCAGCATTCCTATATGCACCTCTAACAAGTACTGTTAAATAAGTGAATTTTTAATTTTTTTTTAACTCCAAAAAAATATACTAAATAAAAATAATAAACATAAAAAATCTACACAAAAAACTAAATAAACTGAAGTAACAGCTGCAAAATGTATTAAAATATGTAATATATACACGTATATATATATATACTAAAATATAGTAATAATAAATATTCTGGGCTTGTGGGGGCACAGAGGTTAGGGTACTAAGGTACAGGCTCATATTCTTTTTTCTGGAACTAATTTTTACAACAATGTTAAACGTTTCCACAGGTGGAGGAACGAGGGCTGCGATGCGAAACAAAAATCTGCTTAATATAAAAAAAAAACAACAGATAAATTAAAAACACTATGTTGTCAAACGATCTTCTGGTCATAGTTCTAGTTGCAGCTGCAGGGTTTGAACACACACACACACACTCACATACACACACACACACACTCACATACACACACCACACACACACACACACACACACACACACACACACACACACACACACACACACACACACACACACACACACACACACACACACACACACACACACACACACACACACACACACACACACACACACACAAGGCAGCCTGTTACCAAGGGAACAGGGCGGCTACCGGTGACAATCAATAAATTAAAGCACACGGCTCTGCAGGAGTCTGGTGGAAGCAGGCCTCACCAGCTTCATCTCCCAAAAGCCGCTTCGTTTCTAATTCTCATTTGAATCCGGACGAGAAATCGGCTCTACAACATCAACGTCATCGAGGAGCGACTCAAAAACGTCCCGCCAAAACGCCGCGAGAATCGTACGCAAGAAAGCGATGTGTAGGGAGCAAGCTTTAGGGGTGACAGTAATCAACGAGCATGCGAGGAGTTAACGAAATTATATAGGGAACGTGGAAAGCCTGCAGGTTCAAAAACAGAGAGGGCAGCGTGGCAAGCCATATGTCTCAGAAAAAAAAAATTACTATATACACCATTTTCGTTTAAGCACAAACTGAGCTTCAAATCTGACTGATCATAATGGATTTAAATAAGATTTCTTTAAAAAAAGATTTTTACATATTTTTTACTCTGCTTTTATTTTAGGAAAAAACAGCCAATTTTTGGATTTTTTTGTTCCGAAAAATATTTGTAGCTTCATTTTATATATTTTTTTAATGCAAAAGTTTGTGTTTAATTTTTATTTACATTACAAGTGGCCGTGGCATTTTTTGCCGCCTAGTTTTTGCCTGATTTATTTATTTAGATCTGTTTAATTCATTATCATTAAAATGAACACCATAATTTATATTTATTATTATTATTATTATTATTATTATTATTAATTAATTAATTAACATCTGCTTTTATTTTAGTAAAAACTAGGCAATTTTTTTTTGGGAGCAGTATTTGTACCCTTATTTTGTTTTTAATTTCTATTTACCTTACATTACAATTTTTAAACTATATCTGCTTTTTAATTAAATTAAATTTAATTTAATTTTGGTGCATAGTTTGGCACATCAAATCGTTTGTTTTCTTTCTGCGATAAGTAGGTGTGGCATTTTTTGTGCCTTAGGTTTCGCCCGATTTATTTCGAATTGAGTTATTTATCACGTTTTTGACCCCATTCTGCTGTGGTCTGTCTGTCTCAGGGCAGGCAGGGCTTTCCTATCCTCCGGCAGTCGCTCCCTTGGACACAGCCGATTGTGGCTTTAAGGCACTGCCAGGGCTCGAACCCTGGTCCATTTGGGCATCTGAGCCAGCTGATGCAGTGTGTGTGTCAACGGATATTCATTCTTGACCTGTCCTCAGTGGCAGTTACAGTGTGTTATCAGTTAAGCGTTAAAGGGGAGTGTGTGATGGAGGGCGGAGTCTCCCAGGAGGCCTGACTCACACTCTTACATAACCCTCCGTCTTTCCCTGCTCATTACTCACACAGACTGTTTATCAGGGTTAAACACAGAGAGACGTCCAGTCCAGGACGAGCCACAACGGCCCACAGCACGTCCTGCTCCGAAACGCCATGGAAAGCAGGCATGCAAACAACTGGGTCAATGGCACGGGGAAATCCTCATGATGTCATCAAATACTCTGGTTTTTACACAGGCAAACACCACCACTAACAATCAAATTATTTATTAAAAAACCAGCACACTCCTTCCGGTCTCTAAATTACAACATTAAAATTAATATTAAAAATAAAATTAAAAAACACACATTTTACTCAGTAAGATGTGAAATATAATTAAAATAATTAAAATTCTCTTGTTGTCAGATTTCCATTTAAATTCAATTGTTCCAATTTAAGTTGGTTTTAAAGTTGAAAAGTTAAACTAAAAGTAAAACATTTTTTTATGACATTATATTGCAATATATACACAATATTCTTATTTTATATTTAATTTATTTTGATTCTATTCTGAAGTATATATACATATATTTTAATTAATAATATATAACATATAATAATATATTAATTATTATATATATTAATTAATTATAAGAAAAACAACATTTATATGAAGCACTTATTTACAAAACATAAAATAATATAAATGAAAATTTTAATCATTAAGATTTCAGATATAAAACATGACCGATATCTGCAAAATTACATTAAAATTTCCATTTAATTTCAATCGTTCCAGTTTAAGTTAGTTTTAAGTTCAAAAGTTAATTTTTATTATTTGTTTTGTGATATTAAATTATAGTATGTATACATAATAATATTATTTTATATTTTATTTATTCTATTATCTATTATTATATTATCTTATTTTTATTATTTAAATATTTTAGTTGTTATATTTGTCTACAAATAAAAGATATATTATATTATATATTTTAATTAATTATTACATATAATTATATTTCTATCATAGTATTTTTATGTATTATATTTCATTTATATAATATTTATTTTCTTCTTTATTAGCAGTATAAAGAATACTATTTACAATAAAATACAAAATTTAAATTTTAAATTTCAGTTCTGCATTTATTTGTAGAACATTTTAAACATAATATTTAAGTTTAAGTTTGTTGACTTTAACTCATTTTGTTTCAGTTAACTAAAACAGGTCTGTGTGCCATTCCTGATGATCCACTAGTGTTTTATTTAATTTTATTTCAGCTTCTTTAAGGTTGATTTTACTTTATAAAGTTTTTAAGATATATTTTAGTTGTGAATTTTTATATAATTTGCCCACAAATAAAAATAACAGTACAAATAAAGCAGTATTTCAAGTGAGCTATTTTATATAACCTAGTGAAATATGAAATTAATCATAATTAAAATAAACAAAATTTATATGTATTATGAATAATAAATATTTATTAAAACCTGCTTTTCTTTTGGTAGAAACTAGGCCTTTTGTAGCTTCATGTTGCTTTTTTATTTTAATTTCAGTTTGGACAGTACATTATTTAGATGTATTAAAAAAGTTAAAAGTTTTTTTGGAATTTTTACTTTAGTTTTTTGGAATAGTATTTCTGTTTTAAAATTTGTCATTGAAAGCAATTGAATTTAATTGCATTTATGGGGCATTACTTTACTTCACCAAAATCTTCCTATGTAAAGTGGGTGTGGCTTATGTCGGTAACGCCCTGGGCACCTGACCAGTCAGAAGCCTTTTCCTTCTCATGCAGCTGATAGATTATTAAACAACTAAAAAAATATTTTACATCCGTATTGTAATGTAACGCATCTCTGGCAAACAGCCAAGTACATGCTCTGTGTGTGTGTGTGTATGTGTGTGTGTGTGTGTGTGTGTGTGCATGTGTGGGCATATGTGTGTGTGTGTGTGCGCGTGTGTGTGTGTGTGTGCATGTGTGGGCATGTGTGTGTGTGTGTGTGTGTGTGTGTGTGTGTGTGTGAGAGAGAGAGAAACAAACTCGGGATTTGCAGTTTAAATCCTAAACAGCTTGGAGCATCAGAATCTCTGCAGGTCCGACTGATTCTGCACCATTATAGCCTGACACAAAGCTCTGGACGGTCAGGACTCTCTCTGAGACCATTTTAGGAGCTCGATGGCATCCCAGCAGATGCTGGCAGGGGGTAAATTGGCAGGTTGGTATGCCTGCACGGTGCCAGCCATTCATGTGTGTGTTAGGGTAGGTCCCGTTCAGGCAGAGTGTGTGTGTGAAAGACTTCTTCTGCTATAAACACCCAGCCATTAATAGCCATATGCTGCCTGAATGCCAAGCTGGCATGAAGCGGTCCTTTCTTTTCCTGTTAACGTTGCTGTGTACAGAACGTCACATTTTTGGAAGCTTCCTGAACCCGCAGCCTGGGCAGAATGTGTCAGCCTCAGCGGACAGACCCACACTGAGCCATTGTCCTAAATAAAAACGTCCCACAGATGGTTGTTTTGGCTTCCCACGTGGTATTATTAAAGACTTACATAAGGGCTAAAGGCGGGCACGGATCACATCTGGACAAACAAGTCCCTACGCGGCCCGAACCATTAACCTGCTACCACGAATGATGACGATCGGGAAAATAGCGCACCAGACGGCACCTGCGCTTTCCACTTTAACTTTTTCTGGTTTAACGCAGAGTTTGGAAACATGGCAGGAACGGGCAGTACAAGTGAGGAACGAGACTCTCCTCATGAGAGACGAAGCCCCGTCCACTTTGACATCATACAAAGGCAGGACGGCCAATCAGGATGTCCCCTCAAGCTCCACCCTATATCACACTGAAAGTAGGTGAACATACAGGAACAAGGTAGGAATTTCTCCCATGGGGAATAATAAACACAAGGCTCTCGATATCTGAATATTTGTTATCTGAACTGTTTTCTGGCACAACCATGACCAGCTGAGCTCTCAGACCCCATTGGCGTTCCACGTTTTTTCCACCTTCCTGTTTGAACACAGATATTTTAGTTGTTCCATATTTGTCAACAAACAAATTGTATTATATATAACTTATAATTAATTTAATTAATAATATTATATTATATAATGTCATTATATTTTATTATATTTGTCAGTTATATCATTATATTTAATTATATATAAAATGTAATGTTTTTCTTAATAATAAAGAAAAACAATATTTAAGATACATGCTAATTGATATTTATTATTATTAATAATTATTTATTAACAGCTGCTTTTATATCTCACTCAGGCGTATTTATTTTATTTTATCTTTATTTTGATATTTTAGTTGTTTCATAAATTGTATTTTATATAATTTTTCATTAATTTAATTAACAATAATATATAATATAACAATTATATTTTATTATTATATTTAATAATATATAAAATTAATGTTTTTCTTAATCATAAGAATAAAAATAATTAGAATAAACACCAATTCAAATTTTTTTTAGTAAATTTTAAAGATATTAATTTGCTGGTTTTAATTCATTTTGTTTCAGCTTATTAAATAAGTCTGTGTGCCCTTCCACCAGTGTTTTATTTAATTTTAGTTTAGTTTTGTTTGGTTTTAAGGCTGATTTACCTTGATTATGTTTTTTACAGTTTAATAGCAATTTGTAGATATACAAATAAAATAGGGGTAAAACTACAATAAACAAATAACAGAACAACTGAAACAGTATTTCAAGTGAGCTATTTTTTATATTTAATGTCATTTAAAATTATATAAACATAATTGTAATTTATTTGCAATAATTATTGTTTATTAACATCTGTTTTTAGTTTAGTAAAAAACAATTTGGGGGGGGGGGGGTCAGTAATTGTAGCTTCACTTATTTGTGTTGTTTTATTTTCAGTTTAGTACAGTATTTTATTTTGCTTTAACTTGTCTCTGACCTCATACGCCAGTACTTTCCACTTTCTGGTGTGGACGCAGTGTCACGAGCTCCTGACTGGACCTTGTTAGGATTATTGATTACTGATAACAGGAGGTTTTCTCAGTTCCCGGAGCTGTTTGATCAGGAAGTGATGTTACGCCTCTGCAGACTTTGATCAGGACTGTAACCATAAAGCTCGGGTTGGGTGTGTCGGGTGGGGTGGAGATGGGGCCTCCAGGCACCGATTGTTTGTTTTGGAAGCGTCGCACGATCGATCAGATTATCCTGGACAAGCTGAAGAAGGAAGCGGATGATCAGGAGATGAATCACGCTCACCTCACTCTCACCTCAGATCAGAAGGTTTCTGTTTTTAGGAAATTCTCAACACGATGCTGAGTTTATGATTTGATTTTCTTAGGATTTCTGAACTGTAAAATGTTTTTAAACTAGAGAAAACCCTTCAGTCTCCTGTCATTAAGAGAACTTACTACAAACGGAGCTTTCACATAGCAAACAAATGTTCCTTAACTGCTTCAGTTTCAGTTTCTCCACTCATGACAAAGCCACAGCACTTCTTACTCTCGTTTCCCCGCCTCGGTTTGTGAGATTTTCACCACAAGCAGAAACTAATTCTCAAACAGAAACGGATATGAAATTGAATGATCCGTCCTCCATTCATTAAACGAGATAAGCAGCGCTGAGGTCCAGCAGTTCAGGTCCCTGAGGGACCGGAGCAGCGACCAAGCTCGACCTAAATGCCAGGTGAGGCAGAGCGGGAGCGAGAACGGGGGTTAATTAGGTTCTGGGTGACCTTTCTGTGATTTGTGCAGGAAGAAAAACACCGTCAGAGGTGGAGGGGATGAGCATATATCTCCTTTGCCAGACCCTGCACCACGTCCTGGCAACCGCTAGACCCCTCACCAAACGGAACCTCAGTTAGCCAAGGGAGGGGCATGAACCAGACAGGCACAGTGGCTGAGCGCTGGTTCGTGGTGCTGAACTCCACAATCCGTATCCCACCTCTGATGAGGTGCTTTAAAGTGGAGACTGTTTACACACGCATGGGCATTTTATTGGTGTAGAGCTTCCCTGTTGTAGCACATCTGCCTCAAGGTTAGGTCTGCATTTTATATTGGTCTCTCTCAGAAATGCGGCATTTACGTCCGCAGCCCTGTCGCTTGCCGGATTGAAACACTGACTTTGGAACACGGATCAGCGCAGGTAAGGAAACGGACCTTCTGCTATTTCAAATCGGTGGAGCTATATCAGGCCTGTCCTGGGCTGACCCTCACTAATGACTTCACCAGAGCAGGACCGGGACGTTTCCCATGGACTCTCTTCCTGCGTAGGAAAACAGCAGGCAGACCCGGACCCCTTGCCCCCCTTCCAAAACAAACAAATAAACACGGCAAATTAGATTACCCAGCCCGATTTGGATGCCAGGAGCAAACAGGATCATATCAATCATTTATTTTGCATGCGTTCAGCATTTCACATGCACACAAGCTCAAGTTCAACTTTTGGCACTTTTGGTCAAAAAAATGTATTGCTGTAAATCTTGCAGGGGTGGCATGCCATGCAGCATGCCTGGCAGTCTTGGCACGAAGCGGCACGGAGCAAAAGTGTGCCTTTAATTATATAATAGACCGATCCATTTTCCCGTCATGAAATATCGACGCTGGAAGTCGCACATTTAATCATCACCCTCATACATCTGAAACCCTGACAGCTTGTCGATTTCAACCAAGACCTGATGGAGAGTGTCAAGCACTGAATGAGTCGCCTCCCAAATTACAGATGATCTGAGGGAGTGACTGAAGGGAGCTCCCCGGACTGTGGGTAATAAATCCTGACCTGGTTTGTGTGGTGAGCTCAAATGAAGGACTGTGTGGGAATGGAGTCCTTGTGACGCCCACACACAGGGTTCATTCTCGCTTTCGGATTTTTCAGAGGGGGCCACTCGTGGTTTGGAGCACGGGGCAGAAAAAGGGCCCCAGTCCATCACTAGGGGGAGTTTGGAACATGTTTTGGGAAACCAAAACAACCACACAGATTGTAAATGCATAATGAGGATTTAGCCAGTGCTCCGTGCGGCACTAACACACCCTGCTGTGGGACTGTGCCATCCCAGATTGGCACTCATTATTTGTAGGTCTAAAATATGAGCCTGCCACTGCACAAGCCCGGGTTCGAGCCCCATCAGTGCCACCTGGCTTACTTAAGCATTTCATGCAGACACAGTCAGCTGTATCTTACTAAGACGAAAAGGGACGCCCGTCGTAGGATCATCCCCTGGGGTTGCAACTCCAGTCATGACCGCCATGCTTTTATATCCGTGCTCTGTGTATTCTTAGGGTTGGCACATGAGCCCAGGTGACCCTTGTCAAGAAATTGTGGAGTTGAAACTTGAACGTGAAAAATCAACATGCATTTTTTTCCTTTCAACGTGGCACCGTTCTCTTCACCCTGCAGGCCAGGACGTTGGCACAGTGTCTATCGCCGTCAAAAACCCGGGTTCGAGACCTGGCTGGAGTGCTGCCTTTGTGGATTTTGCATGCTCTCCCCACGTTTCCTCCCACTTCCTTGTCTAAAGGCATGCATTTGACCAGGTAGGCTGGTATTTCTAAAAAGGCATTTCCAAAAATCTGCAATCAGTGAGGGCCAATTCCCGCCTCGCACCCTGTGCTGCCGGTCAGCCCTAAGTAAGAGAGAGTCCCTAACACTGCTTAGGCACACTGATCAGTTTCGCGCTCTGCAGGTGTTCAGCTCCGAGTTCTAAAAGCGGCACCGGTGGCATGAAAGCGCTCTGGCACTGGAGTCTGCCAATCATGCAATTACACACAGCTGAGCTCTTCATGAGGCAAGTGCAGGGTGGCAGGAAAAGGCCTCGGAACTCTGACGTCCTCACACACACACACACATACGCACACACACCTATAAGCAGCCACTGGTGTCTCTGAGACTCAGTCAAAGGGCCAGCATTTATTTTTATCCCCGACTGCAGTGCTGTGTGAGAACAGGGGGAGCCTCTGTAAAATAAACCCACAAACATCCCTGAGGGTCACAACTGGGGCACCACGGGGCAAATACAGCCTAACAGTACGCTACAGCTGGAATATTCCACAAAAACCCATATGCACTCGCCATAAACCCAGTGCTTATGGGTGGACGTAGTGAGCGGTAGTGAGTTTTCCACCTTCGCCCTCGTTAGACAGATTGACACCGCGGCTTCGTTACAGGACGTCAGGCGGAATAAGATGTATGCTGGCGGCGGGGCGGGAACAGGTCACTGCTGATACAGTAAGAACAGTGTCTTTAAGAATGACGGATGCCTTAAGGACGTCCCCATGAGCGCTGTGACCGTCGCCTTTCCACTAAACAGGTATCTGCTGATGCTGCGTTCGACGGCTCGGTCCGAGCCGGTTCAGGTGGGGTTGAGCGCCGGGAGGTCCAGAGAGTGGGGCAACTAAAAAGGCCGGAACTTTCAGTACCGGTGTGTGACCGACACATAGAGGAGAGGAGAAAAACACTAAAGATACACTGATATTGAATTTCTAGGGCTGATACGATAACCGATGTTTAACACGTTATTGTGGCCGATTCCGATGTTAAATAATTTAACCTTTCTGCATTTACAACACATTCACATCATCATCCATATATGAACTGTTGTTAAAAACTGGATCAGTAATTCTTTTTAGCAATAATAATAATAAGCAATAAAACAGTTAAATCAGTCATGATGATTACTGTAAACACAGGTTGCGGTTCACTCAAAGGTAAAGAGGTTTTATTCTCTTTTATTATAACCTCCCTTTAAAAGGTAAAAATCTTTTTTTTTTAGAATTTAGAATTGATACAGGCAGCGACAAGAACAATTAAGTGTGTAGGAAAGCTTACACCCTCCCAAGAAAGAATAGAACTGCGTTCAGAACTATGCAGTCAGCAACATCAAATATTTTGCTTAAGGAAGAACAGCCAGAAGAAAAAACAAAAACATTCATATGTAAATATATAATAAATATCGGTTATAATATTGACTAAAATTCTAATATCGGACCGATGGCAATAACTGAAAGAAATCCACATATCGGCAGATAATGCATCGGCCGCTGATATAACGTGCATCACTGAACACATCTCATAACCTGGTGAGATTCACTCGGCGTCTAAACGCTTCTCTAGCACCGTCCCATCAGAGACACTCTGTCCTCATGTCAGACTAAAGGCCGAATTACGAGGACCAGACCGACAAGTTCAGGGACAGACAGGTCCAATGGCTGCCAGGGGGTGGGGCGAGGGGGGGGCACGAGTGAGATAAGAACAGAGAGAATTGTGGGACTGTGAGGAGGAGATAAAGGAGTGGATCTGAATACAATAACGCTGACAACGTAATGAAAAGAACACACACACACACACACACACACACACACACATAAACACACTCTCATGCGTTTGTCAATCCCACACAGGAACCCTGACGAGCTTCTACACTTCTAACCAGCAGGACTGCGCTTTGATGGATTCTATCTGAGCTACAAACACAGCAAAGATTTCTTCAAGGTCCAAATAACAAATTAAAAAATGACACACCGCCGTCTTAGTCAAACGCTTCCATAAAGGCCAGAGCAAAGAAAAACGATGACGCTATAAAATCAGGTGTTGCTGTGAGACGCCGTTTGGTCTCTAACACACAGAGCTGGACAGAATGTACAGAGCATACACTATTTCTTATTTATTCATTTATAAAAATCGACACCAGCTCCTGCGGCTCGGGGGGATCTCGAGGACCTGGGTTAACCCTGGACAGCTTGTGAATTTGGCCAGAAAGTCCATGTCGTGTCTCTGGTCTCTATCTTGAGAGTCTGAACCAAGTCTTCTGTCTCTTGTGTAAGAGGCCGAGTCCAGGCTGGAGTCTCTAGCATGCGAATGAGAATCTGAGTCGGGTCTTGAGTCTCTCTTCTGGGAATCCGAGTCGAGTCTCCAGCCTGAGAGTCCTAATCAAGTCTTGAGTCTCGAGAGTGAGTGTCTGAATCTTAAGTCTCTAACCTGAGAATCCGGGTTGAGCCGTGAGTCCCCATCATAAGAGTCTGAGTTGAGTCTTGAGTCCCTAGTGTAAGAATCCAACTCAAGTCTTGAGCCTAAGGGCCTAAGTCGAGTCTTGAGACTGTAGTCTGAGAGGCTGAGTCGAGTGTTAAGTCTCTAGCTTGAGAGTTTGAGTTGAGTCTCAGGCGATTGCGTCTGAGTAAATTGTTGAGTCATGAGCCTGAGAGTTTGAGTCTTGAGTCTCTTCTGAGCGAAAGAGTCGAGTCTTCAGTCTCTAGTGTAAAAGAATCCAAGCTGAGTCTTGAGTCCCTATCATGAGAGTACGAGACGAGTCTTGAGTCTCTAGCGTGCAAGTGAGACGAGCAAGTCAAAGTCTTAACATTCGAGCCTTGGAGTAAGAGTCGAGTCTTTAGTCCCTAGTGTAAGAATCTGAGTTGAGTCTTGAGTCTCTAGCATGAGAGTGAAACTTGAGTCTTGATCCTGAGAGCACAAATTGAGTCTTGAGTCTCTAATCTCAGAGTCTGAGTCAAGTCTTAAGTCTTGAGTCTGAGAGTCCAAGTCGAGTCTTGAGTCCCTATCATGAAAGTGAGACTCGAGTCTGAGGGAATCTGATTATTGACCACTTGGTACAAACGTGTTCTGTTAAAAGATTTGTGTTCTTAACGTAACTACATATTCTGTTTTCTTTTTTAACTTGACCTTTTTAATAAATGTTAGCCCTCTTTCCGCACTTCATGTAGCTTTTCTCGTTCGAATCTACAAACGTTTTTAATTTCGTTCTCTGTAATGATTATGCTGGGTGCATCTGAGCACTTAATTTCTCTTCTCCTCCTCCCCCCAGTTCACTTCATGTCCGTTGCACTTAGCGCAGAAAATAATGAGGTTTAAAAGTGTGTAATAATCAGCGTATAATGACTGTGCTAATGCTCCAATCTGTTATCGTATCTCTCTATCTCTCTCTCTCTCTCTCTCTCTCTCTCTCACACACAGTTTCTCTCTACATATAAAAACAGGGAACAAACTGCACTCGCGAGATCAGCTCTCGCAGACAGCATCTGCGATTGGAGATGAAAAAAAATGGACTCGAGTTGACTAAACTTAATTAAGCACCAGTTCAATAAAGAGCACTTAAAGAGAGCAATTACTTGATAATTAAATATTTAAAAATATATATATTATAAATCCAGTAGCATTTGTTTGGTTATCTTTGCAGTAAGGGCTCAGCTCGAACCCTCAGCTCCCTTTTGGCCTCGTGGAATAAAACCGGCGCCCAGTTTGAAGCGGAGACATAAACACGGGGTTTCTGAAATGTCAGAGTGAAGCTGCAGCACAGAAATACACACTGATCTTCCTTCGCTTACTCCAGTGTCACGACACAAATAGCGACGCATAACGTGGGGGCACCTGCGACGGCCTTCACCCCGAGCTTCACCCCAAGCTTCACCCCGAGCTTCACCCATCGGCTCACACTCAGGCTGCTTTAACCCTTACAGCTCGAGACCTTCATAAGCACCAAATAAGTCTCAAATAAATCGAAATGAATGAAGCTTCCTGTTAAGCTTGTTCGCTGTGTTTCTCTTGAATCCACTCAGACCAATGGTGGCACTCAGAGCTGCGGGGTTTTAATGAAGCCACGCCCACTGAGTGCCCCATCTCTGTAGTGCAGCACCAGAACGAGTGGTGCATTATTAATCTGTGGATTTATCCTCTGCACGCTGAGATTATAAACCCTGCAGATTAGAGCTATGACTTTACCCTCATTACTCTCAGGAGCAGGATCAGAGAGACGATGAGGAAGAGCTTACAGACGACCTCCTCTTCCTCATCGGGGATACAGAGATCTGGATCTTTCACACCGACCCCACTGATCACATCATTATCATTATTGTTCTTCTTCTTATTATTACTGTTATTATTGTTATTACTATTATTAATATTATTATTATTGTTATCGTTATAATTACTATTATTTTTTACTATTATTTGTTATTTCTACTACTACTACTACTATTATTATTATTATTACAATATATTTCTATAACATTACTACTACTACTAATTTTTATTATATTATTATTTCCTTTTTAATTATTAGTAATAAGATTACTATTACTATAAATATTACTACTATTATTATTATTATTACAATTACTAATATGATGATCACTATTGCTGTTGTCGTTGTTTGTATTACTATTTTTATTATTATTTCTAATAAAATCATTATTACTATTATCAGTATTATTTTTTTTATTATTATTATTAGAATTATTACTATTATTTTTATTATTACTAATAAGATTATTATTATTATTATTATTATTTATTATTATTACTATCATTGTTGCTGTTTCAATTTATATATTATTATTATGATTGTTATTACTATTATTAATATCAATAAAACATTTGTGCTCTTTCATAAAGGCTAAATCACACCATGTAGTCATTTATGTATTTAGTTGGTCCATGTACACTAACTGTTTGATGCAGTTTGGATCTTAATGAGGTGCTGAGTGACGTAACAGATCGTGAAAATCACAAAATAATACAAAAAATCCAACCCAAAACACTGTGGGTCTGTATGTGGGTCAGTACCTCGTCAGACTCTTAAGGGTAAGCCCCCTAAGGCTGAATCCTTATATTAGTGACCTATTGGCCTTTTGTATCTCAGTGTAAGAGAGCGAGACGTCTGTCCCCGCTGCCCTTTCTCCAGAGAACAACAGGCAGGAGAATACATAAATACATAAATACATAAATACAAACAAGCTGCTTAGCTTTCATGTTCCTTTTCCCCGTTCTGTTTTAGCTCTGTGAGCTCAGCCCCAGCTCACCCTACTGCCAAAAATCCGTCTGAGATAAGCTGTAAATCAGGGCCTAGAGTTCAGTGCGTGGTCTGATTTACAGTGACACCTCCAACCCTCCAGTTACACATCCACCATCAAGATGTCACGTCCAATCTGAGAGCAGGAGGAAGCCCGGAAAAAGGACGGAGAGCAACTGACACGGAACCAATCAAATCAGACGAGTACGATCAATACTCAATCAGCACAAATCAGGAGGTCTTCCATCTTCTGGACTCTTTTTATAGGAGTAAAATCCTTCAAGATGTTTAACTCGTAGTGTTTTTTTTTTTTGACTGGCTTTTTTTTCCTTTATATAAACTCTTAAGATGTTGCCACACAAATAGCGACGCTATTATTATTATTATTATTATTATTATGATTATTATTATTATTATTATTAACGTAACTGTTTTTACCTTTTACAACTACTATTTTTTTTTATTATTGCCATATTATTATTATTATTATTATTATTATTATTATTATTATTTATTACTATAAAATGACTACTATTTTTAATATAATTACTATTATTATTTTTATTTTTGCTAATTGGACTACTACTACTACTGCTACTACTATTATTATTATTATTATTATTATTATTATTATTATTATTGCTATTACTATTTTTATCTTATTTTTATTTATTTATTTATTTTTTATTGGATCTATTTGTACTATTATTATTTTTGTTATCACTAATAAAGTTATTATTATTATTATTATTATTATTATTACTATTATTATTATTATTATTACTATTAACATTTAATTTTAAACATTTATATTATTAACATTATTAACATTAATTATTAATGGATTTTTTTGTTTGCTTTTGATTTTTGCCTTTAAATAAAATCTTAAAATGTTACCACACAAGAGTCTGGTTTTTTTAGTGCAATCAAAAAATTATGATCCAAAAACACAATTCTCCTGTATCTTCGCACCATTTTTCTAAAAGAAATTCCTTTCTATTTTGCAATTCCACACTAGTTATTTTGATGGACAGATTCCAAAATGGCGAATCATCACGCTCATGATTATGGATGGAGTATGGACTTCTGCTCCTTTTCGGCCTCCATACACCGGCAGATTTGTCGCTAAATATTTAATGAACTTATTTCAGCGGCTTGGGGAATTCAATTAACGCAACAGAGAAGAAAACTCGATTTAATATCCCCTGTAACCCCTCTGGACGTATTTTAACAAAAGGATTGGGACAAAAGTATTGAGACACCTCCACGTTACACCTACAGAAGTTTTTATGATGTTGCATTCTAAATCTATAGGCATTAATATGGAGTTGATCCCCTTTGTAGCTATAATTGCTTCCAGAAAGGCTTTCTACAAGATTTCGCACTGTGTCTGTGGGGATTTTTGAGTTTATGAGGACAGACACAGTGCCTGTATATATTTATTAAGTCATTTGTTTTATATGATATGATGGAAACCAGACGACCGTGTCCAGGATAAACGAAGGTAAAACAGGATGACTTTCTTAGCTTTATCTATGAAAACCACCTGCTGTATTCGGGGTTAAAGCAGACATCAGGACAATCAAAACTGGCTCGCTTGCTTTTTTGCGTGGACGCATTCTCCTTAATGCACTAAAGTTTTGACAAAGTTACACAGGGACAAACTTTTTCTGCACCTTTCGTCCAGTTACTCGATTTCTTAACCGTTCATCCTTTAAGCTATCGATACAGTGTAAGACATTACTAAAACCCTGAAGAGCGCCACCTATCTTCAGCCAGATTACCGTGGTCGTCTAGAATAAGGAAACGTGTCAGGTCGGCTCCTGGTGACCTCTGATCAGAAATCAAAAATAAAGCTGTAACAGTGAGGAATCACTTACAGTGCGATAACACCACCCACTGAGATAAAGTTTAAACTTAAAACTGGTTACACCAGCAGCTCAGGCTCATGTTTACTGCAGGCAAATGTAGATCAGGGCTTAAGATACTGCGATAATAATAGTGGCAGCTTTCAAATGTTCTAGATTTCTGCATAAATAGGACGTAAAACAACTTCCGATTTTCACACAAGTCCTAATAACAGATAAAGAGAACTTTTACGCTGTTGTGAAGTGGCTGCTATGTGGCTGTTGGTAAGTGGTTCCTAGGCTGTTGCTTTGTGGTAGCTAAGTGATTGCTAGGTTGTTGCTATTTAGTTCCTATGCAGTTTTTAGGCTGTTGCTAAGTTTCTACTAGGCTGTTGCTAAGAGATAGCTAGGATTTTCTATAAGTGGCTGTTAGGTTGTTGCTACATTGTTGCTACATGGTTGCTATGTGGTTGCTAAGTGGTTGCTAGGCAGTTGCTACATGTCTGCTAATTGATAGCTAGGATTTTTCTATAAGGTTGCTAAGTAGCTGCTAGGCGGTTGCTATGTGGTTGCTACATGGTTTCTAAGTGGTTGCTAGGCTGTTGCTACATGGTTGCTATGTGGTTGCTATATGAAGAAGAAGAAGAAGAAGAAGAACAGTCTTTTGACTTTGCTGTTGCTATATGCTACGTGTTGCTAAGCTGTTGCTACGCAGATGCTATGTGGTTGCTACATGGTTGCTATGTGGCTGCTAGGCGGTTGCTATGTGGCTGCTACATGGTTTCTAAGTGGTTGCTAGGCTGTTGCTATATGGTTGCTACGTGGTTGCTATATGAAGAAGAAGAAGAAGAAGAAAAAGAAGAAGAAGAAGAAGAACAGTCCTTTGGCTTTGACAAGCTGAACTAATTTTATTACTCATTAATCCTGTGGCTCTAAGCAGTAATGCAGCTACATTTTGGACACCAAAAATGGTCAAAAATATTTAAACATTAAATACACAAAGTATAAAACACAACACGTCACAACAAGCCTTTAAATTCTGATTACTGTTCTAAATAGGGGTGTAACACTTCAGAAATAAAAAAGGAACGTCTTTTATCAAATATAAAATCGATAATATCAGTATCGTGAATCGGACTGATCAGGGGATCGTTACACCCTTAGTTCTAAACCATAACTATTTCCTCCCCTTTTTTCCGTAACAGACCGTTTTAATCCGATTGAATCCATGTGAAAGCTGCGTTTGCTACGTTGTTTTAACCAGTGTCAGGTTTTACTCTGACTCTCGCCTTGAGCTCTGTCTCACCCACAGTAATAATTTATCAGAACTGCACATTTAAACAGGTGTGTGTGTGTAATTAGCACCTAGTGTTTCAGCAGCACAGCCTAACCACTGTGTACCATACTGACCTTACTGAACTTCATACCGACTCCGCCCTGTGGAATGTGTGTTCACACTGCTCTAATTTGTTAAGACGGTACACAAATCGTCTCAAAACAAAGCAGCACGGCTGCAGTAAGGTTTTACATGATATCAAAACAAGAAGGAGGGAAAATAGCTTCACTTACTGAGGAACAGATCAGGAACAGGATCAGAGGTCAGAGCTTTAATATCTGTACAGTGTTAATACTGAGGTATTTAAATAACTAAATCATTAATACTGGGATCAAGGAGCATTTCCATCCGCATTTCGTTCTGTAGTGTTTTATTTTAAAAATAATAGCAAGTAAACACAATATGCAAACATGACGTACCTGACATTACTGTACAATACAGACATTCTTATCTTTGTGTCTTTTATAAAACTTGGAACGTTTACCAAAAAACAAAAAATAAAGGAGAACGATAGCAGGTTTCTTCTTCCTTTCTTATAATTAACCTGAGATTATAACTTCAGAACTAAATCATAACCCTAGAACTCCTAATCTAGAGTAATTGGCCTGATCTAGAACTCCAGAGCAAATTCAGAATCCTGAAATTAAGCTTTAACTCCAGAATAAGACTTTGGGTTTAAACAAGAAATCCTTTCACAACCCTTAGAAATCCAAAACGAATCCTATTTACACTTCAGACCCTGTTCAGAACAATTCCGGGTTTATTTCTGACTTTCAAGACTGCAGTTCTCTTTTCTGTCAGCAGGTGTCTCTGCGTTTGCGCTTGTACTAGTTTTCTGTCACTCAGGCATGAATTCGATATACATAAGATATTTTTATTTCATATTTCTATTGTTATTATTTCCTATTCTAATTCTTCGAACTTCACAACGTCTGGAAGGCGCAAAAACTTTTGCACACAACTCAAGTGCGCTCGTCCAAGCCTTGCGCCCGTGTAACTGCTTTACATTTAGAAACACCTTTAGAATCAGTTTGGGTGTTGTCATGACCTCCAAATTTAAGAGTACAAAGTCACACACACACAGAGTCAGAACCAGTTTATGGTTTATGACTTATGTTCACATGCCAACAGCAAACACACACTTACTTACACTCATGTGTCCATTGTTAATTCTCAACAACACAACCTCCATCACAGCACGACTAAGGGCACCTCCAAGCACAGGGTCCTCAGCGACCCCGAGTCCGCAGTACGTAAATCTGAGAGCACTCGCTTAAGATTCGGGGCTCTAGATAAGCTACAAATGAACCGTCTAATAATTCTGGATTTTATTATTAAAGTCCACAGCTAATTCAAAATCCTGAACTTATTCTAGAGCTCCTCATCTAATGATGAATAATGGGCTTGATCTAGGAGTTCTAAAATTATTCAAGAAATCCTTTCAGAATCTTGAGAACTCCTAAAAAAATCATAACCCTGGACCGATTCCCGGTCTTATTCTTCAACTCTAGCATGTATTGTGGATCCAGAAAGTATTCTTGAACCAGTATTCAGAACTAATTCAGAATCCTGGGCTTTTTCTAGAACCCCTAAATTAATAATGAATAATCGACCTGACCTAGAACCTCTGGAAGACTAATTCAGATTCCTGAGATTATACTTGAACACCAGAGCTAATTCGAGATTCTGGGTTTCTTCAAGAAATCTTAAGAGCTCCAAAATTAATCCTAATTATACTTCAGCTTCAGGATTAATTCAAAATCCTTGAACTCCAGAAATAGGTCAGATTCCTGAGATTATAACTAATTCAGAACCCTGGGCTGATTCTAGAACTCCTAATCTAGAATAATCGGCCTGATCTAGAACTCCAGAAATTATTGAAGAAATCCAAGAAATCCAAAACTAACTGTAATTTCGCTTCAACACAATTCAGAATCTTGAAATTATTCTTGAACTGCAGAGATAATTCGAGATTCTGGGTTTATTCAAGAAATCCTTTCAAAATCCATAGAAATCCAAAACTAATCCTAATTTTACTGCAACTCCAGAACTGATTCCGAATCCTGAGGTTATACCTTCACTCCAGATCCAATTTAGAATTCTCGGTTTATTCAAGAACTCGTTCATAATCAGAACTCTAAAACCAAGTCATAATACTGGCCTTATCCTTAAACTCCAGAACTGATTCAGAATGCTGAGATTATTCCATTTACTTCATAGCTGGGTTATGGTGCCCATGTTTGTAGCTGCAGCTTTTTTATATTTTCTTTTTTTATCGTTACCGTCTGTACCCGGTGGAAGCAGCTCAGCATGAAGCTACACAGCCACATCTCTCACTTTTCTCTTGCTTTTCTCTCACTTTCTAAAGCCCAAGGTCAAAGCCGAGATGCTGGTGAGAGATAAAACCTCTCACCAAAGAACCGTCCGTCCAAAGACAGAGCTGAATAAGCTGGCTCCTGTCATTCGCCGAATCTCAGAGTCGCCTCAGAAATCAATAATCCATCAGTCAATTCAGCAGCCAATAGAAGTATCCTTCAGATTTCTTTCCACTCAGCACATGAAGTAGAAATATTTAATGTGGAGTTCAGAGCCTGTCCGGCCAGTCTGAGGTTCAGATCTACAGCATAAATCAAACGAGCTTTCTATTAGCTCAAATCGATCTGAAATAAGGATGAAAGTTCATGTATTGCACGATTAACTGCCGTTATATAATTGTGTTTAGTCATGTGATGCTTTTGTAATTATTGCTCATTATTATTATTAGGTCTTATTAAAATGTTGCTAACTTGATAATTTCCCAAACACAGTCGTCCTTCTGTATCCACCAGGGATTGGTTCTAGCCAAAATCCGCCGGTGCTCAAGTCCCAAAACAATGAATAAAACGACGTTATATCCTACGCACATCGTCCTGTATTCTTTAAATCATGTTATATATATATATATATATATATATATATATATATCCATATAATATTTATCAAACAAAAACCTCGCCATTCTTTACATATTAGATCTATAATCATTCATTTACTACAGATAAATCATAAAATACTACGTTTAAATGGAACAAACAACTCAGATTAAACAAGTCCGGCTTTTAATAGCTCCTAACGTAATCCAGAACCTTATTCCAAAGTTGAAGTTCTAAGATATTACAATTAGCCTTTTCCACAAGCTGTGATTTAATAAATCGAGATGTTTTCAGCTGAACGAAGGAGCCTGAGATGGGCCACACTGCTTCAGGAGGTCAGTAAGTTCAAGCAGGCCAGCTCGAGTGTAACACAGTGGAGTTCAAAAGGTGAAAACAAACTTCCCAGGATGTAAAGTTAAAGAAAATGTATTAATCATTTATTTTCCTGGTTGGGAAAGAAATTAAGAAACCAAACAAACCAGAGGGTGGTTTCAGTCCTGATGGGACTAATGTAAAGGGGTACGATTTCCACGGACCCAAGCCTACCTGATGTTATATCGGTTTGTGGACAGAAGCTTTTATGGTTTGTACTTCGAACGCTCGTTGGTTTTGTGGTCAGAAATGGGTGGCTGGGTGTAGTGGCGTGACAGAGGGTTTAGACGATGCCATCATCTGCCAGCATATGAAGATCTTTGATTGTTTTATGGAGTGCTTGGTTGGGCGACTGCGTTTGGGATGTGAGTCGGATTTTCAGCCTAGTATTCTTTTAACGCTTATAAAACCATCCAGATGTGTAGATTAATAATTCAGTCTTACCTTGGCACTGAAATCCCTGCTTTCCAAAGCCCCTGTAGTAAAGAGAGAGAGAGAGAGAGAGAGAGAGAGAGAGATGGTCAATGAAAGCCCTGCATTAGCCAGTCTCTTAAATCCTTTAATGGCCTTTTAGCTTTCATTTCTCTTCCACGCCACAAGCGATTTGCGTCGATTAAAATAGACGCCGCTGTACAAATGAACCGTGTATGTATTTCATATCTGATATGCCCCAAATACTTAACATCCCTCACTCCTGGATTTGTCAGCGCGCCGAGAAACAAATGAACCCCATCACTCACCAGGTCCCAGAGGCACTGAGTACCTGTAGCACCGGCGCTGCTCGTACAAGAAGATTTACCGCTGATATTACGTTTGGCTTTATCATAACGTTACATACAAAACAAAGCAAGTTATGGAAAGCCAAAAGTACCTCAAGATATCCTCACCAACCTCGTCTCCCCTCGTCTCATCTCATCTTACCAAGCATGAAAGCCGACATGAACGTTATGAGAGTTCTGTGTCCTACCAGAAACCAGACTATGCACTAAACATCTGGAAATGTAATACACAGTGTGAACAAAGCAGCTAGAACTGTTACACTCAGCATGCACAAAACACCTGGAACTGTAACGCAAAACGCACTCCTAACACCTGGAACAATAAATCACACTGTGTACAAAACGCCTGGATCTGTTGCACTCAGCACAAACAAAACACCTGGAACTGTAACAGATAGCGAGCATAAAACATCTGGATCTAAAACGTGGGACTGTAACACATAGCGTTCACCAAACACCTGCATCTATAACACACACCATGCACTAAACCCCAGGAACTGTAACACTCAGCCTTCTCTAAACATCTGGATCTGTAACACATAGCATGCACCAAACACCTGGAACAATAATACCGCATGCACTAAACACCAGGAACTGTAACCACTCAGCCTTCTCTAAACATCTGGATCTGTGTAACACATAGCATGCACCAAACACCTGGAACAATAACACAGCATGCACTAAACACCAGGAACTGTAACACTCAGCCCTCTCTAAACCATGCACACAAAAAAAAACACCTGGATCTGTAACAGATAGCGAGCACAAAACATCTGGATCTAAAACGTGGGACTGTAACACATAGCGTTCACCAAACACCTGCATCTATAACACACACCATGCACTAAACCCCAGGAACTGTAACACTCAGCCTTCTCTAAACATCTGGACTGTAACACATAGCGTTCACCAAACACCTGCATCTATAACACACACCATGCACTAAACCCCAGGAACTGTAACACTCAGCCTTCTCTAAACATCTGGATCTGTAACACATAGCATGCACCAAACACCTGGAACAATAACACAGCATGCACTAAACACCAGGAACTGTAACACTCAGCCCTCTCTAAACCATGCACACACAAAAAACACCTGGATCTGTAACACACATCGTGACCAAAACACCTGGATCTGTAACACAAAGTATGCACAAATCATCTGGAACTGTAACACACATCATGCACTAAACATCTGGAACTGTAACACACATTTGTACAAAACACCTGGAACTGTAAAGCAAAGCATGAACTAAACACCTGGAAGTGAAACACTCAGGATGTACCATACACCTGGAATCAAAACACACCCCAAAACATCTGGAACAATAACACACACAACGAGAACAAAATATTTGGAACTGTAGCACACACATAGTGCACTAAAAACACGGAACTCTAACCCCAACCACAAAACATCTGTTACACTCAGTGTGCACTAAACACCTGGCTCTGTAACACACAGTGCACTACACATCTGGAACTGTAACACACAGCATTAACTAAACAACAGGAACTGTTAGACTCAGCAGGCACTCAACACCTGTAGCAATTACACACACCAAGCACAAAACATCTGGAACTGTAATACACACAATGTATTAAATACCAGGAACTGTAACAAACAATGTGCACAAAACAGCTGGAACTGAAACACACATCATATACTAAAAATCTGGAACCATTACACTCAGCATGCGCAAAGCATCTGGAACTGTAACACACCGTTCACAATACACCTGGATCTGTAACACACAGTGCACTAGACACTTGGAATTAGAACACATCGTTCACTAAACATCTGGAACCAGACCATGCAGCATGCAGTACATCTGGCCTGCACATAATGCACGGATTGATCTAAACACAAACTAGAACACACAAAATGTAGGCATACAACGTTACAAACACGCAGAACAGCTGGACTGCACTTAGTGTAACGGTTATTATCACCCCCGATGCCCAGAAGATAAACTAAACTTCTGAGTGTGTGCTGAACATCTGGAATGTTCTTAATGAGTGCATTCCTAGGAATGCTGAAAATGCCCTATAGTCAAATAAAACGCATGGAACATCTGGAACACCTCAAACATCCAGCCTGTGCTGTGGACCCGCAGTAGACCGAGGTCCAAAGGGGTCCCTGTGTGAAATGTCTTGTGTGAATTTCTCCTACCTCATTCACTATGAGTGATAAAGCTCTTGTAAACTCCAAACACATACACACACACACACACACACACACACACACACACACACACACACACGCACACATATAAATATATATATATATATGTTTGTGTGAGTGTGTGTGTGTGACTTGTGTCTATATGTAAGTTACATTTACAGAATAATTTGATAATAATTCCAAACTTGTATCTCCTGGTTGAAGTTCCACTGTAACCACAAAGTGTAACAACCGAAACCTGTGAGCTGAACCACCTTCCAGGAAGCAGAACGGTACCGGGAACGGACTGGGACCAGACCGGTTTGTGGTTACTGACCAGATGAAGTCGGTGCAGTGGCTGCAGAAGGTTGGCTGTTTGAAGAACCGGGCGGTGAATTTGTGGTCCTTCACTTCGTGTACGTTCTTCTGCCTCAGCGCTCCTTTCCGGGCGAATCGGTTCGCCACGTCCGAGGAGGACTCGCTCACATCAGCCATGGCAAAGAGGAAAACCGAACCCGGGGAAACAGTGCAATTGAAATCCTACGTTAGGAGAGGAAAAAGTTTCTCTGGATCAGCGGATCTGCTTTCCCTCTCGCTTCCCCGCTGGAGCGCAACAGGCGGAACTCGGACCGACTCTCCCCGCCGCACTCGCTACTTCTTCCAGGAGTGGGTGGACGGTAAAACGGATCCGCGCACCGTAAAACTGAGCTTCCTCCTGCCGCTCGGGGTGACGTCACTGGCCGTCCACTCCTAAATGGGAGGGAGCGCCGGGCCCGTACACGTACACGTTGCGACATCGCGTGGTCAAAAGCCCTCTACGCAGGATACACCCATTAAAAGGGGTAGTTCTGACGAAAAGAAAACTTTCTCACACTTACAGTCATTCAACCTAAACGTCCTCATTTTGAGATTAATCCCATCCCTGTCCATCAGCAGATGTCCAAGATGTCCAAACATGACTAATTATGAAATATGTTAAGGTTTTTAAAATATAGTTACTGTATCATTATGCACATATTCTGACCTAGTGACGAAAAACAAGCTTTTCCATCTCATTTCAGTTATAGCGTGGGTTCTGGGGCAATTCTGAACTATATCACAAATTCTGAGACAATTCTGAGTTACAAATGACAAATTCTGAAACAATTCCAAGTTATAACACACATTCTGAGGCAATTCTGAATGAAACTACAAATTCTGAGGTAATTCTGAATTATATTACAAATTCAGAGGCAATCCTGAGTGAAGCTATGAATTCCAAGGCAATTCCAAGTTAAAATATCAATTCTCAGGAAATTCCAAGTTACGCTGCAAATTCTGCGGCAATTTTGAGTGAAACTATAAATTTTGCGGTAATTCTGAGTTATACAACACATTCTGAGACCATTCCAAGTTATGCTACAAATTTGGAGACAATTCCAAATTATACTATGAATTCTGAGGCAATTACAAATTATAAATTCTGGGGCAATTCTAAGCTATACCACAAACACTGATAAAATATTTAGTAAAGCTATGAATTCTGAATCAATTCCGCCTGAAATTACAAATTCAAAGGGAATTCCAAGTCATACTATTAATTCTGAGGCAATTCTGAGAGAAACTATAATTTCTGAGGCAATTCTGATGGAAATTATGAATTCTGTGGTAGCCTAATCAGAGTTATAGCACAAATTCTGAGGTAATTCCTATAAATTATAATATGAATGCTGAGGCAATTCTGAGTGAAGTTACAAATTCTAAGGCAATTTTGAGTTGTACCACAAATACTGGGGCAATTCTAAGTAAAACTATGCATTCGGAGGCTATTCCAAGCTGTGGAATTCAATTCCAAGGCAAATTCTGAGTTACGATATGAATTCTGAGATAATTGTTTGAACTACATTCTAACTTATGAATCAATACATGAGGATGAGTTACTGTATGTCATGAGTTCAGAGGTAATTCTCAGATAATCCAGAAGGCTGAACTTCTGTATAATGTTATAATGTACTTTCTGAGGTAAACTATATCATTAATGCAGCTCTGGTGACTCTGGTGACTGAGGTAATTCAGAGCTAATTTAACGAATTCTGAATGATTCTGAGGTAAATCTACAGCTTGTAATGGGATGGATTGGATCACATGAGGAATGTTCAGTTTGTGGCAGATATTGTTCACATACATGTCCTAACAGGATTTGTGTGTGTGTGTGTGTTAGCCTAAGTTACATATCTACAGTGAACAAATACTGTGCCTTATTTCGAACTTTGAGCTCAGGACTGATCTGCTTGCCAAGCTTGAGTAACACTGATTATGGCAAACTCTTTTAAATAGATTAAGGAAAGGAATAAACACAAATAATATTAAATAACAACATAAGTACATTTTAAATTAGAATTTCTTGTTGTTGTAGGTAGATCAGGAGATCGTCCTCCTGGCACTGCAGTGGTGACCCTTGCCAAGCCCTCTGATGGACTGGCATCATGTCCAGGGCACATATATGTCCTGAAAATTGGGGTTAAACCTTAAAAAAATGAAAAGGCACGAGGAAAGCAAGACACAAGATTTAGAGTGACAGTATGAATACTTTCCAAACGCAAAACATCTTAATGATGGGAAAATAAAGGTTTTATTTAAACGTCCATCTGCCTCTACTGTTCATCCAAGCGTACAGTTGACTTTATGATTTCTATTTACTGAAATTAAGTTTTCTATTTTCTATACCTTGAACAACCTGGGCAAAGTCCAGCATGCGCTGTGTTTTGGACCCTGTTGGTCAACCAGCAAAACCAGCAAACATCTGCT
This sequence comes from Ancistrus triradiatus, assembly GCA_025084515.1. Classification (NCBI taxonomy): domain Eukaryota; kingdom Metazoa; phylum Chordata; class Actinopteri; order Siluriformes; family Loricariidae; genus Ancistrus; species Ancistrus triradiatus. Next base: position 265,842 of record JAJAGP010000024.1, read on the forward strand.
GATGAGTCAGTAAGACCACAACACAGCATATAAAATTAATATAAGATATAAATTTGGGGAAATTAACTTAATTCTTACGTGAAACTTACTGTAACCATGCTGGACAATGAGGTTGGATTCTTCATCACTATTAGAATTTTTTCCTTGCCACTATCACCCTAGGCTTGCTCAGTTGTGGGTCTAGATATATCGAAACCTGCAATGGCGCTATGAAATAGAATTTGTCTTTGCTGTTTTTTAGACCACATGCCAGTAATAGTAGTACCAAAAACAAAAAAGGGTTTCGGGTTGCCTGAATGAATAAACGTTTGCCTCATTTTATTAAATTCGTTCAGAATCTCAGTGTTTATTTTGGCCTAAATTCAGAGCTAAAATTAAATCAGACCGCCCGCAAAAATCTACATAAAAAAAAAGCAAAAAGAATTAATCATTAATTCTCATTTCGGCCGCTAGATGTCACCAAAGCTTGGGTGTTGTTGTTTTGAATTTCGTCTATCTCTATCCAGTAAAATAGCGCTACTTATTGGTGGCAATGAATTACCATATTAATAGTAGCTCATTTTTTCCGGTCATCGTTTTATTCCGTCAACACACAAAAAGCTCAAAAAACAGAAACAGCGTTTAATAAAATAGGATTTATTGGCTTTATAAAATGTACTAAGTCATCATTCAGCCTTCTATAATTCTGACTGGCATCCAGGCCACACGCTCTTAACACCGGCCACACCTTATTCATTAAGACTGACAGGTTCACAGACCACATCCTCTTTTTCATTAGGCCTGAAAAATAAGTTCCCAGGCCACATCAGATTTATTAATGTAAGAATGACAGATCATGCTTCTTTTTTTAAATTAAAAAGTTATTGACCAGCGCATTAACTTGTTGGTTTTCTGAACATCAGTTGGTTTGTTGGTTTATTTAATATCAGTTGTTTTGTGGTTTTATTCTACAAATATTACAACTTTATTCTACAAATATTACGACTTTATTCTCAAAATATTATAACTTTATTCTCGAATATTACAACTTTACTCTTGAAAGTTTATGACTTTATTCTCAAAATAGTACAACTTTATTCTGTAAATATTGACTTTATTCTGTAAATATTATGACTTTATTCTTGAATATTATGACTTTATTCTTGAAATTTTACAACTTTATTCTCAAAATATTACAGCTTTATTCTAGAAATATTACGACTTAATTTTTTAAATATTACAACTTTATACTTTAAATATTAAGACTTTATTATTCCATCAAGCTCATTGGTGTATTCTTAAGATTGGCACGTTCTTATTTGGTAGAAGGGTTTATCCCCTTCTACAATCTTCTATACGTGTAGGATTCCTTCAAGCAACTCCTTGATTGTTGCCTCTGATGTTGAGTTTGGCATGTTCTTCTTTAGGTGGATCGGTTGATCTTCTGCCACAGCATCTTCATGAAAACGTCTTTATTTGAAAATCAGGTAGTGAATGTTCCACAGAGCTCCAGGGTTTTGGTTTGGACATTGACATGTTCTTCTTTTGTGGAGTGGTTGATCCTCGTTTGTTTAACTTTGGTACGTTCTCCTTTGGTGAAATACACAAGGCACGTAGTGTGGGTTCCACAAAGTTCCAGAGTCCTGAGTTACATTTCTCTGGTAGAACGTTGGACCCTCTGGCCCTTCATGTAAGTTTTCTCCAGGAAACATCTCACCTTCCCATAAGCATTCAAGTAAATTGCCCCGAGTTCAGGCGCTCTTTTTTTTTTTACAAAGGATCATTGTCTCAAAGCAGATCTCCTATTAAGCCCCAAGGCCAAACTGAGCAATCTAGGGTGACAGCGGCAAGGAAAAACTCCATAAACCTTATTAGGAAGAAACCTTGGGAGGACCACACAGTAATGATTTGTTTTATTAGTTTATTTAAGGTCACTTTAAGCATCAGCTAAGAACAGACACAAGGTCCCTTCTAATCTCGTCATATATGCCTTTATATAGTCACATTCAGAATATAGTAGTAACATTACTGTTAGGAGCATGTATGTAATCAGTAGGAGTATGTAGGTAACTGTTAGGAGCATGTAGGTAATCAGTAGGTGTATGTAGGTAACTGTTAGGAGCATGTATGTAATCAGTAGGAGTATGTAGGTAACTGTTAGGATCATGTAGGTAATCAGTAGGAGTATGTAGGTATTCATGTATCAAAGGTGAGATGCATGTAATTCAAAGCCTGTGACATTTTAAAACGCATTTCACGCCATTCAGATCAAAGCAAAGCTTACAGACGTCTTAAAGCCCCAGAGGCCATGCACAGCCCAAACTAAAACATCCCAAAGATTAACTGCAGCTGCAAAATCTCGGACTTTCTGTCCTTCTCCTCTTTGTTTGCACAAATACAAGTAAAAATAGGCTGGCTGAAATAACTACCAGCATTGCCGGATTTACTAGCTGCATTCCATGACCAGCAAAGCTATCAGGCAAGAGACGATGCAGACCACGGCAGAACCCCCAATCAGTCCTCTCACCCTTTTACGCTCTTTCCGTTTCTGAACCTGCAACTACAGGACAAAGGCAAAGACATAAACATAATAAAGGCTCAAGTGACAAGATAACAACAGCGAGACGTTTTAATGATAGGTTTGTTATTGTATGAGGAAGGAGTTTAAAAAAAAAAACTTTTTAGTATTCGTAATATTTTTATATTAGTAATATTATTGTTGTTATTAGTAACTGTTTTTAAAGGCAGACGGCGACATCTAGTGTTCAGTTTTTGGAGACGTTCTTCCATCAACACTACAAATATTCCTTGTTTTTCCGCCATCAACGAAGTTTAAAATCAGATCCACACCAACAGGGCAACAGCAATAAGTGATTATGTAGAGCAAAACGTTTAATTTCCCGGTGGAAACGTTTTGAGGTCTGTATCTGACCCAGACACAACTGACGAATGCTAAATTGTTTTATCACTAAAACAAACATGGACTTCGGTTCAAAAGATGAAATGTGAGCTGTTTATTTTTCTTCTTCACAAATTAGGTCCACCTTTTCTTGGTCAGGAAGAAAAGGAAAGTCTGATGGGAAACCAGGTCATCTCAGGGTTTTCGTACCACTAAATCCAATTCAGGTTCCCGGGCTCGGGACTTAATTGGTGACACGGAGCGTAAGGCTAAAAGGGCCTTCAAACCTTGTATTGGGTGGGTCTTTGTGGCTCCACTATGTGTAACGTTGCTTAGAATGGTACACCAGCATTTAAGGTTCCTCTTGTGCATTACTCTATATCTTTTGTGTGTATGTGTGTGTGTGTATGGGGGGAGGTAATTCAACACACAATAACATCCATAAAGAAGAAGAGAGACCTCAGTGTTGCCACGGAAACAGGAGGTGGGCCCGTATTAACCCTTTTGCTTGTCGTTAGACCTTTTAGCTCGACTTGTTGAGATCCGATTCTCCTCTGATTCCCCTCACAGAGGCCTCAGACTGAGGCGGCACGTATTTCTGCTCCTCTGTACGGTACAAAATGTCCTATGATGGACCGTTGGCCCGTCAGGTGAGTACCGGGCTGGGTCCGGACCCCACCTGTAAGCCCTGGACTGGGGCTGCCTAACTTTGCAAATAAAAACTAATTTCTAATATTTGACATGCGTTCTAAGAACTAAAAGAACCAACTATAAAGATCTGCTAGGTAAAAATGTGTGTAATTATTTAAAATAAATCAATTAAAAAGCACAAATAAAACGAAAATTAAATATAACTGAATAGAAGAGCAGGAACGACTCCTCACCTCAAACTTCAGCCTGAGCTCATCGTTCCCATCGTCCTCATCTGGAATTGGCACGTTGTAATACTCGCCCTCCTCCTGGTTCAGCATCTTATACCTAAATACACACACACACACACACACACACACACACACACACACACACACTTTTAATATTATTTGTGTATGTATTTATTCCTTATTAGAGATTTTACTGAAAAGGTTTCTTAAGATTTCTGCTTTTATGGCACCAATGTTATCACACACACACACACACACACACACACACACACACACACACAGACACACACAGACACACACTCACCATCCAGATGCCGGACACTTCATGAGCTCTGACACTCCAAACGACATCGCCCCCATAAAGTCGTTCCTGGTGGTTCTGTCACAATCCCAAACCTCCACTGAGAGCCGACGGTCCTTATCTGTGGCCTTCAGCTTACTGCCAACACACACACACACACACACACACACACACACACACACACACACACACACACACACAATAGCAAAAAAAAGTATTATTATTTATACACGTACATAATAATAACAATAATAAAAAAATCTATATTTTATTAATAATAATAATCCTCATCATCATGATAATGTATTTGCATTTTAATATATAATAATAATAATAATAATAATAATAATAATAATAATTTATATTTTAACACATATATAGTAACAATAATAACAATATTAGTATATTTATATTTAGTAAATATAAACAATAATAATAAAAAAATTGCATTTTATTATGTAATAATAAAATTATATATATATATATATATATATAAACTATACACACATTTTTAATTATAATAATATATTTATAATTTAATATACAACAACATTAATAAATTAATAATAATAATAGTACATGTTTCATATTAAAATATAAAGTATTAATATCCATTTATATTCAACATTTTGTATTTTAGTATTATAACAATAGTAGTAATAATAATAATATATTTAACATTTAATAATACTATTCATAATTATAGTAATAATATTTTGTATTTTACTATTATAATACTACTAATAATAACAATAAATAAATAAATAGATGTGTAAATAAAAAAATAATAGTAACAGCAATGTCTTGAATGTTGTTAAATATAACTTGCAAATATGTGTTGTATATTTTATAAAGATTTAGATTTAGTAAAATACAGCAAAATTATATAGCTAATAACATACCTAAAAAACAATTAATGAAAATAGACTTAAGGAGACAAATCAAAATTAACTAAATTAATGAATGAATTAATTAATTAATGGCTGGATGAAGTGCAGTAATACATTATATGGCCAAAAATTTGTGGACACCCAAAAACAAGGGGGATTCTAGGGATTCTTTTGGAACACGACTGTGAGGTTTGAGTGACGGGGGTTTTAGGAGGGCGGAGGGCAGAGGGTTGATGAGTGGGCACCCACAATGTGAAGGACTCCTTCCAGGTGGGGTTGAGGGAGGAGCGGATGGCCCTGGTCTTCTTCTTGGTCTCGTCTTTGGGGTCGGGGATGAGCTTCAGCTCCACGTACAGATCGGATAAACCGTTAGGATCCTTGAGGATCAGGTTCCGGGCTTCACCCACTGGGAAGAGACAACACAGAGTGTGGTGAAGTAATCGTGTCAATGGAAAGTCCCGAAAACATATGTTTACTAACACTCTGTGTGTGTGTGTGTGTCTGTGTGTGTGTGTGTGTGTGTGTGTGTGGTTTGAAATGTGAATAAATCCACCCTGGAGTATCTCTCACACACACTCAGTACATTCCATTGTCACAGTAGCTCATTAAACACACTGAACCCCAGCCTTAACCTTAGTAACCAAAAGAAAAAGGTTTTGGCTCTTTTGGCTTTCCAAATAATGGCCACTTTGGTCATGGAACAGTTTGGGGAAGGCCCTCTTCTGTTTTCGGTCCATAAAGGCATGCTTGGGTGAGTTTGGTTTGGTTTGGAAGAACTTGACTGTCCCGCACAGTGTCCTGAAATCCCAAAAACCCCACAGACACAGTCCAAAATCTTGTAGAAAGCCGTTAGAGTTTCAAAGGGGCACCAACTCCATATTAACGCCTATAGGTTTAGAATGGGACGGCAAAAAAGCTGCTGCTGCAGGTGCAGTGTGTGGGTGTCCCAATATTTTTGCCCATATGGTGAATATATCGTGTCTAAAATCACGATATTATTCGCAGCATGCAGCAAAACAGATCCAAACCATGATACTACCACCACCATGTTTTACAGATGGGATAAGGTACTTATGCTGGAATGCAGTGCTTTCCTTTCTCCAAACATAAGGCTTTTCTTTTAAACCAAAAAGTTCTATTTTGGTCTCATCCATCACACAAAACATCTTTCCAATAGCCTTTCTGGCTCGTCCACGTGATCTTTAGCAAACTGCAGACAAGCAGCAATGTTCTTTTTGGAGAGCAGTGGCTTTCTGTCCTGTAACCCTGCCCATGCACAACCATTGTTGTTCAGTGTTCTTCTGATGGTGGACTCATGAACATTAACATTAGCCAATGTGAGAGAGGCCTTCAGTGCTTAGAAGTTACCCTGGGGTCCTTTGTGTGACCTCGCCAACTATTACACTCCTTGCTCTTGGAGTGATCTTTGTTGGTCGGCCACTCCTGGGGAGGGTAAACAATGGCCTTGAATTTCCTCCATTGTTACACAATCTGTTCTCTGACTATGGGATTGGAGGAGTCCAACAACTCTTTAGAGATGGTTTTGTAACCTTTTCCACCCTGATGAGCATCAACAACTCTTTCTCTGAGCTCCTCAGAAATCTCCTTTGTTCGTGCCATGATACACTTCCACAAACAAGTGTTGTGAAGAGCAGACTTTGATAGATCCCTGTTCTTTAAATAAAAGTGTGCCCACTCACACCTGATTGGCATCCCACTGATTGAAACACCTGACTCTAATTTCACCTTCAAATTAACTGCTAATCCTAGAGGGTCACATACTTTTGACACTCACTAATATGTAATATTGGATCATTTTCCTCAATAAATAAATTACCAAGTATAATATTTTTGTCTCATTTGTGTAACTGGGTTCTCTTTATCTACTTTTAGGACTTGTGTGAAAATCTGATGATGTTTTAGGTCATATTTATGCAGAAATATAGAAAATTCTAAAGGGTTCACAAACTTTCAAGTACCACTGTAACAGAAAGGCTGGAGAATGATGGTGATAAAGCTCACATGGACTGGATGGAACCGTTTGATTCTTTATTTAAGTTTCTGTTCATGATCACAAAAACTATAAAAATCATCCTGCACTCATCTTTGATCATGTCTTTGTTTTGAAAAAGCCACGGTGAAATCACCAACACATTAAGAGAAGAAATTAAAGAAAGAAAAAGTGGACAGGGGAAAAAAAACGTAGCGCACTCAGTGTGAAGATAGCACAATGTTAAGAATCATATCCGTTTTATCGTGTGATAAAATCGTACTCAGTGTTAAGATAGCTAAGTATCATCATTATGTGTTTCAAATCCGAAAACTTCTCACCTGTGACGTGGAGCTCTTCTCCTTTCACGTCGATCTTCAGGTAGATCCTCCCGCGCCTCTCGGTGTGATCTGTTCCGCACAGACTCGGCACGTTCCGCACACACTGCTTATGGACGTCCATATCGCAGGCTGCACACAAACACACAAACACACACACCGACGTTAAAGCTCGGATATTCAGGTCCTACGTCACTAATACGAAGGTGGAAGAGAAGATGGATTATGCTGTCGTACTCACTGTCACACTTCATGCCCTGATGAAGGAGGCCGTAGAGCAGGGAGCCACAGTGATCGCAGAACGCGGGACAGCCATAGGTGTGGATATTAAATTTGTGCTTGCTCCTCGGATCCTGCGCAGAGACACGACGTGGTGTCGGATTAGGACACGGGACGAGGCCTTAGAGACTCTTAGAAACAGTAGTGCGCAAAAGTCTTAGGCCACCGTTAGATTAGATTTCCACTGTGTGATGGTCCATCCCAGATACCTCCGCTTCTGGACATGGTTATAACATAAGGTTTATTTTTAGCACAGCAACGTTTTAAGTGGCATTTGTGAATGTAACTCTGTATTGTAAAGCTTGATAAAAGTTGGATAAAGGAATCCCTTGTCCATGTGGTTCTATAAGCTATTGATGAATGACGGTTCTTGATGCATGATTTTGCTGCTTTTGTAAAATCATGACTACAATCCCCTGTTTGAAATCACATCATTATTTAGTTCTTTTTACCTCATTACCAGCCCTAAATTTCCCAACTTTTTTGGAATGTGTTGCGAAGCTGAAATGCAGGAATGGATGTTTATTAACAAGACAGAAACATGAAATATCTCAGGTTCATACTGTCTGCTTTTAAATAAAAGTCAAAGGAAATGTAAGGAATGCTGCGTGGTTTTATGGGGTTGCAATTTTTCTGGTTAAATCTAATTTACACTTGTAACAAATGCCTCCGCTGCTCCAGCTGAATCACGGGATAGAGTGTGCTTTGTTTAAATCCTTAAAATAAAAAAATTAAATGTTTTTAAAAAAGACAAATCTCTTCTGTTTAGGTTTTTCGAAATAAAATCTGCAGCCAAATGTCCTCACAAGCTAATAATGTCAGCTCTTTCTTCCCTTGTGGGGACGCCTGGTCCTCATAATGATATATAAACTCAAACCACCTCCTATTTTGTGTACTCACGTCTGTGTCGGGTCCTTTATCTGCCCCAGGGCAGGAGAACGTGACGAACTCATGGCAGCGCTTATGGACCACGAAACTGCAAACTGAGGGAGGAACAGAGAGTCGATTAGAAACACACAGAACCGAACAGAACGTACATAAGAGCACAGATGGTAGATCAGGGCACGTTCGACTAAAACTAAAAACCATTCCTTAATTAGCCCGAGCCGCTGATCGATGCGCTTTATTAATCCCTCGTTATTAATCCCCCTGTGCTCACGGCGGCCGAGCGATCAGGGTTTGCTCTTATGGAATCTCACACCGCTCATTTCCCACAGCGCACCGCTTCAATAAATAGTGTGAACAGCAAAAGCTCACGGGAAAAGAGACACACACGGCTCGGCAGCACCGATTCCTGAGCAGCTGAAAGTGAGAGATCGGAACTTCTGGAATCATCCGACCCTCAAACCCCCCTGGACCTTCTCTGTCAAAGTGGTCAGGATGATACAAAGGTAAACAAAAAATGATTAGAAATGTTTAATTTAAAACTCACAAATGTAACTCAGGCGTTACCTGCTCTGTGTCATGTGACACTGACTCTGACACCCCTGATTTTTTCTGGTCATTTTTCTGGTCAGGACCCACACTAAGCCACTGTCCTAAATAAAAAGTCCCACAGATTTTGATTACTGATAACAGCTCGCTGTCATTTCTCAGGAGGTTTTATCAGTTCCCGGTGCTGTTTGATCAGGAAGTGATGTTACGGCCTCTGCAGACTTTGATCAGGGTTGTAACCATAAAGCTCGGGTCGGGTGTGTCAGGTGGGGTGGAGACGGGGCCTCCAGGGACTGACAGTTTGTTTTGGATGCATCACAAGATCGACCAGATCATCCTGGACAAGCTGGAGAAGGAAGTGGATGATCAGGAGATGAATCATGCTCACCTCACTCTCACTTCAGATCAGAAGGTTTCTGTTTTTGAGGAACCACAACAAGCAAATCATTTCTAAAGTACCAAAGGACTTAACAGCCTAAAAAGGTCCTCAGGGGCTGCCATTATCAACAGCCGGCTCTCAGCACAGAGTCACTAAGAGAACGAACAAATAATTTAGGAAATTCTGAAGTGTAAAATGTTTTTAAACTAGAGAAAACCCTCCAGTCTCCTGCCATTAAGAGAACTTACTACAAATGTACTTTCACATAGCAAACAAATGTTCTCTTGTAGCTTCCTTAAACACTTCAGTTTCAGTTTCTCCACTCGTGACAAAGCCAGAGCACTTCTTACTCTCGTTTCCTCCCCTCGGTTTGTGAGATTTCCACCACAAGCAGAAACTAATTCTCAAACACAAACGGATATGAAACTGAATGATCCGTCCTCTATTCATTAAACGAGATAAGCAGCGCTGAGGTCCAGCAGTTCAGGTCCCTGAGGGACCGTAGCAGCGACCGAGCTCGACCTAAATGCCAAGTGAGACAGAGCGGGAGCGAGAACGGGGGTTAATTCGGTTCTGGGCGCGTTGTCCTTAATGGGCTAAAGTTTGGGCACCCTGATCAAATGACCTGTTTTTAAACGAGACAAAGTCACACAGGGACAAACTTTAATGATTAAAATGTGAAACAAATTAAACTTGACGTTTGTAAAACTTTTTCTGAACCTTTCTGCCAATCAATCAATTTCTTAACCATTCATCCTTTAAGCTATCAATGCAGTGTAAGACATTACTGAAGCCCTGAAGAGCACCACCTATCTTCAGCCAGATTACCGTGGTCGTTTAGAATAAGGAAACGTGTCAGGTCAGCTCCTGGTGACCTCTGATCACATCCAAAATAAAGCTGTAACAGTGAGGAATCACTTAAAGAGCAATAACACCACACACTGAGATAAAGACAGTACTTAAACTTAAAACTGGTTACATCAGCAGCTCAGGCTCATGTTTACTGCAGGCAAATGTAGATCATGGCTTAAGATACTGCGATAATAATAGTGGCAGCTTTCAAATTTTCTAGATTTCCACATAAATAGGACGGAAAACAACTTCTGATTGTCACACAAATCCTAAATACAGACTTTTTTTACAAGTTAATTTGAAGGTGAAATCAACAAAGCACGTGCACAAACTATTGCATATTATCTTAAATTGTAATTATATTACAGTTACTTGAGTCATTTGGGGGAGAGTTAGGGAACGAACTTTAATGATTTGACTTAAAAATTGCTAAGTGGTTGCTAGGCTGTTGCTACGTGGTTGATATGTGATTGCTAAGATTGTTGTTAAGTGGCTGCTATATGGTTGCTAGGCTGTTGGTAAATGGTTGCTAAGTAGTTTTTAGGATGTGGCTAAGTGGTTACTAGGATGTTGCTATGTGATAGCTAGGGCTTTGTTATAAGTTTGCTAAGTGCCTGCTAGGCTGTTGCTACATTGTTGCTAAGTGGTTACTAAGCTGTTGCTACGTGGTTGCTAAGTGGTTGCTAGGTGGTTGATAAGCAGTTGCTACCGGGTTGCTAGGCCGTTGCTATATGGTTGCTAGGCGGTTGCTGAATGGTTTCTAAGTGGTTGCTAGGCCGTTGCTATATGGTTGCTAGGCGGTTGCTACATGGTTTCTAAGTGGTTGCTAGGATGTTGCTATATGGTTGCTACGTGGTTACTATATGAAGAAGAATAAGAAGAAGAAGAAGAAGATGAAGAAGAAGAAGAACAGTCCTTTGGCTTTGACAAGCTGAACTACAGTAATTACATTACTCATTAATCCTGTGGCTCTAAGCAGGAATGCAGCTACATTGTGGACACCAAAAATGGTCAAAAATATTTAAACATTAAATAAAAGTATAAAACACAACACGTCACAACAAGCCTTTAAATACTGATTACTGTTCTAAATAGGGGTGTAACACTTCAGAAATAAAAAAGGAACATCTTTTATCGAATGTAAAATCGATAATATCAGTATTGTGAATCAGACTGAACAGAGGATCGTTACACCCTTAGTTCTAAACCATAACTGTTTCCTCCAATTTTTTCTGTAACAATTAATTTACAGAAATTTCCTGACAACTCCTAAACTAAATCATAATCCTGGAACTACTTGGTCTTATTCTTGAACTTCAGAACTAATTCAGAACCCTGGGCTGATTCTAGAACTCTAGAAATAATTGTGAGGAAAAAGTGAAAACCAAAAGTGCGAGACCATTCTATTTATCTTGTTTAGTCAAATTATCACTCTCAAAGTTTGGGAAGTCGAGCTGGTGAAGTGTTCCAATCGTTGGCCTCAGAGAGAAAGGAGAGAGGCACAGAGTGGTATTGATATGGACTACGCACCCTTATTTGGTAAAATGAAACTTCCATGCTTCTCCGTGTGTTCTCTCCCAGTTCACCTCGGGGCCCGTTGCATAACATGTTTTGCAAAAACTGGGCGTCTCGCCCAGTTTCAGCTACACAAGATGTCTTGATTAACCAGCACTTAAGGGTGCTGGTTGTTATGGCAAAATAGATCAGAGAGTGTGGGTGCCTTTGGTCTGGCCAACCATCTCTGGCTACACAGACACACACAGTTTCAAAGACCATTGATCTTCGAGAGTATAAGTTTGGAGAAGCCCCTTGCTTCAGTTAGAGCTCTGCCGTGGGGTAGCCCACACTGCCCCGTACCTTCTGCTGGATTTGAACCCATGCAATAAATTGAGAAGTTTTCAGCTGAACGAGGAGCCTGAGATGGGCTACACTGCTTCAGGAGGTCAGTAAGTTAAAGCAGGCCAGGTCGAGCGTAACACAGTGGAGTTCAAAAGGTGAAAACAAACTTCCCAGGAAACAAAAGTAAAGAAAACGTATTAATCATTTATTTTCCTGGTTGGGAAAGAAATGATGAGCTGTGAGTTTGGGGTGTGAGTCAGATTTTCAGTCTAGTATTCCTTTAAGTTCCTGAATTAATGTTTATAAAACCATCCAGATGTGTAGATTAATAATTCAGTTTTACCTTGGCACTGAAATCCCTGCTTTCCAAAGCCCCTGTAGGGGAGGGGGGGAGAGAGAGAGAGAGAGAGAGAGAGAGAGAGAACTGCATCACATGGCACGCACAAAAAACTGAAACAATAACACACATTGTGCACAAAACATCTGGATCTGTAACACACAGCATGAACACACAACCAGAGCACGCAGCATGCAGTACATCTGGCCTGCACATAATGCACGGATTGATCCAAACACAAACTGGAACACGCAGAATGTAGGTATACAACGTTACCAACACGCAAAACAGCTGGACTGCACTTAGTGTAACGGTTATTATCACCCCAGATGCCAGAAGCTAAAGATAAACTATCGAAGTACACGCCGTTCTGAAATATTCAAAACACTTCTGACTGCACGCTGAACATCTGGAATGTCCTTAATGAGTGCACTGCTATGAATGCTGAAAATGCCCTGTAGTCAATAAAACGCATGGAACATCTGGAACACCTCAAACATCCAGCCTGTGTGTTGACCGAGGTCCAATATCTCCGGGACCCGGAACGTCATCTCTGCTCTCCTCCTCCACTCTTCTGCTAAAGCTCTTCTAAACTCCACACACACACACACACACACACACACTTTCTTGTGGAAAAGTTACATTTAGAGAATATTTTGATAATAATTTTAAACTTGTGTCGCCTGGCTGAAGTTCCACTGTAACCACAAAGTGTAACAACCGAAACCTGTGAACTGAACCACCTTCCAGGAAGCAGAACGGTACCGGGAACGGACTGGGACCAGACCGGTTTGTGGTTACTGACCAGATGAAGTCGTTGCAGTGGCTGCAGAAGGTTGGCTGCTTGAATAATGTGGCGGTGAATTTGTGGTCCTTCACTTCGTGCACGTTCTTCTGCCTCAGCGCTCCTTTCCGATTCGCTACGTCCGAGGAGGAGTCGCTCACATCAGCCATGTTACAAAAGGAAAACCAAACCCGGGGGAACCGTGTAAATGAAATCCTCCGGCAGGAGAGGAAAAGAAGTCGCTGCACTCGCTACTTCTTCCAGGAGTGGGTGGACGGTAAAACGGATCCGCGCACCGTAAAACTGAGCTTCCTCCTGCCGCTCGGGGTGACGTCACTGGCCGCCCACTCCTAAATGGAAGGCATAGGAGCGCCGGGCCCGTACACGTACACGTTGCGACATCGCGTGGTCAAAAACCCTCTACGCAGGATACACCCATGAAAAGGGGTAGTTCTGAAAAGAAAACTTTCCTACGGTAACAGTCATTCAACCTAAACGTCCTCATTTTGAGATTAATCCCATCCCTGTCCATCAGCAGATGTCTAAAATGTCCAAACGTGACTAATCATGAAATATTTTAAGGTTTTTAAAATATAGTTACTGTATGATTATGCACATATTCTGGCCTGATGACGAAAAACAAGCCTTTTCATCTCAGTTATAGCGTGGGTTCTGGGGCAATTCTGAACTATATCACACATTCTGAAGCAATTCTGAGTGAAATTATGAATTCTGAGATCATTACAAGTTACACTTGAATTCGGAGACAATTCTAAGCTATACTATTAATTTTGAGGCAATTCTGAGTTACAAATGACAAATTCTGACTCAATTCTAAGCTATACCACAAATTCTGAGACAATTCAGAGTTATAGCACAAATTCTGAGGCAATCCTGAATGAAACTACAAATTCAGTTCTCAGTTAACATATGAATTCTGAGGAAATTCCAAGTTACATTACAAATTCTGAGGCAATTTGGACTGAAACTATGAATTCTGTGGTAACTCTGAGTTATATCACAAATTCTGAGCCAATTCTGCGTGAAATTATGAATTCAGATATAATTCAGAGTTATACTATCAATTCTGAGGCAATTCTGCGTGAAACTATGAATTTTGAGACCATTCAATGTTATACATGAATTCGGAGAAACTTACAAGTTATACTACGAATTCGGAGAGAATTCTAAGCTATACCACAAATTCTGAGGCAATTCTGAGTGAAACTATGAATTCTGTGGTAACCTAATTCAGAGTTATACCACAAATTCTGAGTCATTTACAAGTTATACTATGCATTCTGAGGCAATTATGTCTTATACTACAAATGTTGAGGCAATTTTGAGTGAAGTTACAAATTCTGAGGCAATTCTGAGTTGTACCACAAATACTGAGGCAATTCCAAGTAAAACTATGCATTCGGATTCAATTCCAAGCTATGGAATTAAATTCCGAGGCAAACATGAATTCTGAGGTCATTGTTTGAACTACATCATAACTTAGGAATCAATTCTTCAGGTTGAGTTACTGTATGTCATGAGTTCTGAGGTAATTCTCAGATAATCCAGAACGCTGAACTTCTGTATGATATACTTTCTGAGGTAAACTATATCGTTAATACAGCTCTGGTGACTTGGTGCTTAGATCCAGTTGCTGAAAATGCCAGTTCCTGAGAATCCCTGACTAGGATAATCAGAGGTAAAACAGGATGCTTCATTCTGAGGTAATTAAAAGCTAATTTAACCAATTCTGTATGATTCTGAGGTAAATTTACAGCTTGTAATGGGAGGGATTGGATAATGTGAGGAATGTACAGTTTGTGACAGATTGTGACCACATAGGCCTACATGCCCTAAAAGGATTTGTGTGTGTGTGTGTGTGTGTGTGTGTGTGTGTGTGTGTTAGCCTAAGTTACATATCTACAGTGAGCAAATACTGTGCCTTATTCTGACCTTTGAGCTCGGGACTGATCTGCCTGCCAAGCTTGAGTAACACTGATTACGGTAAACTCTTTTAAATAGATTAAGGAAAGGAATAAACACACAAATAATATTAAATAACAACATAAGTACATTTTCCATTAGCATTTATATCAGTTTCTTGTTGTTGTAGGCAGATCAGGGGATTGTCCCCCTGGCACTGCAACGGTGACCCTTGTCAAGCTCTCTGATAGACTGGCATTATGTCCAGGGCACATACATGTCCTGAAAATTGGGGTTAAACCTTAAGAAAATGAAAAAGTCAGTTGGAAATGAGGTGGTGGGTTAAGTGTAAGCAGAGTCTAATCTGAGCCCATTTATTGATGATTAAGTGTGTAACGTTTGTGTTTTCAGCTCATGTACACAGTCAAAGGGTCAAAGGATTTTAAAGGCTGGTAAATGACGCTGACTCTCATCACCCTCCCTCTCAAAGAGGGTAACCCAAATTACCCAGGCAGCACAGCAAAGGGTTCAGGATTCGTAAAACACAAATAGATCGTGGTCTGGGTTCTCTGCAAGTATGAAGCCGGTTCTTCAGCTACTGTTATTGTTCCACTCGTCCCTCTTCGCCTTGGTCATTTCAGGTAACCTTAACGCTCAACTGTTGCCTAAACTGCAAGATAAGATCAGGGACTTGATGGAACAATAATAATAAACCGAGGCTCGGTTCTGGTGCTTTATATTAGCAGTTCAGGTTCTGGTTCTTTATATAAACAGTTCAGGTTATGGTGCTTTATATAAATAGAGCTTTGGTTCCGTTATAAGGGAACCACGTATAACGCTGTGTGAGTGTTTGTTTGTATTGTTGGTGTTACAGTGTGTCCTCGGCCTCCTCAAGAGATGGGTTCGGAACTGAGCGGAGGGCAGCTTTTCTTTGACCCGGGAACGGAGGTGACTCTATCTTGCATCCAGGGTTTCACTAGTGCTGGTGGCTCACGAAAAATCACCTGCAAACGATCCGGGCAGTGGACTGAGCGCGAGCTGAAATGTTTACGTGAGATTCTGAACACATACACGATGTACGATGAACTTGCAATTCCAGTGCTTTACCGTCAGATACTGCCACGTATGTTGGCAGTGACACCTGATGGTCATGTGGTGGAATTGCATGTAAACGGTCTTAATGTGTTATCTTGAAATAATTCCATGTATTCACACACAAACACAAACTGAAACCTTTGATCCTTTACTTTTGGATGCAACAGTAAACAGTTTTTTTTCACTAAAAGTACAGAGTGCACTAAATCTGTTCCATGTGCAAACATCAGATTAGTGTGAAATATCACCGGCGACTTACTGACTCCCGTCTTCTCCCATAGCAAAGAGATGCCCCGTCCCAGAGGCGCCGCAGAACGGAAAGGTGGACATGGACGGGATAGTGTACGGGAGTGTCATCACGTACTCCTGCGATGAGGGGTGAATGCACGTCTCGTAAAATGAGATTAATTCTTTTCATACTTAAATCAAACGCCTGATGAATGCCGGTTTTGTTTAGGTACATCCTGCACGGAACCCCTTCCAGTACGTGTTTACACACGGCACAGTGGAGCGACCCTACACCCGAGTGCACATGTACGCCAGCGCGATAATAACCGCGACCTCATCTTAAAACTGTACCAAACGCAAAACTGTAAAACAAAAACAATCTGCATTTGTGTTTTTTTGCTCCAGCTTCCATGTGCGGGCTCCCTCCTATTCCGCCGTTCGCCAAAATCGCCTTCAACAAGCAGTTCCCCGATGAAGTCGTGGAGTTCGGGGTCAGTGGGACCTACCACTGTTTACCTCCCCTGGTTCTGTTTGGGAACAAGAAAGCGGTATGCCAGGCTGATGGAACGTGGACGGAGCCGCCAGTTTGCAAATGTGAGTATGAGATATTAGAGCTCGGCAGCTAACGATTCCTGTGAGGTACTGGTGTGGTCCTAAGCTGGATTAGAGGTAAAAATGAAAATTTAAGGAATGCTGTCGTGCAATTCCACACTTTACCAGCAATCTGAGAGGGGGTTAAAGCCGAGGCGTGTACTGTACCATGAGGTTTCACATGCCACTGGCTTTTTCTACATGACAGTGTCACGTGCCACTTCCACAAGGTACCTGACAGTTACTGCACTGGCTTCATTGGCATTCCAATGGAAAGGCCAGTGGCACAGGCCAGTGGCACGTGCCACTGTCACAAGAGCCTAGCGGTGCATGACAGTTACTGCAGTGGCTTCGCTTGCATGACAATGGCAAAGTGACAGTGTCACTAGCGCCCCCAGTGTCACATGACACCCATTACAGTCCCACTGACTACATGAAAGTGTGGAGGCAGAATCTAATATAGTGTAACGTGTTTAAGTTACATGTAGCATTCATGTCCAGAAATACCGATCATTATTTAGACCAAACTTACTCACAATTATTTTGTGTTTGTTCATTTCATTGCAGTAGTTTAATAATTTAAAAGTTATTTTTTTTTAGTTTGGTCTTGGTCTTTATTAGTGTGGTCTTGGTATTGCATTTGTATTTATTTGAATTTCTCTCATTTATTTATTTATATATATAAGTTTTTTTCTTTGTCTTGCATTTGTATATATGTTTATATTAGTATAGTTTTATAAATTTTTTTGTCTTTCTAGGCAGTTTATTAAAAATGACATTTTGTAAACTGTGGCCCTTTTTTGTCTTCCTAAAGAGTTGAAGGGTGGGTTTGCCCAGAGCACCACAACCTAGAACCACCACTGCTTGTAGTGGCTCACTAACTAGCATAAAACAGTATAATACATGATTTCCACAAGACTGTAGCTGCTTTTTCAAATATGTGTGAATATTTTTTCATGTTGTTGGGGGTGATTGCTACCAGAGAAACATGCAATTTATTGCTTTCACAAAGAACTTTATTAGCAAATATCAAATAGAAAAATAATTTAAAAAATTGATATGAAAAAATATAATAGCCAAAATGTAAATAAGTACACTTAAATAATTAAATAAAACAACAGTCTCCAGTGGACAGCGATATTTCTGCTGCATATTGGCAGAGTCCCTCATGTGTTAATAATGTGCTTACCTCTGGAAGCAGGAGATCAAACACCAGATCCAGGTCTTGACAGTCATTACCCAGACCCAGAGCATTTTTTATTTTGTCAATCAATGAAAGTGTCTTAAACACAATGTTTTGATGCATGGCAAAAGCAAGGAATTGTAAATTTTCCTGTTTAGAAGAAAAATGTATTAAGCACAAAACGAACAGTCATGCAATATGAACAGTTAATAGACTATGATCACAAAAATGGCACTTGCTTGACGAATTCAGAAATGCATGGTTAATTTGATTTTAATTTTGGTCTCATCAGTTTGTGCTTATTTATCATGCTGCAGTTTTGACTTGTGGACCCATTTAACGTACTCTCGACCTGCCCACATGTTGTTGTGGATTTGGGGTGAGGTAAACGGAAAAAAGTTATTCAGAGTTGTTCGTTTTGTTTTTTTTGTGCTGTTTATCAAAAAAACGTAGGTCATGTTTTGACAACTCTACAAATGTATCTACTAATTTATCAGCTCCATTAATACAACTTGTTTTAAAAAATGCATTCAGTTATTATTATAATCATTATATTATATTAGTAGGTATAATTCCTACTCCCATAATGAGTGACAATACAGACTGTTAAGCAATTGGAAGAACTAAATGCTGGAAGATACGCATGTTAATATCATAAGTGAAGTAGCTATCACCTACCAGCCATTCTTCACCGCCGTCACACCATCACACCACAAAAACTTCAGTGGCACTACTTACACTGAAGTTTGTGGCGTCATCTAAAACCTATTTTACGGTACCCGGCAGAAAGCTGCTCGCGCTTTTAGTAGCTACAGAGATGTGTTACAGCCTAGTACTGTGTGTAGAATAATATAAAAATGTTGGACAGGCAGATCTACTCTGTTATTAAAAATAAAAAAATCTATGTTTTCATTTAAATCTCTTAATTTTATTTTTTATATAATATTTTTATACATAATAAAAGCTATATTTTTAATCACACCTACCTTCTCATAATTCATTGTATTTGTACTTTGACATTGTCAAGAAAGGAGATGTCAAAAGTTATAATTTAAAATTCCATAAAGTATGCAAATCAAATTACACCACTTTGTTTTGAAGAACACTTTCCTATGTACTCGTGTTGTGACTTTCAAGTGTTTTTACTGTAGGAATGTGTAGTAGCTAATGGGGTGGCACATTCTTGTAAAATATTCAGTTCTGTATAGAGCACAAATTGAAGCCCTAAAAAACATGCAAATAAAAAGTAAACATACAGTTTGGATGTCCCTCTGACACGAAGTTCTAACTCTAAACCCTACTCAACAGGGTGTTACCAACCATAGTTGCCATAGTAACCTGACCTTTATGACCTGACTCCAGTGCTGTGCTGCCCTAATGAAAGGCAGTGACTTTAGTGGGATCAAGTTTCACAACATAGAGTTACACAACATGTTAAACTACAGAAGACAAGCTTCCAGTGACCACATAATCCATCAAATCTAAACAGATTTTATTCACTGTAAAGCAGCACAAATCTTGACTTTCCTTCTGGGATTAATAATGTGATCTGTATATCTATTATTTAATTGTAATACTAGAAAAGCTTTGCTTACTAGCAAAAAATAACATGAAAATACGTTTTTCACACCAAATTGATAATACTGTTTGTTAGGGACAGATTACAAAACATTCAAGAGGATTCATAAATAGGTATTATAAATTAAAACTCCTCCTTATACATGCATTTATGATGACATTTTCTAAGTGGTATAAAACAACAAAGGCCTGTGTATTTTTCATTCCATGACAAACAAATTCTGTTTCATTACATTAAAAAAATCAATTGATATCATACCTTGAGTGTGACATGCCTACCTGGCATGAAAACATTTAATACTAAAAATATTTTAATCATAATACTTTATATAATATTTTATGGACAATTTGCAGAATAAAATAGGATTTTACCATTCCATTACTCCAACTTCTTACAGTAAATATGTCTGAAATCATGAGTACCAGAATCAGTAATATTCAAGAATATAGTAGAGTGATTTGATAACAATTTGATTTTCTTACTTTATTGGACTTCAAAAAGTGAGGTATATAGAATTGAAAAGACATTTTACATATGTTTGCCATCCCATTACTTCAAATTCCTACGATAAAACACTTGAAAATTATAACAAGCACACGGGAAAGTGTTGAAAAAAATATAGTGGTGTGATTTGATAGAAATTTGATTTGTTTTATTTTACAGAAGGTTAAAATTTTCCATTTGCATAATTTTGCCATCTAATTTCTTCATATTGCAAAAGTAAAAACAAGTCATTTGAGTGTGTAGTTGTGATTTTGTTTAAATATAGTGAATTTAACTGAAACGTATATTTTTAATTTTTAATAACACTCTTTCTGGTACTTTTCTTACTTACTTATATTATGTCTATAAGCTGGAAACCTTTTAAATTTTAAATGAGCTTAGTCGTTAGTAGGCTGTAATATTAAGATAGCTTCAGATTACCTTTCAATACATGAAAAAATGTAAATCATCTTTTTTATAGCTATGCAACAACATTTAATCAACCACTAGATATAGTCATACATACTATATTGTGTATATATCATAATAATAATCTGCAGCTGCAGCACAATAGTTATAAAAGTTAAACATATAGGCTACAATCACTGAGAGCAAGTGAAATGGCTTAAAGCAAAGCCTTTATTGAATAGCATAATTATAAACATTCGGAAATTAAAATAAACATTAAATGCACAACACAAAGTAATTACAAAATACTTCAGTAAATCATAGTTCTACAATACACTATTTCACCATTCAGGTTTATGTGAAGACATATAACTGTATTTTAAATTGTAAATGATTATAAAAAATTTAATTATATAAAAATAAACCCCATATTTATATTGATCGTCACATAACACATAGGGGCGGTTACTCACCGTCACGTGCCACTGTCATGTAAGCCTTTGCATTGTTTGTGGCAGTGGCACATGCCACTGGCCTTTCCATTGGCATGCCAATGAAGCCATTGCAGTAACTGTCATGTACCGCTAGGGGGCGCTTGTGGCAGTGGCACGTGCCACTTTTCATGTAGGAAAAGCCAGTGGCATGTGAAACGTCACGGTACAGTACACTCCTCGGCTTTAACTGCTGCTGGGCAATCTTCTGGTACAGGAGTGGAACTGTATGTCCTACATGATAACAATTTCTGCTTCAATTTCATTTTTTTAACGTATTGCAGTGGTAACGTGTCCTCCACCCAGCGCAATAAAGAACGGCTTTCTCTCTTTCGCCGAGCAGCGAGAACACGGCTATAAGGAGCGAGTGAGGTATGGATGTAACGAGCCCCACGTCCTTTTCGGATCCACCGAGGTTGAGTGTGAGGAAACGGGCTCGTGGTCCAAACTTCCCGAATGCAAAGGTACCCGCTTGGCATAATATCACATGCACAGACTTAAGTTTATACCTTATATACGTGCCCGTTCTTTTTTGTCTCAGCTCCCTGCACCGTGGGCATTCAAAAAGGACGCATTGAATACAAAGGGCAAAGGTTCTGGATCGAGCGTTTTATGCCCAACCTGGTGCGCCATTTAGACAAAGTCACTGTGTTCTGCCTGGATGAAAAGAAAGATTGTGGTTATCCTGTTACCATGCAGTGTAATGACGGGGATATGCCCACGCCCCCCTGTTACGAAGGTACGTTAAGACAGAGCAACCAAAAACAGATTGAAAAAGGATTGACGATTGTATGGTTACAGCAGCACAGGTTAAGATCAGGGACATATCAGATGGTAAGGGAACAGTCTGTTCTCGTAGTGAATGCTTCTAATGTTCTTTAATAAGGGACAAATCGTTACGCAGAGATCACTAGCTAAACATCGTCATTAAGATTTAACACATTGGCAAAATAAATGTCTTCTTTTCTGCAGAACCCGGCGATGTCAGGTACAAGTTACGTTCAGGTAGCTTGCCGTCTGAGATTAAACAGTGCACCTGATTGAGAGATGAAGAAGGCACGAGGAAATCAACGATCAAGATTTAGAGTGACAGTATGAATACATTCCAAACACGAAACATCTTAATGATCGGAAAATAAAGGTTTTATTTAAACATCCGTCTGCCTCTACTGTTCATCCAAGCGTACAGATGACTTTATGATTTACATTTACTGAAATTAAGTTTTCTATTTTCTATACCTTGATCAAACTGGGCAAAGACCAGCATGCGCTGTGTTTTGGACCCTGTTGGTCAACCAGCAAAACCAGCAAGCTTTTGCTAAAATTCATGTAAGTAATATATTTGTGCAAATTAACTTCATTCTTCTTCCAGGCTGCTCAATGAGGTTGGATTCTTCATCACTATTATACATTTTTAATTGCCAATCTCGCCCCAGGATTGCTCAGTTTTGGCTGTGGGTCTAAATATATCAAAACCTGCGATGAGACAATGTTATATTGTGTCATTAAAAAGCGCTATGAAATAAGACTTGTCTTTGTTGTTTTTAAGCCACATGCAGGTAATAGTAGTACAAAAAACAAGAAAGGGTTTCGGGTTGCCTGAATGAATAATAATGTGACTCATTTTGGTCTAAATTCAGAACTAAAATTAAATCAGACTGATTTAAATCGATCAATTAATCGTTCATTCTTATTTCGGCCGCCAGATGTCGCCAAAGCTTGTTGTTTCTAACTTCGTTCATCTCTAGCCAGGACAACAGCGCTACTTAGTGGTGACTTACTGAATTGCCACATTAACAGTAGCTCATTTCTTCCAGACAGTCATCGTTTTATTCCGTCAACATACAAAAATGGCAAAAATAGAAACAGTGTTCAATAAAATAGTGTTTATTGGCTTTATGAAATGTACTTTTTCATCATTCAGCCTTTTATAAGACTGACTAGCTTCAAGGCCACACCCTTTTAACACCGGCCACACCTTCTTCATTAAGACTGACAGGTTCACAGGCCACACCCTCTTTTTCATTGTTTCATTGTTTCGTTGGTTTATTGGACAACCAGTTAATTTGTAGATTTATTGAACATCAGTTAGGTTGTTGGTTTATTGAAAATTGATTTATTTTGTTGGTTTATTGAACACTGAGCAGGTTTGTTGGCTTATCAAACATCAGTTGGTTTGTTGGTTTATTGAACAACGAGTTGGTAGTTTCTTTGGTGGAACAATTCCTCTACGGATTTTCACGTAAACTTCTCATCTTTAAGCCGTTCTCTCATTCTCGAGTTTCTTTAGTGTTTGTTCAGAAGCTCCAGGCCTAAACGTTTCAGCGCTGATTTATCCACGTCCACGTCCACGTTCTGTTTCTCATTCCACTAATCTGGAGCTCCATCTGCGTAGGACGTGAAAACCTGGAAGTTGTAGCCCTCATGTTTCTCTCTCTCCCTCTCTCTTTCCTTATCTTCTGTTATTGCAAATCCCTCTCAAAATTTCCCCAGCTGTTATCTCACACCACCTTCCTCCACTTCACTCACACCTTCACCCGGAGAAACCGACATCAGATCAGAAGATTGCTCAAATCCACCCTCATCACCAGACCAGCTCTGAGAAGATCAGCGAGGTTTCTCATCATTCCTCTCCACTTTATCATACTTCATATCTCTCCCACAGAGCTCGGTAGCTTTGTTTTTTGGAGTTTGACATGTTCTTATTTGGTGGATCTTCATGTAATCTTCGAACATAGCCCAGGAGCATAGCAGATAGTTTGGGTTCCACAGAACTCCAAGGATATGGGCTTGGATTTGCTGGTGGAAAAACCTTCCCATATAGCTAAATTTCTGTTTGATTATTGCTTTATGATTGAAGTTTGGCATGTTCTTCTTTGGTGGAAAGCTGGATTCCTCTCATGTAAACCTCATCATCTGAAGGTGGCACAACATGTTTTGTGGATTTCATAGTGCTCCAGAACCTGGAGTGGAAGTTTTGTTTGTTTATCGTTTGTAGATATTCAATGACTTTATTCTCAAAATATT
This sequence comes from Ancistrus triradiatus, assembly GCA_025084515.1. NCBI lineage: Eukaryota > Metazoa > Chordata > Actinopteri > Siluriformes > Loricariidae > Ancistrus > Ancistrus triradiatus. Next base: position 290,032 of record JAJAGP010000024.1, read on the forward strand.
ACGACGTTATTCTCAAAATATTACGACTTTATTCTTGGTATTTTACGACTTTTTTATTATTCCATCAAGCTCACTGGTGTGTTCTTAAGATTGGCTTGTTCCTCTTTGGTGGAAAGGTTGATCCCCTTCTACAATCTTTTCTGTGTAGGTTGGTGTAGGTTTCCTTCAAGCAGCTCCTTAATTGTTGCCTCCGGTGATGAGTTTGGCATGTTCTTCCTTTGGTAGAACTTCTTGTTGATCTTCTGCCAGAGGATCTTCATAAAAATGTCTTTATTTGAAAAGCAGTTAGTGAGGGTTTCACAGAGCTCCAGGGTTTTGTCCCAGAAGTTGAATCAGTTCAGCTGGACCTAAGGTTTTTGTGGGAGAAACGTTTCGTCACTTATCTAAGTGACTTCTTCAGTCTCAGCTTGTTGGAAATCTTCCCCAATCTTATATACAGCACATTTTCACAATGACTGGTACCAGCACCATTGCATAACAATGCGACCGGTGATTAGTTTAATATGCAAATATGCAGATAGCCATGTCCATTAATGACAGTAGCCAAGTGTGCCATTCACACAGGATTGGGGAAGGGCTGCGATGACGGCATTGTAAGATGGTGAGAGATGTACTCTGAGGCCCGCTCCTCGGTTCAGGGATGGGCGTTCCCTTTTTACAAAAATGGCTTTTTTTACTCAGCGTTCAAACCAGCAATCCTCCCTATCAAGGATCTGCACGTCTTCATTCTTGAAAGAGTGGCCACTGACCTGTAGGTGGGTGTAAACCGCAGAGTCCTGACCTGATGAGGTAGCTCTTCTATGTTGTGCCATCTGTATCACCAGCGGCTGTTTGGTTTCCCCGATATACAATTCCTGGCAATCCTCTCTACACTTAACAGCGTACACTACATTACTCTGTTTGTGCTGGGGGACCCGATCCTTGGGGTGGACCAGTTTCTTGCGTAGCATGTTTTGGGGTTTGAAAGCCACCGATACGCAATGTTTGGAAAATATGCCTCTCAATTGTTCCGATGTTCCTACCACATATGGAATCACCACTGGTTTATGCTTAGATGGCGATTGTTGTTCTCCTCTCGTCTATCTGCTGGAGCACTGTTTGGGTGTCTTACTTGGCTTTGATGAAGGCCCAGTTTGGATAACCACATTTGCCCAGGGCCTGCTTAATGTGAGATTTCTCTCCATCTTTGGCCACTGTGTTAGTGGGGACGCTGTCTGCTTGGTGGTACAGTGTCCTGATGACTCCTAATTTGTGCACCTATCCTGTGTGAATGGCACACAGGACCATTGTCATTAATGGCCATGGCTATCTGCATATTAAACTGATCAGTGGTTCAAATGTTATGTAATGGTGCTGGTATCAGGCGTTATGCAAATGTGCTGTATATAAGATTGGGGAAGTTTTCCAACTAGCTGAGACTGGAGAAGTCACTTAGATGAGTGACGAAACGTTTCTCCGACAAAACCTTATGTCCAGATGAACAGATTCAACTTCTGGAATTTTCTCACCTGGATTACTGAGTATGCATCAAGACACTCCAGGGTTTTGGTTTGGACTTTGGCGTTCTTCTTTTGTGGAATGGTTGATCCTCGTTCATGTAACTTTGGTACGTTCTCCTTTGGTGAAACACATACAGCACGTAGTCTGGCTTCCACAAAGCTCCAGAGTCCTGAGTTACATTTCTCTGGTAGAATGTTGGACCCTCTGGCCCTTCATGTAGGTTTTCTCCAGGAAACATCTAACCTTCCCATAAGCATGCAAGTAAATTGCCCCGAGTTTAAGATTGAACGAGGGTTGGTCCTGGGATGGAACCCACACCAAACGTCTCCCTCAAGCACAGTGAGTTCATCTTTATGAGGTCTGCTTGATGATTAAAGGTCTTCAGATCAGTGATGTCCATCCAGACCTTCTCAACTTTGGTCTTTACTCTTCTACAGATCGCTGGTTCTGAGATTCTGGCCACGTCTCACAAATCACAGCTGCGCTTTTAGCTGTTTCGGTCTCCCAAGCGACTTCACGTTGGGCCCGATTCAGCGAAGCAGCCTTTGTAGGAAGCTTCAGAATCAGCATCAGTAGGACCAGCCCTGGTGGAGTTTCCATCCTGTGGGATTATAGCTTCTCTTCCTCCCTCCGGCCACAGAGAGGGGCGCCAAAATGGAAAAGCATCACTTGTGAAAACATCAAACGTGCAGCTGGAATAAAAGCTTGAGTTGTTTTGTTGTGGGAGGCGAAGAGGAGATCAGCGAGGCTTAAACCACATCTGTCCCGGACTCTCTAACGGACCTTAATGAAGGCAAGAACCCGAACCAAGAACCCGACCTCTGTTTATATCATTCTGTTTACGCCACGACAGAGAGCATGTTGTAAAATCATCTTCGTTACACGCCAGGCTAACAATAGCATCAAAGAGTCACATGCCAATGCCAGGGCTGACATTCTTCAGAACAAACCCGGTCTGGTCCGCTGGGGCAGTGGGTTTGTGCCACGCAACGGTGCCAAGCGGCCCTGCGTTTAAGAGAGAGGAAGAATGACTTAACGGATATGCTTTGAAGTTTGAGCACATTGTTTGTAATAGATAAAAGAGTAATGGGTGTGTGTATGTGTGTGTGTGTGTGTGTGTGTGTGTGTGTGTGTGTGTGTGTGTGTGTGTGTGTGTGTGTGTGTGTGTTGGTGACAGTTGGCAGACCCTGCCGAAGAGGAAGACAACTGTCACCACGTTGTCACTCCAACCTCTTGCTTATCATCATCCCACACACACACACACACACACACACACACACACACACACACACACACACACACACACACACAGAAGTCTGTAACAGGAAGTGTCGAGTTGCCCTTTGGCACCAGAGATGTACTTCGCTCTTTGATGATGTTGAGCAACGCTTCAACTGGCAGATGATCTCATATCTGTAATTCCAAACAACCACTGGAATAAAATGGCACTTCGGAATATTTAGAAAATAAAGTCGTAATATTTTGAGAATAAAGTTGTAATATTTCAAGAATAAAGTTGTAATATTTTGAGAATAAAGTCTTAATATTTCCAGAATAAAGTTGTAATATTTATAGAATAAAGTTTGTCTAAAGCTGCTTTGAGAAAAACCAAACAACGTAATACAGAAAACTGTATTAATGCCCATGGTTTTGGAATGAGATGTTTAAGTTCATAGTGGTGTGCCCACATACTTTTGGCTGCAGAGTTTATAAAATACCAGAATCAACCCACAAGTTCCATATTCTTCCCATGGGGATGGGTTACAGGAATATTAGGGCCTGGTCTAGACTGTGCCACGTGCCACGGACACTGTGCCTGTACCTACTGTGCCAGACCTCATCCTTTCGGCTTCCTGACTTATAAGGTCCAAACCTAAACCTTTGCCCCTCGTATCGATCAAACAGTGAGTAAATTCTGCTGGTCCTGAGCAGAGGAAACATTAGTAGCGGTCGTTCTGTCATGGTGGGTGTTTTCTTGCTCCAGGCGAGCCTTTAATCTGGCTCGCTCTGGGACGGTTTTACTGGAACTGCTTAAACACCAAGTCTGATTCACTTCCACTCTAGTTCCATGAGATTTCTCTGTCTGTTTGGGATTATCTCTTTGGAAGCTGAGACTCCTAAGAGATGATAAGATGCATAAATGTTCAAAAAAGACCATACTTCCTTAAACAATCCTCAAACCTTGTCATTTCACCAGGTGTGCTCAGACTTTTGCAAACCACGACCCTCTGCAGAATAAAGCAGTTATTAATGAGTAAATAAAACTGTTTTATGTTAAAATAATCAGATGCCGAATAGTCACTACATCCCAGAATATTTCAACCTGCATCTTAATATTCACACACACACACACACACACACACACACACACACACACACACACACACACACACACACACACACATGCACATTCTTTCCCCTCATGCCTTTCTTCTATGCATAATGTGGATATGTTTATATAAATCTTCTCCAGTGAAGGGTATAAATCCCCATATGCACACACAACACACCCACACACACACACACACACCACACACACACACAACACACACACACACACACACACACACAACACACACTTTTATCGCTGCAAGCTGTGAATCATAAGTGTCTGAGCTCAGGATATCTGCTGGCTGGATATGACCTCCAGATGTAATGAACAGTAAAGGACGGTAGCACCTGCAGTCACAGCGCAGTCACAGCGCCATGCACACACACACACACACACACACACACACATACACACACACTGTTGTTATAAAAGCAGAAGATTTTGAAAAGCAGAAAAGCAAGAAAGCAAGAAAAGCAAAACTGGGTACACATTCGCTTTTCTATCAAATATTCAAATATACATACATATTTACAATACCAAATAACTCACCATGTTCGTTTCAAGTCTCTGGCGGAGGTGGGCGAAGAACAGAAGTCTTAAAGGTAAGGCCATTACACAACGAATGTGATGCGATTTTTTTTTCAAAACAAAATTACAACGGCATTTTAAGGCCAGAGAAAAAACTTTATATAAAGCCGCAATATTTTTCGAGAATAAAGTTGTAATATTTCGAGCACAAAGTCAGAATATTTTGAAAATAAAGCCGTTACATTTTGAGAATAAAGTCATAATATTTACAGAATAAAGTCATAATATTTTGAGAATAAAATTGTAATGTTATCGAGAATAAAATGGTAATATTACAAGCATAAAATCATAATTTTTTGAAAATAAATCTGTAATATTTTGAGAATAATATTTCGAGATTAAAGTTTAATATTTCAAGCATATTTTGAAAATAAAGTGGTAGTATTTTGAGAATAAAGTCGCAACATTTCCAGAATGACGTCATAATATTTTGAGAATAAAGTCTTAATATTTTTAAGAATAAACTAATAATATTTCAATTAAAAGTCTTCGGTAGAAAAAATAGGTTGAGAATAAACTCGCACTATTTTGAGGATAAAATCATAATATTTCAAAACTAAGAGCATAATATTTCGAGAATAAATTTGGAGTATTTTGAAAATAAAGTCGTAATATTTTGAGACTTATATCTTAATATTCTGAGACTATTAGTTATTAGTTTATCTTGAGTGAGCATTTGATCCTGATGAACCAGAGAACATCTCGGATGATTTCTCCATCATCCTGCTGAGTTTGTGTATTAAACATGTTCTCTGATCAGACTGATCGTCTCTGACTGCTCGGCCCGGCCCCTGTTTCCCTGTTTCCCTGTTTCCCTGTTTCATTCGCATCCAAATGCCTTCAAAGCGGCGGGAGGAATTTACTCCAGGGTTTGGTCCAAACTCATCGACTTGGAGTGCAACCTTTGCGTCGATCAGAAGAAGGCGAGCTAAGAGGCGTGTGTGTGTGTGTGTGTGAGTGTGTGTGTGTGTGTGAGTGTGTGTGTGTTTAGGGCCGTGTAGGCGCCTCTCGCATGCATCTTTAAACAGGATGGATCATTCTTCCACCTAAAGCGCATCGCTGACATTCCACCTTATGAATCAGCATGATGAGTGATGCAACACACATACCTCGTAGATACCACAAACACACATACACACACACACACACAAAAACCACAACATCGATTGAATCCACACCTCGCTCCTGACTTGCGTTCCGGTGAGGTTTTACCGAGTTAATGCGAGGATCAATACGCACATTTTCCTCTTTCCGCTTCGCCTCCTGTCTGCGGGCTTTCAGATCTCGGATGAGAAACAGTTGCGCAGGTGCTGCACATTTTCAATGCAGGACTGAACAGAGGCCAGAGAGGAACCATATGGGACATCCGTCTCCCTGCAGAACCCCACGTTCCCCTGTCATCAGTTTCGGGGCCTCTCTTTGATAAGCGTGAAAGCGGAAACACCTGAGGTGAGACGGCTCGTGTTGGGTCTCACAGTCCTCACCATCATCCTGCGTTCTTCTTGGAAGCTCAGGTCAGCGCACGGAAAAATTCACAACAGATTTATGGCCCCGGCGATCAACCCCAGGATGGGGAAAAACTCAGGATGAGGGAGGAACAAGACAACAAACTCAACCTTGAACTCAAATGAGATCCGAGTTGTGTTCCCTCCTCCACCATGCTTCACAGATGAGACACAGAACTATGTCCCGAAGGTCGTGGAACATCCAGGTCGTCCTTGTTTTGGGAGACCTGAGTTCTTCCGTTATAGCGGTTTTTCTAGATGGTTCTATGCTTTTGGTGTGGTCTTTGCAGGACGTCCACTCACAAAGGCAGTACAGCAAGAGTGCTTCAAACTTCATACGTTTTGATTTCTGTTATAATATTTTATTATAATGAAGATTTTCAGATGTCTGCACAGGTCTCCTGCTGTTAATCTAGTATTTTCCAACCTTCTTCACCATTGTGCAATGTGCTCTTGGTGTGATCTTTGCAGGACGATGATACTCAAGGCTTTTGTAGGCTTTTCCAGCTCTACGCATCTCCACATTTCGTCGATTTTAATAACAGCACAGTTCGTAATTGTTACGGGGGCTCACCTGCTTTTCCGACACTAGGGGGTAGTGTTGGCTTTCTTTCCTCAGGTTGAGACCCTGACAGTCAGCACGATTGCACATGCATGACGAAGGCTGTGCGATCACGTTATTATTATCCCGTGCAGATCTCATTAAGCTGCTCGTTTGCTTTATGGGCAACATCCACTGACTCAGGTATATACGGTGCGTCCTGAGTTCAGTCGGTGTCGCACCATCCTCCGTGATGGGGGTACCATCGCCCATCGGAGCCCTCACCCGGCTCAGACGTGCTGCAGCGGACGCTCGCTGGTCCCTGGCATGTTAGGGATAATGGTAACTGTTTTTTTGAAGAAAAACAGTAATTGTACTGCTAGGAAGCCGGATGGTAACCGCTAGGGTATTAGACGGTAGAGTAGGGCCAGGAACCGCTCTTCGCGTCCCCTATGCTGCATCACGGCTGGCCGGCGCCCTCCGGGGCTTTAGACTCGCTGCTGCGGTAGCTGGAGCACCTCCCTGTTATCCCCTTGCCGAGTCCGCTTCTTTATTTAAAGTATTTTTCTTTGCGCTTTGTGCTGGAGGCCGTTGCCACCGCCCGTGCTGTATTTAAAGGGAACGACTTGCTGCTCCTCAGCCCCGTTCCGTACTGAATTTGAAGGGAACGTTTCGCTGCTCCACAGCCTCGTTCCATTTTCGCGTCCGATGTCGTGCTGCGCATGCTCGGTACGGTGGCCAGCTCTGCGCCCACTTTAGCCCCTACGCCGCCATGCGTAGAACCGTGAGTCGCTTCGCGTATGTGGGTGCGCGCGAGCTTTCGCGTCACAGCGCGTCATCGCTTTCTCCTCTCTCTGTCGGGCTGCCAGTTTAACTCACACGCAGTCTCTGAGAGAGAGAGAGAGAGAGAGAGAGAGAGAGAGAGAGAGAGAGAGAGAGAGATGCTTCGTACCCACTGTGACAGTCATGCCAATAAAGCTCATTGAATTGAATTGAATTGAGAGCGAGAGAGAGAGAGCGAGAGAAAGAAGGCCATCGCTCCCTTTTTCCCCTTCGGAGCGATTTCTAAGACGTTCGCCTCACTTTCCCTTTTTGTAAATGCACAGTTCCTGGCGATCGTATTTAAACTTTCCACTCACTATTTTCATTATTTTAAAGCTCGCGCTTCAAAATAATGAAAATAGACCCCCGTTTTGCAGTCAATGAGTCACATGAGTCTCTCGGTAGACCCGTGGTCAAAGTCACGGACTATGACGCCAGTGATCAGAGTTCGATTCCATGCTGTGAAAGTGATGGTACATGTTCATTACTTTGGTACTCTCTCTTTTGTGTTTATTTATTATTATTTCAGTTCATTATTACCATCTGGAGCTAACTGCATTTGGGTCCTAAAACCCTTTTCTTTTAGGGTTCGCCTTTTACCACCCTGGCGAACCCGTAACAGTAATAACACTTTTCTTAAGAACCCTTGGCCTCACATGGGTGTTATTTATGGTTAAGACATACATACAACCCACACCTCCTAATACAGGTAGTCCTCGGGTTACGACGGTCTCGAGTTACGACGTTTCATGGTTACGACGCATCTCCCATTTACTGTATAAAGCCTTGTTTCAACTTAAGTGGTTTTGCGTCGTAAACGTCATAACGCAAACTTCGTGTTTGGTGTGCACGGCGGAAGAATACACGGTTACGCGGCTCGTTTTTTGATAATTACTGTGTTAGGATAGGTGTTAGGATAGGATAAGTGCTTACAGTATGTTATTTACGAACAGTATGTACGTATGTTCCGACTTACACCGAAAATCGGTTTACGACGCGACATAGGAACGGATCAACGTCGTAAGTCGAGGACCCCCTGTATTCACATGTCCCCCCCGACACCCCCACTGCAGCGGCAGGTCTCAAGACAAAACCAGAAACTTTTTTGATCAGCCAATCTCTCTCTCTCTCTCTCTCTCTCTCTCTCTCTCTCTCTCTCTGTCTCTCTCTCTCTCTCTCTCTCTCTTTCTCTCTCTCTCTCTCTCTCTTTCTCTTTCACTGTGCTTCAGAAGGTCCAGGATCAGCAGAAGTGTGCAGAGGTGAGGGACAGAGACGCTGCCCCCCTCTGGGCCGGCGGTAAAACGGTTCAGCGATCTCGATCCCATTGATCTCACGTCACATCGGGGGGCAAGCAAAGCATCGTGGGACAGCAGGGGGAAGAGCGCACAAGGTGAGGACCCTGGAAAGAAAACAGAAACCAAAAGAAAACAGAGCAGAAATCCAGAGGGTGGGGATCTCGAGAGCTTAAAAATTCAGCGACAAGCAAGGTGTAAACGAGGGAGAACACGCCAAACTACGCACACAGACTTGGATCTGAGCTCTAGGGGCTTTCCGGAGAGTGCGCAGCGTTAATGGTGTTACGTAACGCTGAAATTTCGGCGTCTGTTTATAATCACATTCGTCAAATCTGACGCAAAAGCAAAACGCGAAGCGAGAGTCGTGCAAAAATCTTTCCGTACTTCCTGCGAACGTGACCGGGGAAATCTGCGCAGCTTTAACGTTTTCATAGTCGATAAACCCAAACGCGCGTCCTCCGGCCTACGTGAACGTCCGGCCCCAGGTTCTGGGCTTGGATTCCTTTCCCTTTTGTTTCATATCAATGAAAAGGCTACCAGCTGTTTTTCTTTTTCCTCCTGAGGAGCATCTGAAACCATTTAAATCGAACCCATTCACAGTTTCCAGAGCGCCTTAGAGGCATTCCAGCGGCTCTGAGCCCCGAGTCGGCCTGCAGAGCTCCACGGGGTGAGAGGGGACGATGAAGGGGATGAAGGGGATGAAGAGGACACGAAATATTCACTCCCCACTGATGCTTTCAACCAGTGGTGAGAGCCTTTCCTACACCGCGATAAGAAGCTGCTCTTTTTGGTCTCTTTGTGTACCTTGCGGACCAAGGGAGGGCAGAGAGATGAATCAGGAGGGCCAACACGGGTCGGTGCACCCCTACTGCCAGGTGTTCTCTTCTCAAAAACATCAAGAAAAGAAAGCAGAGTTCATAAACTGTCTCGAGAATCTTTTAATGAGCTCCAAATACCGGACCTCACATGGTACGACGTCACAGCACTGCCGATTCAAAACACGGTCGCCTGGCACCCGCTGCCCTGCCGGGACGCTAATCGGACACATCTGGTCCCGAAATTCAGATGCTCCTGAAGACACTCATTAGACCCGGTTTGCTAAACTGCGGGAGCGGGGTCAGACGTACCTCTTTAAAATACCTGCGTACAGAAACCTGTTATTAAACCAACGGGAGTCTGATTCTGCCAAGGTTCTTAACATGCCACGCTGCTTTGGGCACTGGCGCTGGTGCTGGAAAATCCTAAATGGGCACAGAGCTAAACAATAGATTAGTTTGGCCAAAACAAATAATGATATTCGGCACAGATTAACTCATCTCTATTTAGAGAAGAACATGCCAAACTCCTAACAGGACTGGAACTGGAGGAACAGCTTCATGTGAAGACTAGAACTAGAACTGATCACTGAGAAAGACTTAGAGTGAGGACTGGAACTGGAACAGTTAGAGTTACAACTGGAACTGGTACTGGAGGAGAAGTTAGAGTGAGGACTGGAACTGGTCCCAGCAGAAAAGCTTAAATTACAGACTGGAACTGGTATTGATAGACAGCTTAGAGTGTGGACTGGAACTGGAACAGAAAGAGTTAGAACTGGAACTGGTACTGGAGGAAGGGTTAGAGTGAGGACTGGAACTGGAACAGTTAAAGTAAGAACTGGAACTGGTACCAGAGTAAAAGTTAGAGTGTGGACTGGAACTGGTACTATGAACAAAAAACAACAAAATGTGACTTGTTCTCGTTTTTTGGCGCCGTGTCTCCTGGCGCGGGATGTCCATGAAGTGCCCCTGACAGTGATAGAGAACAGGACGGGTCGAAAGGTTGCCCCACGGGCACACACCAGCCACCGCCGGACTCTGGGTCTCGATTACGGGACCAAGTTTAGGCAAACACAGGGCGCTCACTTCACCCTTCAACTCAGGAAGGACATCCGTCCCTGGTGGTCCGCTGTCATATCATGTTTCACTGGATGGAGGTGCAGGAGGGGTCAGGAGACACACACACACACACACACACACACACACACACACACACACACACTCTGAACTCTGCCTGTGGTCTGTAGGAAACTCGCAGCTGCACCCAACACCTTGCAAATCAGTTCTATGCAGACTGTAACTGCACTCATTACTGCACTCGTACAAATGGCCCCGTGTAAACACGTACGGATAAAGTACGTACGCTTGGCTTAAAATAAACTCTAAGGCTACGTTGTAAAACTGGCCAATAATCAGATACAGATCAACACTAGTTACTGGTTACCATAGTGACCATTGTACCATTGTAACCTCCGATTTATTTGATTATCCATGAGTTTTTGCAAATCCGTCATTATATCATTATGGTCTCATGGTCGATTCAATGACATCACGTTACTCCGAGGACGTGAGATCCTGGAGGGGATTTCCGCAGGGCTCTGGAGCTGCTGATCGGACTCTTCAGACACGGCTACGGAAGCGGCATGGAGGGAAAAAATTATGTGTGGTGTTTAGCAGTTAATTAATGTCTCATAATATCTCAAAATTGAGCTGTTATCTCACAATAACAAGTTAATTTCACACTGAATATCTTGCAATTACTTAACAACTCACAATTCTGAATTACGCTCTTGCAATTATGACTTAACGTCTCACAATTCTGACTTGAGTTATCTCACAATAAAGATTTAATACCTCTAAATCTTTTCTTAATGTCTCTCAGTTCTCATTTAATATCTCAAGATTCTGACTTCATATATTGAAATTGCTATTTAATAACTTGGAATTCTGACTTAAAATATGACTATTCTGACTAAATATTCTGGCTTAATATCTCACAAACTTTACTTAATTTCTCGCAATTCTGACTTTATATCTGTAAGTTGCAATTTAATATATTGAAATTCTGACTTATGCTCTTGCAATTATGATTTAGTCTCACAATTCTGAGTTAAAATATCACAATCCGACTTAATATCGCACAATCCTGACTTACTGTCTCCCAGTATTGACTTAGAATCCAACAAAATTTGATTTAATGACTCACAGTTCTGAGTTACTACACAATTCTGACTTAATATCTCACAATCCTGACTTAATGACTTGCATTTTTGACATAAAAACCACACAATAATTATTTAATATCTCGAAATGCTGACTTTATAAGATTATCTCACAATTCTGACTTAATATCTCTCAATTCAGATTTAACGTATTTACATTTTAACTTAATATCTCACCATATTGACTTAGAATCCCACAAAATTCGACTTCATATGTCACAATTCTTACTTAATATCTCATAATGTGGTGGTAAAATCTCACAATTCTGACCTAATATCTAGAAATTGCAATTTAATATCTTGGAATTCTGACTTAAAATCTCACAATTCTGACTTAATACCTTACAATTCTGCTTTAACATCTCTCAATTCTGACTTAATATCACAAAATCCTGCCTTCATGTCTCACAATTATGATTTGATGTTTTAATGTCTTTAATTTTTCACAATCCTGACTTAACATCTCACAGTCGCGATGTAATATCTTTTAATTCTGACTTAACATTTAAAAGTTATGAGTTATTATCTCATAATTCTGACCTAAGGCCAGATGGTCACATGGTCACAGATCAGATATGTATCAGATTTCAGTACAAAATAGGAAAAAGGTCACAAAATCTAATAAGGATCCATTTTTCTGGTGGAATTTCTACAATTTTGTTAACGTTAACCTAAATTCGGTGTGGATTTGGATGATTAGGTTCTGTCCTATCACGTGGATTTGGACAAACTGCTTGAATAAACCAAAAAATATATTCTTGTGGTGTAGTCTGGCTGGTTAACGGACTTTTTTTGTGTTTAGCTTTATGTTTTTGTATCATAATTCCAACATGTGGCGAGACATTTGTAATAATTATTTACAAATTGGCAATCCGGACCTCGTTACGAGAGTGACACGGATAACCCTCGGTTCCCTCTGTTCCCTCTGTGAATAATAAACATCCCTGTCATTACACAGGTTGGGGTTCCTCTGATGTTCGTTCGAGGCTCGTGCCGAATTTATGCGTGCCTTCCTTGCTTGACCCTTTCCACACTTTCAGCACCAGTCTTGTTTTTGTTGTCGCCCGCTCTCGTCTCGTGTGTTTGTGTGATTGTTATTTTCCCAAATGAGCGCTCGTGTTCATTTCCATGCGGTGCGCCAAGGAGCTACGGCGCTGCCAACGTGCCATCTTTTTCTCTTTGTCGCTGGCTCTTTGGGGACGGAGAGGGAGGGGGGAATGTTCTTTTAGGTCTGAGGGCGATGAATATTTCTCAACCCCGGCTGTATTTCTCTCTGAGCTCTGTGATTCATTGATCTGTCTTTGGTTTAGCCATCATTCCGTTCAGATGAGTTCATGCTGGATGAGGCTTCCCTTCATCCGCCGAACAGAAATTCTGCATGTGGTAAATATTCCAGATCCATATGTTCTCTCCGATATGTCCTGCGAACACATGATAGGATCAATCATGCATTATGCATGCGCTAAAACAACACAAAGGACGCTTTTATGGCTCCTCATTGTAGCTCAGGTTTGGTCAAATGGACCGAAGGGGCACCACTTCACTGCACATCCGCCTTAAAGAGTCTAAAGTAGCAAAAAAACAGACAACAATGGTCACCGATTCCATCTAAATCATCAGCTGTAATGAGTACGTGACCAGGCTCATGTGAAAGATGAAAGAAGAAAAACGTTTCCTCCAAGTGGCATTTCGGTCCTTATGCGCTCACTTTTTATGACTGTAATTCTTTTCCCAGCGATCGTTTGTTTTGGGACGGCGTGCTGAACTCGGTTCCATCAGGCCCTGTTAGCTTGCCATATTTCAAGAACGGTGAGTCAGTGTGGGACTCAAAAGAAATGTTCCTAAGAAATAAATCCCCAACAACTGAAGATCCACACAGAGGGACGTCGCACCGACCAAACTGGAATAAATAGAAACCCAGCTGACATCAACAGAATCACAAATAACATAAATCTCACTGAAATAACCTGAATGTTGTTGAAATAAATAGAACTCGAACCGCAAGAAAATAAACCGAAATACTATTGAAATACTCATCAAAATGATTTTAAACACTTTAAATGACTAGAAACAAATGAAATAAATAGAAATCCAGTTAATAGAAATAGAAAGCCAGTGAAATCATTTTAAAAAACATTAAATGGACTAGGAACGTGACTAGACAGGCTTTGTGATTGTAAACCCAAGTAACAAGTAAACCAAAAACCCCATTTAAATGATTTTATACTCTTTAAATGAATAGAAACCCCAATTATATGACTAAAAACCCAACAAAATGAATAAAAACCCAATTACTTTAATTTAAAAGATCAGTTCTATTGACCAGAAAATTGACTAGAGAGGCTTTGTGGTTGTAAGTGGAAGTTAAAAGCAAACGAAATCCCATTAAAATGATTTTATACTCTGTCAATGAATAGAAATCCCAATGAAATAAATAAAAATCCAAATAAAATGAATAAAACCCCAATGAAATAAATAAAACCCCAATTAATATGAATAGAAATATCAATGAAATTAATTTTGAAAACCCACTAACTTGACTAGGGAGGATATTGACTAGGGAGACTTTGTTTTTGTACACAGAAATAAAAATAAACTTAACCATATTAAAATGATTTTATACTCTTTGAATACATTTAAAAATTCATTAAATTGACTAAAAAATTAACTACAGAGGCTTTGTGTTTGTAAAATGAAATAAAAAGTAAACCAAAACGCCATTAAAATGATATTATACTCTTTAAACGAGTAGAAACCCCAAATAAATGAATAAAATGCCAAATTAAACAGAGACCCCAATGAAATCCCCAAATAAAATTAATTCAACAAATTAAAATGATAGAAGCTCCACTAAACTAATAGAAATCCCAAGGAAATGAATGTAAGTCCATTCAAATAAACAAAAACCCAATTAAAATGAATAGAAGCTCCAACCACAGTTTTATTGTGTCTACGCGCTTAAATGCATCGAGTTGCTGCCACGTGATTGGCTGATTAGATATTTGCATTAAAAGTGGGCGGTGACTGTCTATGAAAAAGTCTCCGCCTTCTTTCTCAAAAATGACTTGGTAATAAATATAAAAATAAAGCCTCCACCGCTGCCGTCTCGCTCTGCGTGGAGGAAGAATGCTAATAATGCGCTGTGAGTGAGACTTACGGAGGACTCGTGAAGGAATTTTCCTTTCCCCCTTTTGCCTGGCAACCTCCTGCCTCCACATGACTCTAATAAACAGGAAATGAGCTCATCCCTCTGACCTATTAGAGGCCGAAGAATCTTTATGGAATAACAGAGTAATGAGAGGCTGTGTGTGACGGGTTAGCGCGAGGCTTTGATGTGGTCTTTCACGTACAAGTCACTTACCGTAACTCGCCATCTTCTGTGACTCAGCGTCCGAAAACGCCGGTTTCCAGGAAGCGCCGACCGCGTCCCATCACGTCCCGGAGCGCACTGGACACCGGACAAAGGTCCTGCTTGGGAATAGAAAAACTCGCGAACGGCACGCGGCGCCTGGCGGTGCTGCTCTCTGACAGGCGTCACGCTGCTGTATGGGGCTCCATTGTGCAAGGAGAGCCTTTCATGTGGCAGTGTGGGGTGAAGCGGCATTCCAGGGGCATCTGTCAATCTGTTGACAAGAAGCTCCACGACTTCTTTAGGGAAAAAAGAACAGGAGTGGAACATTGTTATGTTCATTCATGTCAGAGTGTTAATGGTAGACATTGTCGCCAAGCAAATTTACAACACGCCGAGACTCCAATATGAGCAGCCAGAGGCCACAGTGGAGAGGTAAAACTCTCTTGAAGGACTCAAATGAGAAACCCAGCATCTTCTGAGTGAGACCAGACAGCAAAACTAGTCTCTAATGCGTCTTATGACCAATTAAATACAGTTTGGTAAAACCTACTGCGGTGGCACTGCACTGACCTTGATTCAAGTCCTGGCAGTGTCTTCCGGTTGCATAGGACATCACACAGAAGCACCGCAACAGCAACCCCTGCTCTCTTGGGCACCTTTCCAAATCTCCAACATTACTGGACCAGGGGTGCCCAGACTTTTGCGTAAAACCATTGGTGCCAATGGTTTCTCGGTGGCATCTTTTGGTTTATTCAGCGCCAGTCTCACAGTCAGGCTCGATTCACGGCCTAAACCACACAGGACAGACATAATGTATAAAGACGAGGCTTAGAGTCGGAGGCAGTGAGTTCCACAGCTGTGGTGCCAGAATGCTGAAGGACCTGCCACCCCTAATTTATGTCTGGGTACAGCTGGCACTGTGAGCAGTAAGGCTCTGGCGTTTTGAACTCGGCGTAAAGAAGAAGCAGAGTACTAGTTTGCACCATGCAATGTCTGCAATTATTAGGTCCTGTGAAAAAGGTCATAGTATTTACAATACATTTCTTCCTAATCGAAGTGAATATGCTTAGATGAATATTAAATGACAATTAGCAGCATTTTAGAAAGATGTTTTATTTCAAGGCTCCATTAAGCTAATTAACATAAATAATTGTTAAAAAGAGAATATTTGGAGTTATCTGACTAGAAATAAAGACAGACATCAAACCGACCCATACTTCCTTTTCTGGAGCGTTAAATGGGTCACGGAAAGCAATCGCTTTGACTTAGTCACTTTAATTGTCAACAAAGGCAAGCAAACAACACACGTCAGAGCCTTGCCGTGTTATTCAACCCAAATTTATGAAAACGCAACACGTTTGCGGCCAGAAACTTCATCTTTAAATGCTTTTTTGGCATCGGGATGAGCCGGCTGATGTTTCAGCAACACTTTTACTCCGTTTATTAAAGGGTTCCTGATGCTGAGCAGTCAGGTTTAAGTAATAAATCATTCAGAAAGCCTGGGTTTCAAAGGCGTACAGCGATAAAGCCAATTACGCTTTCTTTCTTCTTGCAGATGCTGAAAAATAAACGTTAATTGTTATTTATTTAATGCATACATTTTGAGCACGTTTCCAGATTGAAGGTTTTTGAAGGGTCTTAAAACTTGTGATGAATCGTTAATATTTGCAACACTTTTGTTCGACTTTGTTGACGTCTTGTTGTTTTGGTTTTTTTTTGTGTATTTTGCAATTGCATATCAGTAGAAAGTGATATTGCTTACAGTCCCATATATTAACAATATCAACAACTGTGACTGTGGTAGCCTAGCCGTTAAAGTACTGGCCTATGGACCAGAAGGTTCAGGGTTCAAATCCCTCCTTTGTCACTGTTGGGTCCTTGAGCACGGCCCTTAACCCACAGTGTCATGGATTGTATCAGCTGAAAATGTGAATATTAAGATTTTCTGGGTGGCACGTTGGCACATTGGTGAACTTTGGAGTTTGCATGTTCTCCCCATATCTGTGGGGGTTTCCTTATTGTATTCGGGTTTCCTCCCACATTCCAAAGGTATACATTAGATCAAGTACCGTCTCTAAATTGAATTAAGCAGATACAGAAAATAAGCGAGTTTGGCGCTTGGGTGGCACAATTGGCCTTGTCTAAAAGAGTAGAGGTCAGATGGGGGGATGCACTGATTCAGGACCTCATATCACTGAGGAAATCATCCCACCTCTCTGTGCCCGTACCACAGATATCCAGGTTCTTCTGGTGGAACTCCAGATTTTCCAAAGCCAACAGTGTATGATCTCTTCAGCGGGTCCTGGGTCTGCTCTGAGGTCCAGACCAGACCAAGGGACACCCTTGTCAGATGCTCAACCACCTCAACTGTGCTCCTCTTATTCTTTCGTCACAACCCAAAGCTTATGAGAGCTTTGTCTGAATATTAAGCTCCTGCTTCTCCACCAGAGAGCGGCACAGTGAGGCTTTATCAGAACGGTGCTACAGATTAGAACAGGAACCCAATCTCTGTGTGGGGTTTTAAAGCCACATCAAGTATCTACTGGAAAACATCCCAGAACAACACCAATCAGACTTCTCGCTCTCTTTTACTGATGACTTTATTGGTATTCGTATTATTTGTTCCTGATATTCATCTGTTCCTGAAAACCTCCTGACGGAAATAATGTACGAAGAACGCTTGAATAATAATCGCAGCTGTTTCTCACTTCCACCTTCCTATCGCGGTCCAGTCAAGAGATTGAATAAACACCAAATTCCAGGGATGTAGCACAGCCAGGAAAGGTCAGGGAACGGCGTTTTGTCATGATCGGGGTTCGGGTTTTTGTCGGCGCTACACTAAAACCGAATCCGAGACGTAACCGACAAGCACGGGAAATTCTGAGAGGCAGCACACGCCCCGAGAGCGGAGGAAGGAAGAATTCTTCTCCTCGACAACATTCGAAGCTTATTTCTTCCATCTGGAGGCAAATGGCTTTCAGATGCGCCAAGCCCGGATCGCAAACATCCACTCACGTTGTTCCCGAGCTGTTGCAGAAAAGCATCCTGTTTGAGTTTTCTCGACGTGGAACGAATCTGACGCGTTAACAGAAAAACCGCTGGCGCTTCAGCCTGACTTTCTGATGATCATCCTGTTTGTCTTCCATCTTAAACCAAACTGGAGTGGGACCAGTCCAGAAAGAGACTGGTGGAGTTTCTATGTTTGGTTAATTGGTACAGGATGTGTGAGGAGGGAAGACTTCCCAGACCTGAGAGGTTCACCAGTCCACACTTACAAACGTTTCCAGAAAATGGTTGGTGTTGTGAATATTTGGATGGCAAACTGCAAAGCTGTTTTGCTTCTTTAATCTTGACCCTAACCCTGAATTTATTGGGTGCTGCCCATGGTATACCCACCAGTCTAGTGCAGGGATTTTGTAAATGTGCCACACGGGTTTCAAACCCAGGACGTCGGGAACTCGTTTCCACTAGGTGGCTCTTAAAAATGCTACGGAGCCTATAAACTTTAATAAAACTCTTCTCTGGTACTTTTAGAACTCAGTCTACTTTTAATTATGCTCGTATACAGGTTTGTGTCGTTTAACGTCCACGAAACGTTGGAGTGAGAAACTTATGACATGAACAAGTATTTCAGAAGAGAGCAGGAAACTGAGAGGCGTGCAGAAACTGCGAGAGAAACGAGCGCATTTAATTCTGACGTCTGTTTTTGTTTTTTAGTTTTTATTCTTCTGTTTTCAGTTTTTGTTTTTCCCTTTTGCTCTGGCAGTTTTTTTGGTCTGATCTCAGCCAGAGGAATTTTTGTTTCACATTTGTGCCTGGTTTCACTCAAAAGCCAGGTTACCAAACTTAAGCTCTTTATTTCTAACATATCACGAGAAGAACCCAATCATTAAAACCACCATTAAGACTGGATTGATGTAGACAAACACTCAGACGGATGGAAATCATGACCAAGCCATTTAGAAACCTGAAGGTACAAGCAAACAAAATGTTTTGGATAAACCCAGTCCATATGGTCAGCGAGAGTCAGATTTGTCAGGCCTTAATTATATTACTTTATCAAAATGCTAACAGCAACTGATACCATCATGTTCGGTTCACTTGCATCTGCAAACCGAAGCTCCGAGAGACTTTGAGTCAGGCTCGTCAATTTTAAAACACTACTACATGAGGTAACCCTTAGCAAACTCTGACATCACAGGCAATGGGCGGCTGTGACAGATTTACGGCGTGAGACTGCCTAGCGTTCCCAGTCCCAAAAAAAAGAATTGCACAAAACTTCCACGTTTGCCAGGAACGTTTAATATTCATCAGCTTTTCAGCACTGCAGTGTCTCAGTGCCACATTTAGGAGCAGGAGAATCCCTGAAGGCTTTACAATCCGCATTATAACAGAACCCGATAACACCAAAACCCTCCCCAGAAACCTTAGACATCTTCATTGTAAAAGGGTCACGTCCCCATTAATCGTGGCTATTGCCTCATGGTTTGGGCAGCACAGGTTGTAGTCGTCGCCACTCAGGCTGTGTATGATGAGGAAACGATGTGTGTCAAAACTATTTCGGGAGCTTTGAAGTCTTATTTTGCAGCACCCCGTGGGCAGCAAACTCCGAGTGTAGAGGGAAATGCTAAATGCTCTGCTGTATTCAGGGAAGAAGGGATTTGTTTGGGAACCAGTGGTGGGATTGGCGGGGGCACGGAGAACTCAGACCTAAACTGTAGACCTTGCGAGACCTTTTTGCAGACAGTGTGAACCCAAGATATTTCATGTTTTTTCTGGTCAACTTAATTTAATTTGTTAACATCCATTCTTGCATTTCAGGCCTGCAACATATTCTAAAAAAGTTTGGAACAGAGCAATTTAGGGCTAGTAATGAGACAAAAAAACTAAATAATGATGTGATTTCAAACAGGTGATTATAATCATGATTAACAGTCTTTGAGGAGTAAAGATGATCAGAGGATCTCCAGTTTGTCTATGTGTAAGAAAATGAAATGTTTAAGAACAATGTTCCTCAAATAAATATTGGAAGGGGTTTATGTATTTCTCCCTCTACAGAGCATAATATTATTAAACAATTAAACGAAGGAATCTGGAGGAATTTCCTAAAAAAGCTTAAACTGAAGAGGGGTGATCTTTGCTCCCTCAGACGGCACTGCATCAAGAGCTGTCATTCATCAATAGCTGATAGAACCACATGGACAAGGGATTCCTTTATCAAACCTTTATCAAGCTCTACAATACAGAGTTACATTCACAGATACCACTTAAAACGTTACTGTGCTAAAAAGAAGCCTTATGTTTTAACCATGCCCAGACTTCTCCGTGCTCGAAGGCATCTGGGATGGACCATCACACCGTGGGAACGGGGATTGTGCTCAGACCCATCAGTATCACAGATCTTTTTTGGAACAAAGATGAAACGGACCAAAAGCCAGTCTCTGCCATGGTATGGGGTCGGGTCAGGGCCCTTGGTAAAGGTCATTTCCACTTCTGTGATGCAGCATTAATGCAGAAAAGTACACTGAGATTTTAGAGCAACATAAGCTGCCTTCAACATGACATCTTTATCAGATACGTCCATGCATTTTTCAACGAGCCATTTTTGCAAATCTTTCCTCAACCCCTCTGTGGATCGTCCATTGCTCCCCCTGCTCGAATATCCACACTTTATCTAAGTCTGCACGTTTCTCTGTTCTGGATGAGCTCTCCGTCCTCTCTCTCGCCACACTCTGTGGGTCTTCAAAGCTCGAGCAGGGATTCTTTCCACATTTATCGCCGATACCCCGCAGTCTCGCCACTCCCGACAGCGCCAGGTAGGGTGCCAAGGCAGGACAATGCCTGAGGATTAGCATCAAAGAGCCGGGGACTGAGCCCAGCATTCTGGGACGCTTTGAGGTCCAGCGGGGGGCTGAGGCTCCCAGGGAAAGACCGTGGAGAGTCTCGGGGAAAATGGAGCATGGAAACGGCCAACGCTAAGGCACACCATGGGGCCGGCTCGGGACGCAGCGGGAGCTCCTGTGTGGAATCGTACATCTGTTCACGGCAGGAGGACGGGTCTGACACCAAAATAATGCCGTCCCTTTCTTTGTTAAGCCTCACTTCACTTTTTTTGCGAAATGTCTCACAAAATGGTTGTGGAAACTTCAGTGATATGAATATTGGCGTGATAAGGAATGACCGCTGAACATCTTTAGCCAACCCGGCTAGCCGCTCGCGAACTTTAATATCCGTGCAATCGTTCAGAAGGAAAGGGATTACTGTTAATAAAAAAAATTACTCAGCAGTTCGAAGAGGTTCGTGTTATTATTAAAAAGTCGCTCGGTGCTAGTTAAATCCTGGCAAGTTGTCATGACGACAGGGATGTTCTGCTTTGCTCCCGACCGTCCAATAGGATGACAGCAGCTCAAACCGCAGCGTGAACGACGTCCCAATCTCTGGAAAACGCACAATGCACAAGGACGACGCCCTGGTCCGAGACCACCTACGGACCATCCGGAGCTGGAGCCGTGGCTAACGCGTGGGATTCGGGACCTGAACAAGGTAGGGGGTCACCATCGTGTTCGGAAGGTCATGTTGTGGTTTAGGGGGACGTTTGGTGCTTTAGTGAAGGTCAGAGCTTTTTAGGCGTGTTAGGACGTTTATAAATCGTGACACGTTGCAAAAAATGCCAACTCGATCCACAGAGCACCGAAATTTTGCTGCCGAAAGAGATGTAAGAAACCAAAAAACCTTTTATATGAAATGAACGGCGTACGATTCTCAGAACCAGATTAAAATCAGAAGGTCTTCAAACGTCAGTCGGCGTTTAAGCAGCGCCGCTCTTTATCCGGCACGGCAGGTAGCCGGATAGCGTTCCTCTCTCCAGCAGAGTGGCTTTTGCTCGCCGGCAACTGCCTCACCGTCCAAGTGCACTCAAATAAGACGATTAAAATCTTCATTCATTCACCATGCATCGAATCTGGCCCCTTCTACCTCCTCCTCTTCCTCCTGACGGGGGCTCAGTGGGAAGCCATTAGGCGAGCTAAGCTCTGAACGCCGGACGTAATGTCGACCGTCAGCGCGAAAAACCCGAGCTTTACTCGGGGAAACATCAAGAACTGGAGCTGGACCAAACAGAAACTAATAGAACCTTGGGTTCTAGGTCTAGTTCATGTCCCACAAAACTGAGAGATGATAGGACGAGAGTGAAATCACAAGCATTCTGGTTTCTGACTTTGTTTACTGGCAGCCATGGTCTGAATGAATAAACATTAACAAAGACAGCAATAATAAACAAAGATCTTCTCGCCAACCGATAAGCATGGTGGTGGTTCTCTTACACGTAACATGCTCCGAGTTAGGGCTTGATGATTTTTAAAAAAATCTTACTGTGATCATTTTTTTCATATCAATCGATATCGATCTATATTGTGATATAAATCAAATGGCTATAGCTGACAAGCTTAAAGGTTCCTTTTTACTCCTAATTGAGAAGTCAGAATATCGTAAGGTTCATTTTGGGTTAAATAGTGTTTTGTTTTCTCCCACTCCTGAGAGTGAGATAAGGGAGAGCGCTCTTTGCATTATTTCAAGTATTGCCAGCTTTTCATGTTGGCTGTCCAAACATTTATTGAATGGGATCTATCAAGGGTATATCGACCATGTCTTATATTCAATTGCAGAATGGTTACTTTGTGATAATTATCGTTATCGTTTTCATCCAGCCCTACTCAGAGTGCCTTTAACTGCTCCTCGTGCAATAATTTCTGAACGAAGAATAATCTAGGATCAGATTTTTCAAAGTTGGTAAAGAAGCAGAACAACTCGCCAAACGTTAAGCGTTGTCAAGGTTCTGTGGAGATCAGCACAGAAAATAACGTTGCTTTCACTTGCTCCTCAAGATCAAAACTTATGTTTGCTAGAAGCTCTGGTTTGACAGAATAAAAACAGTAAATAAACAAAGCGACCCAAACTCACTGACCAATCAGGGACGCTTCTGCGCCTCATGAAGCAGCTCCTGTATTTTCAGTCTGCCTCTCTGTAAATCTCTTAAAAACTCACGCCACATTCAACCCCTAAATTGAGTCCCAGCACGCCTAATGTTAATTTGATGATTGATGTTAATTATTGATATTGTTGTATTAAAACGAAAGGTTGTCTATGATAAAATGTTAAAACCATAGAAAGTATGGCTTAATGCTCACAGGATCAGCATTAAAGTTCGTTTTCTCAGATTTGTTGCTGTCTTTCCAATGGTGTCCCTACCAAAAAAAGTCACATGTCCTTCACAATGGCAGTCCAAAATAACGTTAAAATGTACAAAAAAAACCACGGGTTGGGGGCGTGCTTTAGAGCTCTGATCCTAGAATTGCCCCTGTTGTGTATAGTAGAAGTTGAGATACAATTGTGTTTGGTGAGTTTCTGCATTTATGATCCAAAAAATTATAGGTAGGCAACTAGGAAATGGTGGGATTTGAACCCTCAAGCTTCTGTGCCACAATCCAATGTCTTAATACCAAGGCTGCCACAGTGGTGGTAGCTACGTCATTAGTGAAGACCATGCCTCAATCCAGAGTGGCATCAGCGTGATGCTTCCAGTCCACAGCCTAGTATCTTACCATCACAGTGCATCACATGCCCAAGTGCATTTGGATCAGCCTCAACTCTTTCTGTAATTTCTGCAAAAGTTTGGGCTTCCTCTCAAATAATTCTCAAAAAAACAAGGATACGTCCTGATCTGGTACCTAATAATTTCTCCACGAGTCACCCTGAAGCCGAAAGCTTCCCCGGCCCGAAGGTCAAACCCTATCAGAAACGTCGTGCTGCAGAAGCAATTATCGAGCTCTTCAGATTGAGTCTGCCACTCCGAACAATGGGGTTTCACGGAAACACTGCGTCTGCTGTTTCGGCAGGCGGCTGATCCAATTTCGCTCTATTATCCCCTGTCTGGTGGCGCTATCGCGTCAGCTCCGAGCAGATTGAGACGGTGTGACCGTTCAGACGGCGTGATTGAGACGGCTCGCCTCGGGGGATGCTGGCGTGATGAGCGGCGTGATCGCTCGATTATTGACTTACTGAAACGATGTGGAAAGTCAGCACACGTCTGGGGCTGCAGATTCAACTAATAAGTGTGGGGGGGGATACGTGCATGTTTGGAGGACACGTCTGTCCTGTAATAACCCTGACGCAAAATCGTTCACATACCAGCAGAGGGAAATTTCAGTCCGGTTTCGTGTTTCTACAGATTTTTTTCGAGATGGCTCCAGGTTGACCACCATGACAAATGTGACCTCTGCCACTCCCCAGTGGGACTTTCTTCGGTTATTTACAGTCTTCTCTTGACCACACACACACACACACACACACACACACACACACACACACACACATACACACACACACAAACACACTCTCACTCACACACAGAGAGGGATATGTTTGGCGATCTATTTAAACATCTCACCATGTCTGGGATTCCCCATCCAAACCATAAAACACTTTAGATCTAAAATAAATTCACACCAGTACGATGCGATCACGTCATCGTCTTAAAATGGCATCTTTGTTACAATTTACGAACGGTTTTAAATGTAAAGCAGTTAGACGTTAAGCGTCATTCACGATCAGGTTCTTCACCAGGACGACTTAGGATTGGTCTAACTGGTCTAAACTAGTCAACTAGTGATAATAACTGATAATAAATTGAATAATGAAAGACGTATCTTATCAGTCGTAGATTCAGCTCAGAAGAGAACCAGATAAAACTCCAGTAATAAACCGGAATACTTGTAGTGGAACTGGAACTGTAGAGACTGGTACTCAGAACATGAATGTTTGCAACTGGGATGTTAAAACTGGAATCTTTAATATTGGAACTGGAGAATTTGTTAGTGGATTTTTTGGTACTGAAACTGGAACATTTGGCAGTACAAAACTAAAACTTTAGGCAATCAAATTGGAGGCTTTGGAACTGGGTTCTTTGGGAGTAGAACTAGAGAATTTGGAGCAGGAGCAGTTGTCCTTAATACTAGAAATGGAACATTTGGTACTGAAACCATTAGTACTTGAACGTAAAAGTGGAACTTTGCTACTGAAACTGGAATATTTGGTACTGAAACATAAACTTTAGGCAATCAAATTGGTGCCTTTGGAATTTGGAAACTGCATTGGGGCATTTGCTGCCTTTTGGTCGTTGGTACTGGTACTAGAACCTTTAATAACAGAACTGGAATATCTACAACCTGTGATACAGTAAAACAAGCCTTTGGAAGTGGAAGTGGAACTGGAATCGTTCTGGATCTGGAATGCAAAAAATGTATTGGAATAGGACATTTTAAAACTGAAACTGAAACATTGGACTCTTCGGTACCTGCACTGTAGTCTGTGGTGCTGGAACTGAAACTAGAGCCTGTGATAGTGCAAGTGGAGCCTTTGGTACTGAAGTCTGTAGCCCCCTTTGACTACGACTTTGGGAATGTTCTGCAGTTCTGACAACGAACAGAAAAAACTTAGCTACGGTATATGCAAATGCACATACAGTACGACAATCTTAAATAAAAGCCTGCTTTTCTCCCCTTGTGGGTCTTAGGACTGTAGGTCTGGGCTGCCAGATTGTGGTAGAAAAGTGGCGAATGTACCTCACTTACTTCAGACTGAAAACAAGCTGGCCAGCAAGATGAGAGGAAAGACACAAGACCAGGGTTGTATCATTATTCATCTAAAGTTTATTGACAAAAAAAATCATAGTTATACATGGTTCTAAGAGGGAGTAGTTCCCTGGTGTGATTTACAATTGGTTCAAAGGAGTGATAAGTACAGATAATGTATCTCAAGCAAGGGGGGTGAGCGTGGAGTGGTTCAGGGCATTGTAGAATTGTGGAGCCGGGCCCCAAGGTTGGTCCTGTGATGTATAGGAGGAAAAGAACATCTGGTACCATCCTTGAGTTACCAGGACACAGAAAAAACAACTTGTATAATTGTTAGATTGATACCTGTCAAGGATGCCATTTAATCATAGAACTTAGAAACTGGAACTTTGAAACTAAAGCTTAAAACTTTAAGCAATCATATTGGAGCCTTTGGAGCCTTTGGATTTGGTTGGTACCTTTGTTGGAGTAGTTGCTGCTAGTACTGGAACAAGAACCTGTGGTACAGTTAATTAAGCCTTTGGAAGTGGAACTGGAACTGTTCTGGAACAGGAATGCAAATTTTAGTATTGGAATAGGAAATTTTAAAACTGAAACTGAAACTTCAGTGATGGAACTGATTGTTTAGGGAACTGGAGCGTTTGTTAGTGAAACTGGACTCTGGTACCTGCACTGTAGTCTGTAGTACTGGAACTGGAACTGGAGCCTTTGATAGTAGAAGTGGAGCCTTTGGTACTGGAATTTTGGTACTAAAATGTAAACCTCAGGCAATCAAATTGGAGGCTTTGGAAATTTGAATTTCTGTTGGAGCCTTTGCTGCCAGAACTGAAGACATTTGGTACTGAAACTGGAGTCTTTGGTACTGGAACTCGAACCTTTAATAGCAGAACTGGCCTAATCATAATAGAGCTTTTAATATGGGAATTGGAACATCTTACTAGAACTGGACTCTCTAGAAATGAAACTGTAAATGTTAGAAATTGAACTAGATCCTTTGTCTTGTTATTACTGGAACTGAAGCTTTTAATACTAGAAAGCAGAAACCATTGGTACTAGAACAGGAACTTTGGTAGTAAATCTTAAACTCTAGGTACTCATATTGAAATTTAGAATCTAGGGTAGTAGAGCTGGAGCATTTGGTACTGAAACTGGACTCTTTGGTACCGGAACTCGAACCTTGATGGCGAAAATGGAGTTTCTAGTATTGGTACTGGAGTCTTTCACAATGGAGTTTTTTAGGAGTAGAAGTGGCACCCCCCACAGGGGCACCTCTGGATGAATCCGACGAGTTCCAGGTTACACTCCAGATCCTTCCCTGTGACCCTGACCAGAATACTCGGTGGCTTTCCTTTGTAGTCTTGAGTACTGGAACTGTAATTTTTAAGACTGAAACTGGAACCGACACGAATGGATCTTTTGGTGCTAGAATCTAAAACATTTAGTACTGGAACCCTTCTACGTGGAACTGGGGTGTTTAATGGAAACTGTGATCCAACAGTCAGTAGGCCAGCAGACTCTTGTTTTTATTGTCGGAGGTTACAATCGGCTTTCCTGCCGGCTCTGACATGTCCTTCACGTCCCACTCTGTGAGAGTTCCTTCACTCTGGGCGACGGTTCTGTGTTTGTGTCGGCTTTGCTTCACCGCTGTTCTGTTGATCGTGGTGAGCTTTTTTTGTTCCTCCCTTAATTGATATTTTGCATAAACCCCGCTTGTCCCTCCAGTTTTGTCCTGGGAGTTCCTGTCAGGCTGTGATGGAAGCTCAGATCCTGGGTGGCTCTCTCTCCGGAGGTAAAAGTGCAGACCGTCAGATCGAAGCCACTGCAGAAACACGACTTGATCTGCACCCTGTGCGTCTGGCAGGTGGACGGGTTTGTCTCTTTGTTCCTGCATCCATCTTTTATCGCTCCGCTACCCCGTGGCGCTCCGTCTAATCATCCTGCCTTCCACTCGTCCAGTCAAGGAGATGTGGCCAAGGGCAGGGCACTTATTAGCCACAGATCATCTCACACAAGCTAGCAAGCTCATACAAAATTCCCACCGGAGCAGCTCCTCGGCCTCCAGAAACTGATGATTGGTTCATTTTAAGCCCATATTAAATTGTTTTCTACATCCATTAAATCTTTCTCTGGCTCCTGGATCAGCTTAACTTTATACCTGCAAAGTCACTCACAGTAATACTGGTTACTATAGAAACAGCCAATCCTGTTACACCTGGAACAGAACTGGAGCATTAGTACAGGAGCATTTGAACCTAGAACTGGAACCTTGTAGTATTAGAAAGAGTACCTTTGGGACCTTTAGAAGGAAAACAGGACTTTTACACTTTTATACTGGTAAGCTTTATACTGGAACTGAAAGTTTAGGTATTGGAACTGAAAGCTATTGTGGTGGAACTGAAAGCTTTGGTACTGAAATATTAATATTTAATTCTGAAACTGGAAGCATTGATACTGGAACTGAAGCTTTGGTACTGGAACTGGAACCATAACACTTAATACTGGTACATTTTGGTAGTACACCTGGAATCACTGATATTGGAACAGGAAGGTTTTGTACTGGAACTGGAACTGAAACTTTTAGTCATGAAACTGTAATGCCTAATTCTGTAACTGGAAGCTCTGGTACTGGAACTGCAATATTAATACTGGAACTGGAAGCTTTAGTACTGGAACTGTAATATTTGTACTGGAACTGGATGCTTTGATGCTGGAACTGGAAGGCTTTGGTACTGGAACTGGAAGCTTTGGTACTGGAACTGTAATGTTAGTACTGGAAGATTAAGCATTGGTTCTGGAACTGGACGGTTTTTGTACTGGAAATGTACTGGAAAATTAGAACTGGAAGAATTGTTCTGGAAATGGAAGCATTATTACTGGAACTGGAACTGTAATGTTTAATACAGGAATTGCAAGCTTTAGTACTGGAACAGGAAGCTTTGATACTGGAACTGCAACCTTTTGTAGAGGAACTGTAATATTTAATATAGGAACTGGAAGCTTTGGTAGTGGAACTATAATGTTTTATACTGGAACCAGAGTTTTGTGGAGGTAGAACTAGAGTTTTAAATGCGGAGTCTGGAAGTGTTGTTACTGGAACTGGACGTTTTTTGTAGTGGAACTGTAATATTTCATTTGAAAACTGGAAGGTGTGGTATTGGAACTGAACCCTATGCTAGTGGAACTGGAAGAGGTGATGCTGAAGGGGCTCTGGTGACATTTTGAAGAGCACAGAGCAGGACCCTGAGTTCCTGATAGATGAGGGATAGGTGAAGCGTGCTGTGAGGGTGCAGAGGAACCCGGTGGAGCGTAATGACACGTAAAATGACGAACCAAATTACACTATCGGGTTGAACTACTGAACCTCTCACGATGCCTGCCCTTAATCACAGAACGCAGTTTCTGCTTCGCTTTGGAACGCTGATACACAGCAGACATGCTGAAGATCGGAGAACAGAGAACGAAGAACGGAGCATTGTCTCAAAGCCGCTTTGTAAAGATCTAGACCCACACCCATAACTGAGCAAACCTAGGGTGACAGTGGCAGGGAAAAACTCCTTAAGTGTTTTAAGGAAGAAACTTTGGGAGGACCAAATCACAAAACGCAAGTTAAGACTCATGAAAACCTAGATGCTACCGAGAAAACCTGCCGATATATTCGCTTACAATGTTGGAATCGTCCGCTAAATGGAAAGCAAAAAGGGTCAGACGTAATCCAGAAAAATATCCATGCTATTAAACGTTCTCAGATCAAAAGTTGTCACCAGTTTCGTCTTGTGCGAGCGCAGCGTTTGTATCTTTCCACTCCGTCTAGTTCAAAAGGCGTAATTTATTACCCTAATGACAAAAAGAAATAAAAAACTGGCCTGGTGGTGACTCATCTGTAGGTTTTTTTTTTTTTAGGAGTGTTTCTCGTTCTGTTGTTGTGTTGGAGGCGTCCAGATTCGCAGCGTCTGATCCTCTAACCGCAGAGACTCAGATGTGAGTCAGAATGCTCTGAGAGGGAGAAATATATAATGATAGACATGTGCTATGTTAAAAAATAAAGGAAAACAGGCTCCGTGTGTGTGTGTGTGTGTGTGTGTGTGTGTGTGTGTGTGTGTGTGTGTGTGTGTGTGTGTTGGAGTGTGAAATGTATGTCTTAGCTATTATCTAACACTTTGGAACGGTTTAAAAGGACGAAGACCAGAAAGTCGTCTGTACTGTCCTTTTAATTGCGCTTGATTGGGATAAACTTTTGTGGCGTTGGCTCGTTTTTTTCGTACGGTGTGTGGGTGAGGGGTGAGGGGGGGTGAGAGGGGGGTGAGAGGGGTGAGAGGGGGGTCGCACGCATTTTCCACACAGCTGTAATAGGAATGAATCGTGAAATCCAAACCGAGACATTAAAGAAGCGAGGGCCTAACAAACACAGTCTTGATACCAGATGGGTCTGGATGATGAAAAGAGCCTAATCCTGGCCTCGGCTCTCCTCGCGTCGGCGCTGGAACTACAAAGCGGCTCACGCTGAGCTCTCTGCAAAAAAAAAAAAAAAAAAAAAAAAACCCCAATACGCGTTCTTTCTTTCTTCCCCAAATACGCCGTCACTCCTCCTCCCCTCCCTCCTCCTCTCTCCACCTACAGCTTGCACTTCGGGTCTCCCTGCAGCATGGGAATTGCTTTTCCATCGACGTGGTGCCAGTTCCAGTACCGCTCTCATCTGTCACATTGTTCCACTGAATCGGGTCCAGCCTCGAAGCCTTTGGTTCTGGAACCAAACCTGATACCAGAAGGGCTTTGTTTAGCTTTAACCAACAACTCGAGAGTAATGGACGCACTGGTACTGGAAATGGAACTTTGGTACTGGTACAGGAAGCTTTGTTATTGGTTCTGGAAGCTTTGGTAGTGGAGCTTCAAGCTTTAGTACTGGTACTGTCAGCTTTCTTATTTGATCTGGAAGCTTTGGTGTTGGAGTGGAGCTTGGTACTGGATCTGGAAGCTTTGGTGGTGGTACTGGAACCTTTGGTACTGGAGTGGAGCTTTGGTGCTGGATCTGGAAGCTTGGCTACTGAAACTGGAGTTTTGTTAGTGGATCTGAAAGCTTTGGTACTGGAACAGAGCTTTGGTAGTGGAGCTGAAGCTTCAGTAGTGGAGTGCAGCTTTAATCCTGGTACTGGAAGCTTTAATACTGGAACTAGAAGGTTTGATAGCGGAGTTGGAGCTTCGGTCCTGGATCCGGAAGCTATGTTACTGGAACTAGAAGCTTTGGTAGTGGTAATGGAAGATTTGGTACTGGAGTGGAGGTTTGTTGCTGGTATTGGAGCTTTGGTATTGGTTCTGGAAGCTTTGGGACTGGAGTGGAGATTTGGTTCTGGACCTGGAGCTTTGGTTTTGAAGTTGAGATTTTTAATTTGTTCTGGATTGTTAGAAGTGGTGCTGGAAGCTGTGGTACTGTAATGAAGCTTTGGTACTGGAACTGGAGCTTAGGAACTGGATTGGAGCTTTGGTACTGGTACTGTTAGCTTTGGTACTGGAATTGGAAGCTTTGGAACTGGTACTGGAAGCTTTGGTTTTGGACCTGGAAGCTTTGTTCCTCTTACTGGGAGCTTTAATACTGGAGTGGAACTTTGGTAATGGAGCTGGGAGCTTTGTTATTGGTACTGGAATCTTTGGTACTGGAACTGGAAGCTTTGGTATTGGAGGTGGGGCTTTGCTACTGGTACTGGAAGCATTGGTACTGGTACTGGAAGCTATGGTACTGGAATTATACCTTTGGTATTGCATATGGAAGCTTTGGTACTGGATCTGGAAGCTTTGACTTTGGAACTGGAAGCTTTTTAGTGGAATTGTAATCGAGGCTCATATCCAAAGCTGTGTTCCTGCTCCTGACTTGAACTACAGCGCTGTAGATTAAGACCATGAAGTACCAGACCTCAGAAGTTCTGAAAGCTCTGCAGGGGCTTTTTCTATGTTTGCAACAGGCATGGAAAACAGGCTCCAGCTAATCACCGAAAGCTCAGGTTGCAGCAGCACGGCTCCAGCGAGGCCGTCAGGAGAAACCTCCATCCATCCCAGTTCAGAGGGGGCAATAATCCACAATCCCACAACACATTATGGTTTATTATATGGTAGGCCAGAGGCGTCTACCTCAAATACACCACGGCGACTTAAGTGTGGTCACACTGGAATGCCAAATAAACCGAAACTTTGATTATGGCTGCAGTTATCATCTAACAATGGTGTGTGGGCAGGTCTAATAATAGCTCCTGAAAACCGCACGTCCAAAAAAACTCCACTGACTCCAGATCTTGTTATGACTATGACATGATAACATTCTCTGATTCACTCTTAAATAAGCTGACATTCCAGCGGAGGATTCTGGTTCCAACAACTATAAAAGTACATGAAGACTCAAAGTGGAAAATTTCTCGTTCTAGGTCGTGGTGACATAGCGGAGCCAGCCAGCTGTTTCTGATGCCTGAGTTTGGGACGTGGATTGAAAAGCGATTGGTCAGCTCATTGGAAGAACATACCAATCTTCACTGGGTATGCCAGAGGACGTGTCTGGCATATTCACCATGCTGTGTGGAGCACAGGTCCAAGTAGTTTTTTTATGTTATGTTATCAAAGAATCAAAGAACCATGTGTTGAGGTTTTTGTTTATGGAAATGTCCTCCTTATAGTAGATGAACCAGCCTGTATTGGTGGATCTTCTCCATGTTGTGTGAAGCACAGGTCCTTCACCATGGACATCCAAGGTTTTTAGATGATTTAATCTCCTTCTTTATCCATGGAGGAGTTTTGACCATCGTACAAGCTCTTGTTATTGATTAGTCCTCCTCTAAAATGTTCACCACAGTCCTACCAAAGAAGTGAAGTGACGTTTCAAGAGAGCTCAGGTTCATGTATTTTCTCCATCAAGTGAAAGCTTTGGCCAATGATCCTCCCCAAAGTAGTTCCTTGTTATATTACCAAAAAAACAAAGCAAAGTTTTAAGGGATATCCTTTTGAGACACCGTGTGTCAGAGCCATTGAGGTTTTTGAGGTTCTTGATTACGGAAATGTCCTCTTTATATTAGATGAACCAGCCTGCATTGGTGGACCTTCTCCATGTTGTGTGGAGCACAGGTCCTTCACCATGGACATCCAAGGTTTTTAGATAACTTTGTCTCCTTCTTCCAGGAGGAGTCTAGTCCATTGTATCAGCTTTCATGATTCATTAGATTCATAAAATGTTCATTACAGTCCTACCAAAGAACTTAAGAAACATTTTAAGGGAGTTCAGTTCCATGTAGTTTTTCCATGCTTTGGCCCATGTTCCTCCTCAAGCTGGTTCCTCGTTATATTACAAAAGAAATGAAGCAATGTTTTAAGGGATATCCTTTTGAGGCACCATTTGTCAGAACTGTTGAGATACCTGGTTACGAAAATGCCCCTCATATGTTTGAGGAGCTGATCTACAAACATGCATGATATTGAGATGTGGAAGGAAGCCATGTTGCTCAGGAAAAGCCTTTTGGAAGAACATACCAAGTTCCACATTGACCGAAACTACAAGGGAGGATGAAACCTACAAGAGGTTCTTGAGGTTTTTGTTTATGGAAATGTCCTGCTTATTTCAGAAGAGCCAGTCTGTGTACATGAATCTCCTTCATGGTATGTGGAGCACGGGTCCTCCACCATGGACTACGTACAAGGTTTTCAGATAACTTTGTCTCCTTCTCTTGTAATTCTGTAGTCCTCCTCTAACATGCTCATCACAGTCCTACCAAGGAAGCGAAGTGACATTTTAAGGGAGCTCAGTCCCAAGTAGTTTCTCCATCAAGTGGAAGCTCTAGCCAATGATCCTCTCCAAAGCGGTTCTTCATTACATTACTTTAGAGCTCCTCGATGCCCACTCGTGCCTATCTGCCTAGGTTTTAGGGATGGCAGGAAAGGGGGCGAGACCATCCAGAACACTGTTGGTTCTTGATGAGGTGTACAGATGTTCCCACTCTATTTTAGTGCCACACAGAGTAAAGCGTCACACGTTTCTCCTGACCCATCGTCATCACACGATGTTTGCTCCCATAAGTCCCTGCTCCCGCCATGTTCTCCGTGTTTGGTTCTGTGGTGGCTCCGGCGCCGCTTTCAGCCGCTGCCTGAACGGCATTAAATTGCGCTCTATATGTCTGCTCGAGGCCAACCACAACTATGCACTTTGAAAGGGTTTTTTTTTTCCTCTCTTCAAGGTTCACAAGAAAAGTCCAGACCGCGGTTATAGTTGTCCGCGCTGAGCGGTCTGCTGCTATCTGTGCACCAAATGACCGGTTAGGGCCTCCGGGCGGAAATCGCCAGCATTCCTCTGTGATCGTAAGAGACGTATTTACATGTGAGCTCGAAATAATTCGGTGGCACGCTGCAGCGTTCTGTCGAGCTGCTCACCAAAAAAATGCTTTCTATTATTTACGTCCTCAAAGGCACAAAGGCTGGACACGGGCATCGGCGCGTGGTGTGGAGGCTTGTGGGACGTTCAAAGCATACCGGGGTCAAGCGAAGGGGTCACGAGCGTCTGCCACTCGTCTGCACGTCTGACCACCGACTGACTTTCTAATAAAGGAATGAAAAATGCAGCTTTATCTCTCAGAACTCTTTTATTTTCAGAAGCTCCGATCCCGAATAAACAATACTGAGAAATTTGTGGTCGTGGGGCAGAAACGAACATACCAAAAATATATTGATGCGCTGCTAAATATTATTTCAAAAACATAAGAATATATATAAAACAAAAACGAAAAAACATATAATAATAATAATAATAGTAATAATAATAATAATAATAATAATAATAATAATAATAATACTTAAAATATACTTAAATATAAAAAATATATTACAAAAACAGCGTATAAAATCATAACAATAAACTTAAAATATACATATAAAGATATCAAAGAAATATAAAATATATGAAAAACATACAAAACCTTATAAAAAATAATAAATTGTAATTGACCTTAATAATAATAATAATAATAATAATAATAATTTAAAAGTAATAAATAAATAATTAAATAAATGTTTATATGTGATTGACTAATAATAATAATAATAATAATAATAATCTAAAATATATAAATTGCAGTGTAATAAAAAGTCAGAATTTCTGTATTTACTGTATGACATCAGAGATTTTGAGTGCTAAACAGATGATTAATT
Organism: Ancistrus triradiatus; assembly: GCA_025084515.1. Lineage (NCBI taxonomy): Eukaryota > Metazoa > Chordata > Actinopteri > Siluriformes > Loricariidae > Ancistrus > Ancistrus triradiatus. The sequence goes on from JAJAGP010000024.1 coordinate 324,803, forward strand.
TATTTATTTACACTTATTTAAACTGATTGTTTAAAGATTTAAAGTTACAAACTCCTAATAATAAACCACAATTTAAAAAACTGTTTCTCTGATTGGTTGCCGGTCAGATTCTGCAGAAGAGCTGGAGAGGAGATCTGAGAACATCTGCTTTGCTCTGTCCATGCTGAAGCTCCTAGCGTTTAGGGTTAGCATTAGCATTAGCTTTGCTGGGTAACCTAGCGCATTTTGGACTGGGAGTGACTGTGTGTTTTGGCTCCTGAGTTGGATGTTACATCTGGTGCTATTGTTGGCGAGGTAAGATTAAACTTTGGTTTGGCAGCTCGGGTCCGGACGCTGTGTGGTCTGCATGAGGAACCCAAGCCGCCATCAGGAACCTTTACTGCATCTGAATCTGAATGAAAGAATCATTTGTTATTTAATACAATGTCATAATTAAGGGGGCGTGGCTTCTGTACCTGTCAGTCCCAGTAATACAAGTGCGAGATCTGTACTTAAGAGAAGGGGGTGTGGCCATGCAGCCTCAGTGAAAGGAGGCGTGGTTTCAGTCCGTATTAGTACCAGTAGGTAGGACGAGGCCTTCAAACCTGGCAGTGAATGGCTCGAGAAAGGGCGTGGCCTCTGTACCTGTCAGAGCCAATAAAGGAGGCGTGGCCTGTGTATTTGTCAGTCTCAGTGAAATAGGTACCAGTGAAAATGATAAGACAGGTGAAAAGGGCGTGGCGTCTGGCCGTCCACGTTGAAGTGTAGGTGTGGCCTCTGTCTGTCAGAAGATATCAAAAATAAATATAAATATTATAAAATTGTAACACTTAAAATATTTTAATAAAGATAAAAAATATATAAAAATATATAAAACCTAATGAAAAAACATAATAAATTAAAACATAAAAAATACCATAATAAAATCCCTAAATCTAAAAATAGACTAAATGTTTTAAAAGTATTAGAACTACTAAATTTTAACTAACATTAAATAAAAATATTAAATAATAAATATTAAATGCATAATATACTAAAAATGCTAAATAAAAAATAAAATTATAATAAAGCAAAAATATAATATAAATAAATTTAAATTCCTTCTACAATTCCTATAACTGTATATATACAAACTTAAATGTAAAAATACTAAATAAACTATTTTAACATCTTCAAATTATTTATGTTTACAGTGATAATAACAACAACAACAATAACAATAATAATAATAATAATAATAATAATAAACTAAGAAACTGCGTTATAAGACTAAAAATTTAAACCTATAATAATGTGGAAACCTAAATACTAATAACCTAAAAAAAAACTATTAAAAGTATAAATGTGCAAAGTATAAAAAAGGGGGGTGTGGTGTAGACCCTTGTCAGTCCAAATAAAAGGAGAATGGCTTCTGTACCCAGGTCTGAGCTCCTAAAACAGTTAGTCATGCTTTTATCTAATTAAAAATAGATTAAAATAAAGAAAATATGTAAACCATAAGGACTGATATAAACACGCTAAATACACAGTGGACTAAAATAATGTAAAAAACATAGAAAGGAATTAAAATATTAAACTTTATGTATGCTTTCTCTGCAAAAATTATCCTGAATGCAGAAAGAAAATCCATTTCTCTCTCTCTCACGTCATTTTCACCTCATGTCACTTGGCTGATCCTTTCAAACAAACCAGTTTAATGAAAATACGTCCCCGGGGTTTCATGGACTTAATGGATTTTCTGTTTCTGGCTGATGGAGGATTTGGATCCAGCCGTGAATCTAGAAGTGCTGACAAAAAAAAAGATGGAGTGGGTGGATCTGGGGTAAAAGGGGGGTATTTAGGTGGGTAGTTGCTGGAAATCCTGGAAATTTCAGCAGCTAAGAAGTGTGTGTGAGGTTGTGTGGTTTTTGTGTCTTCATGAAGACTAGCAACTTGAGCTGAAAACCTTAGATCATCACATTAAGATAAAAAAAGGGAGCCCTGAAGGTCCTAATATGGGGAAATTTAAAAATTAGATCCTATTTAAGAAACTTTGACTTATCTTATCTTGTATGGTGTTACAGGAAATGTTTTAATATTATAATTAAGCAATATAACTGAGTATAAGTGCTGAAGATCAACATTATCATTGTAGCACGAACCTCAGGTGTATTATTACGATTGTGTCACAGTTCCATCATCATCAGACTATGGGCTTCAGTCCTAACAGAGGAACAGAATTTATCAATAACTGTTTATCATACAGACAAATAAACACTAAAAATAATATGTATGTCCATTCAACAAATAAAATGGGTCTGATTTATAAGATCTGTTACTAAGATCCACTTTTCTACCAACAGAAGAAAATCAGAGTGAGATCCTGGTGTAAGAACCAAAGTACAGCATTTTAGAAAGAAAGAAAGAAAGAAAGAAAGAAAGAAAAACAATAGAAGGAAAGAAAGAAGTTCATACCTGCCTGACTGTATAATCATTTTTATCTGAAGCTCTTAATGTGAATGTTCTGAGTCAGAAATGTTAGAGTCGGAGTTCTAGGTCATCAGCAGCTCGGTCGGATTAATCAGAGCTGGGATTAACAGATCCATGAATGAAGCTCCGATCAGCTGGAAATCAGAAAGAAGGAGCTGCTGGAACCGGCGGAGCTGCTGATGCTGTATAACTCTCCCGTAACATTTCTGACTGATCCATCAAACCAAACCCAGCTAGAAGCTGCTCCAGCATTTCTGGTGATGGGACTCAAACTGATCTTCAGTTGAGCTGTGAATCCATTAAGAGTCCCGGACTTGTGATTTAAAGAACTGACTGTTTTACGTTTCTCTGAATTTCCAGCTTAAATCCAAATCCTGGTTTGTAATTAAGGGTGTTGAACCTCGGCTCATTAAGAGCTTTGTGTAACTCATTTAAATGCAAATTAACGTTTTCAAAGTCTGTAGAGTTTATAAACTTAGTACTCACATATATTTACCAGATTTTGGTATCATGTTTCATCTGAACACCATTGTATTTAGATATTTAGCATTCATGTGGATGTGGACCTGGACATGGACATGGACCACCCCGGGGTAAACACTGAGCGTCTGACGGTCCTGTGTGTGTGTGTGTGTGTGTGTGTGTGTGAGTGTGTCCTGTAAGAGACGCTTCACTGGATTTTATGATCTTGAGGCCTCGCGCTGGGATCCGTCCTCGTCGTGTCAACAAACGCGCCAATGTGGCGTCCAGATGATCTCCACCGTCTCACCGACCCGAACCGTCCTGCTCTTGTTTTGTGTCGTCGCTCTGCCCATTTGTTGTCACCATGGCGACTGCGAGATATTTACAGCGTCAGAAAGAACGAGAGAGAGCGAGAGAAAGAGAGAGAGAGAAGCTAAGTGCTAACAGATGGATGTGATATCCTTCCTCAGCAAAGCCTGGGAACCACCTGTCCTCTGCACGGCGGTCCACCGGGACCCTGCTTATCAGGTGCGACCTGGTCTGGGACAGGACGTGACCTCAGACGACTGCAAGGACCAGAGACGAAAGGTTTTCCTAACGCATTTGATCGGATTTTTATTAGGATCGGATACTGAATGATTCTTAAGGCTTACCGGGGACTAAATGCGGCATGGCACAGCTCTCAAATTCCCTTAGTCAGTCATCAACATGGGAATAAGTGGAGATGCAGATCTCCTGTTCCACCACATCCTAAAGATGCTATATTGGATGGAGTCAATTGATTGTGCAGCCAGTTTGAAACAATTTGAGCTTCAGGACATGGTGCTTCATGCGTATCCTGCCATCACATGATGGCACACTGTGGGCATAAAGGCATGCACACGGTCAGCAGCAATACTCAGGTAGGCTGTGGGGTTTAAACAATGTTCAGGTGGTATTAAGAGGCCCAAAGTGTGTCAAGAAAATCCCACACACCATTACACCACCAAATTCTGACCCTACCATCCGAATGTCGCATCAGACCGGGTGACGTTTTGGTGCCCAGTTTTGGTGAGCCTGTGAGAATTATGGCCTCGTACGGCTGTGCTCTTCTGCTGTTGTAGCTCATCTGCTTCAAGGTTTGATGTGTTGCTTGTAACAAGTAGTTATTTGAGTTCTGTGAGCTCCAGTCTGGCCATTCTCCTCTGATCTTCTTTTGTTCTCTGTTAAACATCACAGATGGCGCTGTGTGCGCAAATCCCAGCAGATCAGCCGTTTCTAAAATCGAGTGCCAACGATTCAAAGTGCCACGTCAAAAGTCACTTAAATCACCCATTCTGATGCTCGCCTCGGTCATCATGTTTCTTTGTACTTGTTGTTTTTGTTTCTTTCTTTATTGCTTTTCTTTATTTGTTTTTATAATTTAATTCATCCTCCCTTTGTTTGTTTTTTATTTTCTTTGGTTGTTTTTGTTTCTGTTCCTCCTCTGTTTTTCCCTTTTTCTTTCAATAACTGTGACTCAGTTTTACTCATAGCTTTTCATCCTTTTGATTAGTTTCTTTGTTGTTGTTTTTTGTCTTTGGTTGTCTCTTTCACTCACACGTTTGCTTTTGCTTGTTTTTCTTTTTCTTTGCCATAAATGGAAACATATTTCTGTTTTTTCATTGTTTGCTATATTACACTTTTGTTTGTTTCACTTTCTAGTTTTACTTTTCCTTTCTTATACAGTGGCTCGTATCTTTCTTGTAATCTTCCCTCTTACTTTTTGTATCTTTGTTTCTGTCTGTATTTCTTTCATTCATTCTTTTGTTTGTTCTGATGCTCGGTTTGATCGTTTCTACAAACCTAAACGTGTCGGATTGCTGCTGTATGATAAGTATATAAATAAAAACATACAGAGTATTAAAACATTAAAGAGAGAAAGCAAAACGAATTTGTAGGTTCGAGTAAAGACGATGAGCGACAGAGCGAAGAACTCGGTGTAGGAGGTAAATCAGGTTTTGGAAAGAACGCTCGGCTCTGCGGAGGACGAACAGTAACACATCTCCTCTAAATCTCCCTTCCTTTCATGTCGGCTCCTTGGCCTTATCCTCTTACTGGAGCTTTGCGGCTGTGACGTCACGTCCTGTTGACCGAGGCGTCCGCTGGCGTTCGGTAGAAAGCGTTTTTGCATCTGCCAAACACAGGCACGCTCACATCAAAGCCTCGCATTGTTCCCCCGCTCGAAAAACAAGCGCCGCCGCGCGCTCTATTGTTTTAGCCATTATTCAGGGCCGAGTCGTCACTGGGTTCCAGGTGGGAGCGAGCGCCATTTTCCAGAGAACAGAGCCTGGCGCGGGTTCAAGGTCCCGAACAATGCTGTTAAACGTGCTGGTACAACCTGCCCTAAGAAACCAAAAGTCCAGTGGTGGCCGGTACGCACCTGATCCGGCACAGAGCTGCGGAAAATAAATGATGTCACTTAAAGAGACTGCTAGATTCCTGAAGGGGTTGAAAGAGCAGGAAGTAAGATATAAAACAATCTGACGTTCAATTCGTTAACCTGGAGCAGCTTTGCTTTGATTCACACCTGCAACCTCAAGGCACAGGAAGAGGAGACACAGGACAGTTAGGACGCCTTAACGCTCTCCTCAGTTTCCTCCCTAATATAACTGTTTGCTCTTTGTGTTATGTATACTTTTTTAATCCACTACATTTAATTTATTTTATTCATTTTCATTAATTTCATTAAATAATTTATTCATTTAATTCATCCTCCCCTTCTGTGTTTTTCTTTCAAAAACGTTGACTCAGTTTTACTCATAGCTTTTTTTTTGCCTTTGGTTGTCTCTTTCACTCACACGTTTGCTTTTGCTTGTTTTTCTTTTTCTTTACCACAAATGGAAACACATTTTCTGTTTTTCAGTATTTGTTATTTATTACATCTTTTTTGTTTCACGTTCTATTTTTCCTTTCTCTTTCTTAAACAGTCACTCGTATCTTTCCTGTAATCTTTCCTCTTAATGTGTGTCTTTGTAAGTTTGTTTCTGTCTTTAAGTCTTTCATTCAATCTTTTGTATTTTTTTTGTTTGTTTTCTTCTCTACCACAAAGGTCATATGTTTATTTTTTAGATTTTCTTTATTTATGTTTATTTGTTTGGTTGTTTATTTCTCTACTTTTTTCCCTTTTCATTCTTGACTCATTCTTGACCCTTTTCATTCTTGATTCAAGTCATACGCTTGTTTTCGTTTGTTGTTTGTTTATTGTTGCTTCTTTCCTTCAGTCACTTGCTCATAAATTGTTTGTCATTTCTTCTTACTTTGTTCCTATGTAAGTTTTGGTTTTGTTTCTTTCTTTCTTTATTTTCTACATTTCTTTTCTTTATTTATCTTTATTAAAATCTCACTCAGTTTTATTCATCCTATCACCTTTTTGATTTGGTTGTTTCTGTGTTATACTTTTCTTATATTTTCACCCCTTCAATGTTTACTCTCACATTATCCATGTAAACTAAAAACAAAATAAACTAAAAACAAAACAAATTAAAAACACAATAAATTCAAACCCCGGGCCGTGTGATATCTGGTTAATCGCTTTATTCTCCGGACCATGGTGTTTTTCCTGTAATTGGCAGCTGAGCGCCATTCTTCTTCTTCCTGCTCCTTTAGAGGGATGAATCGCTGGCACGCCATCAAAGCCCGGGTCCTGTGTAAAGCCTGGAAAGGTGCCCGAGTCGCCCTGCGACTGCCACGCAGAGGGCACCGGGGGTCAGTGGCAAAACGCAGCAGCGCTCACTTCCTGCACCTCGTACCACCTTCTGCTCTCTCAGGCCAGCGGTGTGTCCCCCCTGTACCGACAACACACACACACACACACACACACACACACTTTTTAACCTGTCTTGTTTTGCTTTTTCTTTAATTTAATGTTTCTTTGGGATCCTTTTTCTTTTCTATTGTTTTTCCTTGTTACAGCAACTTTCAGTTTCCAGATCTCAGTCTCACTTGTTTTTCTTTCTTTCTTTCTTTCTTTCTTTCTTCGTTTCCTTTACATTTCTTCTCTTTCATCAACCTCATATTTTCTCAGTTCTTTTTAGATTTTTTTTCTTTTCTTTCTTTTGTACTCTCACTTATTGCCACTTATTTATTCTTTCTTTCTGTTTTTCCTTTTTTCTCTTTCTCTTTCTCATTTTTAACCTTTCTTGCTTTCTTTGATATTTAATTAAATGTTTCTTTGGAAACCTTTTTTTTTTCTCTTGTGTTTCTTTGTTGCATTCGCATTCAGTTTCTAGGTATCAGTCTAACTTATACCTTTCTTTTATTGTTTTTTTGTTCTTTATCACTGTCTTGTGCTTTCCAAAATGATTTAACTTTTACTCTCTGGGGCTCTGTCTTGCTTTTCTTTATTTATTATTTTTCTTTACTTTTATCATGGTGTCTTTTTCTTTTTACCTGTTTGCCTTTTTTCTTTATCAGTCTCTTGTTCTTTCTCTCTATTATCTTTCCCAACTGTTTTGCTTTATTTCTTACTTTTGTCTTTTCTCTTTTGCTCTCTTTCTCTTTCTTTTCTTCTAATGCTCTCTTTAAGTCTTTTTCTCACTCCTTTTTGTCTGTTCATTCTTTCTTTCTTTCTTTCTTTCTTTCTTTCTTTCTTGTGGTTTGGTGTTTTGGAGCTGAAAGAAGAAGAAGAGAGAAGCAGAGGAGTGAGTATCAGAGGAAGCAGATGTTTCCCTTTTGGATGAAGAAGCTTTTTATTGGATGATAATTATTAAAAGGTTGGCGTTGTGGACTGGTGGTAACGACTGTGACGGCCTGGCCTTTCATGTGGTCGTCCTACGAAGGAAACCCGAAGCGAGTTGGTGCTTTGTGACGGTTCCAGCCGTTCCAGCGGTTCCTCCTCCTCCTCCTACATGCTCCGTTTATTCCTCAGCCATTGTTCCTCAAGTTTACACACAATAAACAATTACGAGTGCTGCTCTGAGCTCTGGATCTGCTCTCGCATGCTCTCGCGCTCGCTCTCGCACTCTGGCTGCAGTTCAAATAAAGAAATCTTCATTTTGAGGAGAGGATTCCAAAGCCCCAGCTCTCTGTCCTCAGGATCCCCCGGGGCCCGAAGCTCTGGACCTGCCAGACCCCATTAGCCGTGTTTAACTCTCAAAACAATGACTTAATGAAACTCGTAACAATTAGCGTGAGATTCACCAACGAATCATGTTAAAGCAACACGATACTCAACTAAACCACAACTAAAAAGTCAGCAAAAAAAAAACCTTCTAAAAAGAGCGGAGTTATGAGTTCATCAACTGTACCACAGAGGAAAACAGAAGGCTACGTCATTTCTTTCTTTCTTTCTTTCTTTCTTTCTTTCTGTTGGTCTTTTGTTTATATTTCTCCCATTTTATCTGTCACTCACTCTCACTAACAGCTTCTTATTTGTTTCCTTTTTTTTCTATTCATTTATTTACTATTATTAATCGTAAAGTAAATAAATTAATTTACTTAAATTATATATCATTTATTTCATCCTCTCTATCTTTGCTTTTTTCTTTGTTTTTTTTCTTTGTAAAATTGTGGCTCAATTTTACTCATAGCTTTTTATAATTATTTGTTTCATTGTTGTTGTTTTTGTTTTTGTCTGTAAGTTTATTCCTGTCTTTATTTCTTTCATGAACTCCAGTGTTTGTTGTGTCTTGATTTTTTTTGTTTACCACAGTGGGAATAGCATTTATGTTTTTCATTAGTTGCTATATTTTGCTTTCATTTTTTCACTCTCTGCTTTTCCTTTTTTTTCTTGAACGGTCACTCGTGCGTAACTTTCTTGTCATCTTTCTTATTACATTTTGGTTTTTGTTTCTTTTTTATTGCTTTCTCTATTAGTTTTCTTCTTCTTCATTAAACCCTTTTGTTTCTGTCATTATGTCTTTCATTCACTCTTTGTCTCTCAATCTCATATCCTTAAGTTTTTATCCTTTCTTCTTACTTTGTTTGTTTGTTCATTGGTTTCTCTACTTTCTCTACTCTATTTTCTTTTGTTATTTGTTTTTTAGTTTGTTTATTGTTGTTTCTTTTCTGCTTTCTATCTTCCTTCTGTTCTTTTACATCTGTTTTACTCTGTTATTACATTTCTGTCTTTATCAGTTTTCCATCTTTTACATTTTACATTTTTTACTTGCATTATTTCTCAATTTTTCTTTAGTTGTTTGTTCTTTATTTATTTCCTGAAAACTCTCAGTCCTCTCTTTCCTTCTTTCTTTCCTGCATTCTTGGTCTCTTGCAATTTGGAAATGACTTTACTTTTGTTCTTTGTTTTTTTTCTTTCCTCAACTGCCATTTATTTTTACCTTAAAGCTTTTCTTTCTATTCTTTCATTGTTGTTTTTTATTGCTTTCTTTCCTGCACTCTCAGTGATACGCTGATATGATCCAGGGAACCAATCCCAACAGTCACAGTTTACAGCTGTATGGTGAAATGTCTCTGAATCTGATGGACACGTTTTTATTTTCTACCATTTTTTTTCTTGTAGATTTATTTGATTGAGCCGGGTTTGCCATGCAGAGCCGCCGACCCTCACTGGTCCTCGATACGGGATGAGGAGGAAGAAGTGAGCAATCACAGGCCACGCCTCCTTGACATTGAATTACAGGTACATAGGCCACACCTCCTTGATTTGGACTACACTGAGGTCACTGAGATTGTTACGATTTAGATCCAAGGTGCTTTCTCAGGATTTTTGCATAGCGCATGTGTGTGTGTGTGTGTGTGTGTGTGTGTGTGTGTGTATTCACATTCCTTTCGTATCCTTATCAGCCTTGTTATTTTTGTTTGTTAAGCCACATTAAAGGATAACTTTGCCTGTGGGAAGGACTCGCTCTCACTGTGGTTCCTCCTCGGCGCTTGGCGGTCCGTGGGAGTGCTTTATCGCCCCGTGCTGCCGCCGCTACCCCCGACGTTCGGCTTTTGATTGGCACTTTAATGCTGTGCCATGCTGAATGCATTAACGATGAGGTTGAGAGGTGAGGCTGAGCGCCGAGGCTTTTGAGGGAAAACACGCTTTGGTGTTTTGGGCACCGCCTGAGAGGAAGGAGGCGCTGCGTCGCTCCCGTTTGTTCTTTGTTGTTCGCTGAGAGACGGGGCACCTTAAACGCGATCGGGAGGTTTGGAGGCTTCTTAAGTTCCCTCCTCGTTCCTTGGCGTCCGTGGGGGCGTACCGTTTAGATGGAGGACCAATCTGCTGATGTTCTGGGTGAAACAATGGAAGTGATTCTGAGCGGCTCTTCAGCCACCGCCTGCACAGCGAAACTTCAGATTTCTGGATTCCTAAGAACCCGGAGGACGTCGGTCGTGTGCCGCGGCGCCCCCTGACCCCTGTTATTTCGTGATGCGTGGATTGATGTCAGAAGTTGAGAGCGTTCTCTCTTACAGCGCCCGCCACAGCCGAAGCCCTTTAACACCACAGTGCCCTCCTGCCCACGGCTCTGGGCTCTACAGACGAAGACTATCGGGCGCTTTGATAAAGCCCAGGACACAGAGCCCCACAGACCGATGTCGGGGTCTTTATCTGTGACGTGTTCTGGGTGAAATACCGCATGGATCAAAAACTGTCTTAAAAGCATTTTTCATAACGATCAGGTTTGAGCTGCTGTTGCTTTAAACAATAACGAGCCGCCGCTCTCAGCCATTCATAAACCACAATCCAAAGAGTCAGCAAAAGAACTGTCCTTCTTGCTTTCTTCCTTTGTTCACTTCTTTCTTAATTTATTTCTGTCTTTCTTTCTGCATTTCTTTATTTCTTTGTCTTTCCTTCTTTTCTTTCCTTTTTCTTACTTTAGTTCGTTCTGTCTTTCTTTCCTTCTTTCTTTGTGTCTTCCCTCCTTCCTTTCTTTCTTTCTTATTTTTTTTTCTTTTTGTATTTCTGCCTACTTTACTTTCTGTCTTTCTTTCTTTCTTTCTTTCTTAAGTTATTTCTTTCTTATTTTTTTCTGTTTTTGTTTGTTTCTTCCTTTATTTAATTCTTGCTTTCTTTCTTGTGTTTCCTTTCTTTCTTAATTTCATTCTTTCTTTCTTTCATTTTCTTTCTTTCTTAATTCCTTTCATTCTTATTGTCTTTCCTAATTTCTTTTATTCTGAATTTGTGCCTTCCTTCCTTCCTTTCTTCCATATCGTCTTTCTTTCTTCCTTCCTTATTGTCTTTCTTTATTTATTTATTTCTTTCTTTCTCCCTTCCTTTCTTTCTTAAATTCTTTCTTTATGTCTTTCTTAATTTCTTTTGTTCATCTTTTTCCATTTGTTTTGTCACCTGCAACTGTCACTGACTCTCACTAAGAGCTTTCTTATTTGTTTAAATTTTCTTTCTTTTATTCATTTATTTACTGTTTTTATTAAACTGTTTACAATGTAGTTCATTCTCTCTTTTCTTGTTACTGACATTTTTTGTTTTGCCTTTTTCTTTATAAAACTGGGGTTTACTCATTTTTATTTATTCTATATTGTTGTTTTTTTCTCTTTGCTCTTAAATTTTACTTTTCTTTGTTTCCTTCTTTTTTTTTCTGATGCAGATCTCTGCTTTATGTTTTCTTTCTCTGTATCTGCTTCAGCATGGGACCCCCTTCCATTGAGTGCCCAAAGTTCCTCGATTACTAGGGTGCCAAACAGTGATGGTTTATTAAAGATCCAGACCCTGACCTGTTTAAAACATAGACAAGAAATCCAACATTAGTTCAGTTTTGATAAAACTAGACGTTTGAGGTTGGCTCAGATATCTGGGGCTTCCTGTACCGTGCCATATCCGGCAATATGTGCCTTTTCTTTCAGTCTTTGTGCCTTCCTTCCTATCGTTATTAATTCCTTTCTTTCTTTCTTTCTTTCTTTCTTTCTTCCTTCCTTCCTTCCTTCCTCCCTTGCTTACTTTGTTTCTTTCTTAATTTTTTTGTCTTTCTTTCTGTCTGTCTGTCTTTGTGTCTTCCTTCCATCCTTCCTTTCTTTTTTTCCTTAATTTCTCAGATATTTGGGGTTTCCTGTACTGTGCAATATCTGGCATTACAGTGCCCCCGGTGAAAGGGCATGTTCTGCTGATCCGTAATTGATCTGTCGCTCTTGCCCATCGGTTCACATCGATCACGTATTTTGTCTCACAGGGGGAAATCCACATTCCTTTTAAGAACAGTGCCAGGCGTATCGAGAACGTCGGCTAGAAAAAAGAAAAAAAAAAAAAAAAAAGATTTGAGCCCTGGCCCCAAAAATGCTTTTGAACTCCTGCAAAGGGACACACAATACGTCCTCTTTAAACCCGAGCACGTCCGCGTTCCCGGCGCTAACAAACGCGAGCGCGGCCGCAGGAATGTGCGTAACCCTCACCGCACATCCTTTTGTCTGAGAGCCAGGAACGGAGGAAGGTGGGGATCGGATTCGGTGCTGGGTTTCCTCTTTTCTGCCCTCCGGCCTCCACCGAGAGACAGGGAGACGTTTTTGGAACTTTTTCTGCATTGCTGTGTCCTGAAACTGCGACGGTGAGCTGTGCTGTGCCGGGGTCACGCTTACACCTGGTGCTCTCTGGAGAGGCAGCGGAACAATGTGCAAAAATGCAAAACGCATTGGGGTGCCAACCGTGCCCGCATGTGCCACGTTTACGACGATCTGAAGCACGGCACTATTCCACGATACTCTTAATAAAAACTTCACCTCTTCACCACCTTTGACTGATCCTAGACTCACCTGAGAAAAAGTGTTGGATGGGCTATACTGCGTCAGGAGATCAGCAAGATCTGCTAGCGCTGCCTTAAGGACACTCGTTAGTCTCTGCGGCGACGCTTCACATCTCAGCTTTAATCGTTTAAACTTTATGACCTGCTGTCATGGCATGTCATATTTTCCGCTGCTCTCTTGAACTTTACAAACACACCTCACGGCTTTGATCTTTATGACCCGCGTTCAGCAGGGCTTTATAATTAGCACGTAGGTAACGTGTACGTAGTTGTAATACGCAACACACAATAGCATTATACCTAAAGCTACTCGTTATGTTGCTGCTTGGAATGTTGTATAGGCTTCATTCATTGCTTTAATTTTCCTGCTTGAGCTATGAGGGTAATAACGCAGGTATAGTCCAAAAAAAAACCCATGCGACAATAGAGGTGCCGCAGCCCCCGTCACAGTTTTACCTATAAATTAATAATAAATAAAGCATAAATAATGCATTTACATGCATAATAAATTATAATGACCTAAAGCAGTGGTGTAGGGTCGAATGTTTATGTACTAACTGGGTAAAAATGTGATGATGAATTACATATATTAATTCAACCAAAGCACATCAATACCCTCAAATAACAGATAAAACAGGTGAACCGAGAGTGAACCGGCATCCAACCCAGGGCAGGCCTACGTCTGGGTCCTGTGGCTCCTTTAAACAGTTACCCAATCGAAACTTGGGATACCTGGGTTTGAGTCCTTTGTGCCTTCTGCCCAGGCAAGACTGTGTCTGAGGGAGGGAAGACCAGTGCCGCAATTGACTGGCATCCCATCCAGGGCACACTTATGCCAGAGCCACCGCAGTCCTGACCAAGAGAAGTTTGTCCTGTGCTGCCCAGTGTTGCCCAAAAAAGTTTCCTCCTTTTCTTTTGCTTCCCCTGAAGGCTTCTCCGTGACTGTTAGGAGCACTAAATCAACAGGAACAAACAGATTTTCTGTTGGACGGTTAAGACACGTAGCAAGTGCTGTGAATTTTGTGAGAACTTCTCTTCTTTCTTAGAAGAACGTGAGAAAAGGTTGGCATAAATATTTTTGCCTCCCAGGAGATGGTGCTTGTAACTTTCGAGAACTGTCAGACATGACAAGTGCACACCAAAAAGTTTACCTCGACGTCCCTCTTTAAACTCGGCGCTCTGTCCCACAGCAGCTCCGGAGAACTTTTTGCTTCATCCACAAAGGCACGCCTGCCATGCCGAACTGGGCTGATAGTCGTAAACACACGCTGTGCGTTGCGGCTACGTGGTATGTGCGATGAAACCCTCTCCGAGGGCCACAGACACCCAAATATTTCACTTCAAAGGAGCCGAACTTCCCCGAGGGGAGCTCCGAAAGCTGAACCGGATCTGCAGCGAACAAAAGACCCGACTTTTAACATGCTTACTTTAATAAGATTACAGGCGGGCGAGCGAAGGCGTGCTCCGAAAAGACAGAGTCATTCATAGATATAGATAATCTCCTGCAGCCCTGGGCAATTATTAGGAGCAATGCTTGTTTTTTGTTGTCTTAACGAAGTAGGTTTATGTCTCTTTTCTTTGCGGCGATCATCAGTATAAGCCTGGGAAACCAGCGAAGGGGAGGAAAAACTAATGATTAAAGCGAGGTGTTACTTCAAAATGCTTTGAAGACTAGAAAGAAAAAACAACATTGTTCAGAGTTTCTGAGGTTAGAAAGCGCGGGTTCACGAGTTCACCGGCTCGTTCCGAGATCTGCTCGGGTTTGAGGAATGCTCAGGAAGTAGAAATGAGGGAGAAGGAGATATATTTCCTAGAATGAAGCAAGAAAAAACAGCTCGTACAGATTACATTGCATCATCTGGACCAGAGTCAGAGCACCTCGGCGTATCCCAAAGCCAGCTGATGTGAGATTTACGAGATTTTAGATCTCATACTTGGACAAAACTCAAAGAACCCAAAAGAGGTTTTGCCTTAATGGAGCTGGAAGGATCTTGGACGCTGCCGTCTTTTGTCTGTGATTCATTTGAGTCTACGAGAAACACTCATCATCTGATGTAAAAATTCTTCCGTGGAACTGCACTTTTATTTTATACACCACTAATTTTGACTCATTAGCTCCATTTTCCAGAAATACAGCCCCAAATTTGCTCTGAACCTCCACCGTGCTTCACTGTTGAATTCCGACACTGATCTATGAAGGTCTTGGTTTCTCCCCCTGAGCCATGGCTTTTCAATCCCAACACTTCTATGAAGACCACTTTTCGTTTTTGAAGACTTCTCCGGACTGTAGATGGGGATTTTACAAAAGATTTTACAAAAGTTTTTTCCAAGCTGAGAGAGGTGATGCCAAAACAGCTTGGAGATCATCATCTGGAAAGACCTTGCAGATGCAAGATAACCGCCTTGTATTTTGTTCCTGTACTTTCTGTAAACCTTTTGGGAACCATGGAGCATGCAGGATCTACAAATTACATCTTGTATCCAGGCTAGAGGCGGCCCAACAGGGTAACTAGAGCCTCCTTTTAATTGTACAGTTTTCCCAGATAAACTTATCCTTTCACTCTAATATTGTAATCACTTACAATTATTCACACATATAAAGTTTCATTCGATCCCAACAACTCCTTCCTGTACTTCGTTATCAGTTGAACACCAGAAACCGCTAATCTGCTGTCTAAGCCTCTTACCTTCGCATCAAACCCAAAACCGCCGTCTTAAAGCGTCTGAAAACTCGGTCGCCTGACGCCTTCATGATCAGAGTCCTACCTTAACAACTTCTCTTCCCACAGCACATCACACCAGGTTCCTTTTCTTTTATTCTGCCTGTCAGGAACCTGTGCAAAACTTGGCCAGGAGTGCTTTATAAGAGATGACACGCTGTCACTGTTTTCATGTACCGAGGCACTTTTTTTGTGGAAGATTTCTGCCTTTTCAGGAGGAAAAATGTAGGCCTGGTTCGGGATGCGGGGAAAAGATGAAGATGAAGCAGTTTGCGTTCTTAAGAGGGGAAAACGTGTGAAGTGACAGGTGTAGGTGCCGCGTTTGATCGGATCCATCAGTCGGGGGAAGCGAGGCGGACGCGACGGCGAAGGCGTTTGCTGACGCACTTCTTAAGGCATCTAGCAGAGAGACATGGCGGGAGGCGTCGATTACAGGCCGCGCATCATTAATTCATTTCAGAAAGCTTAAAAGCGTTTAAGAATGAAAGTTTGCCGAAGTGAGTGTCTGATCAGGAGATTTGGTGCCGATTTATCTCTCTCTTCTGATCCCTCGGTCTGCTCGAACGCGAGACCGGCGAGGGCAGCGAGACAGGACCCGGCGCCTCAGATCGTTAGCGTTCGCTCCTCGTTGTGTTTGTCCAAATCTTTCTACCTTTCAACTAGCTCGTACTTTTTTTTGCAGGGGGAAAAAAAACGCTTTCAGCTCTGAAGGAGAACTTTTTTACGCTTTATAGCAGGCGAGATGAAAATCAGTGGGACAAAGAGAAACTTCTAAAAGCTTCTGATTCCTTTTTTGCGCTCCCGACTATAAGCGGCTCCTTCAAATCACTCCTGAAAGCGCCGGATATCAAATACAACCTGTGAAGCTTTCAACTTTCCACGGCTGTTTGAAAGTAACGCTCTTCACAGGCTTTCCGTCTGACGCCGGAGTCACACGGTTCAGCACTTTATCGAGTCTTCTTCGGGCAGAGAGAGAGAGAGAGAGAGGAGAGGCTTCTAAAGCTCTAAAGCTCAAAACTTTATTCTACAGAAGTTGGGAGAACATTGATCTCTTTTTTTCTCTGTTTTATCAGGGTCACTTTTGTCATGGAACTTATCCCCAATACAATGGGTGTAAGGCAGGAATGGCACACTTCTGGCAGGGGAAGAACATGCCAAACTCTAAACAAACCCTTGTTCTCAAAGCCCTGGAGCATGGACATGACCACGGCATAGTTTTAAGCTGAACTCCTATATGAGAATACAATGACAAATATGTTGACTAATGACAATGATTAGATCAGAGTTACGCATCAAAGTAATTCCCCCAGTGCACTCTGGTGCCAGCATTTACCCAGCTAAATGGTGCCCACGTACCCGACCGTCCATGTGATGGAAACGACACCAACATCCTGTTCTCAGTTCTGTCCTCAGAACTGTGAGAACCTGGGTAGAGCATTGTTGTTTTTTCTGGACGGTTTCCTTAATTAACCTCGTAACCCGGACCCGTCTCTGATGATGTCATCTCATAAATCTCACCTGGGCTCAGGTGTGGACGTTACCTCACCCACCGACCTTTCACTTCTCCCCCTCTGTGGAATGAAAGCGAGTTGCTCTCGGGTTCTGATCACGTTTCACCTGTGCAGGATCAAAAAGAAGGGGGTTTTAGAAATACAGAGTGAGAAAAGCAAAATGAAATGTTTCCAGGAGGAACCGCTGCCATTTTTCGTTAATCTACCACTGCCCCTTCAGCAGAGGAGCCGTGTCAGGAGTAGATTAGGAAGGGCAGGTGGAAGGCAGGTATTTCCTGCGCCTCGGGGTGAAAAGGTGCCGTGAAAGCGAGGAGGATCAGCTCTCGCCTCTGGAATGTCTTTGACACTGTAACTCTCACTTGTCTTTCAGGGAGAACCTTCTCTGCGGCGAGTTCTGGCAAATGCCAGACTTAAAGGAATCCGCGTTCAGCAAACACGTCTAACGCGTGATTTTATGTCTCGTTTCTGTTATTTCCGAAGCACAGCAGCTACAAGTTGAATAATAAATGAGTCACCAGGAACCTGCAGAAACACAACGGGACATGATTGCGAATTTAGAAGCATGAGAGTGTAATAAACCAGAGGGTTTGGTAAACATTGTTAGAAGCAGTACAGTTCTAGACACAGGATGGTTGTGAAAGCAGGAACGTTTTAGAAGCCAGTTCTAGAAGTATAAGAAACCAGATTTCTGTAAAATATGTAAATATTTAAAAGATACAAGTGTTCTAGAAACCTTTTCAGAAGAAAAAATATTTTAGGTTTTAGAAACGGAACTTCCAGAAGAAGCAGGGTTCTAGATGAGGGACAGTATTAGAAATGTGTTTTAAAAGATGTGGAGAAAGATTTAGATTCAGGACCGAGTTCTCCAAGAGTGCTAGAAGCAAGACTGTTTTAGAAATAATCTCTTAAAAACTTGACATATTTCTACAAAGATAATTTTTAGAAGCCTAAAGTTCTAAAAATGTAAGCATTAAGAAACAGAGGCTCTATAAGAAGGGAAGTTCCAGAAACAGCCTTGTTATAGATGAATGGTCTTCTTGTTTTAGGGGATCAAGTGTCCCTGAAACCATTTTAGAAGAAATATTTTAAGAACTACCTGTTTAACAGAAACAGAGTTTAGAAACAGAGAAGTTCCAGAAGCAACAGTGTTCTAGATGAAGGGCAGTTTTAGAAATGTGTTTTAAAAGGTTAGAGAAAGATTTAGAGTTAGGACAGAGTTCTCCAAGAGCTCTAGAAGCAAGACTATTTTAGATGCCAGTGGGGAAGTACTGGACACATTTCTATGAAAAAGCTCTAAAATCAGTTTTAGAAGCCTGATATTTAAAGATGTAGCCATTTAGAAACAGTAAGGCTCTAGAAGCAGGGAAGTCCCAGAAACTGCCTTATTGTAGATGGATGACTTTCAAACTTTAAAAGACGTAACAGTTTAGCAGCAACACAGTTCTAGAAACAGGGAAGCTCTAGAAGCAGAACAGACTGAGGCAGGGCAGAATTAGAAATGAAAGTGTTTTAAAAGAGGTAGAGAAAGATTTAGATTCAGAGTTTTCTAAGAGTTCTAGAACCAAGACTGTTTTAGAAGCCAGGGGAAGTAATGATTTAAAAACTGGATATATTTGTACAAAACTCACTTTTAGAAGCCTAAAGTTCTAAAGATGTAAGCATTAGGAAATACAGAGGCTCTAGAAGCAGGGTAATTCAAGAAACAGATGGATGGAGATGGATGACAGTTTTAAAAGACAAAGCGTCCCTGAAAACATTTTAGAAGACAAATTATTTTAAGACGAAGCAGTTTAACAGCAGCAGAGCTCTAAAAACAGAGACGTTCCAGAAGCAACATTGTTCTACATGATGGACAGTTTTAGAAATGTATTTTAAAAGATGTGGGGAAAGATTTAGATTCAGTGCAGCGTTCTCCTAGAGTTCTAAAAGCAAGACTGTTTTAGAAGGCATGGGGAAGTAATAATTCAAAAACTGGGCAAATTACGCTGAAATAGCTCTAAAAGTTTTAGAAAGTTTATGAAAAAGCTCTCTTCAGTTTTAGAAGAATGATGTTTAAAGATGTAATCATTTAAAACAGTGAGGCTCTAGAAGCAGAAACTGCCTTGTTGATGACAACTGTTGAAGACAAAGTGTCATAGAAAATGTTTTAGAAGACCACATTTTAAGAAGTAGCAGTATAACAGTTCTAGGAACAGCAAAAGTAGAAGCAACAGAGTTTGAGCTAGGACAGTATTAGAATTGGAAGCTATTTTAAAGAATTAGGACAGATTTCTCCAACTTCCAGTTCTATAGTTCAAGAAGCAAGCCTGTTTTAGAAACCAGCAGGGTTTTAAGCACAAGCACTTAAAAGCAGGACAAATTTACACAAGAGCTCTAAAATCAATTTTAGAAGCCTGATTTTGAAAGATGTAGCTATTTAGAAACAGTAAGGCTCTAGAACCAGGGTAGCTCAAGAAACAGCCTTGTTATAGATGGATGACAGATATAAAAGACAGAGAGTCTTAGAATCCGTTTCAGAAAAGAGATTATTTTAAGAAGGAGCTGTTTAACCGCAGCCGAGCTCTAAAACAGAGAATTTCCAGAAGCAGCAGGGTTCTTCTGAAAAGAAAGCCATACAGATGGAACGGTATAATGTTTACCCAGTTTACATTTCTGTTTGCTGCAGACGGCGTTTGAGAGCAGAAGATGGACAGGACAGGAGCAGTGGCTGCTGGGAAGGGTGAGTGCAAGCGTGTGTGTTTTATTCTACACAATGCAAGGCATCATGGGAGAATTTACTCCATTATATCCTTAAAATCTGGAGGTGGAGCATATGGGAGAGTTCTGGAGCAGACCTTTATATCTTATCTTGTGTAGAGTCCTTTTCAATTTCAGTGCAGTATGAGCTGTGGTGAGGGTACGGGGTTCGAATGATGCTGTCAAACACACAGTGACATACACTAACACACACAATAACACACAATAACACACAGTAACACACAGCTGCCAGGCGGCTGGAGCATGAAGAGCACAGCTGGTGACACGGCTTTTGATCCACATCCTTCTCTTTCATGAAGAAAAACAAACAGTACACACACACACACACACACACACACACACACACACACACACACACACACACAGCTGAGTGGACAGGACTTCCTCCTCTTTCTCTCTGTCTGCTGCTCCTTATCACAGTAATTACACTCATCTAATGGCCCCCTGCAGCTCGGACAGGAAGAGAGCCCGAGTGAATCCCCCAAAACAAGAGGGGGCGGAGCACAGAAAGCGAGGCGCTGATCCGCATCCGACACTCGGGCGTTCGTTCGTGCTCCTGCACTTTCTCTCTTCCTCAGATCTTCTTTAACTTGTTTGAACTCTGGTGACCCTGTGGTCGGTGCGGTCGCCTCACAGCTCCAGAGATCCCTGATTCCATCCCTGCCTCTGATCCCACCTGTGTGGAGTTTGCACGTTCTTCCCATGCCCATGTGGGTTTACTCCAGGTGTTCCGGTTTCCTCCCAGGTTCCAAAGACGTGTGTTTGGTTAATTGGTCTCTCTAAATTGTATGTAAAGTATGAATGTGAGTGACTGGTATCGGTGTAACCTTGTTCCTGTCCTGAGTAGCTGTTAATAGTGAAAATACTTAAAAATTAAGTTTAAATACATTGTTGAGGGCCCCTGTTAGTCCCTGGTCGCTGTGACCAATAAGGGCAGGGCTTTGATCCCTAGTGGTTCTGTAGAGCCAAAATGGAGGAAATATTAATTGTGGTGTAAACCCGACATTTTATATAATATGTTCTGATCTGATTATAAAATGGTATAAATGCGAGGTGGCCGGTACGCAGTCAGTGTTTTATAACTTGTGTGCGTGTGTGTGTGTGTGTGTGTGTGTGTGTGTGTGTGTGTGTGTGGATGATGTCTTTTTGAAACTTGTTATTTTTACTTATGGTTTGTGTGTTAGCCAGTTTGTTAATACTGTAGATAGTATTTTATTATTTTCTCTATTTTATATATTATACTATTATATTATTATAATATTTATTTATTTATGTATTATCAATTTTCATTCTTACTTATAACATGTATGCTGCCCAACAACATCAGGTTTGTTTTTGTGTCTTAGTCCTCCTAAGGTTCATTCATATAACATTTAAGGTTAGGTTTTTCCTTGCCGCTGTCCCCCTAGGCTTCTGCAGTTAGGGCTCTAGATTTTGTAAAGATGTTGTAAAAAGCTCCACTCTATAGATAAGTCTGACTGTCCTTTTATTTCACAGAGCGACGCTCACAATGTGAATGTTGCGTTGCCATGGTTTATGGGAAGCATTTCTAATGAGGTTAACGATGTAGGGATGTTGTCGTGTCATTTTGTGACCCAAAAATAAAAACAATGCACTGTTATAACTATTAGCAATGATTTAACATAAGAATTAGAATGAGAACAGTTCACATGCTGCTTGCTACGAGGGCAGCGTCTGAAATGGGATCCAGCCTGATCACGGCTGCTCATTAGAAACTCCAGACCTGTAACGAAGCTCTGCATTACAATGGTAATTAGGAAGATCAAAGATTAAAGATCAAGGATTAGAGATCAAGGATCAGGGGTCAAAGGCTTTGAAATGAATTCAGCATGTGATAATAAAGGTAACGAGGCGTCGTATAGAGGAGGATTTGCGTGGCGGTGTTTATCCTCTGACACCTGCAGTAATGAGTTTATACAGGGAGTGTGAAATCACAGGGTCATGGAAAGGGGTCTGAATTCTGGGACTCGAATCGACACGACTGCTAAGTAACTTTTAGCTTGGCTGCAGTAACACGTTTATAACAGAGGGGTCGCCAAAACGCGATCACACACGGCTAACAGTTTCGTACTAAGCTAAAGTAGTGTGTAGATCAGATGGTGTTGATTTAGGAGGGGGAATTTTGCAGCTCGCTGTTCAGAGCACGGTACGAGCGGCTTTGTTCTACAGCTCGCTCTCTGAGGTATTTGGAAACGAGAGAGGGCTTCTCACGGCTGAGAAAAGCCTGACATCTCACACTACGATTCAACTAATCTCACAGCGTTTCTCTCTTACTCTGTGGAGAGACGGGAACGTCTCCGGAGAGAGATTTCAAACCGGTCGGAATGAGGTCGGAGGATGCTCTCTACCTCTCTTATTCCAGACACAGAAAATATCAGATTAAAAACAAAACAAGCAGCTAAGTGAGGTCCAGAGATATCAGAGGCACAACTGTTCAACCCGATATGCAGATAAACTGAGATAAAATAAAAAATTAAATCTATATAAGTCCCATTTTCAAAAGTGGAAAAATAATGAAGTCACATGGCACAACCAAGAAAAATGTTGTATATTTTTTTTATGATTTTTCTATTATAAAGAAAACTTCTTCTTCTTCTTTCAGCTTCTCCCTTTATCAGGGGTCACCACAGCGAGTTAAACGTTTCCACCTCACCCTGTCCTCCACGTCCTCTACTCTCACCCCAACTTACTGCATATCTTCATTTACCACAACCAAATAACTCCTCTTTGGTCTTCCTCTACGTCTCTTGCCTGACAGCTCCATCTCCAACATCCTCCTACCAATATATCCACTATCCCTCCTCTGCACATGTCCAAACCATCTCAGTCTTCCCTCTCAAATTTTGTCTCCCAATTTTCCAATCTGTGCTGTCCCTCTGATGATCTCATTCCTAATCCTGTCCATCCTGAACACTCCTAAAGAGAACCTCAACATCTTAAGTTCTGCCACCTCCAGCTCTGCTTCCTGTCTCTTTGTCTGTGCCACTGTCTGTAAGCCATACAACAAGGCTGGTCTCACTACTCTCTCCTGACACTCTTCTCCACCCACTCCATCCTGCCTGTACTCTCTTCTTTACCTCCTTTCCACACTCCCCATTTCCTTGGTCAGTTGATCCCAAGTACCTGAAACTCCTGTACCTTTGTGGACCAAAAAAACCTGATCCTTTGTAGCCTGACGGTTCCACCTGCCTCCCTTTCATTTACACACAGGTATTCTGTATAACTACAGTTGACTTTCATTCCTCTCCTTTCCAGATTATACCTCCACCTCTCCAAGTTCTCTTCTACCTGTTCCCTGTTCTCGCTACAGATCAGAATGTCGTCTGCAAACATCAATGTCAGCGGCGATTCCTGTCTGACCTCATCTGTTAGTCTGTCCATCACCAGAGCAAATAAGAAGGGACTCAGGGCCGATCCTTGATGCAGTCCCACCTCTACCTTGAAGCTATCTGTCACTCCTACAGCACATCTCACCGCTGTCAGCTGTTTCTCATACATGTCCTGCACTAATCTAACGTACTTTTCAGCCACTCGAGACTTCCTCATACACCACCACAGTTCCTCCCTTGGCACCCTGTCATAAGCTTTCTCCAAATCCACAAAGACGCAATGTAGCTCTTTCTGACAATCGTATTATAAAGAAAACTGTGACAAAATGGTGCAGTGACAAAGTCTGCAGCCTGAAAATGAAACAAAAACAGGATCCATTTTTAGTTTGAAAAACATAATTTCATAAATATCACCTGCATTTGATTATTTCTGCACCATATTTAAACTAAATAAATAAATACATACATAAATAAACAAATAAATACAGTCCAAAGATATCAGAGGTCCCACTGTACGACCCTACATGGGGATAAAGTGCAATTAAATTTTAAATAAAATCTAAATATAAGTGACATTTTAAAAAGTGTAAAAATTATGATGTCATGTGGCACAACCAAGAAAAACATAAAAATATTTTTTGTATTATCAAGAAGACGCCAAGGGACAAAATGGTGCAGTTACAAAGTCAAAAACTAGAAAATGAAACAAAACAGGATCTATTTTGTCTGAAATTGTATTGTTTTACGTAGAAATAGGTTAATAAATAAAATTTCAAAAATATAATCTGTGTGTGATTTTTAGGCACCATATTTAAAATAAATCAATAAATAAAATAAAGAAATAAATTTCACAGGTCCCACTGTAGGAGCCTACATGGGGATAAAGTGCAATAACATTTTTAATAAAATCTAAATATAAGTGACATTATCAAAAGTGAAAAAATTATGATGTCATGTGTCCCAAGTAAGAAAAATATTGTTTATTTTTTTAAATAATTTTTGTACTATAAAGAAGAAAGAAATAGCTTAATAAATAAAACGGCATATTTTTTTTATCGGAATATATTCGCAAAAAGAAATAAAAGTCCAACTATGTCAGCGTTGCAACCATACCATCATATATGTAGATAAATTGAAATAAAATTAGTGAAAATTTGAATAATAATTATTTTTCCCAACATCATGTGTTACAACATGTGACGTCAGCAGCCCAAAAATGAAACAAAAACATGATTTATTTTCACTTTTTCTCAGAAACAACTCAGTAGATATAGTTTAAAGAATATCGAAATGTGATTTTTAAAAATCTGTTTTACTTCGCAATCACAGACAGTCTCTGTTTCCATCTTCTTGTCCCAATGAGGGTCGTGGATCTGTGTGTGAGGTTCAACAGTTGCACCGTGGACTTATATATTCATCTTATTTTGAGAGGTTTTATCTTTATTTAAAAGGAAAAACATTGGAGTGAATCAAAAGCAGATCCTGTTTTGTTTGGATTCCTCAACTGTAACTTTCAGGCCCCTATTTAAATCGGAGGACAAACAAAAGAGTGGAAGGGTGAGTCAGTTGCGCGAGTGCGAGCGAGAGATAAAACGAGAAAGTTACGAAAGAGAGAAGAAAGAAGGCGGCGGGTGAGATGTCAGCAGAATCAGATGGCTTCGGAGCAGCAGCAGCAGCAGCAGGCGAATATACAATTAAAGTGTGGCGTTAAGACGAGCTTTGAAGTCGGACATGCTTCCTAACGCTCTTACACTGGCAGAAAGAAGCCATTCATCCTGCTGTTCCGGCCCCTTAACGGGATCGACTTAAAAGGACCAATTTGAAGAAAATAAGCAGAGTAAACTTTAATTCTGACACCAGATCCACAGTGGGCGAGTCGGCGTACGGTATCTTCACAGGACAAACCTGATTTTCTGTTGGAAGTTGGCGATGCGTGGGGGTTATTAGCCCGAGACAGGCTTTCAGATTAATTACTGGCGCGCTGTTGGTTTTTAATGTCACTAATCGTGTTTTTTGGTGGCTTAGAACTTTAATAACGTACAGTTTGATGTTCGACGTGCTGCCAGGAAACACATCTTGGACGATTCGTCACACAGGAGTACGTTCACGCTCCGAATCTGGGCTGAACCTCCTGGTTTTGCTCGTGTTCGATGGGAGCGATTTTGGGCCGCTGACCTTGTCACTGCACCACAGTGAGGACGAGATTACGAGATTTTTCTTTATAACACAACAGGCCACGTGACGTCGAGTTTTGTCGTCTGACAATATCATTATTACTTTTCTTTTTTAAAATCTTAATCAAATTGATTTAAATGTATCTACAGTATATGATCGTATGGCTGCACCTCTGATGTCTTATGACTTTTTTTACACATTCCGATATCAAAACATGACATTTTATTTATTAAGCTATTTTCAAGGAAAACAGTAAAAATGCAGACGATAGAAATAGTTCCTGTTTATGTTTCATTTTCAGGCTGCTGACTTTGAGACTGCACCACTCAGCCTTTTGGCATCTTCTGTATAAAACAAGACTTTTTTGTTGTTGTTGTTGTGAAACATGATATCATGTTGCATGTCACTTTTTCACTTAGTTTGATGTTCATAAAAATGGCAATTTAGCTTATATATTAAATTTTAGGGTTAGGGTTAGATTGTGGTTAGGGTTAGGGTTGAGTTAAAGTTAGGGTTAGGTTACTTTAGGGTTAGGGTTTGTGGTGAAAATTAGGCTTAGACTATCTATTATTATCCTTAAAATGACTTAATACGTATAACTTCATATCACCTATGTTTAGACTTTATTTGAAATTTGAGTTAAGTTAGAGTTAGTTTAGGGTTAGGGTTAGGTATAAGATTAGTCTACTGTTAGAGTTAGGGTTAGTTTAACATTGGGGTTAGGATTTAGGGTTTGGCTAGGTTAGGATTAAGGTTAGTTTACTGTTAGAGTTAGCGTTAGTTTAGGGTTAAGATTAATTTAAGATTAGGGCCAGGTTAGGGTTAGGGTTTCATTATTATGACTTCATTATCAATTTTATTATTACCCTTGAATATTAATGAATGTTTATAAATTCATCAATACAGCCTGTATGTGACTTTCAATAATATTTTTTGTAATTAAAAAATTCGAAAGGGGTCAGAGGTGCTACTGTACGACCCCAAATACAGATAAAATTAGATAAAGAAAAAATAAATCTATATAAAATATCTAAATAAAATATCAAATTTTTTTTATTTAAATAAAAAATATCTAAATTAAAAAAAATAAAAATAAAAATAAAATAAAAATAAAAATTATTATAAAGAAGTGACAGAGTGGTGCAGTGACAAAGTCAGCCAGAAAAGTTAAACAAAAAGAGGATCTAATTTTAGTCGGTATTTTAATAGTTTTCATTTGAAATAGCTTAATAAATGTTTTAATAATTTTAATTATTTTTTGTCAAAATATGTTTAAATAAATATATATAATAAATAAAGCTTTTAAAACAAATACTGTATATATAAATTAAATATGATGTGTATATATATTTATATATATCATATTTAATTTGTACCTGACTGTAGATAAATAAACTGATTGCTGTAAATCAGATTTTTTGACGAACTTTAACAACAAAGTTTCCAGACACATCTGAATGATTCTAAACGTTTTATAACGTACGTTAAATTAAATACGTATCGTGCCGTCTGTCCTAGTCTCTTAGCTAGGTTTTTTTTTTTCGTTGATGCCTTCCTGCCTCTGACTGCAGATGAAGGGATAAGCACTTCAAAGCCCCACAGCCGCAGTTTAACCCCCGGGCTGAAAGTACAAGTGGACAATAGACTAATTGAGGGAGGCGACTGATCACAGGCTCGGTTCAAAGCAGGATGCTCGTCCTTCCCCCAGACGCGGGCCTATTTAACTTTATTAGCTTTCATGCTCGCGCCCAGTCCACAATCTTGCGTTCCTTTGAACTCGCTAGCTTCACTTTCCGCTAATGTCGTAATTCAAAACAACGGAGAACATCGGCCTTGTTTGTTCTTCGCCCCGTCTTGTGCCATCGCTGCCACGCGTCCCAGCTTCCACCCAGGAGCCAGGACCGGGCGTAGCAGCTCGGAATGTGTGGAGTCATTTTTGAACTTCGTACGTCAGAATGTCGTTAAATAATTGCGTTGCGGATTTGCTTTGCTTATTCTGTCTTTGATCCGGTCAAACCTGAACACCGACTGGATCAAAACTTATATTTATATAAAAAACACAATCTGGCACAGAGTGGCATCCTGTCTAGGGCACACCTGTCTAGGACACACCTTACACCTGTGCCCTGTGTAGGCCCTGGACCCCCACGACCCTGACCGGGACAAAGCGGGGCTACAGTGTGAAACAATTAGGGACGGTGCAGCAATCTAATATTCTATCCCTCCACCATCCAACCTGCCCTGGCATCACATACAGGGCACACTTATGCCTGAGCTCACTCACTTTCCATACCCACTTAATAAATCTCATTGCACACCAACACAGGGGCACATTAGAGATGCCAGTTGACCTGAGGCATGTGTTTGAAATGTGGCAGTACCCGAAGGAAACCCAAACGGACATGACGAGCCTCTGAAGCTGTGAGGCCACCTTGACCACAACTTCCCAGGCTTCTTCATGAGACTCTGAGTTGCTAGGACTCGACCTGGATTGTTGCAGATGGGCACCACCAACACAACCTGCCATGCTCGTGCCACCATGCTGCAGCAGTTTCATCCATCAAATAAAAATGAATAGAACCCTGTTATAACTACATAATTATTATTATATGGATAAAACTCTAGAGTCTAGAGACTGAATCCGAACACACACACACACACACACACACACACACACACACACACACACACACACACACACACACACAGACCTGTGCTCTGGAGAAAGTCAATATTGGCGAAATTGGGTGCAGGGTTTCTTTAATTGCTGCTGGAACGAATTCAGATGTGTTTTATTTGTTCAGACCAGGATTAGCCGTTGCCTAACCTCGCTTTATTGCTGCTCCTCGTGGCTTCTCACCTCCTGTCCCAGGCTTCTCAAACATTCGGGGTCCCCATGTGAAAACAGACGGGGCCACTACAGAGGGGTTGGGAACAGGTCAGCGTCATGAGCTAAACCGAACCCAGATCAACTTCGCACCATGGCCATGGAACGATCAACAAGAGCACAAGCTCTTAAAAAAACACCTGTTATTGTTTATTGTTTAAACACGTGGTATTGTTTCATAAACATGAAATAAAGCTAACAACCTCTGGAACTTCTGATACAGGAACCTTTGGTACTGGAACCAGAACCATTGGTACTAGAGCTGGAATGTTTTGTTGTGAAACTGAATCTGTTGGTATTTCACTTTGGACCTTTGGTAGTGGAATTAGAAGTTTTGGTACTGGGGCATGGTACATTTGTTATTGGTACTGGCACCTTGCTACTCAAATTGAAACCTTTGGTGCTAAATCTGCAGCTTTCGGTACTGAACCAGTGGTACTGTTGTTCATTTTGCATCTACTGGAACTGAAACCATTGGAATTGGACTTGGAATGTTTCATTGTGTTACAGGAACAGTTAGTATTGCATCTTGCAGCTTTTGTACTGGAATTAGGAGCTTTGGTAGTGGAATCGAAACTACTGGTACTGGAACCTGGTACATTAGTTACTGGAATTGGTATCTGTGGTATTGAAAGTGGATCCTTTGGTGTTAAATCTGCAACCTTCTGTACTGGACCAGTGGTACTGGAACTGTTGGTATCGCACTTATTGAACATTGGCACTGGAATTAGAAGCTTTGGTACAGGAACCTGGTGCATTTGTTACTGGAACTGGTACCTTTGGTACTACAGTTGCAAAATTTTGTATTGGGCCAATAGTACAGGAAGTTTTTGGTAGAGATTTTTGCATCTGTGATACTGAAACCTGCCCCTTTTTTGCTGGAACTGGAGCTATTGGAACTGAGTACATAACCATTATTATTGGAACTGGAATGTTTTGTTGTGGAGCTGGAACAGTTAGTATTGCACGTTGTAGATTTGGTACTGGAATTAGAAGTTTTGATAGTGGAACTGAAGCTATTGCTACTTGAACCTGGTACATTTGCTACTGGACCAGTGCTACTGAAAACTTTGGTACTAAAACTGTGATGTTCCGTACCAGAACTGGACCCTTTGTCACTGACCTACATTATTTGGTACCTAAACTGGGAGGTGTTTTATTGCTACTGTAACATTTATTACCAGAACATTTGATACTGGAACTAGAACCTTTGGTACTACAGCTGGAACCAGTGGACCAGTGGTACTGAAACTTTTGACATTGCATTTTGCAGGTTTGGTACTGGAATTAGACACTTTAGTAGTGGAATCAAAGCTATAGGTGCTGGAACTGGCACATATTTTTACTGGAACTAGTACCTTTGATACTAGAACTGGCACATTTGGTGCTACAGTTGCAACCTTCAACTGGTCCAGTAGTACAGGGACGTTTTGGTAGTGCATTTTTCATCTGTGATACTGAAACCTGCCCCTTTTTGTAACTGAGACCTTTTCGCTGTAACCAGAACCATTAGATATTGCTTTGTTGTGGAGCCTGAACAGTTAGTATTGCAACAATAAATTAGAAGCTTTGGAAGTGGAACCAAACTCATGCTACTGGAACTGGAATGACTGTTACTATAACTCGGACCTCTTGTACTGGAACTGGAACTGTTGTTATTGGACTTTGGAACTTTGGGACTGGAATTAGATGGTGGTATCATTGGTAGTGGAACCAAAGATAATTTAGTACCTAAACTGGATCGTCTTGTACTGCTGCTGTAGGATTCAATACCAGAAACTTTGATACTGGAACTGGGACCTTAGGTATTACAGATAGAACAGTCTGTATTGGACCAGTGGTACTGAAACTTTTGGTATTGCATTTTGCAGCTTTGTTGCAGGAACTTAAGTGTTTAGTACTGGAACCTCTTGGGACCTGGGTTTTGGTTCTGGAATTAGAAGCTTTGGCTGTGGAACTATTGGTACTGTAGCTGGTGTATTTCTTACTGGAACTGGCACCTTTGGTATTAGAACTGGAACATTTGATAATCGTCTTCCCACAGTTGTTTCAGATATGAGAATTTAAATGTTGCTACTACTAGGGTTAAACGTATTTTAGTAGCAGCAGAAACATTAGTCACTGCAGTAATTCTCAATATTTCTAGCCAAGGCTGTGCTAACTCAAGTCAAGTCAAGTCAAATTTAATTATATAGTGCTTTTTACAATGGAGCATTGTCTCATAGCAACTTTACAAAATTATCCAGTTTGAAGTCAGTTTGGTTTTACTCCTGTACTCCTGTGGCTCAAAGCTGAAATCTATGACCTGGACCCAAGTACCAGTCTGGTCTGAGCTGACAAACTCGTGACGGACTGGCACCCAGTCCAGGATGAATTCCGGGATAGACTCACAAATGGTCCATTCAGCTTTAATTATCTTAAAATGAATTTTTGTGTCATTTCTGGTAATTTTATGGATGAAGACACGCGATCTCTCGGGATCACTCCTGTGTCTGAATTCATGTATTTAAATATATCTCAGGCTTTAAAGTGTGTTGAACATCAAAGGAACAATAAACGCTTTGAAGCAGCATGGGGTAAGAACTGCCCCTCTCTCTCTCTCTCTCTCTCTCTCTCTCTCTCTCTCTCTCCTTTTTCTCTTCCTTTATCTCTCGCCCGCCCTCCCTTTCTCTCTCTGTAACCATATCAGAACCACTAATCCGCATTATAACCTCATGGATTAGGAATTCGTAGATTTTTCCTTTAGTAACTAGTCAAATTAGTTACCATGTCAACTATTGTGGGATGCTTTGGGGGTACAAAGTTTGGGAGGTTTGCTGTTTAAATGAGAAAATCACAGCAAGTTATATGAAAACAACAGCTGGTTGAAGGAACTTGGATAGCCATACTGGTCAAACACTGTATACAGACTGGTTAGGTCTACTTATTATTGTAATTTTCTTTATTTATTTGTAATATCTTATATTATAATCCCAGTAAACCAAATATAGGGGCACCCAGGACCCAAGTATCCCACAGATGATGTGCCACAAGCTCCACAGCTGATATAAAACATCCAAGGAAAAAAACAGGCCTTTAATAATCCTGTTAAAAAATGTTGCCCCAGAAGATTCCTACCACCCACTCTCAACGCGCCACCAGCTAACAGCTCGAGCCGTCTCAGGGTGATCTGCACCCATGTTTTCACTTTATAGCCTTATTGGCTATTAAAAGTGCAAAATTATAAGACAGGTTTCTTCCGGGAGCTGGGCGGAGGTGTGACGCGCTTTGAAGTGCCTTTTAGTTAGAGCCTCGTAGCATAGCTTGTTTTAAAATGGCCTGCAGGAGCCACTTACTGATGGAGACTTCAAAACCAGAGGAGCGCAGGAATGAAGAGCAAGAATGCAGCTTTATGATTCATATACTTTATTAGGCTATGCATGGCTTATTAAATCTGAAATCAAATGCATTGCAGCATTATACAGGCATATTTATGATTAAAATAAAATTAAAAATAGCTCTATACTACAATAAAATCATATTAAAATATTTATTCTAGCAGTTTAATTTGGTTAATTGTTGATCTGAATTAGTATGAAACTATTTAAATGATAACATTAATGATTTAACAAAGTCATGTAGTTAAACATTGTGTTGCATTAAATAATACATACTATATATATATTTTTTCTTATTATACCATTACACATAAGATATTTCATATATACAGTCTACATTCCTTATTTAAAATATATATTTTTTATTTTAAAAATTTTTTATAATAAGCTTTTAATGAATCTATTGTATATATTAATATATCCACCTCACTATATTACGTTGTTTTTTTAATGATATAACTTAATTAAATATTTTTAAAAACTTAATATCATCAACAATATTTAAATTGAAATGTAAGTTTAAATAATTGTGCTGTGTATTTTATATATAAACATAAGATATGTTTAAATTAAATTTTAATATTTAAATATGATTATACTTATATTACAAATATCATTTATAGGAACATATTCATATTTGTTAATAATAAGTAATTATAAGTATTATAAAGTAAAGAAAATAAAGAAAGTAAAGTAAATAAAGTAAAGAAAATAAGTAACGGCAAATATGAAACATAAAAAACGGACATTATTTAAATGTATTATCTAGCATTATTGTCATTTAATGAATAAATTAATAAAATTAATAATTATTGATGTTTAAAATTTGAATTAATATTGTTTTTAGAATTAGCTCTGGTTAAAGCGGTTAAGCTGAAAGTAAAAAAAATTATCATAATTTGATATGTATTAGTGACAATGCATATAGTAATTTACAAGCTTGTAAGATCAGTTGGAATTTCTTTGAATCAAAATCGCACAGTGTATCAAGCTGCATATAAAACAGAGCGCCTCCTAACGGTGGAGCAGTTAATGCAGTAGCGGGTACTTCTATCAATGGGTCTTTGTAAGAGATTTCAAGCTTTAATTTGAACCTGGCTTCATATAATTCATCACCTTCAGGGTTGCCAGATTTACGAGAACAGGTGCAAACACAGTCATTTGTGTGAGAGTATAAACACAACTCATAAACGCTGCTGAGAAACGGGGTTACGTGAAAACACAACTTATACAGACAGATTTGAAGTGTGAATGAAATTCTCTAGATTTCTTTTTGCCTCTGTTTACAGAATGGAGTTGGCATGTTCTCCTCAAGTCTTGCGTTGGTCTCTTTTAGGGATTATTTGGGTTCTGTCTTTGGGTTCTTTCCTGCCATCTCTGGAGAACAAGCCACTAGGTGGACTTGCAGCTCTAAATCCCCCTGGAATAAAAGTGGAGCTTGATTGTGATTGGACTTCAACTTTCAGCCTCTTTGGGCGGTAATACTCCAGTACCTTAGCTGCTTTTTCACTGCTGCCCACATACTCTGATTAAGGGGTGAAGATGACTGGATAAACATTTCCAGATCCATATGAACCTAAAAGAATAACACACCCTGCTAAGGGTCACCCTAGGAATGTTGGTTGTGGGGAATCAGAGAGATCTGGCAACCCATGTTTCGTTTTCACTCAGTGTAAAGGAGGAGGTGGAGAATTGTGTGTCAGTGCGAGTTTATATATCGTTGTGAGGACCAAATGCCTCCACAAAGGTAGAAAGATCTGATTTATTTTCTGGTTCTTATAGGGAAATTGCAGCTTTCTTTTGGAAAGCCAGAATAGCCAAAAGATTTGCTTTAGGTGATGCTTTAGTGACTCCAGTATTCGTTTTATCAATGGAAAGTCCCCACACTGATAGAAAGACAACAGCGGGTGTGCGTACATACGTGCCTGCCTGCGTGTGTGTGTGTGTGTGTGTGTTTGTGGTACTACCCCCTTTGATATTCTTATACCCCCGCTTAGAGAGAGAGAGAGAGAGAGAGAGAGAGAGAGAGTAGGAGGATCCAGGATCCAGCGCGCGCTGCAGATCGGACCAGTTGCTGGTTGGGACGCGACCGAGGCGCAGCGTCTCTTGTTCCTCTCTCTCTTCTGTCTCTCTGTTTGGTCTCAGCGCCTCTGTACGGATTTATTTCTTATTTTTGGTGATTTCCTCTGGATCCGAGACTCGTTTTGCTGGATTATACCGAAACACCGAATCAAACCTTGGATTATCGGGACCGTTTCGGTTTGCGCTTTTACGCGTTGAAACTTCTTCACTTTCCGGGCATCCTGAGAATATGGTACGGATATATCTGCATGATTTATTCATTGGGTTGGTTTGTTGATTTATATTAAAGCCATACCTAGTTCATGGTGCAGTTCTGTTCTTAAAAAGAGATCGCGCTGGTTTGTAAACTGGACATCATTTCGCGATCATCCTTAAGGCACCTCGGAGTTTATAAGTTTAAAGCTTTACAGTTTGGGGTCTGAACCTTTATCAGTGCTTATTTGTGGATTTAGGAGTGTGAAACTCTATATAACCTGAATGTGAAGTGCTGTGGTCACTTTTTAGAGCAATTCAATGTTATTTTATTTGTAGGAATTTCTTTTTTAAAAAAGTGAATATCTTTGGTTTATCTACTCAGAATTTAAAAAGTAGCTGTATGGAAACTGAATATATGATCCTTAGCTCCGGTGTGATTGATGTGATCAAATAGTCGTTACGTTTCCTCTCATTTCAACTGCTTTTGTGCGTAACGATCCCTTTTAAAATAGATCGATAGATTGCAGTGGTGCATCTTTAAGGATGGTGATATGTTTTATGCTTAAATGTTGCACGTTCATGAGTAAATGAATGATTTTTAAACTAAATCATAGGCAGTTTGTTGATGCAACCTATAAAATTTCAGATTTTGATTTGGGCACTGTGGTGGCACAGGTACCAGACTGTGGACTGAAAGAATCCAGGTTCAAACCCAAACACTGCTAAGCTGCCACTGTTGGGCCCCTGGTCAAGGCCCTTAATCCTCGGTTGCTTTGGATAAATACGCTGATTAAAGGCCAGAAAGTTTTTTATCAATTGATTTAGACAATAAGTCTGGGTGATAAACTGATCTGGCGATATATTGCGATATACTAACATATAGATACCATTAGTGTATCTTGTTTAGAGATTATTTTGTGTAAATTCGATATGCAGCATGTTTCCTCGCATCGTGGTTCCTCGCGGTAGTTACGCATCGCCCTGATCCTTTGCGGGTTTGCAGACTGCACTCACTGCCAGCTGGGCGATATGCAAATAATCATCACAATAGGTAATGATTTGATACGGTCACGATGTTAAGTTTTGCTTCGATGAATATATTTGTCAGGAAATGTAGCGTGACCCCATGTTGCGTGACTTTTTTGCCATATCGCTCAGGCTCTAATTTGTGCTGATTGTGTAGTTCAGGCTTTTACGTGTGTGTGTGTCTTATGAAAAATGTGTGTCTTGCAGAGAGGCTCGCGGCTTCTCCAGCGTGGCTGCTGCCGCTCATAGCGCGTGAGGAGCGAGCATTGAGGAGCACGCCTGAGAGCCATGAGCCGCGCGCTCACCGAGCCCATGGGTGGCACCAGCTTCCGCGAAGATGCGCCCCGTCCTCCTGTCCCGGGGGAAGAAGGAGCGGAGGAAGTGTCGTGCCGAGAACTGAAACTCAAACCAGTGAGAACGTTGGCGCGGGCTCAGCGCAGGGATGAGGAGGGTCTGGGAGAGCCAGAAGGCAGCGCAACACCAGACTCACCCCTGGCACGCTGGACCAAGTCCCTGCGCTCACTGCTGGCGGACCGGGATGGAGCGCACCTGTTTCGGACTTTCCTGGCACGCGAGCGGTGCGAGGACGCCCTCGACTTCTGGTTCGCCTGCAACGGGTTCCGTCAGATGGACCTGCAGGACGTCAAGACGCGGCGAGCCGCACGGGCCATCTACAAGCGCTACGTGGAGACACGCGGCGTGGTGGCTGAGCATCTGCGAGCACCCACGCGCTCCTGCATCCGGGACGGTGTGAAGAAGCAGGGGATCGAGCTGCGCATGTTCGACCAGGCGCAGACCGAAATCGAAGCGGGGCTGGAGGAGAGTGCTTACCGCGCCTTCCTCACCTCGGACATCTTCCTGGAGTACGCGCGCTCCGGTGGCGAGAATGCGGCGTGTGTCGGACACGCCCACGTGCACGCCCACGCCGGCCTCGAGCTCGTGTGCGGCTACCTGCCACCTTTGATCGAGGATAAGGAGTGGAGCTGCGGCGAACTGAAAGCCAAAGCTTTGGCTGCGGTGGTCGGACTCTCGGCTGAAACGCTACGCGCCACCGTCACCCTGCGCACCACCAACTGCAGGTACAAACCTCAGGAACATGTTGTATGAAGGTGTCAAGCCCCAGGGCTGAAATGCTGCTACTGCTGGGACCTTGGGTTGTCTAGAGCCTTACCCACAGGACCAGCACTGTCCAGTTTGTCCCCAATACCTGGGTGATGTTAATTAGCTATTAGTGGTTGCTTTGTGTAATAATGTGTATAATATTTATTAATTACAACAGAGGGCGCCACACAGGTTAGCGCTGTTTGCATCATCTCCCTGTGCCTGGGGACTCCGGCTTCCTCCCACATTCCAAAGACAGCAAGGTTCTAGGTCAGATGATGTCTCTAAAGTGTCCCACTGCCCAGGTGTAAAGGAGGGAAACATTTTCTGGCGCTCCTAGACAGATGCTTAGATCTCTATAGATTTTTTCGATCTTGATTATTGTGATACCCAAAGTATCACAGTTTGATTTTCGCCAGCTCACCCTGCCTCACTCTCCCTCACGTCTCACACACACACACACACACACGCACACACACACACACACTCGCTCATGCTGGAGCTGCAGAAGGAAGATATTTTAGTTTTTGGTCCAAGATGAAAGATAAGCCGTTTTGAAGGAAGGCTTTGTGTTCTGTTCCGCAGACGTTTCCAAACTCTGTCTCGCAGCTGCGCCGCATCGACACCGACCCGAGCTCTCTGAGTTAAAAAAAAAAAAGAACTGTTTTTTTTTTCTTTTCTGCACGATTTTCAATCAAAGCCTGGTTTTAATAGCGCTGACCGAAACCGGTCTTAGTACATCCACACAATAAAGCGCGAGACATCTGGAAACAATTACTGCGCAATGCACTTGAAGTCCAACCTCCCCCCCCCCTCATCCCTTTGTTGTGTCTTAAAGACGGATCGCTGGAGTAAACAGAAAGCGGGTCGGCCTCTTTTTTTGGGTTTAAAAAGTGGGCAGATGAAAAGGGTTTAAGCAAGAGCCATGACCAAATGGTTCCAAACTTTGCATGTGTGTGCGTGGAGACAAAGTGTCCTGCCGTTGCTGTTATGAGGAGGATGGGGGAGTGGGGGGGGATGTGTCGCTGACATGAGGGCATCTCTGCTTCTTCCTGCTGGTGTTTTCACTCTGAGAGGAGAAGAACCATATGAGGGGGGCACCTCTTCATTCCCCACGGCCTGCGCCAACTCTGTGTGTGACGGCATTTTTTATCTGACACATGTGGAACTAATTTCGCCCCCCACTCCCTCTAGCCTTCTTTTAAAGAGGCTCTGTTCTTTTTTGCCCAGAATCTTGTATATGTGTGCATTTTGGCTTCTGCATTCGTACTTTTTCTCCAAAAAAAAAAACCTTTCTGATAGAGACCGGAGAGGGAGACAGGACAGGAAAGGG
This sequence comes from Ancistrus triradiatus, assembly GCA_025084515.1. Taxonomy (NCBI): domain Eukaryota; kingdom Metazoa; phylum Chordata; class Actinopteri; order Siluriformes; family Loricariidae; genus Ancistrus; species Ancistrus triradiatus. Next base: position 361,886 of record JAJAGP010000024.1, read on the forward strand.
GAGGAGATGATGAAAGAAAAGGGAGAGATCTTGTGAGGAGAGTAGGAGCGAGTAGGAGGTCAGGCCCAGCTCAGTCCAGGCTTAAGGCTTTAGTCATGGTTCCCCTGTCTCTCTTTTCTTCTCGCTCTATCCCTCGATCTCGATCTCTTTTCACACGTAGTAGGCATTTCTCATAAAGTTCAGACCCGCACCGGGTCTCACCCTCCCCTCGCTCTGCCAGGGAAGCAGGAATGCAGCACAGCAGGAGAGACGAAAGACAAAAAAAAAGCGAGGAGAAAGAGAATAAGGGAGGGCTGGAGGACTGCGAAAGAGGGGGAGAGAAAGCAAAGGTTTGGACTGGAGGAGTGCGGGAAGCTTTATTCCCAAACCAAACAGCGAGGTGGGGGTGCAGACAGCAGAACAAGGGGAAGTGGTTGTCGGTTGTTGATATAATGGGTGAGAGACGTGCATGCGGCGTGATGCAAAGGTTTGCAGGTTACGTCGATTTCCTGCAAGTGACACTTAAAGATACGACAGCTCAAAGACCTGAAAGGGTGCCTAAACTTTTTCACAGTCGTCATATGTTTCAAGGTTTTATTACATATGCATTAAGTTTGTTTGCTGCACAACCTCACTTTATTTAGAAATAGGAATGCCAGCTCAATAAGGGTGCCAAAACTTTCACACAAGACTGTGTGAACCTCCATGAAAAAGCCAAATTGATAAGCCAGTCAGCTATATATATAGAAGATATATATATATCTTCTGAATTAAATTTAGTACTTAAATAGTGCATCCATGTTCTTAGGAATATACCAAAAATACCCTTATTACATGTTAATCCTGTCAGTTTGTGACCCTTACATCTAAGATGAAGGCATCTTACAAAGGCAGCTTTAGCGCTTAGCATTCCGGTTAGCACGAAATGCTAACGTTAGCAGTGTAGCTTCAGACAAACGAAGCTTTTTTTTTTAGAATAATATGAACATTTCTGAGTGAAAATGGACAATTTGTATCTCGTTTGCATCATTGGTGTGCCAAAAAAGCTATGCGCTAGCTAGCCAAATCGCTAACCTTAATCGTTAGCTTGTAGCCTATATGGGCAGAAATAGTGCAGGTTGTGTTGTTTGTGAGCTCCTTTCTGTCAAAATGTCATTTCTGACCCGTGGAAAAAGTTTAGGCATCCCTGCTCAAAATATTTTAATGAATTATTAACAGCTCAAGGCTCATGAGTGGCACTGTGGTCTAATATGCCAGCTTGCCACCACAGGGACCTGATTTCAAGTCGGGCATCTTATACAATCATGGATGGCCTTGTCTGTACCCCTGCCGTCCAGTCCAGGGCATGCTTAAACCTCCACCTTGTGTTCTCAGAGGATGTTTGTGAGCCCTTTGTAATTTAACTTCTACATTAATTGCTTTAGACATGCTGATTTATCTTCATCAAAGTCAGCGACACTGGTAATTGTAACTTGGGGACAAAAACAGACCCAGCCCTGACTCAAAGCAGGACTCGGCAACCTCTGGCAAGACGGAACACACAAATATAAGTAGACTGGGAGGTCTAGTAGTCTGATCATGTGTTTCTTAGAAATTACTGTTTTCAGGGTTCTGCTTTACCAGAGGCTACCGAGTCTCAGTACCCCTGGGGGTGAGGACTGGGTCTGTCCCACACAGCAAACCAGGGGTCCCCTCATGTTACAGTGGTGTACTTTTGCATGTATTTTTATGTCTCTATACAAAACACGTAATCATTATACACACTTTTCTTGTGCATTTTCAGGGCTCAGAGGCGAGCTGACCCGGCCAGTCCGTATTTTGTGAACTCTGGTCATGTTGTGGCTCCGGTAAGCAGTGCCAATGACAGCGAGGTGTCCAGCGATGCCACCACTGATGACTCCATGTCCATGACCGACAGCAGTGTGTAAGTTCTACCCTCCGACATCCAGTGGATTGTTTGGTGTGGATTGTTTTTGGGTGCCCAAAATTACCAAACTTGAGTTTCACCTCCCTCATCATTATGTCAAAATTACCCGTTAGCCCTTAAGTCGGCAGAGAGAGCGGGCGCCGAATGGGGTGAGGTTGGCGCCACTTGAAAGCGAGGATGTACTGCGGTTTTCCCAGCAGCCTCAGCGCGGCAAGATTGGGTGTCAGAGCGCGTTTGGTCTGACGACCGCCTTATTCCAGGACTCACCTTGGGCTGCCAGTGCTGGAATTAACATCACACTCCCTCCCTTGTGGTGACCCTTAACCCCTTCATCGCCCCACACACATGCACACACACACACACACACACACACACACAAAACCCAACGCCCCTCCCTCGTTCAAAAGGAGCCTTGCGTGGCTGCACAGAGGATGAAAGGCTGAGCTGAATGGAGCTCTCGGCCCATTGTTCAGCTTCAGGAGGCGGGGGGTGAGAGCAGCTTGGACTGCTTTTAAAATTACTTGCACTACTGGGTGCAAGTATGGAATGTAAAAGAGAAACATCTCAGCCAACAACTTCAGTTTATACCGAGGAAATAGGTATCGGTGTCCTTTTCACTAATCCATCTGCTCGGGCTGGTTTTGAGAAGTATCTACATAGGGTTAATTTATAGATAATTAGGAGCTGCTTTTATTTGACCAACCATGAGCAAGTAATAGGAATACTTTAGTTAGGAAAGGACTTTTTCTTGGTGACCTTACTGGAAAAGTCTTTCAAGCAGAACCGGTTCTGGTTGGTTAATCAAAAAAAACCTTAAGAGAAACATTTTAAAGTTGTTTACCAATGGAGTTCCAGAATCAGATGGATTTCAACGTTCCTTTAAATATTTTTTGCTGTATGAAAGACCCTTCCTTGGTGGACTTTCTGGGAACCTACCTAGGTTCCACTTGAAGAAGCGTCTAGGATGTTCAAAGTAGTTATAAAATTGTTGGAACTTCTTCAAGCTCTGTTGCCTACCTTTACGGGTTTCCCTCGAGTTTTATCAGACCTTTACCGAATATCCATTCGACCTGGTTTCCACAGATGCCCATCAAAAGGTTCTTTGGATTGTCTCACATATGCAGAACGCTTGGATCAGTGCAGAAAACGTTCTTGAACCTTCAGTAAGGCGCTTCCAAGCGGAGCCCGCTTCCTTAGATCGTACTTTTGTAAGTCTGTTTTGATGTGGTGAAGTAACTGAACCTCGGTGACAAAACTATTTCAAACAGACTCCTGCCAGGCTCGCCACACACTCATGCGGTTGGACTGTACTAATCTTGTTTGTCCGCCGCATGAAATGAATATTCCATGCCTCCTATCGCACGAATAGCAGGAAGTCAGCGGCGCTTAAAAGACACGGCAGAAATTTGAATCTGAGTCGGAGATAAAGGCAGAATAAGAAAGGTTAGAGGGTGATTTCAGCCCCATTCTCTCTCTCTGTCTCTCTCTCTCTCTTTTTTTCGTGCTTATATCTTATTTATGGATTTACTCGGACTCTGGGGAATGCGGCAGCGCCAACTTCAAACATTACCTTATCTTACAAACCAAGCTTTTGATGTAGCTGAGATCTGAGGAGCAGCGAGATGCTGTTGCCAAATGATGGCAGGGAGCGAATATGCACATGAGCGTGAGGTTTCAAAGACCGAAAGCTCGGGACGGTTCGGAGTGTAGACGCATAAATTTGCTTGGACGGGGACAAATGAATGGAAACGTAGCTTCATCGTGAGTCAATCTTTACCTCTGCAGCCTTGTCGCTGCATGTTTTTGGGATTAACGGTCATAAAATGAAGCCCCGGTGTGTTTATGTGTAGTATCCTGCCTTTGATGGTTCTCTCTGCAGGGGAGGGAGCTGAATGTTGACGTTGGGCAGTAAGCGGCGGCCCCCGGGGTCCCATCTAAAGTCATTAACTAGAGCAGTGTTGTAATGCTAATGCTAATAGAGGACCTAAAAAGGCTGCGGGGGGAGCAGGAGCAGAATGAAGGTTACTGGATCTGCCGTGCCCCTCAAACAAGCTTAGAAATAATAAAACTTAACGGATCTGTGTTTAGTCCAAAGTTTACTGTTGTTCTTTGGTTTTGCAGGCAGTCATAATCATGAGGATCTTTTTGTTTTCCCATCAGGGACGGGATCCCGCCGTACAAGCTGGGCACCAAGAAGCAGCTTCAGCGGGAGATGCACCGGAGCGTCAAGATCAACGGACAAGTGTCGCTCCCCCACTTTCCCGTAAGACTCGTCCCTCTTTCCTTCTGCCAGCTGGGTTCTTTCCCCCGTGCGGGGTCGGCGTTTTAAGTCTTCCGAGCTCGTGTTTTGACAGAATCTCATATTCTTCCGCTCATTTTCATATAAAAGGGTTACAAACCAAAGCCTGTATTAGCATGTGCATTTTTTCCTCTCCCCTCTGTCAACCCCCCTCAAGTGCATCTCCATACAAATGAAACCACCACTGTTTTTCCATCCCTGCTGCCGTTTGAAGATAAAGGCTCCGATTCGGGTGCTGATTCAAAAATCACATTTGAATTTTATCTGGAGTCCGAGGGTCTGTTTGTACCCAATGCACCAGAACTTGTGGCATTAGATAACTGGAAACCACGTAGGTTTGGTTACAACAAGACCCAATAAAACTCGGATCGTTTCTGAAATCAGATGCAGTCCCGATTGGGTGATTTGAATTCTAGAAACCTGGCTCCAGGTCTTATATCTTTCATTGTCTGAAATTGAGGTTTCTGCCCTCGTTATAGTTTGATCCCTGACTCTGCTGTGACGTCCAGAAAGGTTTCGGTAAATCCGGTAAATCCTAATTGTCCGTCCTGATTGTTTTTGTCTCGATTCGAGTTATGGCCCAGATCTGAAAGGTCATGCTTGGAGATAAATGTTCCGCCCTGGTTGTAGTGCTGATTTAAGAAACTGATTAGATTTCTAGATGGTTATAAAAGCTCTGTGATTGCAGTTTGAGAAATGCCAGCCCATCATTTGGGTTGGGCATCATATGTAAACACGGTTGACTGTACCTGAGGGAGGTGAGGGCATTTGGGAAACAGCGACACCTACCCAGTATTGCAATTGACTTTATGTCCTCTGGAGTTCTGTTGTTTTAAGTTTTAAAGTGGTACAAGTTACCACTTTTACCTCAGAGAGCCAGCAGAGTTTGGTTGAAGGTGAACGGTTTCATTTGAATTCTATCCTTGTACCGTCAGCTTTGGAAGGTCTGTGATGCAATAGAACTGGGGGAAGGGGGAAGGGGGTCATCGGGGTCAAGTGGTCAGGATCTGGAAGTGAGAGCAGGAGTCGATTCTCATCGCCTTTGATCAAATGCTGAATGCAGGCGGCTTGTGTGGCTTCTTTGGTGACAACCTCCAGCCGTGATCCTCCTCCTGTGTGTGTTTTTGTCGCAGTCACCCCCTTCCATCTTCTACCCCTCTCCTTCCCTCTGATCTCCCCATGGTGTAAGGCTCAGTGGGGTAGAGTTGATGGTGGGGGGCATTTGGCTTTGTTGAGGGGGTTTCACAGTCACAGTTCTCGGGTTGAGCTTAGGGTTAGTGTTCAGTGAGGTCGGAGGTTTCCGAACCTGAAAACGTTCAGATGTTTCTCCACTCCCGTCTGACTTTTAAATCGTCCCAAGATGGTAGTTACGAAAAAAATCTAAAAACCTCTAAAGCTTAATTCATTTGTATGTTTTGGTTGTTATATTTATACTCTTTACATTCGGTTTTAAAGCAGCAGGCGAGACTTAGTCTGGTCGGAAGCGTCTTATTCTCTTTCCCCTGTTTCATCTTTTATTCTCAACTCTTCGTCCTTGCCACAAAGCCAGACCAGAGCTGAGAAAAAAAAGACCGCACAAAAAAAAAAGAAAGAAACAGGAAACGGGGGTGAAACTCTTTAAAAATTCTCCCAGAGTTGGAAGAGAGACGAGGTCTGGTGCTGCCATCCTGTCCTGATGTGGCTTATTCGCAGTCAGGAAACAGATTACTTCTTCTCCCTCTGATCTCCTTCTTCCATCGTCCCTCCCTCTCGATCCTCTTCTCCCCCTTTTTTTCTCTCCTCATCTTTTAATTTTGTCCTCCTGCTCTTTTTTCTGTCTATCTGGCTTTTATTCTGGGATTTAAAAGCCTGTGTCGCCCCCCTCCTCGTCCCCGCTCCTTGCGTGTGTTTGATGTTTGACAAGGGTTCTTTGAAGCTGCCTGACTTCAGAGCCTCCATGCTGATGGCATGGGTGTGTGTGTGTGTGTGTGTGTGTGTGTGTGTGTGTGTGTGTGTATGATGGAGAGAGAGCGAGAGAGTGTTGGTCCAGCTCCCTTGCCCCAAGGCTGGCAGCACTTTTGGCTTTTGCCAGTTGGCATTAAAGTTGGAAGAGGAGAAGATACATGAAGGGTATTTGAGGACTCGGGGTCAGGCCAAGAGCTTTAAGAAATATACACACTTATAAACTACATAATAAAGCTAATTAGGCTCTAATACTGAGTTTAATCCATGAGCCGCCTTGTGCCAAATCACGGCCTCCAAATGAATGTGCTTCCAAATGTGTTGTGGGTCGATTTCAGGGGTGTGTGATCTGTATCGTTTGTCAATATCGACAATATCTTAAATTGTTTATTTAAATTTGTGAGTCGCTCAGACTAATGCGCATTTTCCTGAATAAGTTCTTAAAGAAAGAAAAACTTCAGTCCACTGCCATTAAAGTAAATTACTATAAACAGAAATTTGTAAGCAAATTGTTCCATTGCTCTTCACTGTATTTTAAGTAAATAACCAATTGAAAACATTCCTAGTTTATTTCTGGAGATAACAGTTATAAAATGTAAACAAAAATAATCTTTAGTGTGGTGAGATTTAAAGAAATTTGGAGTTTTAAATACACATGGGATCATGATGTATGATGGCGCCTGGTGTTCAAAAATGCAATTGCATTAGATGGCGTAATAAATCAGAACGTTTTATTATTGCATCGTTACACCCACAACCGGCCTCGCAATCTACGTCGGCTCTGAAAAGGCAGGTGTTGCTCAAAAGACTGCTAAAAATACTAAAAATATAAAAACCACCATGGATATTTATTACTATTATTGTACCTCTGTGTCGTCCAATCATAATACGATCGTACAGTTAACAAGAGCGAGCGAATACAAAATGGGACAATATAAGATTATCCTATTGTGTCCGTCCAAAACAGGAAAGTTGAAGCTGTTTGTAAGACAAATCAGATGTGCACGATATTATTTAGCCTTAACTGAAATCATTTTTACAACACCATCCCTGCGTCGGTCATCCGAAAATCCATAAACCCTCGATGGTACAGTACGAGCTCCGTGTCGACAGCTTTAAAGTTAACGATGTTTATAAACAGCAAGAAACCGAGAATGTCTAAACGCTTCAAATCCTGTGCAGCTTCATTCCCGGTTGTAAATGTGATAACCTAAAATCTCTCGCTTGTGTGTTTCCCGATTGTAGAGGACGCAGCGCTTGCCTCGAGAGATGGCGCCGGTGAAGCCGTCGGTGTTTGCGGCCGAGCTGATCACCCGTCTGGAGAAGCTAAAGCACGAGCAGGACACGCTCAGCTCTCTGGAGGAACGGCTGCAGCAGATTCAGGAGGTGAGGATTTTGTTCCTGCCCATAAAAAAACTCGCGTCTCATTTTTGAAAGGTTTTGGTTGCGAATTACGCGAGCTGACGTGCACAAACTGGACAAGAGCTGTTGAAAAGTGGAACGGTTCCAGATCAGGAACCAGAACCAGCTCTTTGTTGGTGGGAAACGATTATTACGGAGCGATTCTGCGTCCAAATAACAAGGCTGACGTCATTGTTTCGGAGTTTATTTACAGTACAGCTAATCTGGGATGGGAAAAGTGGCGGCGTATGCGCGGCGTTTGCGTTTGCTGTGTGCAGAACGCACAGCTGCACCTCATCATGCTCAATTATCCCTGCATGAAAGGCCTCTTTTGAGGCAGGACCTCAGGGCAGCTCTTCGCTTAAGTGCCCGAGCCTAACCCACTCAAGCCCTGAAACCACGTGACCCCGGATCTTTGAACCACATGACCTCCTGACACATTGTCAGCTTCTGGAGTTAAGATCAGACTGCCTCTGGGTGACGGGATAATTCGGACCGGAGTCACTAATCGTTCACGAGATGTTACTTGATGATGATGCTTAGAGGAGCAGACCTGATCAGACAAATATGCATATTTTGTCTTATTATCAATCATTTCATCTTGTGCAGGAGGAAGAGCGAGATGAAAGTGAACTCCAAGGCATCGTTGCTCCCCAGCAGCCTCCGCCTGCCCTCAGCCTCCTGTCCTCCGGCCTCTGCGACGAAGACCCCCAGGCCATCCTGGACGACCACCTCTCCAGAGTCCTAAAAACGCCCGGGTGCCAGTCACCTGGTGTTCCGGGGTACTCGCCTCGCTCCCGATCCCCGGACTGCCACCATCCACGAGGCTCCGTCTCTAACCTCCTGCCCAGCTCTGTCCTGGTTAAGGCGGTTCCGCAACCCTCCGCCAAGCACATCCATCACCACTACATCCACCACCACCACGCCGCTTCGCCCAAGAGCAGGGAGCAGATGGAGGCGGAGGCGGCTCACAGGGTGTCGCAGTGTTTAGGGTCGGAATACCGCTTCCAGCCGGGGTGAGCTCTCGTTCAGTTCTTTGACCAAATTGGTGCTACATTTGAAGGTTCCTCTTAATCAATATATCCCTTTGACCCGGTTCAGGCACGTCGGAGCTCTGTCCAAGCGTCCCATTAAGGTCAGCGACGGAATGAGTGCTTGCCAGTCCAGCGAGGAAGGCAGCAGCTCGCCCGTGCTCCCCACAGATGGTATGGTCCGGTCCCACGTCATGCAGTGGATCCAGGAGAACGAGAGGCAGAACAGACACAAACCTCACAGGTAAGGCACAGGACTAGCGATCATTATTAAAAAACAAAAACGTGACGCATGCCAAACATACTCTTACATTCTTCACAGTTCCCAAGTCCTGAAAAAGACCCACACAAGCGATCCTTCGGCTAAGACGTCCTTATGGGCGGCTGGAGGAATGGGTGTTCATGGCAGAACTCATCACCCGGGCCATCCTTTCATCCAGGATCCCACCATGCCCCCTCTGTCCCCACCGAACACCCTGACCCAGCTGGAGGAGGCCTGCCGAAGACTGGAAGAGGCATCCAAACCTGCAAAACAAAGGTAGGATTGATCTAAAGCATTAAATAATCAAGTGTTAAAACTTTAAAATGTCATATCGTATTGATATCTAATCTAATCGTCTATTTCTTTCTATTTATTTAAACCCGCAGACATTCAACGTCCAGCCTGCAGAGAGACAGAGGGCATCCGTCTGTTTTTCCCAGCAGCAGCTCGCCTCTGATCGGGCCCGCCCTGCAGACGGACGAGTACGTTTATTCATTTTACATGATTTGACCTTTATTCGACGCTCCAGCTCATAAAGAACGAAGCCTTCGTAGTTTGGTGTCGTGTATAGTCTGGGTGGATGCAAAGTCTTTTCGGCTTTAACAAGCTCTGAAATATTTTTGTCAGTCATCTCGGTGTTCTGCAGTGCGTTTGATGTTGGGCCACGGCCACCTGACAGCCAGCGTACATACACACACACACACACACACACAGCCTCTTCTGAGCTTTAATTGGCTGACCTTTAGCCGGCCAGCTGTCTCTGGGCGAAGCATCGCCATCTGAAGCGGCGCTAACAAAGGCCTGGAAGTGAATGAAAAGCTTCACGGATCTTTTCGGGGGAGCTTGGCCTTTGGCAACCCTCATGACACATGTCGGTCCAGCCGGGCCGCCTGAGCCTGCCGTCGCACCACTGTGCGCAGGTCGAGCCGGACAGTGAGGACGTGAGCATAGGGGGAGGCTGAATCAAAAGCCCGTGAAAAGCCCAGACGAGGACACAAAGGCCCGTCATCCATCAAGCTCAGAGACGTCTCACCCTGCACAACGGCTCCCCCGCGGCCTTTAGACGAAGCTTAATCACGCACTAGAGAAAGGACGCTCTCAGCTCTGAATCCGAGCCTGAGAATTGATTAAGACTGCAAATCGAGTGCATTATGGATCTGTAACTATATTCAGACTCGTTCTGCTCTAAAAGTTGACCCAAAAATACGTCCCAGACTATAAGTGCGTATTACGTACAGCGTTATTCCGAACTCAGACTTATTCATCATGTCCTAACCCTTTATCACCCTCTTTTCCCGTACAGGTGTAAGGATCTGCGGCGGCTGAGTGCCGGACACTCTGGCGCCCTCTCAGGCTCGGAGCTGGTGGTCACCTACTTCTTCTGCGGCGAGGAGATTCCTTACCGGCGACTCATTAAGACGCACAGCCTCACTCTGGGCCATTTCAAAGAGCAGCTTCGCAAGAAGGGCAACTACAGGTAACTCCGGTTTCTGTTTTTGGATTTTAGGGGGATGCACGTTGTGGTGGGCGTTTTTAGATGCAAACCCCTTTATTTTCGTCCTCCAGGACTGCAGTCATGCTGCAAATGCACTTTTCTTACAGTCCATAGATGGTGCTGCACATTATCCTGCAACATCCTAACATTGTCTGCAAATCAGACGCCTGAATCAGCGTTGTTAACTAAAAATCTTCCCTTACATATCAGACGATGGGATGAATCTGGGTGTGTCCTCCGCATCTGTGAAAACTGACACACACCAATCCTTTCACGCTTCCTTTACGTCTCCAGCTCCGAACGCACGGGTTTAATTAGGACGCCGAGCCGAAACGCGACCAGACTGCTTTAATTCGTAGGTGTGACGTCAAGCATGTTCTGTTTCTCCCTCTTTCTTCTTCCCTGACACCCATTGCCTCGGCTTAGCTCGGGTAGGTGTCGTTCTGTCTGACGCACGAGATTAGATTCTTCCCGAAGAAGGAGATGAGTGTTCGAGAATAAAGACGCTTATCTGTGCCAAGGTTATGAGATATATTTGGCTCCATTTGATGATTTTTCGGCAACAACATCTCCGGATAAAGCAGCCGTACGAAGACAGAACGGAACGTTTTGAGAAAACGCTAAAAGTGGGGGAAAAGTTTACACACATGTTGTTTGTGTGAGTTGGTGAGGCTAACTCATTAAGTGGAGCAGCCTGTGGAATTCCAAAGCTGCCCCACACATGGGGCGAGTCAGGCATTTTTCCATTACAAAGCCAATCATTAAATCTTCCCCGCTGATCCCTGCTGCCTTTAAAGAGACCTCAGATCATTAAGAGCTCAGCGGAGAAAAGGGCTCAGACCCAACCCTCAGTGCTGTCTTTGTGCTGGGGTCATGTGACCTCTGGCCTTTAAAACACTCGTGAGGTCACCCCTTTGGTTCACGATGCTGCATGTATCACTCACACTGAGCTTAAAACCTTGGTCTGCAACGTGAGCCACAGCTTCAGACGCAGCAGATTTCATAAGGTCTGAAATCCATTTAGGGGTAACTAAAACAAGTTCTACATGTCTTTTTGGATCTAAATTTTGGAACTCACCTCTGCAGAGATTAGTCAAAGCAGCTCAATGGCAAAAACGTTATCGTGATACTGAAGGACCTTTTCTTAATACGCAACATACAGCAAAAGATCATTTAGAAGGTTTCAGTTTTACTTCTAATTAAGTAATAAAGACAAAAAACCTTGCAGAAGAAGCACTGGTGAGACCTGGAATTTTCAGGAGGCTTGTTTATCAAGATAAATCTTACACTTCGTAAATAAATATGCAGAACAGAACCGCATAAGCATGTCAATCATGCCCGTACGTACCACCCGTCATAGTCCGAATGTCTCTGCAGTGATGGATTGAACTGATTATCTGCAGATATAATGCCATTCTTATTGGTATTGATGATCAATCGTAATGTGGTATTAACGAGCTGTTCTGTTCCAGGTACTACTTCAAGAAGGCCAGCGACGAGTTCGAGTGTGGTGCCGTGTTCGAAGAGATCTGGGAGGACGGCACGGTGCTTCCCATGTATGAAGGAAAGATCCTGGGAAAGGTGGAGCGCATGGACTGAGCGCCTCTCTACGCAATTACGACCCGCTGGGATTACACAAACTACGAACTATTAACAAGACTGTTTAAAAGACTTTCTCGGCACGACTGCGTGCCTTTTTTAAAGCTATCTAGAGTTAATATATTTAAAAGACCACCCTGGTTGTGAAGAAGCTATTGAAGGAACCACTAGAAGAAACAGAAAAAGAGACAAACCACTCAGCCTTAGAAACCTGAGAAACACGGCCGCTTTTGGAGCCGCGTTTTGGAAATCGCACCACTGAGGATGATGATGATGATGATGGACTGACTGTGAGACGGAGCCTTTACTGTATTATCTGTAACATGTAGAAGCGTTCATACATGCGTATATACATACAGATCTGTGTATATATATATACATGTATTATTTACAGAGATTTTATTATCGTATTTATTGAACTACCCCCATTTTCCCAACCCTGACGTCCACAGAATGGGCGAGCTGCTTGAAACTATTGGTTCAATTCATTGATTAGCAATGCAACACACACACACACACACACACACACACACACACAGTATATACAGTACTCATTTCCCTTTGCCACTAACATTGCATTCCATTCAGAAGGCACTTTCCAGGTAGTACCTAGGAGGGGCAACATTTGGGCAACATTAGCAACCCCTTCCTATAAAAATACCTCGTCAAATCAAGAAGGTCATTCAGAAATTGAAGCGATGTGCACATATCGCAGCCAGCTAGCGGTATTTACATTCATATTTGTGTTGTAGATGGCAAAAATAAACGTTTAGAACAAATTAACTACCATAAGGCAGCCTTGCTCAAGGACCCAAAAGTGACAGCTTGCCATAGGTGGAATTTGAACCTTAACCTGGACCTTAACCAATGTGTCACCAAACAGGATGGGGCCCTTTTGACCTCCCCTAGCTACAATAAAACTAAAACAAAAGTTAGGAAAATAAGGAATATAAGCCTGGACTCATCAAAGGGGTTAATGTGCTGCCTAATAAAAAAAGGTACGTTTGTAGAAAGCACCTATTAAAGCAAATGCCTACAGAACGGAACGCAGCATAAATGTCCGATCAATCTACAAGCCTCCGGTTATTAATAACTCAATTAGTCTAGCTTACAGGACATATGGAGGCTATATTCCTCACTGATGGTGTGTTTTAAAATGAAACCACAAGTCCACAATACCATGATCTGTTGCAGAATAATTGTACATTTGGGAGACACCTTTTAGCGACAGCTGAACACTGGCATTGGGATTTGAACCCACAACCTTTTGGACTACCCATAGCATGTATTGATTCCGGGAATGGAATGATCCATTGTGAATTGTAGAGGGGGAGCACCTGTGCCTACATGGACCGTACCATGTGCTACCCTGTTTCAGGGTGTAATATTCCCTTGGTTTTCAGAAGGGCTTTTACGTTTTCGAAAAAAACACACTTTTGAAACGTTTAATAAGTAAATATCATTTACTTCTCCTGTGTTTACTTTGTTTATCTTTTTTATTTTATCAGATCTGTAAATTATATGTTATACAAAGAGTTTTCAGTTAAAGATTTACTATGATCTATAATTATTGTAATTATTAAAAGATGTAGCCTTTATTATTAAAGTTTTATATTTTTCAAATTAAAGAACACCACCTTGTCATGTTTTTATTGTCTTAAATCTGTCTTTTTGACAAATGACACATGATGGATAAGATTTGAATATACCGTACTTTAAGTGTCTCACTGTGGGAGGAATGGTGGAGCAGAGACATGGGTTCAAGTCCAGGTTCACAACTGGGAACACCTTATTATTGATTTTCTAATTTAAATCATGTTAAATTTGTTTATAAAGCACTTTTTAAACAGAACATTGTCTCAAAGCTAGACACAGCCAAATCTACTGAGCAAGCCTACAGTGACGGTGGAAAGGAAAATCTCCCTAAAGGTGACAGGAAGAAGCCTTGGGAGGACCGAAACTCCAACCTCTTTGGGTAGCCCAGATTTGATTAATTCTTTAACACTGAAACATTAGCTCAGTTAAACTCTGACGCCTTACAATAAAACATTACTGGATCATCTTACATGTTTGCACACAAGTTTTCATTTCTTAAAAAAACATTGTGTATTACAGTGTGCAGAAATATCAGAGGTGTAACTTATTAAAGAAAAACAAACAACAAACCTTTTGACAAGGAGTGTCTAACTTCTGCTTAGCATATGGTGAAAGGTATTTTGAAACATGAATTAAAAGTTTGTTGAAAAGAAAACCATAAAAAACTTAAAAACCATAAATTAATAGAGTTCAAGTCCAAATTAAGCATTTACAGGCAGTGTCTTATCTGGAATGTACAGCACAGTAATACATACTTCGTGTGCTAGCTTTGCTAGCGAAGTTGGGTTAGCATTAGCACTACAGATGTGCAGGCTATAGCCTATAATACCTCAGATATGTTTAACTTGTAGATATTTGATCGTTTGTTGTCATAATTTTCTACTTTAGATTAAAAACATGCATGAAACTCAACGTTTTTTGTAGGTAGCAGTAAGCTAATTAGCGATTAGCATTGCATTCGTTTTAAACCGACCTAGCTAATCTCCTGTGACTGTGAGAGCTCTGATGGTGGTGGAAACTTTTGTAGGTGTTATTCTCAGTCCATAAATCAGTCCTTTCACGCTGCTGTTGGTCATTAGAGTATTTATTCTCCAGCTTAAACCGGTTTGTTTACATTGTGTATAGTGATTTGGCTGTACTGTATCTGCTTGGAATGAGAGGATCTGACAGAGGGAGGGCTGAAGAAAGAGAGGATCAGCTTCCACAACAAGACATCAAACGCATCGCATTTCAGAAGGTCCCAGGAACCGTACCTTCATAATCCCACCAACGAGCTACAGCTAAACGTGTAAACACGGAATAAAGGGAGAAGAAAAATTAGATCATTCCCTCTTAATCCCATCAACAAAGCCCAACGTGGGAACCTTCTGCCTGCAGATAAAAAAACGAGACGAGATGCACCGAGGTGAGTCAAATTACATGGCAAAGCTGGTGTTGGTGCTACACAGCGCCAGGGATTTCTGTATAAGTGCAGTTTAGCATGTTCTCTCTTTGTATGGGTTTCCTCCATGTACATCAGGTTCCTCCAGTCTCCTCACACAGGGTACAAGTCCAAAGAGGGCATCGCTTAACACCTCGCAATACCCTAAGGGTACGTCTGAGTACCTCTGGAAACTTATAGCACACAGGTTCGAGGTAAGGATCAATCTGTGCAACACCAACACTACCTGCTGCACCACGACATCCTAACCAGTATTTAGAAAATAATCATACAACTTTATAATGAAGGCCCAGCAGTGGGAGATAATCTTAGACACTTATTTTCAACACATAAACAGAAAACCTTTTCCTAGAGCTAATTATGAGACCACGTTTATTAAAGTCAGCAGCGTAGAATCTGGCAATCGAGGCCATACAGTGTCCAAACTGTTTCATATTGCCCTTGTGCAATTCTTTCTCCTCCCAATATCCCTCTGCCTTCCCAGACCAAATCTGGACTGGGTGTGCATTCTTGTGTGATTATTTTCACAAAAACTGGCCCCCCCAGCAGGCCTGGGCGGATTTGGTCACTTTTGCCTTAACCACTGTAAACAAGGAGAACAATTTATCTGGTGGGAGACATGTTTACTGAAGCGCAGCCGCAGACATTTTTAGCCGCCTCTTTTCGCTTGGTGACCGCGGCATCCTGTGATCTCGGTATTATTGGATGTTCCCCTGTGGTCGCTGCGGGTTCTGAGTTGTTCCCCATTGTTCTCAAAGCAGCACAGATTCAGAGAATTCCATCCTCGGCGTGTAGATTTGATAACAGGATTTTTTATGGACTAGAAAAGTCCCACATTCCATTCGGACCCACAATACGGAGCGCTTTGTCACGACATCGAAGTGCTTGGCCTGTACTGACATATACTTTCGTCTTCAACGTCTCAGTTAAGGTCAAATTTGGCTCCGGCAAACAACAGAAGGGCAACAATGCTACCCTGAGACCACACAAACTCAGTGACACCGGGGCCCGGCCCGCGCCGATGCTGCTGCTTCAGTTGCTGCTTCAGCAGTTTCTCCGCGTTCGCCGTTCGGCTGGCGTTTGGTGTCCTTTCGTGCACCCTGTGATATGCAATGCGCAATTTAGCTCCTGCCCCAAGCCAAGTATAACTTTTCCATAACACAAAAGAAGCTGCGTACTTTTCAGATTCCCAACTCTGATGTGGTCAGGACGCAGCATTCCTCTAAAAACCGGCCCATGCCGGATCTCTGGGTGGTGGACGCTCCGGCCCTTGATGATTCATTTAGCTCACAACAGTCAATACTCAATTAGCGAAATTAGCATTTCCATTCTTTATTCGACCTTGTGGAGGCGTTTAAGAAATGCTCCGGTGATTTCAAACTCATCTCTATAAACTGCATCTGTACCACAGCCGTTTGACTTACGGGAAGTCCCAGCTTCACTTCAATTTTATTACAACGCAGTAATGAATGCTAACCAAAGAATCTATATCATAATTAATCGTGGTGGAATTTAATATTTTTGCTAATGAAATAAAAGATTTAAATGCAGTATTGCACAGTACGCCCATTAAGCGTGCAAAAACTGCGCAAAACTAATAGACGCTCACTGAAGCCTGTGAGTCTCTGGGTGTCTATGGAGCAAATGTATATGCGTTAAATACTTCGGTTAAATGTCCGGTCCTGTGCTCCTCTGGGTTAAAGGTCTGGGTTAAAGGTTTTGTCTGTGTTCCCCTGGGTTAGTGTTTCCAGTTCTGTCTGTGTTCCTCTGGGTTAAAGCTCCCGGTTCCGTCTGTGCTCCTCTGGGTGAAAGGTCCGGATTTTGTCTGTGTTCCCATGGGTTAACGTTTCCCATTCTGACTGTGTTTTTCTGGGTTAAAAGGTCCCAGTTCTGTTTCTGTTTCTGTTTCTGTTTCTCTGGGTTAACTCTCCTAATTCTGTCTGTGCTCTTTTGGGTTAAAGGTCAGAATTTTGCCTGTGTTCCCCTGGGTTAAGGGTTCCAGTTCGGTCTGTTCTTAAGTTCCACTTTGCTGTTAAGTTTCTGAGTCTCGGACTTCCTTGTGAGTTGCACCAGGTAGCCTCTTTTAATTGTTTATTATATATTTTATCTCATTTCTAATTAGTTTGGATACATTTTAATTGATGCATCTTTTTCTAACATTTTATTACATCTTTCCAAGCACTAGATAGGAGAGAACATGAGCGTGTAAGTAACCAGGTTTTTATTGTTGGAAGGTCGATTGACTCAACCTGCACCCGGTTATAGAGTTTAGGTTCAAACACTCTGAACTCTTCCTTTAATAAACACTCGACGGTTCAACTGTTCCTTTGCTCCTCTGCTCCTCTGGATCCTGTGTGTTTGGTGTGTGTCGTGTCGGGTCGTGTCGTGTGGCGCTGCTGTCTACATGCCTGTTCCACCACCGAGTGGCTTCCCCAGGCAGACGTCAGGCCTGTGGTCTTACCGCTCCTGGTCTGGCGTTCAGCCATTCACCACTCAGCAGCACACATACACACACCGTGCTCACACACACACACATTGCAGAGGCAACGAATTGCTTAACCAACACCCGAAAATTGCCTTGTGTTAAATCTCTAAGTGGCGTATTACTTAAGAATGCCATTATATCGCTAATGATGTTAAATGGTGTGGTGCTCGACCAATCTAAGGATTAGAAGAGCCACAAATCCTGAGGTCAGCGCTCAACGTTTCGGCACAGGGACCACACAGGAACCAGCTCCAGCTTCGTCCAAACGCTCCAGCTACAAACAATTTTTATTTAGAAACAACTCCTGCTTACTAAGAAGGACTTTTCAGAGCCCCTTACCCTCCTAAATGCTTGTGTTAAGGTTCAGGGCCATGTTCAAGGACTCAAGAGCTGGGATTTGAACTCACAACCTTCTGATTAACCGTGAAACATCTACATCTAGGTATTTATTCAGACCGACTTACAACTGACACGGTTAAGGGACTTGCTCAAGGACCCAACAGTGCAGGTGTGATTTGAACCCTGCTTGGTGCAGGTGCAGGTGGGATTTGACCCCTGGACCTTCTGGTCCATAGCCCAATACCTCAACCGCTAGGCCACCAGAGTCCTACGACCTCCCACCTAGTGTACTTTGGTAAAAGTAAGTACTGCCCAAATATTTGAGAGTAACAGAGTAGGAGGAAATAATGACTCAATAATAAAAAATATAGAGTGAAAAAGTATAGCCAAAAAATGGCCTCAAAGAGGGGCCTCTGCCTGTGCTACTACACACCTAGCCATCTAGACCAAGAGGAGCTCTGAAACTCGGTCCTATTTCACAACGGCACAGTTAAAGGGTCGGCCTTCAGACACGTCCACATAATTGGACTCAACCCGAGGAGCTGGAGACGATTGTAGTTCTTAGAATGGTATGTAAGTGATGTTCAATGATGCGAATGCAAACTGAAAAAAGGCCCTGGAACGAAGGAGGTTCTCATGAAAGCTCCGCAGGGGGTAGGCCGTCGTGCTGTCGAACCTGGGTCTGTGGGGCTGCGAAGCAACAGCGCCAGATCGTGATAATAGACAAAACATTCTGAATTAAGCGATAATGCGCAAACTGCCGTCTTTATCGAACGCACTATTGAATTATTTAGTCACGGTTCGGGCTGGGGAAAAGTATGTGAAAGGTTCGCAAGGTGAGACTGGAGGTGTGGGTTGTAACAGCGCCCCACCCCGACGTATCTGCGTCACTGAACTGCATTTTAGAAACGATTCCGTAATAAATGTGTGTCTGTTTGAGATTTGTTGATGCAAGGGTTCGGTTTTTGCAAATTGGCCTCACAAAGCTCGAGCCTCGAATGACTGCACTTGTTTACTTGTTTACCTCCTAATCTTCCGCACCTGAAACGAACCACTTTTTTGGTTAAGACGTCGGCGTTAAACGCAGGGAAAACACGAAATTCCCACAGAGCGTGGTGAGATAATCAGGACTGGGACTTTTCTGTAAATTTGCAGCTGTAATTTCGGTGATCATGTGGCGCTACTTGCCCGATCTTGCAGGCAGACGGAGGGCTAAGCCTGCGTGATGCCCAGCCTAAGCGGGCGAAGAGAGAAACGGCAAGACAACGCTGGCTCTGGTCTCATGTTTTGGAGCTTGTAATTAAATTAGAATCGATTTAAACTGGCATTAAACGGGCGGATAATGACGCTGCTGAGACGGTTCATTGAGTAAAACACTTAAACAAAGACTTAGCCAGAACTTTTTGTTTACACTCTCCCAAATCTCCCCTTGAGCACCTGGGTGTGAGAGCTTTGCAGATTCCCAGCACTGACTCTGAACACACACACACACACACACGGGTCGAACGCGCGTCCTCATTTTGCCATCTTTTATTCACCGCGCTCGCACCTGTTTGAAATTGCGCCTCGATCCGAAAAATCCAGCTGCAAACCATTTCGCCCGACACCCACCGCCAGTAAACGGCGTGGAAAGCTCAATGGTTCAGTTAATGAATAATATATCTCCCTGGGTGCGTTTTAATGGTGGGAAAAGCCTGCACTGTACACACACGCTTACTGAAAGTGAATACAGTGCTAGTACATTAGCAAATTATGGAAACGGAACACGCATGGCTGGAGGTGCGAGACACCAGAGATCAGGCCGCCAATCCCAGCCACGTTGGTCTGCTTACGTACCCTGTGCTGCCGGTTTATTAGCTCGATCAGTACACCTAATAAACTGCCAACTCAGCGTGGGCACGGATTTAAGGGTAGCAGATGCCACCGGGGTGTTTGCCACCTAAAATGCCACCCACCTCCACATCCTCTAATATGGTCTTATTAAGCCTTACTGTTAAGAGTCGTGAATTGTTTCCATTATTCGCGCTCAGATTCAAACGACTGGTCCATCCTCAGTAAAACAGGATCGTTCTTGACTCTGCGGTTGAATTTGCCACAGATACCAGCTCCAGTGTGGCATCCCCAGACCTACCCAAGTCAGCTCGCTGCCGGGTATGGACCAGGAGTTGGATTTACGAAAGCTTTCTTAAGAAAAAACCTGCAAAACCTCTTGAGACAAAATGCTAAGAAGTTCAAGAATGTTCTTAAGTACAGTTCTTGAGAAAAATCTTATTTCCTTAAGATTTTCTTAAGACAGTCTTTTCTTACGTCGGCTACATTGGGGTCTAATAGCCAACAGGAAAATATCCTCCTTTGGAAATCCAACAATTGTACAAAATATGATAATTATAAGTTTAACTGTTTAAAGTTTGGTGCATTTCTTACAGCCTAAGATGAGCGTGAGGCTATCATAGGGTTAAGAAATCAATTAAGAACGTAATGCTTTCCAGAATACCACTTGTTCTTAAGAAAAGAAGTTATCTGACGAATAACTTTTTTCTTAGGAATGAAGTTAAGAAAATACACATTAAATAAGATTTACTTTCTCTCTTAAGAAAAACTGACAAAGGATCTTAAGACAAACACTAATAAGTTTGTAAGAATGTTCTTAAATTTAATTCTCGAAAGAAGCTTAAGAAGTAAAATATTATCTTAAGAAAATCTTTTTCTTACGCAGGCTACGTTGCTTTTTATAGCTTACGACAAACGGCGAGAGCTTATTTCCGTTATGTAGTTTAATCCACTCAGAATTAAAACATCAAACCAAGCGTTTGGAAACATTTTAGCAAAGAAAAAATAGAGGTGATGGTGGAAGGAATAGCCGACAGGAAATAATCCATCTCGGAAAATATGCTCAGTGTGGGGTGAAGGCGGAAAGCAAAAGAAAAGAAGAGAAAGAAGAAAAGAATAAAATAAAGAGAGAAAATGTAGCCTAAATTATGATTAATTATTATTATATTATAGTCTTAGTCAAACTAAGGTAATGTAGCTTTTGGAAGTAAATGATGGTGGTGATTCTGTTTCTCTTCTTCTATCAAACTTAATCAGAGTCACCACATAAAGAATTTATTAAGACTTTTCTCAGCAACAGTTTGAGTCCACCTTACCCCGAGACCGAGACAAGACCGAGCCCAAATGAGGTCGAGACCGAGACTGAAGTTATGCTGTTGGGTCCTTGAGTTAAGACCCTTAACCCACAATTGTTTGGATTGGACGTTGTGAGATATCACTTGTTGCAAATCGCTCTGGAATAAACAATAACGTAAAAGAATGAATCGACATTAGTTTACAAACGAGTGAGAAAGAAAAGCTTCCAATCTGGCATTTCAGACGCGCCACATGTGGCTCTATAGGATCTCCACAGTGCTGATGGAAAAGTTTGCTGGGCCCAGCTGGGGACAATGAAAGAGAAAGAGAGAGAAAGAGTGAGAAAGTCATATGGTTCTGGTTTGGTGGGCTGATTAGAGGCAGGCCTGCATGTTCTCTCCGACAAACAGGAAATAAACACTCATAACTGCGTGTCTCTGTTCCAATGCACATGTGCTCGGACGCGACGCTCTTGTGGAAACACGTACGGGTCGACCGCCACCTCTCCGTGTTAAGTCCTTATCACACTACCATGCACTGACGAAACTGGATTTCAATTACTGTGTGCATTTGTTTGGAGTTTCCCCCTTTGCTGCTACAACAGAGCTTGCTCTCCTGAAAGTCTTTCCACAGGCCCCGATGTTGTACACCAACCCTGGAGTAAACAGCGTGCTGTAAAACCTTTCAGCAGTGAGTGCGGCTGAAATAAAAGGGATCACCCATTAAAGGGCCGGCTAGATACTTTTGGCAAGTTACGATCTGACACGAAGCAGGCCAAACTTTTGCACGTTTCCTTCTTCCAGTATGTTTCAATTAGTTCTAAAATGAGCAGAAATGTCTCTCGTGAACAAGATCCCAAGTTACTTGAACTAGTGCACAGTTACATCAACACACTAGTCACGGGCCAGTTTAGAGTGACCAATTAGCCTAATGCGTGTCTTTGGAATGTGGGAGGAAACCAGAGCACCAGGAGTAAACCCACGCAGACTCCACAGTCTGAGGTCGGGATCGAACCGGGGATCTCCGAGGCGCCACCGTGACTCCCTTTGTTTCCGTTGTGCACCTGGCTTCTACATCTTCAACCTGGGTGCCCCTACTTTAAAAAATGAGGGCATGTAAGACTTTATGAGCTTTGATTGAGCCTCTGAGTTGCCAAATTTGTATGTAATGTGCTCCGTTTGTTCCAAAATCGTACCGAAAACTGTATCGAACCCAATTTAAGGTAGTATTTTTAGAATGACCATATCTATGATAATGCAGTAATTATAAAAAATGTCTATAAACAGTTCTAAACTGTTTTAATGGCCAATTACCATCACAGCCAAGCACTGGTTGAACTGGTTGTTTGAAGATGGAGAGCAACTGACTGGTCTTATCTGAGACTCTCTCTCTCTCTCTCTCTCTCTCTCTCTCTCTCTCTCTCGCTCTCTTGCTCTCACCCTCTGCCCCCCCCCATGAAGCTTGGGCCCCTGAGCCGTATCTTTGAACTTCACTTGGACGGCGCAGTACTTGTGGGGACCTGACCGGCGAGTTTTGCTGGCTGTCTGCAGGAAGCTTTCAGAAGTGTTCAGGCTTGTCTTTTGAACCTGACGCTACAAGAAGCTTAAACCCCTCGTTTGATGATTCAGTACGTGGATTAGAATTCGGTTTCCAGGGCGAAGCCAGAGAAAATATGAGCACCCCCCGCTGTCGTGTGAAGTGAAACGCGTTTAGCGATGGGTTAAGACAGAAAAAAGTTTACGAACCCGCCTGAACGACCTGGATTTCTGCGTTAATGAGACCTAAAACGTGGTGTGAGTCATAATCAGAGACGAACAGCGGTTCCACTTCTGGTGTCATGGTTCGTAAGAATAGAGGTTTCTCGAGAAGAGCAAAATTAGACGTGTTGGGCGACCTTTTTTTTTAGCGCTGCCACACACACCTCCGGTCTCTTGGTATTAGTTGTAACGTCTGACTTTTTAAGCCCAGAGGTTGAGTCGAGTCAAGTCAGATTTATTTATATAGCACTTCTGTTTTCACAATAGAGCACTGTCTCAAGACATCACTGCAAACATCTGCACTTAGTGGTTAAGATGCCAGCTGCTACAGTTGGGTACCTTAACCTACAACTGCTTGGCTCACCTCTTTGGGGATCAAACATGTCCGGACATGGCACACTTCACCTAAATGTAACTGAGCAGGCCTAGGGCAACAGTGGCAAGGAAAAATCCACCTTCACACCAAACATTTCTAGGGAATGATCTTGGAGGAAGTACCCCACCCACCCAGAGCTCCCCAGAGAACTACATTCATTCCAGAGACTTTTTCCAGCTGTACAAATTTCACTTAGGCGACTCAAAATCACGTTGCACCTCCTCCATCGCGTATAAGCTCCATAAATTCTGGGCTAGCTCAAAAATTCGTTGTTTTTATGGCTACCAGTGTACAAGTACAGTGGAACCTCGGAATTTGAATGCTTCTTCACTCGAACAGGTTTCTTGTCCACAAATCCGAACAAAAACTTTGAATATCCAGTCCGGTCGGTGACGATAATGCAGTATGGCCTTCGGGGACCAATTAAGTTTGAATTCCGAGGTTCTACTGTATATTTTAAAATGTTTTTGCCCTCAACATAGGCACTTACTTACTTCTGGACAAGTCACTGTACTCTTATGTCTGGATGTCACTGATTTCTATGAACTCAGACAAGAGCTAAAACGTCACTGAAGATGTCGTTCCAAGAACTTTAATCGTCCCCAGTTCCTTCAGGCACTTTCTCCAACAGTTCTAAGTGTGAAGTTGCCTACTGTGGTGGACCAAGACTCAGAAAAGGAACCCCAACTTCATTTCAGCAGCCTAGATGTTGTACTGTATGTAAATTCAGTTTAATATGGATCGTAAGTCTGATTTCTTAAGTCATGAAAAGAACGATTGCATGTTATTAGCTCAGGCAGATCGTGTTTACATGTTATGACGGACTTGGATCGAGATCAGACCGCAATGTCTGAGTCATTAACGCCAAAATCCTGGTAATTCCACAGGGATCACCCACTTTTCTTGGAACCGCACGCTTTTGACCGCACGGTGAATCCTTTCCTTTTTGATCGTACCTTACCTCGGCAGGAATAAATAGCTGACGTCGTTCTGGAGCGGCACTGGACGTTGTTATTGAGCACGCATCCAGGAGAAACCCTATTATCCCCCCGAAGTCCGTGGCAGGTTCAGACTCGTCGGGGCGAGAACTGAAAACGTGGGAAGAGGCACCGATAGTTGGAGGCGAGCGTTGGCCCGGCGTTACACGAGCGAGCCTAAGAGAGCTTAAGCCTGGTAGGAACATAATGAGCCGTTAAAGCCGTGTTTTTGTTATGCCAGCGGAGTTGTCATGGACATTAAAAGCTCATAGACATGAAAAGTCCACATGATTGTAACATTATGAAGTTTTCAGTATGGGAATAACTACAGCGTGACCTATTTCCAGGAGCAAAACAAGCAGTAAAACGAGAGAGAGAGAGAGAGAGACAGAAAGAGAGAGAGAGAGAGAGAGATGATCATATAAGGCTCGCGCACTTGCCACAAGTAGAGAAGTTGCTTTGATGTGCCGTATATCAAAGGATTACCAATTTAGAACTGTTTGAACTCGGTGGTATCTTCTGTTCTCCTGCAGTGCACTTTGTGAAACAAGCAAACCATGAATTTCAGAGAGAGCTTTCTTCACAGATGCAAAGGCAGAATGTGATGTAGCGCGCCACGTCTTCCAGAAATGATTCATCTTCCTTTCTGAACAGGCTTCGTCTTTTTTATTAGCCTCCGCATCAGAGCCCGAAAAGAAAGAGGATAGAGAAAAAAAAGTGCGTAGAACAATGGAAGACGAAAGAAGCCAAAAGGCCAGGCTTGCTTCTTTCGCCTGTAAGATGTTAAAATTAGCATCTCTGATGGGAGAAAAAAATCAAAGGATCAAACTTTAAAAAAATAAAAAAAAAAAGCTTGAAATGTCGACAGTGGTGTGAAAAAATGGCGGGAGATAAGAGATCGTCAGACTTTGGTGCCACTTCAAAGCGCTGGCTTTGAGAAACTGGGTTAGCGACGAGCCGAGAGCCGGCCGGGCTGTGCCAGTCGGAACATTCGTAACAATCCGGGACAGGGTTACCCGAGGTCACGGGTCAACGCCGACTCGTGGGCACTGACGGGGCGTTTCTCGCTCTTGTTATGACCGAACGCCATCCGGCTTTGAAGTGAACAGCAGCGGCGGGAGCTGTGTGAGCTTCTTCTCTTCGTCGAGGCCTGTCAGAGGCGTGCTGAGCACCGCAGCGGGTTTTAACTCATTAAAACCTTTCTCACACACACACACACAGCTCAGAAAGAGAGAGGATGCTAAAAGAGAGAGCTGTCATCCTGTCTCGAAATCGGTCAGGATTTAATGCATGTGTTTACCTGAGTAACTGCACAGATCTGTAAATGATTACAGGTGTGGTCTGATTAGTTACCACAAGAGGGCGGAAAAGTGCTTTCCTATAGCACTGCTCTGTAAAAAGGCTTTTAGAGGCTACTTTTGGGTGGTGTACCTCTTGGCGAGACTGCTAGACATTTTACCCAGTGGCCAGACTTTGAGAAGGGGCGCATCATTGGACTGAGAAAAGCAGGATAGTCGTTAGGTCTGGGCCGGACTGACCTAGCTGTTAGGAGGTGTTCGGAGCAGTGGTTTTATGGGGGCACATACACGCGGTGAACAGGCTCTGGACGGCCCAGACACCACCAGTAAAGAGGATCGTTCGATTCACCAACAAGCAGCTCCCACAGTTTCGTTATCCACCACCCAGACACAGGGGGTGCCTTCACTACACACTGCTGTCTCTGCCATTTCCTGGGGCTTAGCGGAAGGAAATTTGTTGTCATGGTGCCCATTGGCAGCCAGCCACTGCCGCAGTGGTGCCGTGAACAAAACCTGGACAGTTAT
This sequence comes from Ancistrus triradiatus, assembly GCA_025084515.1. Taxonomy (NCBI): domain Eukaryota; kingdom Metazoa; phylum Chordata; class Actinopteri; order Siluriformes; family Loricariidae; genus Ancistrus; species Ancistrus triradiatus. The sequence goes on from JAJAGP010000024.1 coordinate 387,740, forward strand.
GGATGGAGCCATATGGTCTTTAAAGATGAATCCAGGTTCTGTTTGGGATCAGACGACGGTCGGGTTTGAGTGTGGAGGCCTCGCGGTGAGCGATTCAATCCTGCCTCTGCTGTGGAACGACAAACTGCCCCAACTGCTGGTGTGATATGAGGGACACTAACAGATCAGCATGCTATCTCATGTGTTGCCTCTCAAGGCAGGGCTTCCAACTGGCATTTTTCAGCAGGGTTATACTCACCCAGTAATGTCTCTGCCAGATTGGAACACTTCCTTGGCCTTCCCGGTTGCCAGATTTATCACAATCGAGCATTTATGGGACCTGCTACAAGTGTGCAGGATCTACAGGACCCGTTGGAACATCTGTGGGTAAATATGGCACAGGATACCATGTAGAACCTGTATGCCTCCATGATCAACTGTATCTCAACTTGTATCCAGGCTAAAGGCAGTCTAACAGGGTAACTAGAGCCTCCTTTCATTTCAGTTGTACAGTTTTAACTAATAAACTTATCCTTTTGATTACATATATCATTATTACATTCATACATATAAAGTTTCATTGGATCCCAACAACTCCTTTGTGGTGAATTATATTTTTGTTAGTGAGTGTACTTAAATGCTTAAATACCTTAATCCGGTTGCTTTTGTGGAAAATATTTGGATAGCGAGAGCCTATTTTTAGTTATTTCCAGTTATTTTGCAATTTGTTTGGTTTAATATTGTAGGTTTTATCAGGAGAAGAAACCACTGCTATGAGATGGCACACGTGGTGGTGCGAACCTAACGAACGGCTTTGTGACACACAACAAGTCTCGTTCTTCACCAATCTTGAAACCCCTTTAAAAAACCTCAGACTCTTCTGAAACCGCTTGTAAAGAATATTTGAAGCACTTTTAAGAAAGAGTGGTTCTGTTTCAGGTCAGAGAAGGTGACACTGTTAGACAAACAAAAGTAGAACGTATGGGTTTGAGCTTTTAAGGGCAGATATAAAAAATACAAACACAAATTTGCTCTTGATTTTGCGTTTGCGTGTTTTTTTCTTTCCTCTGTTATTCTAACCTCTAATCTTCTGGAGGAACCCTGAAAAACTATCAGTCTATTAACTGTGCACCATGCTGAGAGAGAGAGAGGGAGAGAGAGAGAGGGAGGGAGAGAGAGAGAGAGAGAGAGGGAGGGAGAGAGGGAGAGAGGGAGAGAGGGAGGGAGAGAGGGAGAGAGAGGGAGGGAGAGAGGGAGGGAGAGAGGGACCGGAGGAGGGAGAGAGAGGGAGGGAGGGAGAGAGGGAGAGAGGGAGGGAGAGAGGGAGGGAGAGAGGGAGGGAGAGAGGGAGAGAGGGAGGGAGGGAGAGAGGGAGAGAGGGAGGGAGAGAGAGAGAGAGAGAGGGAGAGAGAGAGGGAGGGAGAGAGGGAGGTTGAAGAAAGCAATAGAAAAAGCAGTAGAAGCAGGAGAAAATACAAAACATGACCCAATCTCATAACTGTCCTCTGGCTCTGATCAGCAAATTTGAAATGTCAGGCAAAAAATGTTCGGTCCAAAAATAAGTCATCAGGTTCTTTGAAAGGCTTTCCTGACAAAATGTTTTATTCATTAAGGAAGAAAAACGCATGAAATGATTGCTTGAAATCAGGGCTAAACTTCTGTCCATAATTCTTAGATAAATAACGATCGGCCCTGTCCTCATTACCTGCATTTAACGACTCGGTCTCGATCCGTGAGCCAAAAGCTCGACTCAGTCTCACACGATAGAGACTGGAGACTCGCACACCAGTGACCAGCAACTCGACTCAGATTCACACGCTAGAGATTCGACTCTGACTTTCAAGTTAAAGACTGGAGTTTGGACTCGGACTTGCACACAAGAGACTCAAGACGCAACTCGGACTCGTGCAGTAGAGACTCGACTCAGATTCACATGCTAGAGACATGAGACTAGACTCCAACTCACACACTAAATATTTGACTCGGACTGACAATCTGGAGACTCGACTTGGACTGCCATTGCAAAGACTCAAGACTCGACTCAGACTTGCAAGTTAGAAATGGGAGACTCGCTAAGAATTTGAGACTCAAACAGGCCAGACTTGACTTGGACTTGCATGCTAGAGTCTTGAGACTCGACTTGGACTCGCACAACAAAGACTTGAGGCTCGACTTGGCTCACACGCTAGAGTCTTGACTCGGACTCACACACCAGAGATGCGAGACTCAAGTCGGACTCAGACTCGAGACTTGTCTTGGACTCCACGGAAAAGAAAACTTGAGACTCCACTTGCTTTGAGCGCAAGAGACCCGAGACTCGACTTGGACTCACACCCCACAGAGACCTGAGACACAGCTTGGAGTTCTAATAACTAATAATAATTGATTATTACTGATTAAAAGGTTAATTATGCATCCTATAAAAATCAGTTTAATCAAACGCATCCCAGTAGAAGAAGGCTTAGACAGTTACACACTTTATTTTTCCAGCTCGACACCTTTAACCTTTATTACTCTCGGTTTTTTAAAGCTGCAGCTTTGACTTTGAAGCTGCCTCTTTCCCGTTTTAGGTTTTTTTTGTTTTGTTTTTTTATGCGCAGGTTGCGTTTGAGAGATAAAACACTTCTGAGGAACACGACGACTTGAAAGTCTGGTGGCTATTCACCGGCACGCACGCGATGCCGTTCTTCGCTCCTCGGGCAAATTGGCGTATCATGTTCAAAGGCCTGTTCTGGGGCACGTGGAACGCTCAGGCATGGCACGTTTCCTAAAAAATCAGTGCCGGGTTGGCATTGTGTCGTGGAGCGAGACCTTAAAGAGGTGATAAGGAGATTAGTTATGAAGAACGGAGCGACTCGTGTTTCACCCGCAGCCTGAGAACCTCATGATTGATCTATTATTAATCCCTTCGTATTTGATTGTGTGAACGGTGCAGATGGCGCTTCCAGTGATGCTCGGTCTATTTTATTTTTAAGTCATTTTGGCTATTTTTCCACGTGAGAAATTAATTTCGATGCCAGCGGTTAAGTCCAGTGACAGATGGGTTTCGATCAGGTCACTGGTGAAGCCCCCTGAAATGGCCCTTTAATGTGTGTTTGGAGTGGGCTGGGGGTGGGGGGGTTATCGGAACAGATGAAAGCCACCCCGGGCCGGGGCGTCTGTGCGTTCCATCGACTCATTATTAATGCTAATACAGGCCGCGAGTGGCTTTGATGTCAAGCGCACAATAGCGCATATGATGGACGCATGGCACGGCCTGATCCGCCGCGAACGTCTGGGTAGCGGAACCCGAAAGAACAGTGGGACAGCAGCAATCAATCAAAACCTGTTTCTGAATAATAACAGAGCGCTGGAGGGAACGAGACAGACAGGAATGAAGAATCACAAAGGGATAAAGAAAGAGGGTTTTTTTAATCATGGTGTCATTGGTAAAGGTGACATATTAATCAATAGAATTGGAACCACCAGCATGATAAAATATAATGTTCACTTATTTACATTTCAGCTATTTGTTGTATTAAAGAAATGCAAGAAGCTACATGGCTAACAAGTCCATATTTGGGTAATACCACTCCCAAGAAACTCTTTGGCTCCGCCTATGAGTCACTTAGGTTCGGATCCCGGGATGGTCTTTGTGGAAAGGTAGCAGTTTAACACTTTCTTGGCTCACAAAGCTATGAATGAAGATCCGTTGAAAAGAGTATTATGTAGTGACGAATCCAAGTTTTGGGTCAGTATGTTATATATGGTCATAATGGTGGCCTAAGACTTATGTACGGTACTGTAGGATAAATTAAAAAAATATATAATAACGTAGAGAATATGAGTGAGTGTCTGAAATAAATTGGTTTTGTGGATCCGATAAAACCTTACACAGAATTGAGACTCGACTCAAACTCACAAGCGACAGAATCAAGACTCGACTCGGACTCACAAGCGACAGAATTGAGACTCGACTCGGACTCACACGCCACAGAATCGAGACTCGACTCGGTCTCACACGCCACAGAATCGAGACTCGACTCGGACTCACAAGCGACAGAATCGAGACTCGGCTCGGACTCACAAGCGACAGAATCAAGACTCAACTCGGACTCACATGCCACAGAATCGAGACTCGACTCGGACTCACAAGCGACAGAATCGAGACTCGACTCGTTCTCACACGCCACAGAATCTGGACTCGACTAGGACTCACAAGCGACAGAATTGAGACTCGACTCGGACTCACAAGCGACAGAATCGAGACTCGACTCAGACTCCCAAGCGACAGAATCGAGACTCGACTCGGACTCACACGCCACAGAATCGATACTCAACTCGGACTCACAAGCAACAGAATCGGGACTCGACTCGGACTCACAAGTGACAGAATCGAGACGAGACTCGGACTCACAAGTGACAGAATCAAGACTCGACTCGGACTCACAAGCGACAGAATCGAGACTCGACTCGGTCTCACACGCCACAGAATCGGGACTCGACTCGGACTCACAAGCGACAGAATCGAGACTCGACTCGGACTCACAAGCGACAAAATCGGGACTCCACTCGGACTCACAAGCGACAGAATCGGGACTCGACTCTGACTCACAAGCGACAGAATCGGGACTCGACTCGGACTCACAAGCGACAGAATCGAGACTCGACTCGGACTCACACGCCACAGAATCGAGACTCGACTCGGACTCACAAGCAACAGAATCGGGACTCGACTCGGACTCACAAGTGTGACAGAATCGAGACGAGACTCGGACTCACAAGTGACAGAATCAAAGACTCGACTCGGACTCACAAGCGACAGAATCGAGACTCGACTCGGTCTCACACGCCACAGAATCGGGACTCGACTCGGACTCACAAGCGACAGAATCGAGACTCGACTCGGACTACACAAGCGACAGAATCGGGACTCGACTCGGACTCACAAGCGACAGAATCGAGACTCGACTCTGACTCACACACCACAGAATCGAGACTCGTTCTCACACGCCACAGAATCGGGACTCCACTCGGACTCACAACGACAGAATCGGGACTCGACTCGGACTCACAAGCGACAGAATCGGGACTCGACTCGGACTCACAAGCGACAGAAATCGGGACTCGACTCGGACCTCACAAGCGACAGAATCGAGACTCGACTCGGACTCACACGCCACAGAATCGAGACTCGACTCGACTCGGGACTCACAAGCGACAGAATCGAGACTCGACTCGGTCTCACACGCCACAGAATCGGGACTCGACTCGGACTCAACAAGCGACAGAATCGAGACTCGACTCGGACTCACAAGCGAACAGAATCGGGACTCGGACTCGGACTCACAAGCGACAGAATCGAGACTCGACTCTGACTCACACACCACAGAATCGAGACTCGTTCTCACACGCCACAGAATCGGGACTCCACGGACGGACTCACAAGCGACAGAATCGGGACTCGACTCGGACTCACAAGCGACAGAATCGGGACTCGACTCGGACTCACAAGCGACAGAAATCGGGGACTCGACTCGGACTCACAAGCGACAGAATCGAGACTCGACTCGGACTCACACGCCACAGAATCGAGACTCGACTCGGACTCACAAGCAACAGAATCGGGACTTGACTCGGACTCACAAGTGACAATCGAGACTCGACTCGGACTCACAAGTGACAGAATCGAGACTCGACTCGGACTCATAAGCGACAGAATCAAGACTCGACTCGGTCTCACACGCCACAGAATCGGGACTCAACTCGGACTCACAAGCGACAGAATGGAGACTCAACTCGGATTCACAAGCGACAGAATCGAGACTCAACTCGGATTCACAAGCGACAGAATCGAGACTCGACTCGGACTCACAAGCGACAGAATCGAGAACTCGACTCGGACTCACAAGCAAAAGAATCGAGACTCGACTCGGACTCACAAGCGACAGAATCGAGACTCGACTCGGACTCACAAGCGACAGAATCGAGACTCGACTCGGACTCACAAGCGACAGAATTGAGACTCGACTCGGACTCACACGCCACAGAATCGAGACTCGACTCGGACTCACAAGCGACAGAATCGAGACTCGGCTCGGACTCACAAGCGACAGAATCGGGACTCCACTCGGACTCATAAGCGACAGAATCGAGACTCAACTCGGACTCACACACACCACAGAATCGGGACTCCACTCGGACTCACAAGCGACAGAATCGGGACTCGACTCGGACTCACAAGCGACAGAATCGGGACTCGACTCGGACTCACAAGCGACAGAATCGGGACTCGACTCGGACTCACAAGTGACAGAATCGAGACTCGACTCGGACTCACACGCCACAGAATCGAGACTCGACTCGGACTCACAAGCAACAGAATCGGGACTCGACTCGAACTCACAAGTGACAGGAATCGAGACTCGACTCGGACTCACAAGTGACAGAATCGAGACTCGACTCGGACTCACAAGTGACAGAATCGAGACTCGACTCGGTCTCACACGCCACAGAATCGGGACTCGACTAGGACTCACAAGCGACAGAATCGAGACTCAACTCGGATTCACAAGCGACAGAATCGAGACTCAACTCAGATTCACAAGCGACAGAATCGAGACTCGACTCGGACTCACAAGCGACAGAATCGAGACTCGACTCGGACTCACAAGCAAAAGAATCGAGACTCGACTCGGACTCACAAGCGACAGATTTGAGACTCGACTCGGACTCACACGCCACAGAATCGGGACTCGACTCGGACTCACAAGCGACAGAATCAAGACTCGACTCGGACTCACACGCCACAGAATAGAGACTCGACTTGGACTCACAAACGAAAGAATCGAGACTCGACTCGCACTCACACACCACAGATTGGAGACTCGACTCAGATTCACAAGTGACAGAATTGAGACTCGGCTCGGACTCACAAGTGACAGAATCTAGACTTGACTCGGACTCACGCTACAGAGGTTTGCAGTTCTAATAACTAATTATAATTGGTTATTGCTAATTAAATATTAATTGTGTTTATGTTTATTGTCTAAATCAGTTCATATGTTCACAGACTTGATTTTTTCCAGCTCGATACCTTTAACCTTTGTTATGCTTATATTTTAATATGTGTTGCTTTTGTGGACTTAAAAAGATGCTAATCAGGTCCGTGTTAAGCTTGTTGGCGTTATAAATCTGATCAGAGGTGCAGCTCTGGGTCTGTTGGCAACATCTGCCCGGCTGGAGCGCCATTGTTCCGCTCTCACGTCTCCCATTTGCCCGATTACCATATCAATGCTAACAGTTGACACCTGTTTTGGTCGACGAACAAACCGGCGCGCGGTGAGACGAGGGGTCAGTCGTCGTATTGTCAAAACCATCAACAAAAACGTCTCCGAAAAGCAGCGGGACGCATCGTGTCATCGTTGAAGTGACGAGCAGGGGGGGACGTTTCAGTTTCATATTCGTTCACAGCTGGAGACGATGATCCTCCCCTCGGCTCGCTCATCGCTCTCTTCTCGGATATTCCGCAGAGGGAAGGAACAACGAGAAAAGAATAAGAACGACAGAAAAGAATAAAAAAACCAGTGCGCTTTTTATCTGCGTCAAAGCTGGAGGCCTTTTGAGCCGAGCTTCAGATACTTAGCGCTTCTCTGCGTCGGTTTTCTATTTCCAGACGTCGCTGCTTTTGCTGCTCGAGTACTGTATGAGGAACAAAGTCGAATCGGCCCTTCCATCGCGCTCTCCTGTCACTTCCAACGCTCCTCTCTTCGCTGGTGGGTGTACACACAACTTCCTAAGACGAGTTTGGCGTCTGAACTTACTTTGCCGCTGCTAGCTAAGTTTAGAAAAGAACGTGAAAAAGCGAAGCATCTTTTTTTCACGAGAAATAAAAGGATTTCGGGATCACTGTACCTTCAATAGTACTGCTACTAGACCTGGGTTTTAGATCCGAAAACAAAAGGTTAGCACCTGAAAGGTCTCAGAGTTGACGAGTCAATTACCTGCACACACCTGTACAGCAAAGCTCCACCCACCTTTGCTCACCTACAGACGAGCTTATATATTTACATTATTTAGCCTAAGACAGTGAGATTGATGTTTAGTAGAATTGAGAGGCCTTTTGGATGGATTTACGTAGGATTAACACATGTAGCCCTCTGGTTTAGACACTCCTACCTGCACATACCTGTACACCAAAGCTCCTCCCACCTTTGCTCACCTTCAATCGAGCTTCTAACTTATATTTACATTATTTAGCCAACGACAGTGAGACTGATGTTTAGGAGAATTGAGAGGTCTTAAGGATGGCCTGACATGGAATTAACTTTTTTTAAGACACTTTTACCTGCACACACCTGTACAGCAAGGTTCCACCCACCTGTGCTCACCTTCAAACGAGCTTATATATTTACATTGTTTGCCTGAGATTGATGTTTAGGAGAATTGAGAGGTCTTAAGGATGGCTTGAGAAGGGATTAATGCAGGTATCTCTTTGGTTTAGACAAATTTGCCTGCACACACCTGTACAGCAAAGCTCCGCCCACCTTTGCTCACTTTCAAACGAGTTTAAACAGTTATTTGCTCTTGAATGGAGGTCTTCTGGAGGTCTTGACATGGGGATAACATAGACAACATGCACGGCAGCCTGGGGAATTTTTCTCTGCCGCTTTAGACACTTCAAAATCAGCCTTCGTTAAATGTCTTGAAGTCTCGCTTAATGAGTCATTGCGTATTTATTTTATACCAATAAAGACTCACAAAGTGTTGCCAAACATGTAACACAGATAAAGTGCGGACCAGCCGTCTGCGCGCCACCGTGGGAAAGGCAAGAAGCTCCGTCCGGCCGCCGCATGCCGGGGTTTACAGCCCTGCAGACATGAAAGTATCTGTGAGAGGAAAGGTCTGAGAGAATCCGGATGAAAACTGAACACACACACATATGTATAATGTACACACAGATCAGAACCGGACTCCAGCTGTTCACAGCAGCAGGTGAGCCAGCATGTTGTCCAGAGCGTATGCGCAAATGAAACGGGTCTGTGTGTGTTCGTGTCTGCGCTGATGCTGTTTTTGTGTGGCTGTAATTCACTGCCTCGGACAGCGGGGGCGCTCTTTCGTTTTTTTACCAAATGTCACATTAACAGCTAACCAATACTATTTTCAATACTATGTTGCAGGTAGTTTTTAGTAATGTTTTAAATTATATACCTTCAGTTTGGTTTGTTTGGACACTCCTACCTGCACACACCTGTACAGCAAAGCTCCGCCCACCTTTGCTTACCTTTAACTGAGCTTAAACTGTTGCATTTTTAGCCTAAGAAAATGAGATTGATGTTTAGAATGGAGAGGTCTTAAGGATGGCCTGACATGGGATTAATGCATGTCTCTTTGGTTCTGACACATTTACCTGCACACACCTGTACGGTAAAGCTCCGCCCACCTGTGCTCACCTACAAACATTTTTCAGCCTAGGACAGTGAGATTGATGTTTAGATGAATGGAGAGGCCTTAAGGACGGCTTGACACGGGATTAGCACTCGTATCTCTCTGGTTTGGACACTCCTACCTGCACACACCTGTACAGCAAAGCTCTGCCCACCTTTACTCACCTTCAAAAGAGGTTAAACATTTACATTTTTTCTGTAAGACAGTGAGACTGATGTGTAGAAGAATTGAAAGGCCTTAAGGATGGCTTGCCATCGGATTAAAACATGTAACTCTCTGGATAAGTCACATCTACCTTCACACTTGTACGGCAAAGCTCCGGCCACCTTTGCTCACCTTCAAACAAGGTTAAACATTTACAGAAACAATTTTTCAGTCTAAGACAGTGAGATTGATGTTTAGAGGAATGGATAGGCCTTAAGGATGGATTGACAGAGGATTAATGCATGTCTCTTTGGTTTTGACACATTTACCTGCACACACCTGTACAGCAAAGCTCCACCCACCTTTGCTCACCTACAATGAAGCTTATATATTTACACTGTTTAACATAAGACCGTGAAAATTGATGTGTAGGAGAATTCAGAGGTCTTAAGGATGGCCTGACAGGGGATTCATGCCTGTCTCTTTGGCCTTTGCTTCAGACTTTGCTTAATAATAAAATGTTTTTCAGTTAATTATATTAATTATCTGTACACGTAAAGCCCTGGGGACGGAAACGGCACCTGTTCTGTGGCATGGCTCCTCTACAAATGACCCCAGCAGATGCTTTTTGGAACAGACAGGACATTGGCGAGAGAGAAGCCCGTTCATGTAAAGAGTGCCGCTCTGTTGTTTATATATAAAGAAATAATCAGGTCTCATCCATCTCTCGGAGACGCGCCTTAAAGACGAGCAGCTTGACAGACTGAAGGCGCGGCGCGGCGGGCGAGGCGAGCAGATCTCCCCTTTGATGAGACGTAACAATAGCCAAATCCCCATCCAGTTTCTATTTGCGTTACTGAAGCCTGCTGGAAGAGAGAGGCAACTTCTTCCAAAGTGTCTCAGAAGCCGGCGCTTTAGGTGTGTGCAAGAAAAAAAAACGTGGATAATGTTTATGCATTAGAATTTCAAAGCGCTTCTTTTCTCAGCAAGGAAATTCAGATTTCGAAAGGTTCTTCTTGTTAGAAGAAGATCTGAGAACTTTTCCTTCTCTCTCTCTCTCTCTCTCTCTCTCTCTCGCTCTCTCTCTGTCTCTCTTCCTCTCTCTCTGTTGTTACCACAAGATTGACAAAACCGTATTAGGGCTCGGTATCAGCTCTGTCTGAGCACTGACATTCGAACCCGTACATACCCAAACTACAGCAGCTGAACGGAGCATATGTTGGTTAAATAATAGAAGGACCTAACACTGAGCCTTAGGGGACTTTGGATGATACTGTACAATGCACACGGTGCTGCAAATTTTTCAAAAAAACAACAACATAAAAATGAGTGAACTAACCACCAGCGTTGTAGGTGGTTTGGCTTTGAAAAGACAAATGTTGCTCAAAGACACCAATCTGCAAACTAACGAGCCATTAAAGACGGCTAAACTAAATTATTTCACCATCTACACTATATAAAAATCAGGACAATCTTCGCGACTCAAATCAGGCAAGGTAGCAAACCTTAGAGGAATCATTCTGCAAAAAAAGGCAGCTTACGATTTAAGAAAGCAACAGATGGCAAGACGTAGCAAACGCAAAAGATGCCATGCCTATTCAGGCGGTGGCTTCAAACTTTTGGTTACTTGATTGTCGTTATCGATAAAATATCCCTGAGATGTCATTTCTGGTCAATAACGCACACCCCAATGGCCTACAGGCTGTTTGAAGCACAGAAGAAATAAAATCATACAAAAAGTTTCAGTTTTAGACACTTTTGCCTTCAGTACCGCCTTAACTCTTCGTGTTGTAGATTCAACAAGGTGCTGGAAACATACCTCAGAGATTTTGTTTCACGCAGTCGCTGCAGATTTGTCGGCTGCACTCTAATGGATTGAGATCTGGAGACTGTGAAGCCAGTTTGAGATGATTTGAGCTTTGGGACAATTAGCGTTATGCTGCTGCCCACTGTGAGAATAAAGGGGCACACACAGTCAGCAACAATACTCAGGAAGGCTGTGGGGTTTAACCGATGCTCAGTTGGTATTAAGAGACCAAAGTGTGCCAAGAAAATACCCCCCACACCATTGGTAGAAGGCAGGATGGAGCCACGCTTTCATGTTGCTTACACCAAATTCTGATCCAGAAATCGAGACTCATCAGACCAGGTGACATTTTGCCAAACTTCTATCGTCCAATTTTGGTGAGGCCATGCCAATTGTAGCTTCTGACAGGAGCGGCACCCGGTGTGGTCCTCTCCTGCTGTTGCCCATCTGCTCCAAGTTTCGATATTTTGGATATTTTCTTTGTGAAAATCCCCGCAAACCAGCAGCTCCCACCTGAGCTGTAACTTTTTAAGTTTTAAAAATGATGACTGGCATTGACGTGTGTTAAGACATTTCCACAGACGTCCAACAACAGGCAGTCGGTCGCGTAACGAGCCGTTTAGCGCTGAGAAGCGCGCCCAGTGCCCCTTTTATTACGATTTTTAAAAAAAGATCTAGCACATTAGCGCCACGCTTTTCGATACGATTCGGGATTCGCCGTGAAACATCAGCCTCACCGTGACATATGTTCCGACTATTAGGCGTTTTTGAAATCTTTGAGGTTCTTACATAAGCCGCATAAAGGCATTGCTTGATTTATTAATACCTCTGCCGGCCTAATTCCTCCTTTCATGTCCTGCTCTCGATCTGGCGAGGCTTAAAAAGGGAGCGCGAGGAGGAGCGAGCGATAGCGCTCGAAGACGAGAAAGAGCTGAGCGCAGCACCCTAAAAGTGTGATTAGAAATTCACACGCGTCTCGCCTTGAAATCTACGGGGGGCCTTTGAAGGTTCCTTAATGAGAACGTATCAGGAGCGGGTGGAAGCAAAGTGGAAGCGGAGGAGAAGAAGCGGGAGGAGAAAAGCAAAGAGCGATCCGGCGCTTTGATGCTGTCGGATCTCGGCAGGGCGTAACGGGGATTCGCGGGAGTCCCGGGGAGCGGGGCCGCCGGGGGGAGGTTTTGGGGACCGAGCCTGTTCTGTGTTCTCCAGATCAGTCCCTGGTAAGACGTGGATTTCGGCCAGCTCTTGCTCTTTCTCTTGCAACAGAGAGGAGACAAAGAGATGATGGGAAAAAACAGTTTAAAAACTGTTCATACGATCCTCTTAGATCAGTTCCTCTTTCAGCATGTCCACTTTGTCAGCTATTAATGTGGATTTAGAGCGCTTGCTCATCGATGCTCTAAACAGAAATGATCCTCGGACGTCGCTGATATCCAAACCACCTTCAGATGGCAGGGTTTGACCCTAAAATGTTAAGACAGTAGTGAATATTTCTGATCTGATTTCATATCTCTGAATATTTCATATGCTTGCACTTGACCAGAGTGAAACTCTGCCCAGTCCAGTCACAGACAGGCATGAACTGGAAGGGGATTCCTTGCCAGCCCGACACCATGGAAGACCCTAAGGAACCCTGAGAAACGTCTTACCAAAGGCAGAGTACAAACTAAGGAGGCTCAGCTTTGGGAAAAGTACTCTACCAACTGAGCCTCTGGTGATTTGAGGTGAGATACATCCCTCGGCACATCCATACATCCCAAAGCTGCTGTACTGGATTGAGATCTGGAGACTGTGGAGCCAGTTTGAGATGATTTGAGCTTTGGGACATTTAGCGTTATGCTGCTGCCCACTGTGAGCATAAAGGGTCGCACACGGTCAGCAACAATACTCAGGAAAGCTGTGGGGTTTAACCGATGCTCAGTTGGTATTAAGGGACCAAAGTGTGCCAAGAAAATACCCCCCACACCGTTGGTACAAGGCAGGATGGAGCCACGCTTTCATGTTGCTTACACCAAATTCTGATCCAGAAATCGAGACTCATCACCAAGGAGGCTCAGCTTTGGGAAAACTACTCTACCAACTGAGCCTCTGGTGATTTGAGGTGAGAAACGTCCCTCGGTTGACTTGCACATCATGGATGGAGAAAAGTCTCCAGCTTGTAGGGAGTTGGTTCGGTTTCCATTCAAGTCTTCCTGTGTCTGGTTTCTGCCTTGCCGGATGCTTCCACCTTCCCTCAGGTCATGGAGACTGGGTTTAGTGTTTTGGCTATGGCTTCTAGGAGTCACCCAAGGCTCAACTCTGGGCCCTTCTATTATTTAATCGACATATGCTCCTGTCAGCTGTCGCTTACAGTTTGTGACCATCTGAAAACCTATCAGGACACGATCCAGACGACGAAGAGGCCTTGGAGAGACGGAGAGTACAGATACAGTCCTGATAAATGAGGTACATGAAACGGCTGAGTGTTTTTTATGATTAATGTATCGCTTGTTTGTTTTGCTTTGCTTTTATTTCTTTGCATATCATCTTCACCTTTTCCATAGCTTTACTTTCTACCTCTTTAACTTCTTTTAATTTCCTTTGGTTTGCCTTCGTTTACTTAAACTCCCTTTCTTTTTATTTCTCATCTGCTTTTCCTTCCCTTTCTTTTCTTCTATGCTACTTCTTACATACCTCCCTTTTACTCCTTTTTTCTTCTTTTCTCATCCTTGTTTTCTTTGGCATCTTTTCCTTCCTTTAAATGTTTTTTTCTACTTGTCATCTTTCTTCCCCATTTCCCTCTTCTTTACTTTCTTCTTTTTCTTTGCTTATATATCTTTCCTTTTCATCGAATCCATCTTCTTTCCTCCTTTTCCATAGCCCTATTTTCTACCTCACTTCATCTCTTAACTTTTGTTTGCTTCGTTATCTTTGTCTGGAATTCCTTTTCTTCCTTTCCTTCTTTATCTTCATTTGTTCTTCTTTTCCTTCAGCTTCTTTTCTCCTTCTCTCCTGATGCTCAAGGTGCATGAAGGGACTGAGCGTTATGTGTTTAGTGTGTTTTGAGATCTCCTGTCTCTTTTAAAACTCACATCCTGAAAACACATATTGAAAACATGCTGAAGGAATTAGTTGATTATTAAGCAAGTTTGTTCTAGTATCACCAAAAGGGAGAACAGAGAAAGAAAGTAATAGAGTGAGAGAGAGTGAGAGAGAGAGAGTGAGAGAGTTGCCTTTGTGTCTTATCTCTGTGAATCAGTGGGAGTCTGGTGACTCTTTGAACCGGCTCCGTTTTGAAGAGGCCTGTTCAAAGGAACCTGTTCGCTTACGCGCCGTTCATCTTTCCTCGCCCGTCTTTTTCTCTTTCCTCTGACGCTCTTTGAAATCTGTCACAATTCTCCTCCAATTTAGCAGCGGGAATCTTCTCGCCTTTTTCCGGCGACGCGCGCCGGCGGTTTCAGATCCGCTTAGAAAGGTTTTTGCCAGCTTTTATTTGGGTTGGGGGGCTTAAAAGTTTGCCAATCGCACCTGATTATGCGGCGCTTCCAGGCAGCTCGGTTGCGGTTGTACAAACTTTGGTGCTGATAAGAAAGTTTCGGATCCAGAAGCGCAGATCGTACACGTAAAAGCGAAGGGGTTAGATTGCTATTTTTCTTCGTAATATCTATAATACCATATTCGTTTAGAACGTCGAGCTTCTCTTCACTCGTGTGGACCCAGAGGTTTTCGTTTTCTCCTTCTCGTCGCTGCGTATCAGTCTATTGTTTCCACGCTCCTCGCTTTCATCCCTCGTCGCTGCTTTCACAATAAGGAATCCATCAGCGACTCATTCCAGTAGACGTTCGAAGGTCTCTGGTGTTCATTAATGATAAATCTGTTCCAGCCGCCGGAGATTTCGGCGTCGCTGTGCTTTTACGGGAAAGAGGAGCGCAGGCTGAACTAGTTTCGTACGCTTTTCGAGTGAGTCGTATTGCTTTTGACATCCTCTTTTAGGTTCTCTGTCAAGAGCATTACGGCAAAACCAAACAAAATCCTTTTGGTCTGTTTGTCTTTAAGCGCAACTGCGATTCCTCAGGCTGCCACCAGGAGGCAGATGTATTTATTTCCGACCCAGAATTAACCCACCAGATCCAAACAATCAAGAACTAGTGAAGATGTTCCATAATATTTATTAATGTTGTAGAGACTTTTATCCAAAGTGCAAAGTCTTTTGTTTACTTTCCAGCTTTTTTTTCAAATCCGCATTTAAATATTTTCTGTTTTGTTTAAGACAGGACATGCAGACAGAATGTAAACACGTCCTGGTACTTTGCATCAGCAGAAACTTCATACCATCCAAAAGTTTATGGACAGTCAAAAACGATACCAGAAACATGGCCATTAGTCATGGATTTGCAGCAGGCTTCACCCTTCCGAGAAGGCTTTCTGCTAGATTTTGGAACACGACTGTGAGGTCCGATGTTGGATAGTGAGCCCAGGCTCAGAGTTCATCACAAAGGTGTGTGACAGTGTTCAATTTCTTTAACTTTAATTTCTTTCCCCCTTTATATCTTTGCTTATTTTCCTTTTTATGTTCTTCACCTTCTTTCCTCTTTTCCATAACTTCCATAGTTTCTTCCTTTCTTTTTCCCTTATCTTTTCTTTGCTTCTTTATCTTTCCCTACATTGGCTTAAACTCCTTTCGCTCTTTTTCTTCATGTTCATTTCTTCTCATTTCTACTTCTTTTCCTTTTCCTTCTCTTTCATCCCTTCCTTTTACTCTTTTTTCTTTACATATTTTCTCATCCATTCCTTGTTTTCTTTGGCTACCTTTCCTTCCTTTAAATGTTTTCAGCTTGCAATCTTTTTTTCCTTCTTTTCCTGTGGTATGTTCTTACTTTTCTTTATCAAACTCCTTTACTTTTTCTCTCTTTTTATTTTCCTCTTATTACTTTTTTCTGAATTTTCCTTTGCTTGCGTTTCTTTGCACAACATAGCTTTTTTTCCCTCTCTTTTTCTTTTATAACTGCTTTTGATTTCCTATTGTTTTTTTTATGTTAACCCACTTTTGTTTCATTCTTTTCCTTCTTTATCTTCATATTATTTTACTTAGTTTCCTCTCCTATCCTTCTATTAGTACCTCCCTCTTTTCTCATCCTTTCCTTGTTTTCTTAGTCATTTTTATTTCTTTCTTTTCTTTACCTTCGTATTTTTTACTTTTCTTTTCATTTTTCATTTCCCTTCTCCTCCTTTCCCTTTTGTTTTTCTTGTTTGCTTTTTTCCTTTTCATCTTTTTCTTTTTTCAGTTGATCCCTGCCCCACCAGAGGCCACTGAGTTTCGGCTTTCTTCGGACCGGTGGTTTGTGTCTCTGGTCACATGACACGGACCAGGAGTGCCCCCGACACACTGTGCACTCCGATTGGCGCTAGTGGTTTGCAAAGCAGGTAAAGGCATTCAAATATCCCGTGTGTTTTAGCGAGGTTTGACCGTTTGATTAACCGGGAATCGTTAACAACCAATTTAAACCCTAGAAAGTTAAACGCAGAGGAGACACGTGAGAGCATGCTAAGGGTTAGCGTAACCACACGCCGTCGCACGTAGCTAATTTACAAACAGGCCGGTTCTCCGGGAAGCAGTGGAGTCCGGAGAGGACGTTGCTCGCCCCTTCTCATGGGGCAGCGGGAGAGGTTAAGCTCTGTTTCTCTCCCAAACCCTTCCATTCTTCACCCCGACCCTCTGAACAGGGCAGATCTGTATTCAGGCGCGCTGCCCCCTGCTGTCTCAGGCTTCTTATTGCGCCGCCTCTCCCTCTGTTGCTCTTTCTGCCTCTCTTCTTACAGAAAAACAGAAAGAGATGGACTGAGGAGGGGGTCCGGACCACGCTGCTCTCTTCTTTTATCTGAAACAGATGAGAGACGAGGAGGAGGAGGAGGAGGAGGAGGAGGAGTGGAATTAAAGAATAACTGAAAAAGAGAAAGAAGAGAAGAATGAAGACAGAGAGAGGTTTGAGTTATCTGAAGAAGTTCAGCCGCGGGCCCTCGTCCTTACCTTCCATTTGTTCCATTTTCTTTTAATTCTTTCCTTCTTTCCTTGTATTCAGTTTATTCTCTTTCTTTATGTTTTTCTTCCTTTTATGTATCTACTTCCCTCATGTCTTGTTTTTTTTTTGCTTTATTTATTTGCATATTATCTTCAAAGCCTTCTCTAGTCCTTTTCCATGGATTTAGCTTCCTGTCATTTCCTTTTCTTTATCTTTGTCTACTTTTATTTGAATTCCTTTCAATCTTTTCCTTCTTTATCTTCTTACATGGCTTCTTCTTTTTCCTTCTTTTATGATCTTTTTTCTAATAATAAAAATTGTTGAATTCATTTTTTCTTCTTTCCTCTTTGTTCTTTTCTGACTTTTCCCTTGCTTCTATTTCTTTGCATATTTTGTTTTTATAGCTTTTCTACAGCTTTATTTTCTTCCTCTCTTTTTCCCTTAACTTTTGTTTACTTCTTAACTTAACTTTTTCTTATTTATCTTCATTCCCTTTATTTTCTTCTATTCCTCTTCTTTTAACCTTCCTTTGCCTAATTTCTTCCTTTGTCCTCTTTAATAATTCTCTAATTCATTTTCTGTTTTCTTTTATCATCTTTATTCTTTTCTGACTTTTTTTTTTGCTTATATCTCTTTGCAGGCTTTCCTTTTTATGTTCATCACATTCTTGCCTCCTTTTCTGTGCCTTTATTTAATTCCTCTCTTTTCCCTTAACTTTTGTTTGCGTCTTTATCTTTGTCTTTTTTACTTAAATTCATTTAAATCTATTTATACTTTGATTTTATTTCCTTTACTTTGTTTTCTTCGATTTCTTCTTTTTCTCTTCTTACATGCCTTACTTTTACTCATTATTCTTTATTTCTTGCTTACCTTTTTTTTTCTTCTCTTTCTTTACTTTTTTATTTTGTTCTTTCTGTTATTTCTTATTTGTTTTGGGGTTTTTTTTATTTCCAAAAAGCAAACAAGAAACAACAGAATAATAAAAATAAAAAGGAAAGGAAGACAATTGACAGGAAATAAATTTGAAGGCAGAGAATAAAATCATACAAACAGAATGAAAAGGAGATAATATCTTTTCACCTTTTCTGTCTCTTCTTTTCATTTTTGTCTTTTATTCTTTAATTTAGCTTCCTTTCCTTCTTTTATCTTCTTTTGTGCCTACTTTTTCTCGTTCTGTCTGTCCTTTCTTCTCTTCCTCTTATTCTCTTTTCTTCATTTCTTTTCCTTTAGTTGTGTCTGTCTCTTATTTTCCTTATCCTTCCTTCACTTCACTTTGTTTTTCTTTTCCTATTCTTCAGATTCCTTCTTCCATCTCACTTTTTGTTCTCTTGCTCTTATGTTTCATTTTTTTTGTCAGGTGATTTTGGTTCACACTCACCTGGTTCACATGCTCTCACTTCCCTCTCTCTTTTTCTTGATTCTTGATTCTTTATTCTTTAATCCAGTTATTCTGTTGGAGTTTGACAGCTGATCAAAGCTGTGGTGTAGAAGCAGGAAACCAGAAGCACCTGCAGCTTTAATGCCAAACCCAAAATACACCGCCTGTCCCCCCGTCCCCTTGTCCCCATCCCGTCTCTCTCTCTCTCTCTCTCTCTCTCTCTCTCTCTCTCTCTCTCTGTGTCTCTCTCTGTCTCTCTCTCTCTGTCTCACACACTTGGTCTGATTTTTGGGAGAAAACTTTCTTGCTGCATGAGCTCTGCCGTCCTGCTGCTGCTGTCAGCAAATGAGAACTTTTCCAGACACACACACTGAGAGAAAAAGAGCAGAAAGAGGACACACCACTGCAGGGGTTAACACACACACACACACACACACACACGCACACACACACACACACACAGGTATCTAGGATGATAAGAATCCAGCTGGGTAGTGTGACAGTTCATCCAAACTGAAAAACAGAAATAATAATAATAATAATACGTAATTTATATACTGTAAATATTCCCCAGGCTTTAATCCTGACACAGATATAAACACACCCAGGCTGGGACGCCAGACCATCGATGGGCTGAGTAGGGGTTGCTGTTGCACCACCTGGTGATGATTCCCATCCGGCCTCCCCTCCCTCAGACACAGCCAATCGTGTCTGGATGTGACGCCTGATCCAACCAAAAGGAAACAGCTTTAATACAACTCATGTGATGCTTTAGCATATTAGAATACTGTGCGACTACAAAATAATCATAATCATAATAATAATAATAATAATAATAATAATAATAATAATAACATTTATTTGTATTGCACCTTTCACACATAAAATGCAGTTTAAAAACTAAAATAAATATTGTAATTAAAAAAACTTGGACTTTATGTAAAGATAAGATATTATTTATATGATTTGTTTTAAGGTCTGCTGAATGAATAAATATTATTTTGGGTTTCTAGACTCTGAGGTCACATTTCTATCATTTTGTTGAAGGATTTTTGGAATTTCTCACTGCCTCTCATCCTGTAGCTGCTCAATCCAATTCAGGCTTGCAGGGGTGTCGGGGCCTAACAGGCAGCACAGGGTGCAAGGCGGGAATGCTGCATAACAGCACCATCAACTGCTGCATGCTCAGGCTCCAGGTTTGCCCCTCCGGTTCCCCCCACATTCCAAATGCATGCTTTAGGTCATCTGGTGTCTCTAAAGTGTCCCGTCAGAGTGTGTGTATGTGGTCCTGACCCCCCGCAACCCTGAGTTGGATTGTGGAAGGTGTGAGTGTGTGTGTGTGTAATTACAATAAGGTACAACACTCGGAACTACAGTCTAGCGTCGAGCTCGCCTGCTGAACGTCTTTTGTTGTTGCTCCGGCTGTTCCTCTGTCTCTGTGTGTGTGTGTGTGTGTGTGTGTGTGTGTGTGTCCTGACACAGTGGCGACTCTTTGATGTTGCATCCATACACCCCTGCCGTCTCTCCCCTGCTCGGCGCGACAGAATGTTGCTCGGGTTCAAAGCCCCGTGTTTGTGTCTCTCCTTTTTTAAAACGATTAGCTCGCTAAGCTGCACATAATGACGCGGGACGACTGAAGTGAGCAGTTTATTAACGGCATAAAGGCCATATTATTCGGCGGCTGAAAGCCTATGGGCCGGTGGGCCTTTGGGCTCAGCAGCAGGGGCCGCGGACGCTTTGATCCCCGTCTCCGTTAAATGTCTTTGTGAGACGCTGGAAACAACAACACAGCGGCCGAGGAGTCAATTATTAACCTGCTTCCTTCCTTTATCGCTACAGAAGCTTGTTTGTTGTCCTGATCCTTTTTTTTCCCAGGATGCCTCCTGTTTTATCGCGCCTTTGGTGTTCGTCCTAAGCGCCGAGGTCCGTGGCTTGCTGAACTCGGCTCCCGTTCTGATGCAGATCTTTAATGCCTTGAAACATGCAGCGTAAAAATGTATTCACTCCTCTTTAGTAAGCGCTTCATCCTGGCCTGCTACTGCCCTAAAGTCTACTACAGACTGTAGAGGCAGTTCAGTGTTCCTGCCACTAGATGGCACTGCACCCACACGTCATTATTAGTCTGTTATGCCTCCATGTTGTTGGCTTGGTTGATCGAGTAGCAGCTTAAGAGTTAGAACAAAACAAAACCTAACAGTCATCAGAACCAGTTCCTGTCGTCACACCTTTACCCAGACCACATCAGAGCACCGTAGCTCCCCTTCTGTTCCTCCTGCTGATGGAGGGAACCACAACAATAAAACTGTTACCTGCTCGATGACATGAGAAACTACATGGACTGAATGTATACTACATAACCTTATTATTATTTTAATTATTATTGTTGTTGCTGTTTAATATATTTAATATGTTCTATTATATTCTCAATTTCCTTATATTTATTTTATATATATTTATTTTATATTATTATTATTATTATTATTATTATTATTATAATTATATTCATTTTCTTACTATCTGTTATACTATTTATTGTATTCTTTATTTTATTCCAGTTTTTTAATTATACTTCCTATTTCAATTATTACATTATATTATATAATATTATATTATAATATATTATATTATATTATATTGTATTGTATTATAAGTTTATTGTATTAACTATTTCATTGTATTCCCTATTGAAATTATTTGTATATTATTATATTATATTTTAATTATATTCCATATTTTATTTATTTTCTCTATTTCATTTATTATTCTCCATTTCACTTTTAATTATATATATATATATATATATATATATATATATATATATACAGAATAAACTAAATAATAACACAAAATAATATAATAATAATATAAAATAGTATATATAATAATTAAAATACAGAATATGATAAAAAAGAAACTAAAATCCAGAATATATATATATATATATATATATATATATATATATATATATATATATATATATATATTCTGGATTTTGAATAATTAAAATAGATTCTGAATAATTAAAATAGAGAGTATATATATTATTTATATATATATATATATATATATATATATATATATATATATATATATAGTTTCTTTTTTATCATATTCTCTATTTTAATTATTATATATACTATTGTATATTATTATTATATTATTTTGTGTTATTATTTAGTTTATTCTGTTTTAATTATTATATAAATTCTCTCTCTCTCTCTCTCTCTCTCTCTCTCTCTGTATATACATATACAGTGCCTTGCAAAAGTATTCGGCCCCCTTGAACTTTTCAACCTTTTGCCACATTTCAGGCTTTAAACATAAAGATATGAAATTGTAATTTTTTGTGAAGAATCAACAACAAGTGGGACACAGTCGTGAAGTGGAACGAAATTTATTGGATATTTTTTTAAGATAACTTTTTTTAGAAATAAAAAACTGAAAAGTGGGGCGTGCAAAATTATTCGGCCCCCTTGCGTTAATACTTTGTAGCGCCACCTTTTGCTGCGATTACAGCTGCAAGTCGCTTGGGGTATGTCTCTATCAGTTTTGCACATCGAGAGAAAGACATTTTTGCCCATTCTTCCTTGCAAAACAGCTGGAGCTCAGTGAGGTTGGATGGAGAGCGTTTGTGAACAGCAGTTTTCAGCTCTTTCCACAGATTCTCGATTGGATTCAGGTCTGAACTTTGACTTGGCCATTCTAACACCTGGATACGTTTATTTGTGAACCATTCCATTGTAGATTTTGCTTTATGTTTTGGATCATTGCTTTGTTGGAAGATAAATCTCAGGTCTTTTGCAGACTCCAACAGGTTTTCTTTCAGAATGGTCCTGTATTTGGCTCCATCCATCTTCCCATCAATTTTAACCATCTTCCCTGTCCCTGCTGAAGAAAAGCAGGCCCAAACCATCATGCTGCCACCACCATGTTTGACAGTGGGGATGGTGTGTTCAGGGTGATGAGCTGTGTTGCTTTTACACCAAACATAACGGTTTGCATTGTGGCCAAAAAATTCGATTTTGGTTTCATCTGACCAGAGCACCTTCTTCCACATGTTTGGTGTGTCTCCCAGGTGGCTTGTGGCAAACTTTAAACAAGACTTTCCATAGATATCTTTGAGAAATGGCTTTCTTCTTGCGACTCTTCCATAAAGGCCAGATTTGTGCAGTGTACAACTGATTGCTGTCCTATGGACAGAGTCTCCCACCTCAGCTGTAGATCTCTGCAGTTTATCCAGAGTGGTCATGGGCCTCTGGGCTGCATCTCTGATCAGTCTTCTCCTTGTTTGACCTGAAGGTTTAGAGGGACGGCCGGGTCTTGGTAGATTTGCAGTGGTCTGATACTCCTTCCATTTCAATATGATCGCTTGCACAGTGCTCCTTGAGATGTTTAAAGCTTGGGAAATCTTTTTGTATCCAAATCCGGCTTTAAACTTCTCCACAACAGTATCTCGGACCTGCCTGGTGTGTTCCTTGGTCTTCAATGATGCTCTCTGCGCTTATTTACTTGATTACACACAGGTGGATTCTATTTATCATCATCAGTCATTTAGGTCAACATTGGATCATTCAGAGATCCTCACTGAACTTCTGGAGTGAGTTTGCTGCACTGAAAGTAAAGGGGCCGAATAATTTTGCACACCCCACTTTTCAGTTTTTTATTTCTAAAAAAAGTTTAAAATATCCAATAAATGTCGTTCCACTTCAGGATTCTGTCCCACTTGTTGCTGATTCTTCACAAAAAATTACAATTTCATATCTTTATGTTTGAAGCCTGAAATGTGGCAAAAGGTTGAAAAGTTCAAGTGGGCCGAATACTTTTGCAAGGCACTGTATATAAACACGCTATATTATTATAATAAATCTTTATTTTATTGTATTATATTCTGTATTTTAATTTTTATATACTGTACTTATATACTATTTTACTTTATGTATTCTATTTTCTTTTCATTATATTTTGTATTTTAATTATGTATACTATCTATATTTATCTTATTATTATATTCATTATTTGACATTATATTTTATTATATTATATATTTTATTCTGATTAGCTTCTGTGTATTTAAAATATTACTGTAAACGGAAGTTTAGTTGTATTTAATTCATAACATCTAGGTCGGCTCAATTTTTGAGTCTTGGTCCTCCTAAGGTTTCCTCCTCAGCACATTTAGGGAGTTTTTCTTTGCCACTGTCGCCCTAGTCTTGCTCAGTTGGGGCTGTGGGCTGAGATATTTATAAAGCTGCTCTGAGAAAATGCTGATAATTAATAACGTGTAGATTTATATGTATGTCCGGACAGAGTTATGACGTCCTATACCAGTCAAACCAGGAAAGTGTGTTTACCTTCATGCGTGTGTGTGTGTGTGTGTGAGAGTCATAAATGAGGTTCTATAAATAGACATGGAATTCTTTCTGACTGTTGTTTTCGGGTGCAGCCTGCAGACCGCACGCCAACGCGAACCTGCCTGCATGGGTACGAAAACACACTCGGGATAAAAATAGAACCTTCTGGAGATATACACAGCTCAGGAAGCAGATGCGACGTTTTCGATTCACGTTCAGATCAAGTTAAAAATATTCTGCCTGCACTAATAATACACACAATACACTTCAGAAAACAAAACACCAACCGTCCCTGATGAGCGCTGAGACTTACGGTGCAACAAAATATCAAGTGTAGATTTTCGGTGCTGACCCCTCTGGCTCGAATCGGAACTCAGACGAGGTTAGGTTTGAGTTACGCTTGGTTTTAAGACCAGGGTGTATGTGTTCCGCCTCGCCAGAGGCTCCGGAGTCTCAGGGCTCCTCTCAGGCGGGCACAGGGATGGCACCATTACACTGAGGCACAGTGCACAGATGTAACCCTGTTCTGATTCGGAATGAAAAAGACCTTAATAATCAAAGGTGCTTAAACGTTTGCACAGGCCAGATTTGATGTTTTATTTTCTGAAACATGTTGGATCATCCGGCTCTGCTAAAAATAAGAAATCTATCGCGGCCCAGCACCACACGGTGCCAGTTTTGCTACCAGGATTCAACAGAAGCTGTAGCTGAAGATGCCACAACGTATGAACCAGATGTTAAGCCAGCCAGAATTGAATTTGATCTGTGTTGCGAGACCACACGCCGATTCCTGCATTCTCAGGTCAGTTGTGTTGCTTTTATTCGATCGAGGACAGGAGAGCGGGTGGGAAAGAGGAAGACTGCACTGAGCTGAAGCGTATTACTGCGGTCGGCCCTGAGCATGCTGAACATGCGACTTCAGGAAACAGGAGGCGTGCAAATATCCTGTTGTGCGTTTGAGTGTCACAGCGAGTGCGATCGGGAGTGTAAGAACGAGGCCAGGCGTCGAAGACTCTCCGGAGGATGGGAACGAGCGCGAGCTCGGCGTGAAAGGCTGCTGCGAGACGTCCGTTAGAAACGGCATCATGCCGGTGACGTTTGGAGAGCTCAGCACCCTCACCGCTCCAGTTTCGGTGGCTCGTCTCTGCGCTTTGCTCCTCAACTGCCTCACCTTAAGCCTCGCCGCTTCGGCGGGCCCCGTCTCGGACCCCGGCCTCGCCACCTTGCGCACCTTCTGCATGGTTACGTGGTGCCTGTTCTTCGCCCTGACCTTCTTCATCGTGGTCATCCACTTCATCCAGTTCCACAACCTGCTCCCGGTCTCCTGGAAGAACTTAACCGCAACTGTGGCGGCCATGGCGGCACTCATGACTCTCGCGGCGTCCTTCGCCTTCTCGTCCATCATCGCGGCGGATTCGTCCGACCCTAGGACGATAGCCGCCGTCGTCGGGTCCGGCCTCGCCTCTCTCTCCTACATGGTGGAAATCCTGCTGATCAGGAACCAGATCGGCGGGCACCAGCGTGGCTACATGGCCACCGTCCCCGGCCTTCTGAAGGTGCTGCAGGTTTTCGGCGGCTGCATCGCCCTGGTGTTGCTCGGCGTCCAAAGTGAGGTCCAGTGGAGGATCTACGTTTCGGCGGCGATCTACGGCGCGTGCTTGATACCGTCCGCCGGGACCGTGCTGGTCATGCTACTGGACTGTGCCGGCCGCAGCCCGGTGCCGTTCGACCGCCTGCTGGCGGCGTTCAGCCTGCTCGGGGTGGTCCTGTACACGGCGGCCACTGTGGTCAGCTTCACGAGGACTTTGACGCTCCAGAGGAAGCTCGTGGGAACGGACGTGGCTCTGATCGGCGAGACGGCGGTGGCGTGCGTCACCCTGCTGGCGTACACGGTGGACCTGGCATTTTCCATCAAGCTGCTGTGCGATCGGAATTAACGTTGGCGTTACTGAGAATGTAAGATTAACAAAATCTACTGACAACTGAGACGTGAGGATTGTTTTCATTTTGATTCACGTTTTAACTGCTTATTCACCAGAATTCGCAGGGCACAGACGTTGGCGTGTGCCCTGAAAGGGATGGCTGCCGTGTCGCCAGGGGATGATCCCCATCCAGTACACTCCCTTAAACCTGCCAGTTCTTCCTGCATGGTAGCTGATCTGTTTTAAAGGCACTGCTGTGACCAAGACCGGATTTTTCATGGCACTGCGCCCGCTGAGTGGCACTAACAGACGCTTTTTATAGGGTTAAAAAAATTTTCTATACCCAGAGAACACAGGGTGCAGACTGAACCCCACAACCGGCCTCCCCTTCCAAACCTGGGCCCCTGCGCTGCCCCGGTGCCAGGACGTCAAATATTTCTGTTCAATTCCTGTTAAAGAAGTTTTTAATCAGCTCTAAAGCTTTTGTTCTTGTTGAATCTGGACCTATTAAGATTTAAATATGAGATAAAGTCTTCATCATGGGCTATATTGCTTCAGGACGTCAGCAAGGTAACTCAGAGTTGGACTCGTCTGATAATCTGATAACCAATCATTTATAATCAATAGTGAATTTAGCCAGCTGAAAGTATGTAAAGTATATAATACAAAGCCTACTGATTGTGCTCTAGTTATGTTTTTATCGGTCATAGGTAATGAATGCGTAGATAAATTCATCCAGTTGGAACGCATCCAGACCCCAATGTACGTTTTTTTTAAAGGAAAAATAAACGTGATCAGTAAACTAATCGTCACTTCATTGTGTCTGGTTGTGCGTCTTTGCCTTCAATTAGTAATCAATAATGACACAGGGTGGCACAGAGGGCAGTGTGTTCTCCTTCGCTTTCCTCCAACATCTCAAAGACCTGCGTTAGGTCACCTGGTGTCTCTAAAGTGCCCCAGTGTGTCAGTGAGTTCACAAGCTTTGCACTGGATTGGCGACCCTGTGCTGCCGGTTAGGCCCAGGCCCCTGTGCCACCCTGAGTTGGATTAAGCAGGTCAAGGAAAGTGAGATGATCGGTTTTGTCCCTGGGTTTTCCTTGGCGGGGTCGTGGCGTGTCTGGCGCCTATCCCAGAGAACACTGGGTACAGACGTTGGGGTTGCTATGGCAGGCACGAGCCTGCAGCAGGCGCCACCTTTTATCCAACTTCCTCTCGAGTGTTGGACCGCTGTGCCACACGATGGGTTCCCTGGTCAGGGTCGCATAAGGGGTGGGTAGGTACACAGGTACTGCCAGGGTTTTGAAAAATGGAAAGATATTACACAAAATAAGGTCTAATATATATTTTTAGGGCCCTTATCAGTCACAGATTCTTAGAATCGTTACAGAAGCGCCCCTGGGTACGGAGCCCGTCCTGCTGCTCACTGGATCCTGTGCCAGTCCATTACAGGGCAAAGCTGCAGCAGCTGTCTGTCTGGCCTCCTATCCTTCAGACACAGCCAGTTGTGGGACTTGAACTGGGGTCGGTTTTGGCAGAATGTTGGGCGCTCTTCCAGTTCTTCTGCAAAACAGTTGGGAACCTAAAGTTTGCAGCCGATTGTAGGTGACAGAGCGGAGATGACGTGGAGGAGGAAATGCTGAGCTGTGCATCACCTCTGTAGGATGTACGCTGCAGGCTTGATGAAGCTCTATTTAGGGCTGGCACTAAACCCCACACCAGTCATTTCAGAGCTCCATTGTTATCTGAAAGGCCAGACTTTCCTGTGCCCGCTCAGGAAAAAATGAGTCATTAGACGACTGAAAGGTTGTAAACCGTCTCCAAATGTGAGTGAGTATGGGTCTCTGTTGAAGCGCCGGTGGGTGATCCCACAACGGACTCCCCTCCTTCATGCACAGCCAAGTTTGTAAACACTGGAACGACCACAATGTGTTCTTATTAACATCTCTGCTAAAAATTAACAGGAGAGTCTTTTTTTGCACGGGATCCTTAAGTAAAAGACACAAGCTTCTGTTTTTCTTTCATTTTATCTCCCCTTTCTCATCAGAGATACTAAGAGCTCTTTTTATGCCTTTCTTTTAACACGAGCGTTTTCTGTGCGTGTTTGGGAGTGCATGAAGGTCTCATGTCATTGACGCACTTTCACGTTTTAGCGTATAAATAAGCGTATTGACTTCAAATACATTTTATAATCATTAAAGCAAAAGGGTGCCAATAATTACGGAGATGTGTTTTTATACATAATTCGTCTTTTTAAAGTACTTTTTGTTTGAAATTTTTGAGACTTGTGTATCGTCATGTCAGTGCAATTCCAGCCTTCTACCACCAGATGGAGACGGAAACGCATTTTTTATTCACCATTATCGCGGATGACAAAGTTTGTTGACCAATTTTACAGAGGTTACACAAGTTCTTAACTTAAGTACTTTACTACTAATCTGATTTTAAGAAATACTCAAGTAAAAGTTGAAGATGATACATTTTACTCAAGTAGAAGTATAAATGCACACGCTACTAAATGTGTTTAAAGTAAGAAAGTAAAAATATTTCTTTAAAAAGCCTTTCTAACTCCATTTTGGTACATTTTGGTACGAGTTTTTTTTGAAAATGTAGAGTAAAAAGTGCAGACTTAATCAGAAATAATCAAGTAAAGTAGCTACAGATACCTAAAAACACACGTAAGTACAGTAACAATGTAGTTTTAAAAATATATAACATATAAAATAGATAAAATAAGGTCTCCTTCTATAAATATTTTTTGTTTATTATATACAATTATAGGCAAAGTTTTGTGCAGAAATGTACTTTAGGCATCCCAGATTTGCTGATTAAAGCCTAATTAAGTCATTTACAGACTTAATTAACGCTCTATAACTGGTACTTAATTAATTAACATAAATTAAATCAAATGACCAACGAATGACGTTAAAATATACCTAATTCGTTTTTTTCCTGATTTATTGCTTTTGTGTTCATTTACCTCACGCGATTATTGTCATTAAGTCCCAAATCTTAGATTAAACGTTTAATTTAGTTGAATTTGCGATAACTGCTCTCGTTTACAACACGTGGACAACACAATCAATCAATTACCGAGAGTTTGCCCTTCGCTCTCGATTAGTTCGGCCTAGGAGTCAATCCGTGTTTCTTTTCAACTAGCAGGAACTCTTTTTAACGTTACCCGCATTCCGATTAACCCCGCCTCCAGGCCTGCGATTGGTTTGCTCCGATTGGCTCCTTAGTTTATACCATGGGATAATTTGCGGATTGGCACACGTTTAAACCAATCAACAATGAGGAGGCGGGACGCAACAAATGCAGGTGGGATTATAATTAATATACGCCTGTTGTGCGGATACTCTGGCAGAACGCCTTGACAGCGCCGTGTTTGTGGAGCGAAAACACCTGGGAGTTAAAAACTGGACTTTGTCAGGGTTATAAACGCGGATTGTTTGCGAAAATACTTGGTTTGAGGTGTCGCGGGACGAGCATGAGGACGGTAGGTTGGTTAGTTTGGTTGTTTTGGGCTAAAAAGATTGGCACTGGTCGACAGACGGGGTTAGTTTTGTAACTTAACGTTTATTTACTTTAAAAAGTCGTCAGTAAAATGCTTCCCCCCCCCATGTGTTACCTGTTTATTATTTTTTTTGATGTGTAATTACACTTATAATTACAATAACTGTCACTTTTTACTTCATTACAGCTTTTATTGCACATATTTGGCTCTGATATCCAAAGTCCAATATGTGTTAGGGTTTATCGATTGCTTATCTTGTTCCTTTCTTTATAGTCTTATATTTAGTCTTTTCTGACATGTTAAGTTTAATTTCAGAAAAATAAGGTACTTAAACTAAAACGTAAAGGTTAAGGTGTTAAACATTTAAATAAGAAGACAAATAGACCAACAGTAATGAAAGCTGAAAAATCGAATCGATCTAATCGAACACACGTCACATAAATGAAATATAAATCCACTAGTGTACAGCGTATTATGAAATAAAAAAATAATCTGCAGCTTAAAAGTGAATGCACAGCCTGTTTAGCTCTTGTGTTGCTTTTATAGCTTTTAAATAAACACCACGCACTGCATTATTCAGAGAGGCTAACTTTATGTCGGCTCCCTTTGTTGTTAAATTAAAATTATAGTGAAGTGCAAAATGTAGGCTATAGAAACGTCAGATTATCTGACCTTCCACGGGGATAAAGTGAGCTAAAATGTAGTTTACGTGAAGAAAAATCAGAATAAAGTTATTTTAATTCTTAAAAGCATTTTTGACTGTGGGTGAACCCACAAACATAAGGCTTTTAATTTGCAAATTGGTTAAGAAACATGATGTCGGTAGCTCTCCGCTGAGCTTGGTGGTACAGTGTCAGGAGCGTCTCCACATATCATTATAACGAAAAGAGTATTTTTTTTAAACTGAGGAAAGTTGGATGAAAGCATTTTTTGGGTGTTGATGAGTATTAAACATTTTATGCATATTATTTATCGTCAAAGTAAGTTAAGAACCTTTTTTAAGAGATGTTTCCTGAGTATTTAACAATCTTTCCCTAAGATTTGTTGTTGATTTTGAAGAAAGAAACGCTGGCAATTGTGCGTAACAGGATTAAGTGAATAAATATTGGCGCACGTTCGTCATAAGAGCCTGTGAGTGATAATTAATTTTAGATAATTAAGATTAGAAACTGATTTAGAACACCGCATTACAGGTCGTTATCTTTTTCATATACATAGGTGTGGGTGTGTGGGTGTGTGTGTGTGTGGTTGCCAAGCCTTCCAGGATTCTTTATCAGTTTATATATTGTATTTGCAGGAAGTCCCGGATATCGGCCGGTCCAGTACGGAGGCTGAGGGAGCAGGCCAGCAGTGAATGGAGCTGAGGTCGAGGTGAGAGGGATTAACGAAACCACAAAATATCAGAACGAGTCAATTAACGTTACTTAAACATAAAACTACGTAGAACTATTTAGAGTGACTGAGGTTTGTCTCTTTCCTATGTAGATTAACACCAAACCCAGAGAGCTTTAAAGCAGGACTTTCAGCTAGGGATGAGCGATCTGGTAAAAAATATCGTATCGTGATTATTTAGGCCGGTTCACGATCCACGATATTTATCAGGATTATTGAGTGTGCTGATTTTTTTAGGACTAGTTCTAACTGAATATGAAAAAAGAAACTAGTTTTCTTCACTATATGAAAAATGCAGCAAACTTGGTTTAATAATAATAATAGTAGTAATAATAATAATCATCATCATCATCATTCTGGGGTTTGGAAAAACCTTAAATCACCAATAGTGACAAAAGACAGCGTTTTATTTACACCGATCGATTTGCGTTTAGATGAGTGTCAACTATTTAGGATAAACTACAAAAAACACTTCTCTGGGCGGTATCAGGTGCTAATCTCACGTGTGTGCTATCTGTCTTTCAGTGTTCCTTTTGGTGCGCTTCCTTTTATGGTACTTGAACAGGTTTGTTGTTTCTGCCCGATGTGCCAGTTTCATATAATTAATTAGCGTGTTTTGTTCCCAAACGAATGAGGACGATACCTGTCCCGCCCGCTCTGGGGTCCTGTTGGTTTAAAGGTGTGTTCTTTTGAGACTAGAGTAATATTCAGAGCAAGTACTAAAATACTGAAATCTTTAGTGTGAAGCTTTTTGGAGTCTCTCGCTGAATCTCTTTCTGTACTCAAACCTGAGAAGATTTCCAAATATGCCTCCTATCCAGCCGAGACGTGCTTGGTGGCCTTTTCTTTGCGTCCGGATCGGCCGTATCGGTGTTTTTAGAGAGGAAATGAAGGGCTGCGCTTTAATCGGACTCGACATCGGATGTCTGTTGTCTCATCGCATTGAGAACGAAATAATGAAACCATGTATGATGTCCACTTTGAGTTTTTTGGGAAATTATGTTATAAGATGAATCTTTTTTGATTCAGGATGGCCGATTGTACCTCAGGTGCTCAAACCGTTTCGAGTTTCAGTCAGGTATGCTCTGTAAGGCCGATCCTAACGAGGCCGGCTTGTGGCCATGTCAGACCGCGGCTCATTTACAAGTCAAAACCAGAGCAACGGCTTTTTGAGGCTGCTCGAACCGTTAGAGCGCCGGAAGCTCCGCTGTATCTGCTGCTGCTTTCACAGGAAGCGTTACAGCCACGCTGCGGTTTAGACCAACGGGTGCGAGGTTTTGGACGTTCCCAGGGCCTGATGACACCAAAATTAGACCTCACACATGGAGAGAGGCTCCTGGTGTTGTTAGAAAGTGATCTGTGAAGTGGAGCTATAGCATATTCTTCCTCCTCTTACCTCACCCTAGCTCTTAATTCACTTTCTCTGACGTTAAGCCTGTTAATATCGACGCCGCGGCTCGGCTATCGGGTAACCGACTCCAGCTTCGCTTTATCTCTCAGTGAGCTGAGGGCATTTAAAAAAATAAAATAAAATCATTTTTAGGTTTGCCTCGCTTCAAGAGATGCAGGTCTGTTTTGTGCTCCATTTTAAACCGATTTAAACTAGTAATCATGTGAGTAAAATAACACCAGTAAAATACATTTTAATTCTGTGAGTTGTTTATGATTTGTTGATAGAGGTATGACATCACTTAAGGTCTGCGAAATCACACTTAATGCGACTCGGATGTTGATTATACGTTCGAGGTGTTCTAGATTTAGAACAGACGGTATGCTGCCAAACGTTTAGAGTACCAAACTGGGTTAATCGGGATTAAACACATGGTTGCTTGCTAGAATTTCACAACACGGAGTTTTACTTCAAAAACTTCAGCACAGCTGTTTGAAAAGATGGTATAAACTTCAACAGAACACATTTATCGCTTTGATAGTTTACTTAACGGACTAAGTAGGTTAATAACCTTTATTATTAAGGATAATATCCTAAGTTAATTGGAGTAAATAAATAAAGCGATGCACAATAAGTGCTTTTAGCTTCCTGGAAATAACTACCAGTCCGTAGTTTGTAGCTTGAACGTCTGGGATTGAAACTAATCCGTTCTGAACCGAGCTTTAGAACAGTCGAGTCCCGATGTCTGAACGTACATCTGGTGCTCAAACCGTGTCTAAATCACATTTTTGCTTGCTTATATTTCTGGAAATAATGACCATCATCAAATCAGTCTAGTAGCCTTAATAAGGATAATAACCTATGCAGGCGGAATGTGCATGGTCTGCCTTTTATGCGTCCGGATCGGCCATATCTGTGTTTTACTCCTTCCACAGCAGAATTGCCTCCAGTTTCGGGTTCAGCTATTAAAGAGTTAGGGTATTAAAACAGTAGTTTTAATCAAAATAATCAAAACAGCTGCGGGTTTGAGAGCTTTGCCCGTGGTTCCTTAACTGCTGCACCACCGCAGTCCAACGTTTCCAGCCCTAGACGTATTTTAAGGGGTGTTTTGGGGTAAATAATGCAGGTTAAAGAGGGTCCGTCCGTCCATCGAAGGATATTAAGTTTTTAATTTTTTTATAATTTTTTTTATGTTGCTATGCGAGGCCTCTGACGAGCTGGAGCTTCTTCCTCCAGGTGATGCAAATGGAAATAAATATTAGCTTCCGTATTGGATCCGTTGTTATCTCGCTGTCCTCGGATTTGTGTGAAATTTGACGAATTCTAACCCAGCTTCCCCAGCGTGAGCTCTTGTTACGTTTCCCCAGGGTGTCACTTCCCTGTCAGGTTGAGGTCAGTTTCTAATTCTGTCATAGCACGTCTGTCATGTTGCGCAAAAGTATAAGCCCCCCGTCTTGCTCAAGATATTTGTGAAAGGCGAGGGTTTGTTCGTTCCCTAGATCGAGCGCTCAGGCTGGTCGAGCGGCGGCGTGTCACAGCTCTGGTATTTGTGATTCAGGTGTGACCGGTGTGGGCTGTTTTCTCGCTGGCATGCATTTCCTGCCCGGCTGCTACAGATAATACAAAGTGTTTCATGCCTGTCAGCCGAGCCTTCAGCCTGTAATGCTTAGTCATTGTGGGAGAGATTCTGACATCATTAGGATTCAGAAACGAAAGCACACCTGCGCTGCCTTAATCACACCCGTCTCTGTCTGCTTAGTGCTGGTTGAAAAAGCTCTCTTCTGCTCGGTTCGGAGTGTTTTATATAAAGGCTGGCAGCAGTTCCTATCAGGATGCAAATCGAGTGCCGTCACGCCAGGCCGAAACATTCCTCATCATGAGCCGGCTGACGGGAGGTTCAGGTGATCGGCAGGTGATCTCAGCTGACTCTGAGTTTCGCTTTTAGGAGCCGCACTAATAAGAGATTTGCATTCATTCAGAACTCGTTTTTGCCCAAAGTGACTCATAGTCCAGTCCTGAAGCTTTTATTTAGAGACTAAAGTCGTAGTATTTTCAGAATAAAATCCTAATATCTACATAATAAAGTCGTAATATTTTGAGAATAAACTCATAATATTTCCAGAATAAGGTCATATTACTGAGAGTGAAGTTGCAATATTTCCAGAATAAATTTGTAATATTTCCAGAATAAAGTTGTAATATTATTGAGAATAAAATGGTAATATTTTCAAAATAAAGTCATAATATTATTGAGAATAAATTTGTAATATTTCCAGAATAAAGTCGTAATATCATTGAGAATAAAATGGTAATATTTTCAAAATAAAGTCATAATATTATTGAGAATAAACTCGTAGTATTTCCAGAATAAAGTTGTAATATTTTGAGAATAAATTTGTTATATTTTGAGAGTAAACTCGTAATATGTCAACAATAAACTTGTAGCGTTTTGGGAATAAATATTATATTATTATATTAACTTGTTGTATTTTAAGAATAAATTTGTAATATTATTGAGACTAAAGTTGTAATATTTCAAGAACAAACATGTAGTATTTTGAGAATAAATTTGTGATATTTTGTGAATGAACTCGTAATATATCCAGAATAAACTGGTAATATTTTGTCATGATCATGTTCTAGTTGGTTTTAATGTTTGGGCCAATCCTTGAACGTTTGTCTTTTTGCTTGTTTATGTTTTGGCACAAAGCGGTCGAACCTGTTTCATCGTCCCGCCCCTTACAGTCCGATCCTGTCCTTATTTACCCCTCAGTGCCGGCTACCAGCTTAACATTTTTTGCCCTGCAATCTGTCAGCACTCTTACGGTTTTCTCTCCGGCCTGATGTAACTGTGTTGATGTAAGAACATGTAAATAAGGGCAGGATTGGGCTTCGTTTGCAAAGTCTGAGAGCGGATAAACTCTTAGGGAACAATTTGCCCCGTAATCCTGTTTTCTCACCCTGTTTCACAAAGCGGGACGGATTATAACCGGAGTTCGCCCGACTGTAACGTGCTTTATGTTTAGACTTTAGATAAAACCTCAGAAAATATCAAGATAGCATTTATTTTAGATATCATGATGTCTCGATATTTTTGGGGATTTTATCGAGCACGATAATTAGATTTTATTTGTTGTTGTGCGCATGCAAAACGTTCTATAAATGTGTCTCTGAGAAGTTCCCCAACTTCTGATCGGTTAAACACGACGGTTACGTGACCTTCTGCAGATCATCTGGAAACGTGCCCAAAATTTTGCACGAACCCACCGGCTGTTCCTCCTCCCTCTGGCCGAGTCGGGCTCAGATCTGCGCCTCGTTTGGTTTTATTTAACAGCGATGTGACACGCCGTGTGACTGCGTCTGTTATCGGCCTGTGAGCGTAACACTGATACCCGCTCCGATAAGAACGCTGATCTCAGATCAGGGCCGTCTGTGGAAGGCGTTTAGTAATACGGCTGAACAGAAATCTGGGTCAAGAGCAGCAGTGACGCATGCAAAAAAAATCCCAACATGACTTGTAAATCTGCACGGCCACAGACTGAACTCTCTGCCTATTAAAAATCCAGAGCACAAATAACAGAGTAACTGAGACTTTAACAAACTTTAAGAAAGTGCACGTCAACAAACTGTAAACACAAGTAGTGCATTAATAAAAATATAATCAAATCAAATATATTTGTGCCCGGAGAGTTTACCCAAAAAGGATCTGATCCTCATCAAACAAAAACAAATAGAAGCGACTTTTAGACTCGAGTCAGACTTTATTTAAGGACTTTTGAATACCATTGATAAAAGACTCGATTTGACTTTGATTTGGTTTTCTTGACTTGAGACTTGACTTCGAATCGAGACAGCGACTTGATTTTTTTTATTAAATATTTGCTTTTTTAGGTGTTTTAGGGATTTATTTTTTATTTTATTTTTTGGTTGAATACCTGGCAACCTATCAGAACGTGGGGCAACCAGTAGAGATGAAGGTGAAAGTCCATCTTGATGAGCTAAAAGGCCAACAAGAAGTGCGGCAGTGTTTGTTAATGCTGAGAATAAAATTCGTCTTTTTATCACCTCCATCTTGTGGCGGATTTAAATGTTGGAAACTGGAGTTGGAGCATCTTGGAGCTTCATAATTTCGATCGACTTGACTCGTGACCTGCTTGTGCCTTGCTCATACGTGACTTTCTCCCGCCACTAGTACTTAACAAGTCCCCAAAATTTGGCACTGCTTTTTCTCTGTGCTGGGGTTCGGCAGAATAAAAGCCCCGTGATGGTAACTTTTAGCTTCAGCAGCCAAAACTGATCATACTTTTGCTTAATTATCGATTTCGCGCATTAAAAAGTCATATGAAACGAAGAATGAGGGTCTTGACAAACATCTTTGGAGCTGTTTATAGATCATTAAAAGTGTTGGTGAAAGTGTTTTCTTTCCCAGTGAGTTAAAAAGTGTATTCATAACCCGTCACCAAAAGACGTCCTTTGTTTATTTATAACATCCTTAAGATGCTTTTAGGGCTGAGATCAGTCCATCGCCAGCAGGGATAAATCTTGTTAAACAATTGTGAATGCCCTGTGGAGATTGCGTAACTCCAGATTAAGGCTTTTATTAAGAAAAGCTCGGTTGCGTTCGCCTAATCTGTTTTCAGCGCTGGCGTTTGTTTACGTTGAGAAACAGGGATCAGGTGACTGATGAGGACGCACTCGCGCAGGTGAGCGGATTAGCGAGTGTGAGAAACGCCGCTCGGGGCTTTTCTTCTCAGGCAGTAATTTGGCTTGAGGTCACCAGACTTGTTGAGGTTTGCCGGTCTGGTCAGGTCTGCTTTCATAACGGTCTTCACTTCATAACGGGACGAGCTCTGATCCGAGTTTAAAGCGTAACTATGTGAGTGTTGTGATGTGTTGTGGCTCAGACTGAGGCTGGGATTTGGTTTGGCTCCGTCTGGAGGTTTAGGGCTGAAGAATGGTGCTATTGTGCTCCTGACCCTCCGCTCTGCGGCATGTGATTTCCCCAAATGAATTTGCCTTTGTCGCTCGGGACCGTTTGGGGGAGCGCCAGCCTGGCACTCTGGTGCGTGGGTCGAGTAACGCGGATGCGAGAGGTCCCCGCCTTGGGCCCGCGATGCCCCTACGGACTGGCGCCATTCCCTGGGTGTGTTCCTGTTGACACAGGTGATTTAGGATCCCTCTGTAATAACATGTTTAGCTGGATCAGTACTGCTGACCCGTCCCTGAGAGATATCGACTTGCTCAGAGCCTCGTTCAGCTCTCTGTTTGTTTAAGGCCGTGCCCGTCCAGAGTCCAGCACGGTTAGCTTCCTCCTGGAAAGCCGCCAATCCGCTGGAGTCTGGACGAGCACCATCACGATTATGCCAGTTCATTTAAAGTAATCGGTACAACGTGATGCCACGTTCTGCCAGGCTTCTGCTCTAACGCTCCAAATTGGGAAATGGTGAAGCCGGTAAAAACATCCTGTAATCTGGCATTCCCTCCCTTAGAAATCGGCAGTGCCATGCTGGGCACCTGGGAGGCACCACTGAGAATCAAATTCGGATCTTGGCGTCGATGGGTGCCGTCCGAGTCCCGTGTTTGAGTTTGGTTGTTTGACAAAGTCTCGCTCGGTTTTTGTACCTGCTTAAATCCAGCTCAGGGTCACAAGGGACGGGGCTTGTCTGGCAGCACAGGGTGCAAGGCGAGAACTAGGGCGTGGCCAAAAAATATATGATTTTGATTTATTTGTTTAAGGCCAGGCTTTAACGCTATAAACGAGAATTATCACTTTTAATGATACAAGACAAGGCTTTAATGTTACAAGGCGAGGTTTATTGCTTTTATCGTTGCGATTTTTGGACGGAAATTAAAAAGAGCCATAACGCTGCGTCACACAGGCGCACAATTGCAACCGCTATGGTTACGACCAGTTCTCCGGTCAGGATTTCGGGAACTCTATCATAACCTTTTCAGACCACAGATGTGTATATACAGTAGTGCAATGGCCGAACAAGCTGACAGTTTTAATGTTTTGTCCCTCAGACATGGCCAGTTGTTTCAGCGTTGTGTCCAACCAGGCAGAGGCACAGCATAACATTAGTGCAGTGCTGTTGGATGTACACTTGCAGAATTCGTAAAAATGTACCCTATTGATCTCATAGGTTTCCTTAAATTTAAGTTTGTTTCCCTTGTCAGCTCTCCTCAGGCTCTGAGACACGGAGCGCGGCGCAATGACCAGCAAGCAAGGAGGCCACGGCGATCGACCCTTGAGGTCCGCTTCAGCTCCGAAACTCAACATGCAGCGCTCCCAGTCCCGAGAAACCATCACCATCCAGTTCTCGGCACTGGGGAAGGACGAGGACGAGGAGGAGGAGGACTTGTATGGATCGTCGGATCCGCTGACGGAGGCGTTATCGTGCCAAGAAGGGGTTGTGACCGCTCTGGAAGCGAGCGAAGACCTCGTTCTTGAAGTAGAATCCGAAGTGAAGTCCGGCAGCCAACAGGACACTCAGGAACAGAAGGGGAACGCGTCTTCCGGCTCGTCCCCGTCCAAGTCAGTGTCCCTTCCTTCGATGGACAAGGCTTTCATCAGCCTCGTCAAGTCCCTGTCCTCGGATCTGGAGCCGCGAGAAGGAGTTCCCGCCCCTCCTTCCCTGCGCCATCGGCAGCTCATGAAGAACTTGGTCAAGTCCCTGTCCACGGATACGGCGCAGGATCCGAAAAGTGGCTCGGACTCGCGCCTCAACCTGCAGCTCTTCAGACAGTTCACGCAGTCCCGGAGCTCCGCGAGCACGGCGGACTCCAAAACGGTCCCGACCTCACCCGACAACCGCTTCTCCTTTAAGGTGTCAGAGGTGGAGGCGAAGCTCGAAGACACCAAACGGCGCTTCACGGAGGCCATCGCCGACCCCTTGCAGTTGTTCAGCAAGTTCATCGGAGACGACGCCTCGACCCTCTACAGGCCCAAACCTCACTCGACCAGCGCCTCAGAACTGACCAGCTTCTCCGCCCTCAACGGCCACCTGGAAAGCAACAACAACTACACCATCAAAGAAGAGGAAGGCGACCTCGAAGGGGACGACGTCTCCCCGGACGCGTCCGAGCAGGCCTTGGCTACCACTCCCAAACCCTGCCCCTCGTCCCTGGCGCTTGACAAGTGCTCCATGTCGGCGCTGGCCAAACAAGAGGACGAAGAGTTCTGCGAACTTTACAGCGAAGACTTCGAGCTTTGCATGGATCCCGAGACGCAGCCCGAACGCGGCGACGACATGAAGACCCAAAGCCGTACCCCCGCGCCTCCAGGGCAGAGCGCTTTAACCGAAAGCGAGGGCAGCTCGGAATCGAGCGGGGTTCCGTACAAGACGCTGTTCGCTCTGACACTCGCCGTCTACGGATGCTTCGTTCTTCCTTTTCCCACCTATGTAAGCGGGGTGCTGCTGGGCGTGGCCCTCGGGTTCGCGCTGGCCGTCGGCGTGGTCTGGCTGACGGGACCGAAGCGGGCGGGGATCAGGCGGCTGAAGGACCTCGAGGAGCTGTGGAACGTGGCGCAGCTGGACATCAAAGAGCCCGACATCTTTAAAGTAAGTCTGCGAAGCGACCTGTCAGCGCTACGAGTTACGAGGAGGGACTAAGAGGTTCTCACTTTTTAAAATTTTTACAAGTCGAGCTTTTATCTCTAGGAGCCGAGGCATTAACGCTTCTAACGATACGCTGCGATCCCTTAACGCTTAGAGGTGAGATTTTAACGCAAGGTTCTAATGTTTTTAACTTTAGGAGGCGAGGTTTTATTGCTCTAAACGTTACAACGCAAGTCTTTAAGGCTTAGATGTGCGTTAACGCTATTAACTTTTATGAATCGAGGCTTTAATGTTAGGAATCGAGGTTTTGCGCTTTCAGTGCTAGGAGGCGAGGTTCTGCGCTTTTGTCGTTAGGCGGTGAGGTTTTATTGCTTTTAGCATTAGGAGGCGAGGTTTTCAATGTTACATGTTGAAGCTTTAATGTTTTTAGCATGACGCTGCAAGTCCTTAAGGCTTAGAGGCGAGGTTTTGTGCTTTTAGCGTTAGGACGCGAGGTTTTGCGCTTTTAGCGTTAGGACGCGAGGTTTTGCGCTTTTAGCGTTGGGCCGCGAGGTTTTGCGCTTTTAGCGTTGGGCCGCGAGGTTTTGCGCTTTTAGCGTTGGGCCGCGAGGTTTTGCGCTTTTAGTATGACTATGCAAGTCTTTAAGGCTTAGAGGCGAGGTTTTAACGCGAAGGTGAGCCCTTAATTCCAACAAGGCAAAGTTTTTAACGCTATAAGGCGAGGTTTTATTGCTTTTAACATTACGCGGTGATCCCTTAATGCTGTTGCGCTGCTTTAAGAAATATTTCTTTCCTTTTTTAAAGGAAGCAAAAACTATTCCTGTGTGAAAATTTAAATATTTCAGTGCTTTAGTTTTCGGTCGGGGTTTTATCATGTATTTGATGGGAGTCGATCTGTATGACAGGGACACTAGCATATTCATTTTTAAGCGAGTCAGATGGTTTTCCTTTATGATCCTTAGCTGTTGCTGTCCGTCCTTTTCTGATCTTCCTTATGGCTGCCGTTGCTGTGCAGATGGCGCTTCACATGCAGGCCATAATGAAGCGCCTTATCCTCCATTTATCGGAGCAGGACCCGAGGCTGGACGTAATGGCCCGTGTTTTTCCCCTTTATAAACACGAGTGTTTCCATTGCTGATAAAGGTCAGATGTGCCTTGGTGGGGTGTCGGTGCTGGTCGTTAGTCACGCCGTGTGGTTTGGCTCTGGTTACGCCATCAGCATTTAGAGCAGCTAATTTAAGTTAAACACGGTGGATGAAACCCTTGATGTAGTGACATAAGAAACACGAGTTCTGTTTGCTGCAGGGATGGATGAATGAGATTCAAAACTACGACCCCGAAACGTACCACGCCACGCTCACACACTCGGTGTTCGTTCGTCTGGAGGGTTCGACCCTGAGGATCTCCAAACCAAACAAAAACATCGCCCGCAGGGCAAGCTACAACGAGCCCAAGCCCGACGTCACCTACATCAGCCAGAAAATCTACGACCTGACCGATAGCAAGGTGGGTCTAGGTGACTTAGAAAAGTCAAGGAAAAAAGTAAGAAAATAATGAAAATAAAAGTTAAAAATAAAATCTAATTAAGAAAAGGGTTGTTGCGTAGAGACATTCTTTTAAAAATAAATTAGAATGTCATGTAATGTAGAAAGTAATAATAAAAATTAAAGAATAAAAATATCAAGTTAGTAACAGGATGAAGTAGAAGGTCGAGAAAAAAAGAGAAATGCAAGAGTTTTTAATTAGGGACATTGTAGTTTAAACAAGTAAGAAAAATGTCAGAAAAATAATGAAAGTAAATGAAGTTAGTAGCAAGTAAATCAAGTTAGTAACAGGAAGATTAAAAGGTACACAAAAAAAAAGTTAGC
Source organism: Ancistrus triradiatus (assembly GCA_025084515.1). NCBI lineage: Eukaryota > Metazoa > Chordata > Actinopteri > Siluriformes > Loricariidae > Ancistrus > Ancistrus triradiatus. Next base: position 429,469 of record JAJAGP010000024.1, read on the forward strand.
AAGTAAAGAAGAAACAGAAAATAAAGTGAAGGAAAGAACTTATTTAAAAATTTAAAAAAATGTGCAAAATACCAAATTATAAAAAGACATGAAAAAGCTTGTTTGAATAAATTGGACATATGAAAACAAAGTAATTTAAAATATAATTCAAGAAAGACAAATACAAATATTAGCTTATAAATTTCTAAACTTATAAATACACATTTTAAGAAAATAGTAAAATATTTAAATTAAAAGGAAATTAGCATTTAACAAAAAATGAATAAAACTGAGATGATAATGAGTAAAGTATGAAAAAAAACAAATGAATAAGGTAGTGAAATGATAAAGGGAAGAAAAATTATATATAAAAAAATTATATATATAATTGATATAATTTATTTATATATATATATATATATATATAAGATTAAACTAAAGAATTAAACCTCAAATTAAGTAATAAGCATAATGTATAAAATAGAAGCTTCTTATTTTTAACTGCATTTTGTTTTGTTTTTCCCCCAGGTGTCTCTGGTGCCCACGGGTCTCGCCAGAAAGCGGGTGTGGAACAAGAAGTACCCGATCCGCATCGAGCTGGCGAGGCAGGACGACTTCATGTCCAAAGCAGAATTAGACAGGGGGTCGGAGGAGACTCAGGAGGGCTCGGGTTCGGACCGCGAGTTGGCCTTCGTTTATCTATTCGGGAGGACGGGCCGGGAGAAGGAGGAGTGGTTCAGGAGGATCGGGCAGGCCTCCCAACTCAAATCGGAAGCGGCTAAGAAAACGCCAGCACTGCCAGCTAGCAGGAGCGGTGAGTCTGTCCGTCTGTGCCCAGCTTTGTGCCCAGACTTTAACTTCTAATGAATATTTAATGGTGTTTTAAGTCCTTGGTCAAATAATCGACGACGACGATGATGATGATGATGATGATGATGATGATGATGATGATTGTGTGTGTGTGTGTGTGTGTGTGTAGCTCCAGCCCTGTCCCACAGCCGCAGCAGCAGCCGGGGCAGTCTGGACGAGCTTCTGTCATGCCAGTCTGCCAAGAGAGAGAGCCTGAGTGGCAAACTGAGACCGCTGCTGGAGTACGGCACCTACATGGCAACCTACATCAACCCCCCCAAAACCTCCAGTGCCAACCCCAGTCCCAGAGATAGCCCGCACAGCAGCCCCGGGACGGGCAAAAAGGTACCCTACGTTCCCCCTGATGCCCACGATGTATATACATTTATAAAGCAAGTTTAAGGTAAAAAAAGAATGTATAAAAAAAAAATTTAAGTAGGGAAAATGTAATTTAAACAAGTAATACAGTTGTCATTAGAAATACTGAAAGTAAATGAAGTTAGAAAAAAGTACTATACTTAAGAACAGGGTTGTTGAGTAGGGAAATTTAAATAATTTAAATGAGTAAGAGAAGTGTCAGAAAAATAATAAAAATGAATATAGAGGGAAAGAAAGAATAAAATTAGAAAGTAGTAATAAAAATCTAAGAATAAAATATCAGGTTAGTAACCGGACGATTAAAAGGTCAAGGAAAAAAAAAGAAAGAAAAGTTAAGAAGTAAAGAATAAAGAGAAAATAGAGTTACAAATTAAGGGAGAGTAAAAAGTAATTATTCTGAGTTATACCATCCTGATGCTCATTATAAATATAGATTAAAACTAAAACGTGCAGCTATAAACCTTTGCCTTCTTCCCGATCAGTTACTGAGCAGCCCGGCCAAAGAACAGGAGGAGGAGACCGTGTCGTGGGTGAACGCCCTGATCGGCCGGATCGCCTGGGACTTCCTCAGGGAGCAGCACTGGGCCGACTGGGTGTCCAAAAAGATCCAGATGAAGCTCAGTAAGATCAGGGTGAGTCCTCATGTAACCGGTCTTAATTGATTCCCTTCCCTGTTTATTTGAAGTTATGCTGGGTTTGTGTAAAGGGTTGCCAGGTCTTTGGCTTTATTTAGAATTTGTATTATAAATAAATAAGGTTAAAAACCATAGACCTGGCAACCCTCTGAACTGAAACCCCAAAGGTGGTCCAGTGCTGGTATGTCTACTGGAATGCATTTTGTGTGCCCTGCCCTCAGTTGCCGTACTTCATGAACGAGCTGACCCTGACGGAGCTGGACATGGGCGTGGGCACTCCCAGAATCCTTTGGGCCTCTCAGCCCTCGGTGGATCATCAAGGTGAGATGAGGATTTATTTGTAACCTCATCGTGGTGTTTCCGCCTGTCGGAGTCTGTTTTGATGTGTGATGTTTGTAATGGGTGAATAATGGATCGTAATGTGGTTAATAATGTAGAACACTCTGCGTTCAGGCTTCAGCTCGTCATGAATAATTAGTGAGACTGTTATTAGTCCTCTGTTCTCTCGATCTGCCTTTATGGACCCGCCCTCTCCTTTAATATGCAGTGTCAATACTGCAGCTGTGATAAGCACCCGGAACCAGAACCAGAACCTGCCACCAACCTCTTACATTAGTCCTTTATCTTGTGACCTCCCTCTCTCTCCCTCTCTCTCCCTCTCTCTCCCTCTCTCTCCCTCTCTCTCTCTCTCTCATTTGTCTTTCTTTCTCTAACTAATGTGACTTATTGAGAAATTTCTTGGTGTTTCTGCTTTTAACTCTAACAGTGATGTAATGCTGAGTTGCTCAGTAGCTGTTTGTGTCTGTGGTCTCTGTCTGTCTGTCTGTGTTGGTGATGTTTCTGTCTTTGTGTGTCTGTGTTTGTGTGTCTAAAGTCTCTATGCCTGTGGTATCTCTTAGTCTGTAGTCTCTCTCTCTTTTTGTCTGTAGTTTCTCTCTCTGTCTCAGAAGTTGAATCTGTTCATCTGGACAAAGTTTTTGTAGTTTTTTTCCGACAAAAAGTTTGTCCATATGAGCAGATTCAACTTCTGGGATTTTCTTACCTGGATTATTGAGCATGCATCAAGACATCTCTCTCTGTCTGTTTCTCTGTCTCAGTCTCTCTCTCTGCTTCTGTCTGTAGTCTCTCTCTCTCTCTCTCTCTCTCTCTCTCTCTCTCTCTGCTCTCTCTCGTCCTCTCTCTCCTCTCTCTCTCTCTCTCTCTCTCTCTTCGCGCTCTGCTTCTCTGCTTCTCTGTCTGTAAAGTGTCTCTCTCTCTATCTCTCTCTCTCTCTCTCTCTCTCTCTCCTCTCCTCCTCTCTCTCTCTCTCTCTCTCTCTCTCTGCTTCTGTCTGTAGTCTCTCTCTTCTCCTCTCTCTCTCTCTCTCTCTCTGCTTCTCTGTCTTTAGTGTCCTCTCTCTCCTATCTCTCTCTCTCTCTCTCTGCTTCTCTGTCCTGTAGTGTCCCTCTCTCTCTATCTCTCTCTCATCTCTCTCTCTCTCTCTCTCTCTCTCTCTCTCTCTCTCTCTCTCTGCTTTCTCTGTCTGTATGTCTCTCTCTCTATCCTCTCCTCTCTCTCTCTCTCTCTCCTCTCTCTCCGCTCTCTCTGCTTCTGTCTGTAGTCTCCGCTCTCTCTCTCTCTCTCTCTCTATCTCTCTCCTCTCTCTCCTCTCTCCTCTTTTTCTCTGCTTCCTGTCTTTAGTTTCTCTCTCTCTATCTCTCTCCTCCTCTCCTCTCCTCTCTCTCTCTCTCTCTCGCTCTCTCCTCTCTCTGCTTCTCTGTCTGTAGTGTCTCTCTCTCTATCTCTCTCTCCTCTCTCTCCTCTCTCTGCTTCTGTCCTGTAGTCTCTCTCTCTCTCTCTCTCTCTCTCTCTCTCTCTCTCTCTCTGCTTCTCTGCTTCTCTGTCTGTAGTGTCTCTCTCTCTCTCTCTCTGCTTCTGTCTGTAGCCTGTCTCTCTGTGTTTTTCTCTGGTGGTCTTTGCTTCTCACCTGTATTGGTGGTCTCTTTGTTTCTGTGTCTGTGGTCTCTCTCTTTTTATCAGTGTCTCAGTGTATCAATGTCTCTCTCTGTCTCCCTCTCTCTCTATCTCTCTCTCTCTGTCTTGTGTGTTTGTGTGTTGGGCTACACTTACAGTTTATAAAGTGAAAACTTCTCTTAAAAGCGAATGTTTTTGTAAGTATTTTTTCCTCTCATTCTGTTTGATTCTATAACAGTTGTAAGCTTTTTATCGTATCCAGCCTGGAGACGTTTGTTGTTATTTGAGGAAGCGTTATTTACCCGTAGGCTGAGATGGAGTGTGTGTGTGTGTGTGTGTGTGTGTGTGTGTGTGTGTGAGACGTTACTGACATTTAGTGTGATGTTGTGTAAGCCTGTGTCAGATGATATCATGAGAACACTTTCTGCTGATCATGAATCGATACTCAGCTGCTTTCTCATCTCCCTCTCTCCCTCTCTCCCTCTCTCCCTCTCTCCCTCTCTCTCTCTCTCTCTCTCTCTCTCAGGTCTGTGGTTTGATGTGGAGATCTCCTATAAGGGATCGTTCCTCATGACTCTGGAGACGAAGATGAACCTCTCTCGATTGGGAAAGGATGGAGAAGGACCCGGGGAGCTTGGAAAAGAAGGGTACAGCCAGCACAAATTATTGCTTTAATTCGGCTTTAATTCTGCTCTGATTTATAACCAACCATCTGCTTTCCCCCCTCTCTCTCTCTCTCTCTCTCTCTCTCTCTCTTGCTCTCTTTCTCTCTCTCGCTCCCTCGCTCTCTCTTTCTCTTGCTTTCGCTCTGTGTCTCTCTTCGGTGAGTATCTCTGTCTCCTGATTCTGGAAGCTTCTCTAGATTAAGTGCTATGTCAGTGTATTTGAAGGGAAGCAGAAGCACAGTACAATCACACTGTGTTTCCTAATAAATTAAAAGCGATGTGATACGCTAGACTACCACTGGGAGGCTGTAGGGGTGAGTGGTGATTTAGAAGTACACAGTGGGGCAAAAAAGTATTTAGTCAGCCACTGATTGTGCAAGTTCTCCTACTTAGAAAGATGAGAGAGGTCTGTAATTTTCATCATAGCTACACTTAAGAGACAAAATAAGAAAGAAAATCCAGGAAATCACATTGTAGGATTTTTAAAGAATTTTATTGTAAATCATGGTGGAAAATAAGTATTTGGTCAATAAATTTGGTTCAACTCAATACTTTGTAACATAACCTTTGTTGGCAATGACAGAGGTCAAATGTTTCCTGTAAGTCTTCACCAGGTTGGCACACACTGTAGCTGGTATTTTGGCCCATTCCTCCATGCAGATCTCCTCTAGATCAGTGATGTTTTGGGGCAACACGGACTTTCAACTCCCTCCACAAATTTTCTATGGGGTTAAGGTCTGGAGACTGGTTAGGCCACTCCAGGACCTTGAAATGCTTTTTACGGAGCCATTCCTTCGTTCCCCGAGCGGTGTGTTTGGGATCATTGTCATGCTGGAATCCCCAGCCACGTTCCATCTTCAATGCTCTCACTGATGGAAGGATGTTTTGGCTTAAAATCTCACGATACATGGCTCCGTTCATTCTTCCCTTAACACGGATTAGTCGTCCTGTCCCCTATGCATAAAAACAGCCCCAAAGCATGATGTTTCCACCCCCAAGCTTCATAGTAGGTATGGCGCAACTCAGCATTCTTCTTCCCCCAAACACGCGAGTTGAGTTTTAGTTTCATCTGACCACATGATATTCTCCCAATCCTCTTCTGGATCATCCATATGCTCTCTGGCAAACTTCAGACAGACCTGGACATGTACTGGCTTAAGCAGGGGGACACGCCTGGCACTGCAGGATCTGAGTCCCTCTCAGCGTAGTGTGTTACTGATGGTACCCTTTGTTACTTTGGTCCCAGCTCTCTGCAGGTCATTCATCAGGTCCCTCCGTGTAGTTCTGGGATTTTTGCTCACCGTTCTCATGATCATTTTGACCCACGGGATGAGATCTTGGCTGGCTATCAGTGGCTTTCTAAATACTTTTTTGCCCCACTGTACACTAGTAAAGTCAAGGAAAAAAATCAAATAATGTATGAAAAATCATGAAAATAATAAGAAAGGAAGTAAAAATAAGTTTAGGATCATGAAGGTAGATTGGAATGGTGAATATTTAAATATGAAAAATGTAATAAAAAATACAGAAAATAAGAAAATATAATTAGAATGTGATAAAAAAATCTGTGTGTGTGTGTGTGTGTATATATATATATATATATATATATATATATATATATATATATATATATATATATATATATATATATATATAAAGAATACGTGTGTGTGTGTGTGTGTGTGTGTGTGTATATATAGAATTTATATAATAAATATATATAATATTTAAATGGCGGAAGTGAGCATTTTTCATAAACACGTTTCCCTCTCAGACACAGGCCGAGGACGTACTGCCTGGCCGATAGCGATGAGGAGTCGTCCAGCGCCGGCTCGTCGGATGAAGACGACGGGACGGAGAATGTCGGTGATAAAGCCCTGCCGGCGGGCGCAGAGGGGTGAGTGTGGAGTCGGGGGATCGTTCAGAGCTTGAAAGAGAGACTGGAAATCAGACTGGGTGTGAATTCGTGGCGTCTGGCAACATGCCAAAGTGGTACCTGTTGAACGCTGCGTTAGTGAGGCACGCACCAAGGATGCCAAGCCAGAATGCCCGGGCATTAGCAGCAGCGTAGAGGCAGTCTGTTAGAGCGGGTATTCTGTGAATGTTTATTAAGTGTTAAGGTTTCATGAGCTTATTTTGAACAACAGCACATCGGCACCTCAGCTATTGCTTTAATACTTTGTCTGACCAATAAAACAGCACGTGTTCCTCTCACAGGTCTTAGAAGGTTTTTCAGACAGACCTTGACTTTTCATGACCGATGCCGTTCCCCCTGTTCAGGTACTCGGGCATCCACAGGCCGAGCAAGATCATGAAATTCGTGGACAAGCTAACGAAGAACAAGTACTTCCAGAAGGCCACGGAGACGGAGTTCATCAAGAAGAAGATGGAGGAGGTGTCCAACACGCCGCTCCTCCTCACCGTTGAGCTGCAGGAGTGCAGAGGAACGCTGGCCGTCAACATCCCGCCACCCCCCACCGACAGGATCTGGTACGGCCCAGGAACAGTGCAAAAGTCTTAGGACACCACTAGATTTAATGGTGTTTTTTTTATTTTTTTTATTCTTTATTAGAATACAACCAAGAAATTTGTGTGCAGCATTAAAAAGGGAAAGAAAAATCAGACAAAACAGCTTCTGTAGGCTTTGGGGGGAGTATTTAGTGTGACCTCCCCTTACATTTGAGCAACACCAGCATCTGGCAGCTTCAAGTTAGATCAGGAATGGTCTCTTTCAGAAGGGGAACAGGGTCAAAGATTGGAATGAAGATCCGTGGAAAGGGATGTGAAAGGGAGGGGTGTGTGTGTGTGTGTGTGTGGGAATAATGTACAGTGGGGCAAAAAAGTATTTAGTCAGCCACTGATTGTGCAAGTTCTCCTACTTAGAAAGATGAGAGAGGTCTGTAATTTTCATCATAGGTACACTTCAACTATGAAAGACAAAATGAGAAAAAAATCCAGGAAATCACATTGTAGGATTTTTAAAGAATTTAGTTGTAAATCATGGTGGAAAATAAGTATTTGGTCACCCACAAATGAGCAAGATTTCTGGCTCTCACAGACCTGTAACTTCTTCTTTAAGAAGCTCTTCTGTCCTCCACTCTTTACCTGTATTCATGGCACCTGTTTGACCTTCTTATCTGTATAAAAGACACCTGTCCACAGCCTCAAACAGTCAGACTCCAAACTCAACCATGGCCAAGACCAAAGAGCTGTTGAAGAACACCAGGAAGAACACCAGGAAGAAAATTGTAGACCTGCACCAGGCTGGGAAGAGTGAATCTACAATAGGCAAAGCAGGTTGGTTGAATAGCATCACTGTGGGAAGCAATTTGTAAAACATCAGACCATTGATTAATCTACCTCGATCTGGGGCTCCACGCAAGATCTCTCCCTTGGGTCAAAATGAATCCTTAGAACGGTGAGCAAAAATCCCAGAACTACACGGAGGACCGATGAATGACCTGCAGTAGCGCTGGACAAATTAAAAAAGGGTACCACCATAACACACTACTCCGAGAGGGAACTCAGTCCTGCAGTGCCAGGCGTGGCCCCCCTTCGTAAGCCAGTAACCGTCCAGCCCGTCTGAGTTTGCCAGAGAGCAATGGATGATCCAGAAGAGGATTGGAGAATATCATGTGGTCAGATGGAAACCAAAATAGAACTTTTTGGTAAAAACTCAACTCGCCGGTTTGGAGGAAGAAGAATGCTGAGTTGTCGTCCATACCTACTGTGAAGCTTGGGGGTGAAAACCTCATGCTTTTTGGGGGCTGTTTTTATGCAAAGGGGACAGGACGACTGATCCTTGTTAAGGGAGAATGAACGGGCCATGTATCGTGAGATTTTAAGCCAAAACCTCCTTCCATCAGTGAGAGCAATGAAGATGGAACGTGGCTGGGGCTTCCAGCATGACAATGATCCTAAACACACCGCTCGGGCAACGAAGGAGTGGCTCCGTAAAAAGCATTTCAAGGTCCTGGAGTGGCCTAACCAGTCTCCAGACCTCAGCCCCATAGAAAATTTGTGGAGGGAGTTGAAAGTCCGTGTTGCCCCAAAACATCACTGCTCTAGAGGAGATCTGCCTGGAGGAATGGGCCAAAATACCAGCTACAGTGTGTGCCAACCTGGTGAAGGCTTACAGGAAACGTTTGACCTCTATCATTGCCAACAAAGGTCATGTTACAAAGTATTGAGTTGAACCAAATTTATTGACCAAATACTTATTTTCCACCATAATTTACAATAAAATTTTTTAAAAATCCTACAATGTGATTTCCTGGATTTTGTCTCTCATAGCTGAAGTGTAGCTATGATGAAAATTACAGACCCCTCTCATCTTTCTAAGTAAGAGAACTTGCACAATCAGTGGCTGACTAAATACTTTTTGCCCCACTGTATGTGTATGTATTTATATTATGTGTAATGACATATGTTGTCTGAATGTTTATTTCTGTAGTGTAAGCGATGCAAAATAACGCACTTTTGTAAAATATTGAAACAAAAACAGTCTTTAGACCTCAGCAATTAAAAAAATTGCGTCCGAGTATATACGAATACGTCCTCTGGTGTTCAAAAACGGAATTACATTAAATGGTGGTCTAAACAAGACCACCCACTCTCATTTTATTTATTATATTATTTAAATACACACACACACACACACACACACACACACACACACACGAGAGAAAAAGATATAGATTCCAAGTTACTTATTTTTATTTGTATATATTTATAAATATTTTTTTTCCACATTTTTCAATATAAATTCCGACTCTTGTTACTAGCTGTGTTTAAACTGGTAAGCCAAATGCAACGTAACTTCGCTCTTTTTATGAATCTATAACTGAAAGTCTATGAAGGAATCTTGAATCTTTAACATTTAGCAGAATGACTTTTATGCCACCTGGTGGGACGGCCGTGCAATTACAGGGTTTGTTCGTGTGACTTTGTTTGTGGAAATAAGAAACGTCGCTGCAGATTGAGCTGATTGGTTGTGTGGTTTTTGTTTTTGTTTGTTTTTTGCAGGTACGGCTTCCGCAGCCCCCCTCTGCTGGAGCTGAAGGCCCGTCCCAAACTGGGGGAGAGGGAGGTGACTCTGGCGCACGTGACCGACTGGATCGAGAAGAAGCTGGAGCAGGAGTTCCTGGTAAAAGATCCATTCGTTATTATTTAATCACCACAATAATAAAAGAAGACGCTCTGCTTTGGGTCTCACGACTCCCCTAAATGTTTATCCCCAGAAAATCCTTGTGATGCCCAACATGGACGACGTCTGGCTCAGCGTCATGCGTTCCGCCGTGGGGGCCACGCCCGCCCCGGAGCCTGACATTCCACCCTCTGAGGGGCCTTGAAGGACCAAGCGTTTCAGTATTCCTACCGGAGAGATTACGACCCGGGAGCGGAAAGCCATCGGTGTCAGTTCCTGGGTTGGACGTTAATGCTGCGGAACTGCGCTGCTTTTCATTCGGTTTTCGACGAAGACGTTAATTCCTGTGGAAGAAATCCGAGGCCGATCTGTATGAAGACGAAAAGGCTTGAAGAGAATTATGGGTAATGGAGTTTTGCTGTAAACGGATGCGCAACCTCGCGACGACGAGCAAACGAAGATCTGTTCCGTATGCGGACTTTCGGTACTTACGCTAACGGCGACTTGAAGGAAAGAGAAAGGTTCTTGTTGTGTGTGTGTGTGTGTGTGTGTGTGTGTGTGTGTGTGTGTGAGAGAGAGAGAGAAACAAGTATCAAATGCTCTAAACAAACCGTCACTACACTGTGTGAAGTTGGCCACGCCCTCTCTGTGCCTCATATGATTCATCAATTTAATCGACTAGTTAATTAAAGCTCATTATTATTCTTTAATACACAATACATAACAGCTGACACTAAATTTATATTGATGTAAGAACAGATAGACGATCTGGAGCCCCAGCCTGGGCAAAGGAAGCTATAAAAGGTAGAATTTAACTATTCTTTAAAAGAAAAACCATTGTTTGTTTGAGCCCTGAAACTCTGAAATTCCCACTATAACTAGTTGTTAATGCACAGAATTTCGATTTGGGACCGTCACTGTACGACGTGTATTTATTTAAACACAAAAAACCGAAGACTTTTCTTATTTATCACTAAAAAACCCAGCTTTTGTTTGTGCGCCATTTTGTGTAAGTTAAATGGATGTCCTACATGTGTTTGGCGCCATCTGGTGGTGAATCAGTGGAATGGAGTCCTCCAAGATCGAGATCTGTGTTATTATTTGCAGTAATCGCCAACTGTATGTACGAAAAACGTATATGAAAACAGTACGCAGGCCTCGGCTTGGGTTCGAATCCCGACTCGGTTTGCAGTGAATTCTGGGTTAGTGCACTAACTGGATCATTTCTCACAGGTTTATAGGCTTCTTTGCCCAGGATGGGGTTTCACGCAAAATACTATGGCTTATTATATATAGCGTCGAACCTGATGGGTTCGGGTTCGAGTCCCATTTTGGGTTAGCGTTCACCTTTGAATTAACATTTTGGTTCTAAAGACGAATTAATGATTACAGGACTAAACCGTAAACTCAGAAAAATCTGTCTTGATACTATTCACGTATTCTTTATAACAGTGTGAGCGCGAGCGCGAGTGTGAGCGCGAGTGTGAGCGCGAGTGCAAACGCACGATAAAGCTGATATAATCCTAATCGGTACCATTTGTACAGATTGCAGAAGGTCTGATTCTAATGAATGAAGTGTGTGTGTGTGTGTGTGTGTGTGTGTGTGTGTGTGTGTGTGTGTGTGTACCAAACGTATGCTTTTCACTCTACAGATATTCTAATTTAATACAGATCAGTGAAGCTCTTCTTATGGAAGTTGAACTAATTCCGTACGATGGAGGATTTTCTGTAACTGTGTGAAACCTTTTCTAACACGATTTAGATTTTTTTCCTAACATTCCCAATCTGTTCACGCCTGAAGGTTTTGCGTGTTTTGACGTAAGACGTAGTGTTTTCTAATAATTCTGTGCCTGATTGGTACAAATCGAAAAATAATTATATAGAAGTTCTTAAATTGTAATCATCCAGTCTGTCCCTGCTGTCTGAACTCTCGCTACAATCCCCTGACCTGCCGTCTGACGTTCTGAATGGCATTTTGCATCTACCCGCACCCTCCACGTCTTTCCTACTATCTTAGAAGTTTTTCATATCGCAGTGCTAGGAGCTAGAACAAACGTGCGCTCCGGGTAGCGTCCCTGCTCGGATTAGAACACTGGAACCTGCTGTATTTGAGTACAATTTTGAGTACGCAGGAACGAGGTAGGAACTTTTGCTTAAGAATCAATAGTAAAACTTTCTGTCTGAACAGTTTTCCAAAGTGATGACGGAGTTCAAGATCCTCTATGTCCTGTAAGTTACGAGGTTGGACCTCCATGGATAGGACTTTTGTCCAGCACATCCTGCAGTGGGAATTTGGAGGCCAGGGCAACACCTTGAACTCTTTGATCCTGAACCGTTTTAGCAGCGTGGCCATTTTGCAGTATCGTTCCTCACATGTACTACCCTGTTGTATTTAGGATTTTCCCACTATTCATGATCGATATTTAACGTCTCGCAGCTGATTTTCTTAATCCTGTAACTAAGCTCAGAATAAAATGAAAGTGGAGGGTGTAGGTAGAGGTAAAAGGCCATTCCGAACGCGATCTAATTTTTTCCTCCAGTCGTCGTTCTTTATGGTTGTTCGGATAGCGAGTTAGGGGATTGAATTAGCCCAAACCTGATGGCCTGTCTCCGGAGAGCAGGGTTGGACTGTAATTGTGTACAATCACTTGCTCTTGAGTAATTCTCAGCTCATGCCTAGTCGTCACTTTAAAGTATTTAAAGTTAAAACTGTGATCCTGTACGTTTCTCACCAATACTGGTTAGGTTCTACTAAAATCGACTCACTACAGGTTCAACTAATGATGAAGGACCGGGCGTAGATATTCAGATTTGTTTTTTTAAACGCTTTTGTATGAAGTGTAATGAAGTAAGATATTTCTTTACGCCGTGTTTACAGAGAGAATCTCTCGAGAAATGTGTTTCCAGATTTGTTTCATTGAATGTTTCCTTTAATCAGCAGTTCGATTTGCCTTAAGCGTGGCTGGTTGAAGAGGTTTTGATCCGTCACCGAATCGTAATGCCATTCTAATCGAATCCAGGAACGCCTGTGCCACACTGTGTTAATCAGCACAGTATTAACGCCACGTTCACGCCTTCTCCTGCCAAGTGTTGCAAACATGCCTGTTTAGTTTTCTTTGTTTTTTGTAGGCTCTGTTGATGGGTGAAATGATTGTCGTTTTCTGAAGGTGATTTAAATAAAGATTTTTCTCATTTGCCTCCCAGTTGTGAAGTCTAATGAACTCGCATCATCGTCTGAACCTTTCAGTTGAATTATTATTAATGTAAACTTTAATTGACATGAGACTTGTAGAGGATTACAGTAGATCTGCTCATCATAATTGGTCCTAGACTGTTAAGAACGATCCAGGTTTATCATACTGTTCTGTTGTAGCCTCAAATAATTCAAACAAAAATTTGCTCACAGGTTTTCCCCCCTACTCCACACAAATACTCAACATGAAATCAATCTAAATTTGACAGTTTAAGAGTTGTTGTATTTTTTTAGATTGACAGATCCTTGAAAGTCGTAACCACTAGACAGATCGTGTATTGTACGATTGTGTTTACGCCCCTCAGCCGGCAGATGGCGATATATAATAACATCCATTTAGCCATCGTTTGTAGAATGATTTGTACAATTAGTTAATTGGATATCCTTCGTCATAGCTTTTAATCAACTGTATGTATGGACCGTTTAAAGTAATTCTGTGTTACAACAAACAAAGCATCCCTTTCAAGTCCCACTTACCCAGGACGCAGTGCCATTCCGACACAGCAACATGCATAATAAGTATAAAATTGAACAATAAGAAGAAATTACACAGTTAAAAGGGTGAAAATGACAGAAATTTGCGGTGTAGGGTTTTTATTGATTAATCAAATATGCTCTAGATAAATCCTCCATATCAGAGATACACCACACATATTTGGCCCACACTGTCCTGGACAGACTGGATATCCCATGCCTCATTAGGCCAATCATGGCAACACCGCAGCGCTATGACTGCCTTGTGAAGTTTATTGGCAACACTTAGGCTAAATCTAAAGGGTTTGCTAGTAACAGACTTCCCATTGTGTGTGCGCATATTCAAGTCAGGTAAATTCCGTTGGCAGCTTCCCCCCACACTCAAAACATGTTCCTGCTCGCCTGAACGCAGGGTTCTGTAACCGCAACGACCAACCGTCAGGTTGCAAGGCCAGCCCCGGGACTTAGCCCATGTCCTCAGGGACTGTTGTTTCCAGCAGCTAGCTGTTCCCTCAACCTGCAGATCTTCAGTCTTGATTAACCAACAGGACGCCTTCTGTATCTGCAATCTCTATCTGTATCCTTTGGGTTCTGGGATAGGCTCTGGGCCCAACCTGCAGCCCCAGCCAGGATGAGGCAGGGGTGAAAATGAGGATAAAGACAAAGAAAAACATCTCCCCAATGCACAATATAGTGGGCTGCTCATACCATGTACTCATAATATACGAGGACGTTTGGTTAATATAATGTGAAATAAATATTTGGTTATTTATTTCACATTTAACATGCGAACATGTAAACATGTAAACCTGAGTTTTAGGGAGGTAGTTTAGTCAGGGCGACGTGTACTTGCAAGAAAAAATTGTACGTAACACTGTGAGATGGCGTGATATTGGTTATTCGAATATTTTCGGTTCGTGTATACAGTTTCTGGGTGTAACTATTGTTTATGCGCCTTACTATTATTGAAGTTATTTTCATTCACTGAATTTGTTTAGGAATGAAAATATATTTGAATGTTATGCTTAAAAACTTAGCAAAGTCGCCGCTGAGAGTGACCGTTGCGCTCCTGTGGTAACCTCGCGCGCTCAATTCCTATTGGTCAGCGCTCACTTAGAGAGACAGAGAGAGAGAGAGAGAGAGAGAGAGAGAGAGAGAGCCCGCGTGGTCATGCGGCGCGCGCTCCGATTAACTGCAGTGAAGTCTTGCAGCGTCTCTCGGAGTAACCGTCACTCCGCTCTGAGGTAGAACTTCTCTCGCAGCCCGAGGCGAAAATCTGCCGCGATGTGCCGTTAAACCTCGATAAACAGAGCTGAAACGACAACCGGGACGATTTTGTGGAAACCATGACGCGGAAAAGCCACATTTTTTAGCGTTCTGACGGATGACTCCAGCGAGCGACCGCCTCCTTCTGCTTCGTACATCTGCCAGGAAGCGCCTACCCTCATCCCCGTCAACTAACGGGATAGCTCGGTTTGTTCTTTAGCTCGGCTTTAAACTGGGCGCGATTTTGACCGGTCTCAGTCCAGGAACATCTCTTCCTACCCTCATCGCTTCTCCCGTTACCTCCGGCTTCTCATCGGATCTTCAGCCGTCCAGCAAACCGAGAACATGCTGATGAAGGAGTACCGAATATGCATGCCACTCACCGTGGAAGAGGTAAGTCCGTGCTGAAGTAGTTAGTGGAAGTAGTTCACTTCAGGTACGAGTTAACATCCAACACCAAATCCCCTTAACTAGTGCAAACGCAAAGAATTCACATTGTTAGGAAAAGTGCTTTCCCAAAGGTGCGAACTTGGTATGGTACTGCGAATGCGTTAGGTCTCGAAAGTCCCTGTGTGTGCCCTGGGATGTATTGGCACCCTGTCTTGGGTTGGTTCCCGCATCGCAGTTGCTTCACAGCTTCAGAGATGCCCAGGTACCCGGTTTCCTCCGCATTAGAAAAAATGGTTAATTGGTCGCTCTAAATTGGCTCGTTATGAATGTGACTGATGTGACATTCAGTTTCCAAACAAACAAACAACTGCTACTGAACGGTTGTTACTGAAAGGGAAGAGAGTCGGGATAAAATGAGCCAATCCAGATTGGCTCTGAGGGAGCGACGAGATCTGCTGTGTTTATCCACATCGCTTTCTCACATAAAATACCTACGCGAGTCTAACGTGGCCTGTTCGTGCCAAACTTCAATCCAGCATCCATTCTCGCTGGGCTTTGCCTATTTTGGGCACATTTTCCATCTTGTCGAATTCTTTTCTGAACAGCGCTGTTGTTGTTTTGCTTTGTTTCCGTGGTGACGGGGTGTTTGTAAGGCCTGTGTGTCAGTAGACCAAAACAACGTCAATGAAGTTAAAGGTGTTTGTCGGTTCAGGGCCTTTTTTTAGGATGTCGCTCCACCTCGACTAACACGTCGTATCCAACGAGCAGGTCTCTAATTCTTATGCCCTTTGTTTCCGTCCTGTTTCACTGTACGTCTTCGGCTTCCTCTGCGGCGAATAAACCCTTATCACGATGATACACGTTTAGCCCGGCTTCGACTAAGACTTCCTGTTAGAGAGAGAGTGAGAGAGAGAAAGAGAGAGAGAGCGAGAGAGTGCACAAGCACAAGAGCAAGAGTCCAAAGGAGGGAACAGCGACGAAAGGATGTGAGCTCAGCTTCCTAAAGCAGTAACAGCAAGGAAATCCCACAGAGCATCGCCGCGGTCGCTCAAGCGAGCAAACCGGCGACCACCGGGTCATTGGTTTGAGTCCCAGGTCATGACTGGACTGTGAACTCGTGGCTTTTTTAGAAACAGGATGCTCGATGGGTGAGGTGAGGATGCTACTCGGTTCTAAAAAAACAAGCGAGAGTTATTCAGACCAGCTCTTGTCACAGTGGCCAAAAGTATTTGGACATGCCTTCTAGATATTGTGCTGTTCCTTTAGGAGGCCATAAGGCAGCGAGTGCCTCCAAACTCACACCCGCCCACCGCTTCTTATACCCGGCTGGTTTGAATTCACTTTGATGGCTCAGACTTTAAAGTCCGGGACCATTGTAAAATGTAAACATCCAGGAGGTGAAACGGCCTACCTTCACCTGCAGCAGGGAGATGATCCCTGTCCATCTTCACCTCCCTCAGACAGGATCAATCATGTAGGTGTAGTGCCCGAAACGGAAATCCTTGTATGAAACTTATAATGTGATTGGATTTAGACCAAAAAAGGTTTTGCCACTATTGACCTGTATGAAGCTGACAGAGAAATACAGCGTCATTCTTTGTGGTATTCTGGTCATGGAACAATTCGAAAAAGTCTCGCCTTTTTTTTAAACAGCGCTTTCTTGGTCTCTGTATGGAGGTCAAAACGTGGCAGAAATTAATTAATTAATTAATAAAAATAATTAATACTTCTAGAAATAAGTAGATATTGGACATAAATAAATAAATAGATCTATAAATAAATAAGAAAAGAAATAAATCTAGACATAAGTAAATGTAAATAAATAAATAAATTAGCAAATAAATAAAGAAAGAAACCTAGAAATAAGTAAATTCCTTTATAAATAAATAATGATACCTAAATGTTTAAATAAATAAACCATGTACTTATTTATGTACTATTTTATATCCCCATGTTTTATATTTAATTATTTTTATTGTGTGTGTTGCGCAGCTATTTATTTATATATTTATTTCAAGATTTATTTGTCACGTTTCTTCCTCCAAATCTCTGTCGCCGCTGCATTTGTTGGAGCTCGGCTTACACACACAAATCCATGAGCGTTGCTAAATCACACACCTTCGAGATGATCTGGAATGCCGACTGCGGGGCCTGACCTTACAGTCGTGTTCTAAAATCAGTTGGACAGCTTGTCATAAGAGAGGAGGCTGCTGTACTCTGATGTCATCTTTGGGTGTCCACACACTTTTGGCTCTACATTGGTCGTTTAAGCCTCAGCTTCTCAGCTATGCTTTAAGAACATGAGTACGACCTTTATGGCTTTCCATACGCTCCATTTATTTTAGTTCTCATCCGAGCAGCTGGAGTGTTTAAAGAATCGACCGAAGGTCGGCTATGCTCGCCCGTGTGTGTGTGTGTGTGTGTGTGTGTGTGTGTGTGTGTGTGTGTGTGTGCAGGAGATGAGCTGTACCAGACTGCGGTCTTGTTTAATTAAACAATCATTTTAAGAGCAGCTGGTTCGTTTGGCTCCTCGTCAGCACGAGTGTTTTCGTGGCCGTCCCGAGGCAGCGGATTTGCGGCGTGATGTAAGAATTTAGGACCAGTTGTGTCATTCTGATCTAAGGCCGATGCAGTTGGGGTTTGGAACGAGGCAAAAATCTTACAGGAACCAAAGTTAGAACCACGAGAGAGAGCGCTGAGTGTGTACGCAGGTGTGTGACGCACCTGGAAAGAGCGTTCAGCCTGAGCCTGCTCTTACACTCACCTGCACACACTCGCACCTGAGCCCCTGGAAAGAGGAACTGCTCTTACTGCTCTGTGTAAGCTCATCGGTTATATTAGCAGCGGAGCGGAACTTAATAAATAGGGTAAATAATGTTTTATTATTAGAGTAGTATATATAATAAATTTGAATACTTTGAATAAAATAAAATATAGAATAAAATAGTATTTATAGTAATAAAATCTATAATAAAATATTAATATATTAAAAGGGTATGTATAATAATAAAATAATTAATGTAATCAAATTGAGTAAAGTATAAATAAATTAAATAGCAAGTATAGTAACATAAAGAATATAATAAAATAGGATATATAATACATTTTTAAAATATAGAAAAAATAAAATTAAGGTTGTACGTGTAATAAATGCAATAATGAATGTAATAAAACAGGGAATATAATGAAATATTATGTATAATAAATAAAAATATAATAAATATAATACAACAGAATATAATAAAATAGTATATATAATAAATAAAATAATAAAAGTATAGTACATACAAAATATAAAAATATACTATATATAATAAATAAAAAATTAATATAACAAAATGGAGAAAATAGTAAAAGAATATATATCAATGTATAATATTTACCAAAGTATATAATATATAATAAATTAAATGCAGAATACATATAAAATTGCATTTCAAATAAATAAAATGAATTTAGTAAATAAAACAGACAATATAGTATTTGTGTATATACACTGCTCAAAAAAATAAAGGGAACACTTAAGCAACACAATATAACTCCAAGTAAATCAAACTTCTGTGAAATCAAACTGTCCACTTAGGAAGCAACACTGATTGACAATCAATTTCTCATGCTGTTATGCAAATGGAATAGACCACAGGTGGAAATTATTGGCAATTAGCAAGACACTCAATAAAGTAGTGGTTCTGCAGGTGGGGACCACAGACCACTTCTCAGTACCTATGCTTTCTGGCTGATTTTTTGGTCACTTTTGAATGTTGCTGGTGCTTTCACACTCGTGGTAGCACGAGACGGACTCTACAACCCACACAAGTGGCTCAGGTAGTGCAGATCATTCATGATGGCACATCAATGCCAGCTGTGGCAAGAAGGTTTGCTGTGTCTGTCAGCGTAGCGTCCAGAGGCTGGAGGCGCTACCAGGAGGCAGGCCAGTACACCAGGAGACGTGGAGGAGGCCATAGGAGGGCAACAACCCAGCAGCAGGAACGCTTACCGACCACTTTGTGAAGGAGGAGGAACAGGAGGAGGCACTGCCAGAGCCCTGCAAAATGACCTCCAGCAGGCTACAAATGTGCATGTGTCTGCAACAAACGGTTAGAAACCGACTCCATGAGTATCGTATGAGGGCCCGACGTCCACAGATGGGGGTTGTGCTCACAGCCCAACACCGTTGCAAGGACGCTTGGCATTTGCCAGAGAAAACACCAGGATTGGCAAATTCGCCACTGGCGCCCTGTGCTCTTCACAGATGAAAGCACTGCTCAGGTTCACACTGAGGCACATGTGGACAGACGCGACAGAGTCTGGAGATGCCGTGGAGGAGCGATCTGCTGCCTGCAACATCCTTCAGCAGTGGGTCAGTAATGGTGTGGGGTGGCCATTTCTTTGGAGGGCCGC
Source organism: Ancistrus triradiatus (assembly GCA_025084515.1). Lineage (NCBI taxonomy): Eukaryota > Metazoa > Chordata > Actinopteri > Siluriformes > Loricariidae > Ancistrus > Ancistrus triradiatus. The sequence goes on from JAJAGP010000024.1 coordinate 448,858, forward strand.
ACAGCCCTCCCATGTGCTCGCCAGAGGTAGCCTGACTACCATTAGGTACCGAGATGAGATTCTCAGACCCCTTGTGAGACCATATATGGTGCAGTTGGCCCTGGGTTCCTCCTAATGCAGGGACAATGCTAGACCTCATGTGGCTGGAGTGTGTCAGCAGTTCCCTGCAAGATGAAGACATTGCAGCTATGGACTGGCCCGCCCGTTCCCCCAGACCTGAATCTGATTGAGCACATCTGGGACATCATGTCTCGCTCCATCCACCAACGTCACGTTTGCACCACAGACTGTCCAGGAGTTGGCGGATGCTTTAGTCCAGGTCTGGGAGAAGATCCCTCAGGAGACCATCCACCACCTCATCAGGAGCATGCCCAGGCATTGTAGGGGAGGTCATACAAGGCACGTGGAGGCCACACCACACAATACTGAGCCTCATTTTTAACTTGTTTTTTAAAGGACATTACATCAAAGTTGGATCAGTCTGTAGTGTGTTTTTCCACTTTAATTTTGTGTGTGACACCAAATCCAAGGCCTCCATTGGTTAATAAATCTGATTTCCATTGATGATTTTTGTGTGATTTTGTTGTCAGCACATTCAACTTTGTACAGAACAAAGTATTCAATGAGAATATTTCACTCATTCATATCTAGGATGTGTTATTTGAGTGTTCCCTTTATTTTTTTGAGCAGTGTATAAATAAAATATGAAATATAATAAATAGTATGCGTAATTGTAAAATAATTAATGTAATAAATAAAGGATATAAATGTATGTATAAGAGTCTGGGCGTTGTAGTTATTTATTCCGGTATAAATGCAGTCGCTGCAGGTTTTCATGATCTAGCGGGTACCAGTTTTGGGGGCATGGCTTCTTCGGTCAGCGTTAGGAAAGGATGAGGAGTTAGGCTCCTCTGATGCGGCCTGGGTAAGGGGGGTAAGGGTACGAGGGCTGAAAGTGGAACACGATTGGTGGTTTGCCCACAGCTGAATGTTAGACTGTAGCTGGTTATATAAAAATGCTGATTAATGGAAACGTTCAGGTGCTTCAGGTGTTTATCTACCTGCCGGCGCCGCTGTTTGTTGGTTACACCTGTGATCACGACGGGATCAGTGAACTTCAGTTCAGTCACTCAAAACTCAAACACGGGCCTGTTCTGTCCTTGAGGGCTTACATAATCCTGCTGTGCTGGAATCAAATCCAGCTGGAAAACAAAAGTTTGTGAATGACCTTCACCTTCAGGCTCTCTCTCTCTCTCTCTCTCTCTCTCTCTCTCTCTCTCTCTCATTTTAAGCAGTTAAAAAGTGGAGGATTAGAGCCGCAGTTACGTAATCGCTCATAATCCTCCCTGATAGGCCTCGCGAAGCGTATTCGTTGCAAAAAATAGAATCCAATTTCTCCCTTCCTCGCTTATTCCACATAAGCTCGCATTCGTGCTGCGACCCCTTCGCCCGCGCCTGGCTTATCACCGGCTCGCACCGCTCTCAGATTATCAGCCCTGAGCGGCGTCACACGAAAAGCAAACGAGTTAGCGGAGTGGCGCTCGGCATAAATCTCGGCCTGTAATACAAACACGGCTATCAGTCCTGTTACAGACGTCCTCTCTCACCGCCGGCTCGACCCGCGTCGGTTCACGCATTGCTAAGCCACGCTCTGACCGTGACATACTGACACAGAGCCTCGGCGTTCACGCCACGTGTGTGTGTGTGTGTGTGTGTGTGTGTGTGTTTAGAGATTTATAAATGCCTTAAGGTCCGTGTTCTGTTCAGGTATGGCATTCTCCTGTTGGTAAATCTGCCTCTGTAGTCATTTTCTCAAACTATTTCTCACATGCTCCTCCAGGGACACACTCATCAGGGTATTGATTCTTCTTACCTGTCCCTCATTTTTGCTAATCGAGTTTGTTTGTTTCACTAGTTTTGTTGCCTGGACATGCTTTAGATTACTCGGTTGCGCCCTGTGAGTGGTGCCCTGTCGAGGGTTGTTCCTGCCTTGAGCCCTGTGTTGTAGGCACCGACTCTCTTGTGACCTTGACCAGGATTAAACAGAATAGAACATGAATGAACAGCTGAAGTTATTTTCTTGGTCGCACCGAGTCAAAATTTTAATACCTGTTCTAATTCCTGCGTTGGTAAAATCAGGCTGACCAATCAGAGCTCGGTCGTCGGGCAGAACAGCTCATCGAGAGCTTATAGGACGAGTAACAGGCTGCCTCTAAAACATGATAAAACTCACAGGGAATGGATGGAACCGTTAGATTATTATTATTATTATTATTATTATATATATAATTTGTGTACTATTATCATTATACAAACTAGAGCTTCCTGCATTCGTCGTCGCTCGTGTCTTTGTGTTTTTTTTAAGTTGTGAAAAAGACACGGAGAAATCTCCGGGACGCATTAAGAGAAGGGAAATTAAAGACAGCTAAAGCAGAAAGAGTTCAGATAAGTGTTTAGACACTCGGTGGAAGGTTCCGCTACGTTAAAAATCCTACTTGGTGTGAATAGGCCTTTTCCTGGTGACGCCGTGTTGGACTTTTTTCGGAGGTTGTGTTTGGCCGATGGAGAGCAGTACGGAGAGGTGTGGACCCTGTGTCATTTCCTTAATGAGTGCTCTGGTGCAGTGGAGGAAAGAAGCTTTCATGTCGACTCATGCCAGCAGATATAACGTTTCCTGAAATGAGCGCGGTATAATTCAGCTCGGTTAAAGCCTGCAGGTTGGTGAAGTGTCTCTGGGACCTTTAAGTAGATCTGAGATTATTTAGCTAGGGCTTACGACAGGGAAAACACAGCAAAACCAAAACGTGTAGGGGTTCGGGTTCTTTTTGCTTACAGTTTGTTCCGCGTGAGTTGGTTGGTACAGCCTGCAGGGTGTTGAGGGTTAAAGTGTAAAATGACGTAGCTCTTTTGATTGGCACGTGAGCCGCGTGCGTAATAGCTCTAATTCATAGCTATAACCGAGTCAGAGCCAACGTCACTGCTCGCCGTTTAATCCTGTTTTATCGGAGATCGTAACGCGCTCTGATGGCCGACAAACAGCTTTAGCTTGTCCACACAAACTGCGAATGCTGAAAGCTCAGCACTAATGCTCTCTGCGCAATATACAGGATTAAAATCCCTAAATCATTGCTCACAGTCATGAGTTCTGTGTCCTGCAGAGAGCAAAGAGCAGTCTATTATTAGCAGGGTTTGGATTTTGCCCGATCAAAAAACGACGGCTTATTACAGAAAAAACTTCCTTTAGCCCAAAGATCCTCAGACAGGAACCTGTTCAGCACTGTAACCATCCCACACGGATGCATGGCCTCCATTTTAGCTGTTCATCTGCGGCTGCTCGCAAACAGACAGCGCTTTTAATAACTATCTTTTTTATTACCATTTCAAAGTAATTTTATATTTTTTTATTGAGGAATTTGGTAAAGACTCTAGTCAAACAGTAATAAACATGAAAATGGATAATAACAAATACCTTAATTTACAAAATTCCTTAAGATTTTTACCTTATAAATCAACATGCACACACATACACACAAAACACAAAAAGTACAAATGTTATTATTAATATTTACGTTAAAGATAATACAAATAGTAACCCAATACAATAAATAAAATAAAATAAAAGGGTAAAATAAAGAAAAGAAAAAAAATAAAAGAAAAAAATTAATAATAATAATAATTTTTTAAATAATTAAAATGTTTAAAATACATTAATAAATGACAAATAAAATAATAATAATAAAAAAATAATAAAAATATAAAAAATAAATTTATATAAATAAAATACATTAAATGAAAAATAAAATGATAGTAAATAAACAAAAAAATACAAATTTTAAAAATAGATTAAATACATGAAATAATTAAATACATAAATAAAAATTAAATAATAAAAAATAAAATAAATTAAAATAATATGTACATAAAAATAAAATAATAAAAAATTTAAATTTAAATTAAAATAAATAAAATACGTTAATAAATGAAATAAAATAATAATCTTAAAAAAAAACATTAAAATAAAATACATAAATAAATACAAATAAAACAATTAAAATAAAATAAGCGGGATTGAAATAGAAGAATATAAAAGGAAAGGATTCCATTCAGAATAAAATGCAGCAGTGTTTCCTTTGAAAGGAAATCATTGTGAAATTAAAGGGGGGTATTGAAGGCTTCCACAATCCATTCTGATTTAATATCTCCCAGTTCTGATTAAAACCTCTCCCTTGTGCTTGGAGCGCAGTGACGGCGGGACCGGGTTTTAGCTTTATAAATAGCTTTGAGCCGGTCCTGCTGATACGTGTGTGATGGAGAAATCGGTTTATCGTGTTGTTTATGTACGGAGCAGATTAGCAGCTGTAAGTGCACTCAGAGTCTGTCGGTGTTTATGCTAATGCGCGCTCTGCGTCCTCACGACCAGCTGTCCTACCTTTATAGTCCATCATGAATATTTATACGCACTCGACAGGGCGCAGTTTTAGCGCTTATCATGGAGCCGAACCAAAATCTCACTAAATAAACACGCCGCCTGCAATGAGCACGATTACACCCTGACTGTTTGTATGACAGTGGAAGAGAATGGGTGTAAAATGAATTAGGCACTTCTGAGGGCAGGCAGACACTGTTGGCTGGACATGAGGGAGGAGAGGCAGGTCGGGTGACCATCTCTGAGCACTGCACCTAATCTGGAGGTGCAGTTCTGAGAGAAATGAAGCCTTGAAGTGCTTTTAAAAAGCGAGCTCTCAGTCACAGGATTCAGTGATCTATTGTTAAGAAGGGAACATTGAGTCATGGTCAGCGAGCCTCCATCACACACACATACACACACACACACACACACACACACACACACACACACACACAGAGGAAAGTGTGTGAGCCGCACACTCTATACGGCAGGAGTTTGTTACTGTTTCTTCCGCACAGAACCTGCTGAGTGTTCAGTCTTCAGGAGGCATTCCTTAAACGGAAATCTTTAGACGGCTCAGAACTTGGCTCACGCCGAGCGCTCGATGACTTGAGGGCGAAACTGATGACATGCGCAGTTTCTCCCGGATAACGTAGCGCTCTGAAGGTGCTGCCGCCGTACAGAGACTCCGTCAGCAGCTCACGTTTAGATACTCTGAGTTCGTAGTTCGGAAAATCAGATCAGATGAAGAAATCCGCGCGTGAGCGCATGTATCCCTTTACTCTGATTTCAGTCGTTTCTCTCAGGCTGCACATGCAGGCAAACACGTATAAAGCCACGTAGGGCTGTGCTAAACAATCGATACAGCAATATATCGCGATATTTATTCTCGTGATGTACTACGTTGTTTTTCGGGAAGGAAAAATACATCTTAAATGGGGTATAAACTACAATCTCCGCTCCTGTAGATGGCGCAGTACAGTGTTTTGATTCCATTTATCTGCTGAATTATCAAGGTGATGTGATGGATTCAAACGACTCGGATCGTACTCCGTACCTTGTATTTCAGCTGGTGTTATATTTTCAGTGAACTATGTGGAAAATCGCAATATGCATCGTATCGTGACCCACATATCATCATGCGTGTCGTATCCAATACCAGCCTATAGCAGGGAGTGTAGAGACGTTCCTGAACCTGCTTCCAGAATCAAACCCCGGTTGCCAGGTCCGCTTATTCTAAGCGACTTCTGTTTTATCTTCTGTATTGTTGCTTACAAATATCAAAGTTTTGGTCCTTGTTTCTAAAGTGTAGGTCCTTATTTGTGCTCCTTAACCCTCTCTCTCTCCAATATTTCTGCAAGATGGTTTTGTTCAGATTCTAAAGTTAAAAGGAAAATACATTATTATACATTATTGTTATTTCTTTATCTGATGAATGGTTACTTTCTTGTTTTACAGCGGAACCTTGGAATTCAAACTTAATTGTTTCCGGAAGGCCGTTCAAATTCGGATTAAATAAATAAAATTATTATTTTAAAAAATATGTATAATAAAATATCTAAAATACAGGTAGTCCTCGGGTTACGACGATCTCGAGTTACGATGTTTCGTGGTTACGACGCATCTCCCATTTACTGTATAAAGCCTTGTTTCGCACTTAAGTGGTTTTGCGTCGTAAACGTCATAACGCGAACTTCGTGTTTGGTGTGCGCGGCGGAAGAATCATTTTTTGATAATTACTGTGTTAGGATAGGTGTTAGGATAGGATAAGTGCTTACAGTATGTTATTTACGTACAGTATGTACGTATGTTCCGACTTACACCAAAAATCGGTTTACGACGCCACCTAGGAACGGATCTGCGTCGTAAGTCGAGGACTTACTGTACATTAATAAATGAAAAATAAAATAATAATTATTAAAATAATAATTAAAATAAAGTACATAAAAAATAAAAAATAAAAAATAAATACATTAAAATAAATGAAAAGTAAAATAATAATAATTAAAAAAATAAATACAATACATTAATAAATGAAAAATAAAATAATAATTTAAAAAATAAAATAAATATACTATATTAATAAATGAAAAATAAAAAGATAAAAAAATAAGAACTTAATTGTTTCTAGAAGGCCATTCGAATTCAAATTAATATCTCATAATTGTGACTTAATATATCACAATTCTGACTTAATTTGTCACATTTCTGACTTCATATCCCTTAATTCTGACTTAATATCCCTTAATTCTGACTTCATATTCTTCAACTCTGACACATTTGTCACAATTCCGTCCAAGTTGTTCGAGTGAAGAGGCGTTTGAAGTCTGAGGTTCCACTATAGTAGAATGCCTATTTCGGGATTTTTTTTCTGCTTCTTTTGGGCTTGTTTCTATAGACCTGGTTGCTTGTTTCTCTTAGGAATCTGGCAACTCGGGAAATAAATGCAGCACCTGAAAAATGGCTGCCAGGCGCAGTACATGCTCAAGGAAATGAAGAATTTGAGGCACGCCTCTCTGTCTGTAACAGGCTCTATAGCCTTTTCCTCGTTTAAGTTGATATTCAGGATTATTTAATCTGTGCTGTTACAGGAACGTTCTGTCTGTTCTTGCCTAATCAACAGGAGACAGCTGTTTTCGTTGGTGTTCTTCATCCTGCCATTGAGGATTGCAGAACCGAAACTTCTGTGGTCGGTTTAAATCCGTAACGATTGTTACGGACACAGAAGGGAGAGGCCTCGTCTCATTTGTTTGAGTCCACTTTTATTTTACACAGTGGTGAGAAATCGTGATTAGTCATCCTGATTCGTTTGAACCCTTTAAACTCTCCTTTACCTCACTAAGCCCGTTCTGTTTGGGACCGTAGTGATCTCATGGCTTTAGACCCTGAAGCAAGCCGTGACTTTCCCCTCGGGACAAACCGGTCAGCATTCTTTCTGAGAAAACGCAACATTGGTGCAGTTGTTCCTCGACAAAGCGAGAGAAAAATAGAACGAGGCATGATTACAGACCCTCCCATGTCCTGCAGTGACCTTTGCGTGATCCGGTGTGCTATGTACTTTGATCAGCTCTCGCTCTCTCTCAGGGCTTTCACTAGAAATGAGAGGCTTAATGACTAGAAAGGCTCTCGAACCTCTGCCTTATGACTGGAAGGCTTATAGTCATGGGTGATGGGACGCTCTATTACCCAGAATTCCTAGCGCACAAAGACACAGAGAGGGTTAACAAGAGGGACAAGTATTAGACAGTATTTTGCAATTCCTTCTTGATTAGTTAGTATCTCACAATTCTGACTCAATTTGTCACAATTCAGTCTTAATATCCCTAAATTCTGAATTAATATACTGCAATTCTGACTTAATATCCCTTAATTCAGTCTGAATGTTCCTAAATTCTGACTTAGTATCCCTCAATTCTGACTTAATATCATGCAATATTGACTTAATTTGTCACAATTCTTATATAATGTCTCACAATTCTGACTTAGTATCACATAATTCTCACTTAATTTTTCACAGTGTTGACTTAATGTTTGATCTATTGTGCTATGTACCGGTACCTTTGGTCAGCTGTCTCTCTCTCTCTCTCTCTCTCTCTCTCTCTCTCTCTCTCTCTCTCTCTCACTAGAAATGACAAGCTTAATGACTAGAAACATTAAGCTTTGCCTTATGGCTTATAGTAGAGGACAAGGGGACAGAGAGGGTTAACAAGAGTGACGGGTACGAGTTTGGAGTTTGGAGTTTGTCCCACAGCTATGACGGGCTTGGCATGACTGTGATGGACATAAAGCTCGTAGCTGGCATTCCAGTTCATCTCAAAGCTGTAGGATGGGGTTTATGGATTATGATATATATACATTTAAGTATCAATCCCAGATTAACTTCAGTCTCTCCCACATCAAGCAGGCGTTTCCTGTTTCCTTCCCCACACACTCGCCCTTTGTCGCTGATCCTAAACGCTTCCAGACTCCCGAGCGCAGCGGCTGCTTTAGCCCGGAGCAGCTGGAACTCGGCGTCCTGCTCCTGTGGCAGGGTTTGACGTCAGCGGGAGCCGAGGAATAATAACAATGCTAATGAAAAACAGCAGAGGAATGCTGCCAGCGCTTTCTGCAGCTCGAGGTTTTTTTGCTTTTACTGAAATCTGAGAGGCTTAGGCCACCTTGGGCGGGATGGATTTTTTCCGTAGATGTTCCTTACGCTGGGCAATCGGAGTTTCCACCCACATACACATGCCTGTAACTGAACTGTGTGTGTGTGTGTGTGTGAGGGATGCAGAACGCTGTACGTCGAGAGGCTGTAGTAATGCAGGCAGCAGGACACACCCTTACGTCTCTCTCTCTCTCTCTCTCTGGTCTCTGACGGAAGTCTGTGGCTGTGCAGACGTCAGATTTTGGCCCGTTCTGTGTTCCTCTGCTCTGAGGAGAATAACTGCAGTGCGTACCCTTCTTAAACGCTGCTGACCCCCCACCTACCCGCCTGCTCCAACAGCTAAGGGACCGGATTCACGAAAGTGTCTTAAGAAAGAAAATCTTCCTAAATGTGTGTTAGATGTGTCATTATAAAGAGGAATAAAGCTGTGGAAGATTGTTATTCTTTAAATAGCTTTTTAAGAATGGTCTTTTCGCCTTAACTCTTTTCATAGTGGTATTCTTGAAAGCGCTGCGTTCTTAAATGTTTTCCTCACGGCAGCCTTAAACCGTTCAGTTACAGGAAATATCCTTTTGCTGTCCATCGTCACCCGAAAAATTATTCTATTTTTTGTCCTGTCGACTGTTTCTTTCGCCGTCGTCTCTATTTCTAAAACAGAGGTTTGTTGAAATATTTTTAACACTTAGTTTAATGTTTTTCCTCTGGGAGTTTTTTAACCATTCAGGTTTTTAGGTTTTAACAGTGTTTTTCTTTAAGAAAATGACTACGCTGCTGGATTATGTCTGTTTCTGACTGCGGTTAGAAGTGGCTGGCATTGGAGCTACGTTATGCCACGCCGAAAACACTCATTAGAAGATTAAGGGAACAATGGCAGTATCACCTCATTATCAGCTGGACTCGATCCGACAGCTTTCTGGGAAAGAACGGCCTTCACTTCTCCTCTTTCCTTCTGCAAGCAGCACCGCACCCAAAAGTCTTACCTCGTTTGTGATGTTCCCCTGAAAATAATGGGCGCTGAAACAGATTTTGGGTTACATGTTATAAATTATATAATACTTAACATTTATAATCGGGACTGAAAGTCCAGTTGTTGTTCGTCCTTTCGGTTTGTCCCTGATTACATTATTCATGATGTGATTGTGACCCCTTAATTTAATTTGTCATATTTCTGACAAAACATCTCACAATTCTGACTTAATATCCCTCAATTCTGACTTAGTAGCCCTCAATTCTGTTTTAATATCCCTTAATTCTGACTTGATATTCCTCAATTCTGACTTTATAGCTCACAAGTCTGACTTAATATCCCTTAATTCTTACTTGATATCCCTCAATTCTGACTTAATACCCCTCAATTCTGACTTAGTAGCCCTCAATTCTGTTTTAATATCCCTTAATTCTGACTTGATATTCCTCAATTCTGACTTTATAGCTCACAAGTCTGACTTAATATCCCTTAATTCTGACTTGGTATCCCTCAATTCTGACTTATTAGCCCTCAATTCTCTTTTAATATCTCTTAATTCTGACTTGATATTTGTCAATTCTGACATTATAGCTCACAAGTCTGACTTAATATCCCTTAATTCTTACTTGATATCCCTCAATTCTGACTTAATACCCCTCAATTCTGACTTAGTAGCCCTCAATTCTGTTTTAATATCCCTTAATTCTGACTTGATATTCCTCAATTCTGACATTATAGCTCACAAGTCTGACTTGATATCCCTCAATTCTGATGTAATACCCCTCAATTCTGACTTAATAGCCCTCAATTCAGACTTAATACCCCTCAATTCTGACTTAACATCCGTCAATTCTGACTTAATACCTCTCAATTCTGACTTAATAGCCCTCAATCCTGACTTAATATCCCTCAAGTCTGACTTTAATGTCTGGCAGAACGTAGCCCTGTCCTTGCGCTCTTTAATGAAGACATTATTGAAACGCTACTGGTGCTTTCAGAGAAGCTCTGTTTGTTGCCGTTCGTCACGTCGTCGTCTGAAGCCTGACCGGAGCTGCTTCAGCACTAACAGGAGATTTGAGACTGAGGGCGCCCCCTATAAACGCTTCGCTCTGCTCTTGGCTCTGCTCTGTGGTTTTAAGTGTCCCGGTCCTGCGTCATGTCCACAGCCGGCGCGGACACACAACCGCTACGCCTCTCATGTAGCTCCATAAACATTGGCTGTGTCCGTAGCCGAGCCTCTCTGCGCTGTCAGAAACAAACGCAGTGGCGTTAAATAAACCGGGCGGGAGCCCAGCGGAGGGTAAACACGTCTTCCAGCTTTGTTAGCTGTTTACTTTGGAGAGTCGATCTGGGCACGGCGGAAACTATGATGGCGCTGGCAGACCGCGTCACGGTACACACAAGGTTCATCTGTTTATACGGAAAAAAGTGCGTGAACCTCTCGAACTTCCACTGTTTAAGGTTTAAACGATGCTCAACTGGTGCCAAGAAAAGACCCCCCCGCCCTCGCACCAATAAACATGCAGCCTGAACCATAAGGCAGGAGGGATCCATTTTTCACGTTGTTTATGCCAAATTCTGAGCTGACCATCCGAAATCGACACCGGGTGACGTTTTTCCAATCTTCTGTCATCTGATTTCGGTGAGCCCGTGCCAGTTGTAGTCTCTGGCAGGAGTGCCCCCCCCCCCGGTGTGCCTATCTGCTTCAAGGTTCGACAGGGATTGAGAAATATTCACACCAACGACCAGGTCACGTTCAAAGTCAATTAGATAATTTTTCTTCCCCGTTCTCATGCACGGTTTGATTCACGTCTACATGCCTAAATGCGCTGATTTGCCGCCGTGTGATTGGCTGATCAGGTGAAGAGGCGTACCTAATAAAGTGGCCAGTGTATTTTGCTGTTATCCAGAATCGTGTTTGTAATTTGTTCAGTAAAGTTTATTGTAATAGTTTAGAGTTGTATTTCTATTAGTCTTACTTACTTACCGAGATATTAAGTTTGTAAAAGGCACTGATATCCTATCGGTGCTCGGCATCGACCCATAGCTAGAGTTCAGGTGCTTTTCTGGTAAATATGAGCCAAATATGCAGTATAAACTCTGTATAAACCACACCGTATTAAACCTTAGGGGAAATGTCTTTCGGCCAAATGGAACAAAGGAAACCGTGGAGCTGCAGCCCCACAGATTTAAGTCTCGGCTCTTTTACCCTCCAGGATGTAGCTCCTTCATTCTGTCCTGCTCGTCGCTGTCCTTACCCTGCCTGTTCCTTGGCCCTGCCCTGTTCACCTCTCACATTCTTGCTTTCTTTAATTTCCCTTCTCTTAATGTGTTGGAGATTTCACCGTGTCTTTTTCACAACTTCAAAAAACACAGCGCAGATTGGTGCAGGAAGCGTTTTCTAGTTTTTATGCTTATAGGTTCCATCCAGTCCTTGTGAGCTTTATCACCATCATTCTCCAGCCTTTCAGTTCTATTCCACCAGAGCTTTTCTATAATATCCATGTTTTTAAGGCAGCCTGTTGCTGGTCCTATAAGCTCTCGATGAGCTGTTCTTCCCGGCGACCGAGCTCTGATTGGTCGGCCTGATTTTAATGCAGATATTAGAACAGGCTTCGATTGAATAATGTTATGCAACGCCATGGCCAGTCCGTTTCGGACTCGGTGTGAAAAGGCCTTGAGCCTGGTGAGGTCTTGCTAGGTGACTGTCCCCTGTGAAGGTTTCCTCCTTTTTGGATGAGTTCCACAGTTCCTCTACACAAACTACGTTTTACTAAGCATTAGGTAGAGAGAGAAGGCTGTCAGGATGACAAGAGGACAGACGGACAAATAAAGAACCTGATTAATGGATGGATGAACGGACAGACGTCTGGGCATGAATTGAATAACTGGTTGGATGGATAGACGGACAGATGGACGGAGACTCTCTTTTGATCGTTGCCTAAAGTTTCCTCTCGTCCTGCGGTAACGTACAGCTCTGACGTCAGGATCTGGGACGTGGTCCAGCACGCCTTTGGGGCTTTGGAATGCAGATAACAGCTGTTTGTGTGCACGGAGCTCTCCCAGAGGCACAGCAAGAATCTCACGTGAGGAACATTCAGAGGCGCTTCCAATTCCAAAACGAAATGACTCGGCAATCAGCAGATCCACCACAATGTGCAGCCCAGATGTTATGATGGGACAGAACTGTGAAGCACACGGAGCTCTGGGTGATACGACCTCATTACGATTCATGAACGATTTTGTTTTGTGTGTTTTTGGCCTCGTAGCTATGGGATCCTTGGATGTAGTAGGATATGGCGTGTGTTATTTCTTTCCATCTTCTTGAATCCTTTTTCTAATGTGTAGCGTTTGAAAAGATTTTCGTTGTTTACAGTTGCCTTGTGGAGGCTCCCTCTAAAACTAGAGATTTTCTAGAGGTTTTCTGTTCTGCAGAGAGCACACTATAATAACCTTCGAGCCAGCTGTCGGCGGCTGGAGAATTAGGCCTGAAATCGTGCCGTTTGAAGTGTTATAATTGTTTATTGGAAGGAGAGCCGAACATACATGGCTTGGAGTGTATCGGCTGTATTTCTGGATGGATTCTTGTGTGGAGTGTGGAATGTGGAATGTGGAGGGTGGAGGTGGGTGGGTGTAGCTCCGCTCTCTCTCTCGCTCCTCGTTTGCTGCTTTATTTCAGCGCAAGATAATAAAATAATAAAAGCGAGAGAATAACAGAGAACAAAAGCCATCTGGATTTGCTTTATTAACGTTATTAAGCGTTGGCTTTCGTTTTTGGACGCTACAGAGCACGGCTCGTCCAGTGCAAGCTGCCAGCTTATTTGAGAAACCTGTTTAAAGTGGAGACGGTCGCCGGGCATCTAGGATTCAGCTCGGTTCCGTTTGAGTTCTAAGACATTAGATATTATTGGATCGGCCCTAATCTTCGCGTGTGGGCTCGGTTTCAGCCCAGTTTACTTACAAAGAACCGGGTTTTAACTCCAGACTGTTGTGATCCTGGTTCATATCAAGTATTTAAGGGGAGGGGGATACAACAGGCGGATGGGCTACAACAGGAAGGCTTTACCTTTATGGTATTACTATAGCATTTGTAATAAAATGCTCGTAGTTTATATAAGATAGCTATTTCATTTATCGAAAAATTGTTGTAATTCTCTGTTCTCAGGTAAACCAACGGAATTTATTTTGAGTCGGCTTTGCGTAGTGGAATGAGTCAAAACACGGAGGTTTAGCGATTGAACAGGAGTGCAGAACCCGAGACTAAACATAAAACGCACGCAAGAAGTGGAAACACAGGACAGTTGGGGTGCATTTACCCATATGCTTATATCATGTAAAAGATTTATTCTGCATTCTCGCATAATTTGTTCAGGGTTGCAGGGCCTGTTCCTACAGCGTAGGGTCCTCCAGGTCACCAACCCCGGACAGGGCACTGCCCTCTCACACTCTTGCACTTTAGAGACGCCAGCTGACCTCATGACCTAATGACTTTTGAGTGGTGAAAGAAAACAGAGGAACCAGATTAAAACAGACAGCTGCTGGGCCGGGACTCGAACCTGGATCTCTAGAGCTGTGAGGTGCCACCTGCTTATGAACGATTGTCCCCCCAACAACCCTGTGCTTGGAGTTTTGAGTAAAGAAATTGTTTGATTTTTTTGTGTATCTTGTTAAGATTATACCAAAGTGTCTTAGGGAAAAATAGTTCTGCTACGATTAAATGTTGCGTGATTTAAAGTCTCCATCTACCGATAAAAGTTCTCCATTGCCGTCTTTTGAGGTGGGCAGGGGCGGGTAGGGGGATGGAGGTGTCAGATCTGGGTCTGTAGGGTGTAAATGTTGTGGGGATCGTCTTTCTGCTCGGGTTTCCCTGTGTTCTGTCTTTAGCTCGGCGAGCTGAGCCCTTCGCATCGACGTTTGCCATTTAAACTCGGCAGGTTCACGTCCTGCAGCCACAGGCGGTCATAGCACTATCGATCCGACCAAGCATTATAAGGTCGAGTGTGTGTGTGTGTGTGTGTGTGTGTGTGTGTGTGTGTGTGTGTGTGTGTGTGTGTGTGTGTGTTAGGGGTGGCTGATTTATCCAGTATTAACATTCAAAATATTTGCGCTGAAAAATAGCGCTTGTTAAGCTCTCGGCGGTTAGTGAGGGAGTGTAACGATTCTCTCTGCTCACGATTATCGATTTTATGTCCGATAAAAGATGTAAACAGTGCCAATCGATACACATTTTCTTCTGTAAGTTAAAGCCTTTAGTCCCCTGCAATTAAAAGAAATGAAACAGACGTTTAAAAATGTAAACAGTCAGGTATGTAGGGATGCACCGATCTGACTTTTTCAGTTCCGATACCGATACATAAAATTTGCATACCGGTAGGTACCCAATATATATCTGATACCATTGTTGAATTAATCAGCCGTATACCTGACCATGTGGGAGAGACTTGGGGCATCAGTGTTGACTTAAACATTGCTTTAGTAACTTTGTAAAACAAAATATATAATTTTCTGATACCCGATTCAGCTAATTTTGTTCATATCGGTACTGATATCCGATCCTAATATCGCATTGGTTTATCCCTACCGTTTACCTGGGGGTGTATCGCGCGTGTGGATATGCAGGAGACACACGCTGACTGGAGGTACAAGGTAGGGTTGTTTATTCAAGAGGTATACACACAACTGAGCAAGCACTGAAGTGTGGAGCTAAAGACCAGGTAACGAGTAACGAGGCATAGCAGAGTGGAGAGGAAACTGACGTGAATATATAGTGCAGACGGTAATGAGGCACAGGTGATCAATCAGTACTCGGGCGATAGTGAGCATTGCTGAATGCGAGTGTGATCTGTGAGGTGTTGAGGAATGCGGGTGCGTCGCGTGGAACTTACGGATGAGGAGAGGATCCAAAACGTCTTTCGCATCCACCCAGCATTGTTCTTCCGGACCGTACCCCTCCCAGTCGACGAGGTACTGGAGACGAGAACCCCGCCGACGAGAGTCCAGAAGACGGCGGACCGAGAAGGTGAGGGCATCCCCTTGTCCATCAGACTGAGGCCATTCAGCAGCATCCGCATCATCCAACGGACCAGCGATCCACGGCTTGAGACGGGATACATGAAAGGTCGGACAAACACGATAATGAGCAGGCAGGTCGAGACGATATGACACTTCATTGATCTGTTTCACAATACGGAATGGTCCCAAATATCGTGGTGAGAGTGTGCTACTTCCTTGAGTATGATGGAGGTCTTTCGCAGACAGCCACACCCGTTCTCCTGGATGGTATACCGGAGTGGAGGAACGTCGCCGGTCCGCATGCCGCTGATAACGTCGAATAGCCTGGTTGATCCGCTGATGAACCTGGCACCATACCTCCTCACTGTGGCGGAACCAGTCGTCCACCGACAGAGCATTGGAGTCCCACGGAACAAAAGGCGGCTGGTATCCTAACACACACTGTAAGGGCGTGAGACCTGTGGAGGAATGACGCAGAGAGTTTTGTGCTATCTCAGCCCAGGGGAGAAACCGGCACCAGTCCCGTGGGTTGTGGAGGCAATACAGACGAAGAAACTTTTTCAGTTCCTGATTAGATCGTTCACATTGCCCGTTGGATTCTGGATGGTAACCAGACGACAGACTCACCAACACCCCCAACTGAATGAATGCCCGCCATACCGCCGAAGTGAACTGGGGACCCCTGTCCCCTCTCCGGGATGCCAAACAGTCGGAAGACATACTCAAAGAGAGTTTCTGCGATGCAGAAAGCGGACGGGATTTTGTCTAGTGGGATGAAACGTACCGCCCTGGAGAAGCGGTCGATAACTGAGAGGATAGTGGTGCAGCCATATGAGAGTGGGAGATCCGTGACGAAGTCAATTGCAATGTGCGACCACGGTCGTTGCGGGATAGGCAGAGGATGTAGCTGGCCTGAGGGAAGGGTGTGTGGTGTCTTGCACTGGGCGCAGATGTTGCAGGAAGCCACAAACCGATGGACATCACAACGCATGTTGCTCCACCAATAGCGTGCTGCCAAGAGTTGGTACGTGCGAGTCTCCCCGGGATGGCCCGAGAAGAGGGAGACATGAGCCCAAGCAATGATTCTGTCGCGTAGAGAAGGAGGAATGAACTTCTTACCCACCGGACATTCACGAGGGATGTGAGACCGAGCAAGGCAGGCATCCAAATCTTGCTCAAAGTCCCATTGGACAACACCCAGCACACATGATGACGGGATGATCGTCGTAGGGTCCTTCAAAGCCGATGAATCAGAGTCGAGACTGCACGAAAGCGCATCTGCTTTGGCGTTTTTTGAACCGGGCCTGTAGGTGATAGTGAATGAGAATCTTGCAAAGAAGAGGGACCAACGTGCCTGTCGTGCGTTCAATCGTTTGGCTGAGCGTAGATATTCCAGATTCTTGTGATCGGTGAGCACCGTGAAAGCATGTTTAGCACCCTCTAGCCAGTGTCTCCACTCCTTCAACGCTAGCTTGATGGCCAACAGCTCCCTGTCTCCGACGTCATAGTTTCGTTCTGTGGAATTCAGCTTATGTGAGTAGAAGGCCACTGGACGCAGTTTTGGAGGGTTACCTAGTCGTTGAGAGAGAACAGCCCCAATTCCCACCGAAGACGCATCCACCTCCAGAACGAAAGGGAGTTCGGGATCTGGGTGTCCCAGGACCGGGGCTTGGGTGAAAGCTTCCTTGAGGGTGATGAAAGCTTGTTCGGCTTCCTTGGACCAGCGCAACGTTTGGGGCTTATCCCGTAGCAGCGCCGTGAGAGGTGCTGTAACGCGACTGAAGTTCCGAATGAACCGTCTATAGAAATTGGCAAAGCCAAGGAAATGTTGAAGTTCCTTGACCGTCTTGGGTGTGGGCCTGGAGAGGACCGCTGTGACTTTGGCGTCGTCCATAGCCACCCCAGAAGGGGAAATGATGTATCCCAGGTACTGGACAGATTGCGTATGAAACTCACACTTGGTTGCCTTTATCCACAAATGGTTCTCCAGAAGCCTCTTCAGCACCGCTCGGACGTGGACAATGTGAGTTTCGAGATCTGGTGAGAAAATCAAAATGTCATCAAGGTAGACCACCACAAAACGCCCCAGCATATCACGGAGCACGTCAATTGATAAACGCCTGGAAAGACTGAGGGGGCGTTGGCTAGACCAAGGCATTACCAAATATTCATAGTGACCCGAGCTGGTACTGAATGCAGTTTTCCATTCGTCTCCTTCCTTCATGCAAATCAAATTGTAAGCATTGCGCAAATCCAGTTTCGTATACCAACGAGAGGCACGTAGTAGTTCCCCAGGGCTGCGGGTACCAAAGGGAGCGGATAGGCATATTTCCGTGTTATGAGATTCAAACGGCGGTAGTCAATCGTGGGCCGCAACCCCGCGTCCTTCTTGGGGACAAAAAAAAGAACCCTGCTGAAACTGGTGAGGTAGACGGACGGATGAACCCAAGGGCCAAATACTCCGCAATACACTCCTGCATGGCCTTTTCTTTTCTTCATTCTTCGGCGACAAGGGGTACAAGCGGGCTTTTCGGTAACGGTGCGTCAGGGAGGTGGTAAGGCTGCCACAGTGCCCTCTCCGAAGACAGGCGCCAGATCCTGATATTCATCAGGCCACGTTACTAGGAAGAGAGGCTTTGGACACAGGTAGCGAACAGAGTTGGAGCGTGGGACGACGAAGACAGTGCTGCTGACCAAGGGAGACCCAGGATGATAGGATACGCCAGGGAGGCCACAGGAAACATTGAGATGGATTCCTCGTGGATGGCGCTGGTGGACAGGCGCAAGAGGTCAGTAACCTTAGTGATGAGTCCAGATCCAAGGGGCTGTCCGTCGGCTGTAGTGATGCGTCGGCTGGAGAGGAGAGGTGTGCAGGGTATGTTCTATTGGGTGACGAGATGAGCAGCAATGAAGTTCCCCTGAGCACCCGAATCAATCAACGCTGTGAGGGAAAGCGTAGCATGAGCGAGTCGTAAGATAACTGGCAAAGTGAATGACGGAATAAGAGGGTTCTGACTCACCCGGGATGTGCGTGTCCGAGGTCCGGCACGCACACTTGAAAAACCACGAGGAGGAACCAGATCACAACTGGAACGGAGATGTTGGTCAGACCCACAGTAGCAACAGAGCCCCATCTCGAAGCGTCGATGTCGTTCCTCCGCCGATATATGAGTACCAGCGAGTTCCATGTTTTCTGGAGGCGGCGAATGCCCTCTAGCCGCGGATGAGGGAGGAGAACGCGGGGTCGATGACGGTCTGATCTGCAGGAGTTGATCCATGCGAATGGCCAGGGTGATTGGATTCTCCAGCATCAGATCGAGGTCACGTCCTGACAGTTCCCTCTGAAGATCCGGACGCAGACCCTGATGAAACGCTGAGTGGAGAGCGGCAGGATTCCAGCCACTTTGTGCCACTAGAGTGCGAAATTGAAGGGCGTACTCCACCGCCGAACGACGACCTTGACGAAGGCGCAGAAGTAGTTCACCAGCAGAGCGGCCCTCACGCGGGTGTTGGAAAGCAGAGCGAAAGGCATTCAAAAATCGGGCGTAATCCCTCACCTCTGACCCTTGCTGAGACCACACGGCGGTAGCCCAATCCAGTGCGCGGCGAGACAGCAGGGAAATCACCAAGGCTATACGGGCCGCGTCAGAGTCAGGAGGCGAATGGACGAAATACAGCTCGCATTGTAGTAGGAAGCCTTCGCATCGGTCCGGATCTCCATCATATTTGTCCGGTAGGGCGACTTTGTATGGCGACCGAGTGGACTCCGCTCGCGGAGGACTAGGAGGAAGTGGGACCGACGCAGGCAACGCTGCAGCAGCCGCAGGTGGCGTCAGTTGAGTCACTCGTTGGGTAAGGTCGTTTACCATGGGAACTAACGAATTTTGGTTAACTAACGTTGGTTGTCAGCCAAGAGAGTGACGACCCGAGCTACCTCTTCCAGTTGGCCTCGAAGATCCCCGAGCTGTTGTTCCAGACTGGGTCCTGAACCAGGGAGAGGTCCATCAGTAGCTGTCTCCATAGCGGCTATGCCTACTGTAACGCGCGGGTGGATATGCAGGAGACACACGCTGACTGGAGGTACAAGATAGGGTTGTTTATTCAAGAGGTATACACACAACTGAGCAAGCACTGAAGTGTGGAGCTAAAGACCAGGTAACGAGTAACGAGGCATAGCAGAGTGGAGAGGAAACTGACGTGAATATATAGTGCAGACGGTAATGAGGCACAGGTGATCAATCAGTACTCGGGCGATAATGAGCATTGCTGAATGCGAGTGTGATCTGTGAGGTGTTGAGGAATGCGGGTGCGATCTGTCAAGCCCGCGTCACGTGACCTGGAGCGTTGCGGACTGCGGGTGCGATCTGTCGAGCCCGCGTCACGTGACCTGGAGCGTTGCGGACTGCGGGTGCGATCTGACGAGCCGGCCGCGGGCGTGACAGGGGAAGTGAGGGCACCAGGATGCACCTTTTCATCCAGCAAGGAACAGGTTCCATTCTGCTTCTCCCACCTACAGCACGGTGCAAAAGTCTTAGGCCACCATTAATTCCCCCACAATTTTTTATTGTATTCATCACTCTATAATCCTGATTTACACTGATCTCCATTTCAGTCTCTTCAAGCCTTCTCACCCCATTCCCTTTCCAAAAACACCATTCCTGATCTAGACTGAAGAAAGATCAACTTGGCAATAACTTGCTGTTATTGCTCAAGTCTAAGGGGAGCTCGCACTAAATACTAAATAAAAGCTCACCCCTGTAGCCCATAGAAGCTGTTTTTCTGATTTGTGTTTTTAATACATATGCATACAGATATGAACATGACATATTTATGCTAATGGTGGCCTTAGACTTTTGCACAGTTCTGTCATTTGTAATTATGAACCAAAATAAACGGGTTAGGAACCTGAAAAGTTGAAAAGGTCGCCTGTTCTGTAGTGCGGACTTCAGTGTGTCAAGTTGTATGCTCTTCTAAGCTTCCTCATCAGTGTTTGGCTGCTTTTTGGATAATAACAGGAGGACAGAGGCTCTCTGTTGATGCTGCATGCTTGGTTACGAGCAAAACTGGAGCAAACGCCGGCAGGTTCGCTAAAGGTTTTAAGAATCCCGGACGTACGGAGTTCATTTGATCGCTGATGGCTATGTGGGAGCGAAGAAAAGATTTAGCTTCTAATAATAATAACTTGCAATGACTTCCCAAAGCCCAGACAGGTCCTCACAAAGAGAGGACACAAAAGTAACACAGGCAACACGAGACAGATTTAAAACACCACACACACACAAACCGACAGGTAACAAAACGAGTAAAAATGATTTGCGTTGTTTATAGCCGGTGCAATCTCCAGGGGAGAGCAAACAGAATTGAAATCGTCCGTTCCGTTATCTCTTCTCATAAGCGCTCCGGGTCTCATGAACCTGCTCGGCTCAAACAGTTTATCCCATAACCCGGTGAGCCACGGCTATAAAACACAATCAGCCCCATTAAATCCACCGTCCAGTCCAGTAAAACTGCTCTCCTAATTGCTATTGTTAACACAGGCCGAGGGCAGCAAACATTCCCATGGTTACAGTCGCCCAGTGACGACATTCCTGCCGAGGCGCCGGCCCTCGTAGCCTCGTAAACATCTCGTTCCGTTGAAGGCGCATTCCTGGAAAAGCACCGGCCTCTCCGATCACGTGACCTGGCCTGGGAGAGGATCTGGATTTAATCGTTGAACGTCAAGTTCGTGTAAAATCTCTATATCATGAAAATCAGTAAAGGTTTTAGCCGAGTGTGTGCTTTCATAACGAGAGCGGGATTAAGTTCCGCTGCAGAGTCACTCCGGTTCTGGTTTGCGTCTCCCCTGAGCATCTTGTTCGTTTCGTCTTCACGTCATAGCCGAACTTTAAACAGGACTCGCTTTGTAGCTGCTCAGTATTGCAAACAAATAATGACAAATCAAAACCAGCATCGGAATGTTTGCGCTTGTGTCCCGGTTGCCAGGTTTTCACATATCGGCCATTGTGGGTTGCACATTTTTTGGGGGCTTGGTTCTAAAATCTGGTTGCTTTTTTTTACTTGTGCTCCCTGATCCTCTCTCTCTCTCCAGTATTCCTGCAAGTTGGTTTTGTTTAACCTTTAAAAGGAAAACATTAGTGGGCAATCTGACGACAGTTTATCGTATCGTGATAAATTGTTATCAACGGAAAAACTGCATGTGTCATTATTAATGACTATAATTAGTCCTGTTTCACTGGATGGAGTGCAGCACATTTTATAAATATAGGATAACATTTCAGTAGTGCTTAAGAATCTCGCTACGGACGCACTCTGTCTGCGATCTCGTGTATCGTGGGATGTATCGTCAAAATGATCGTGATATCAGTGATACCTGACAGCTGACAGCTTCTTTTGGGCTTGTTTCTCTTGTAGGATCTGGCAACCCTGATTCATGTGTGTGTAGGTAACTGACCTACCTTACCGGTTGTGTCCTTGTTTGCTCGTTAGTTCCCGTTTAAGGAGAGTCTAGAGACCGTTCGAACTCGGTGGATGTGTTTAGAGACTTTTTTCTGTATGTTTCTCGTGTCTGTGTGGTTTTAGACTTTCCCTTACTTATTTGTTTTTGTACCTGTCCTATTTTAAGTAGTACTTGTTTGTACATGTATATTCTCTCTAACCTGTAACTATACAATCTGGTTCACGTCCCCTCGTTGAGTTTCTGTTTTATCTGGCTGATCTTATGTGTTCTTCCTAATTCTGTCTAGCGATGCATTTTTGCCTCCGAAAACAAAAGTGTCAGTCGTTTCAATCGCTTATCAGTCACATTTACATGGTTTGCACGCAGTTTTCTTGTGAAAATAGCCTTTATATTTGCGTTGCAGTAGCCAAAAAGTGCTATGTGGCTAGGCTATATAGCTTTATAGGACATGATGTAGTTGAGAAACGGCATAATCCTGCATTTGCATTCTTTAAACCTCTGCAGTCTTCTCAAGAAGGCCACCTGAAGTTAGGGACGGAGGGAGGGGTGCGTAATCGGGTCGATGTCCTGCTCCCCCACCCTCCTTTCTATAGGACGTGTCCAGCATCCTATAGAGTCCTTGCACTGGGTGACGACGAGGGAAACCTAACACAATCCTGTTTATTTTTATCCCCTCTCTCATTTTTCATTCTCAGTCCTTCTCTTTCACTCCCTCTCATTCTCAAATCCTGGTCCGGCCTGACCCCCCTCCCGCCCCCGAGTGAGCTTAGGGTTCCCTTACAGCGCCTCACGTCCCATTTGCAGTGACGTTCTTCCTGATGCAAACTGACGCCGTCACATCCTGTACGCTGGGAACGGAAGGAATGTGAGCGTCTGACTGTGTGTGTGTGTGTGTGTGTGTGTGTGTGTGTGTGTGTGTGTGTGTGTGTGTGTGTGTGTGTGTGTGTGAAAGGTGGGTCAGTGTGTGAATTCGGTTACCGGCTCTTCGTTGCACCATGTGTGCTACGTGCCTTCAGGGACGCTCGCTTCTGTGATTCCGTGATTATTTCATAAACGTGAGAAAATATTCGGTACATACCGAGCTATAATGGTGTCATAGTGTCTCTAACGTCTAATTCCCCTGTTCGTTAATCGTTTAAACGTGTGAAATCGGGCGAGCATTTAATTTACGTACAGTATAAGAACCTGCCGGATCTTAGGAGTTTTGTTCGTATCCTGCCTCTGGTGAGGTGAGGATTCAGTTGTTCTTTGGATTTGCTTTCGGTTTTCTGGTGCAGTGAAGTTCAGTTGTTTCGTATCCTAGCACTGAAAGCACCGATGTACAATTTCATGCACCTAAAGTCCAGATATTTTGTTTCCCTGGCATCTAAAGTCCAGATGTACAGTTTTCCGGCATCAAAAGTTTGCTTTGCTGGCACCATTAAGATCAGGTGAATAATTACCTGGCACCTAAAGTCCAGATGTTTGGTTCCCTGGCATCTAAAGTTCAGATGGTTGGTCGTTGGCACCTTAAGTCCAGATGTTTGGTTCCCTGGAATCTAAAGTCCAGATGGTTGGTCCTTGGCACCTTAAGTCCAGATGTACTGTATCCTGGATCATTAGTCCAGGTGTACGGTTCCATGGCACCAAAAGCATGCCTGTATTGTGTCTTGGCACCTAAAGATGGTTCCGCAGAACCGAAAGTCCAGTTGTAGAGTTTTCTGGCATAAGAAGTTTGCTTTGCTGGCACCATTTAAGATCAGGTGAATGATTACCTGGCACCTTAAGTCCAGATGTTTGGTTCCCTGGCATCTAAAGTCCAGATGGTTGGTTCCCTGGCATCTAAAGTCCAGGTGGTTGGTCGTTGGCACCTTAAGTCCAGATGTACTGTATCCTGGATCATTAGTCCAGGTGTACGGTTCCATGGCACCAAAAGCATGCCTGTATTGTGTCTTGGCACCTAAAGATGGTTCCGCATCACCGAAAAGTCCAGTTGTAGAGTTTCCTGGCATCAAAAGTACAATTCCCTGGCATCATTTAGATCAGGTTTATGGTTTCCCAGTAATGAAAAGTCCAGATGTGTGATTTCCATACACCTAAAGTCCAGATGCTTGGTTCCCTGGCACCTTAAGTTTCAGTTCTGCTTTCTGCTTAGTTCCACTTTTGCAGCCTGGCTGATCCCATTCACCGAGTTAAAGGATTCTAATTGTGGAAGGTGTGATCTGGAGCCTCGTCGTGCCATGAAACTTTGGCATTCCCGCTCTCACCGGCCTGGTGTGCGGCGGACGTTTGTTTTGTTCAGTCCAGAACCAATAAAACAATGAACGCATGGTCAGCAGGTCTGAGTTTATTTATAGCCGGTGGCCTTGCCAGTCACGGTAAATTAGATTCGAGGCGGCCGCAGCGTTTTAGCGCGGCCTGTTTAACAGCCTGTTTCCATCCACCGGCAAGAAACGGACTATAAATACTAGATAAGATTCGATTTGGGGGGAAAATGGCAGCTTCATTCATTTACTGTCTGAGAGTACAGGAGGCTTCGTAGAAAAAATGCCATCTGCCACGTTACGCTTCTCCCGAACGCCGCCAGGGGTAGGTCAAGATTAATAAATGTTACTGCGCCTTAACTGTTGTTGGTCGATTTCAGGACCTCATTGTAAGCGAGTCTTGAGTTTTGTTTGGTATTCTGCTTGCGAGTGAGCTCTCTGGCGCCCCCACGTGATGGTGCTCCATGAACACCAAACAAAACTCGAGAATAACTCCACTTATTTGCCACATCGTCTATCCGAAGGTGCATCTTTACAGTCCAATAAAAGCAGCTCCTTTAAATTAGAGGTCAGATTCAGCTGCTCGGTTTTGGGGACCTGGGTTCGAGGGGTGCGGTTAGAGGACCCGGAGAGCTCTGCCTTAACCCTGACCGAGATAACCAGGGTCCAAACAGGAACATAAACGTCCAGCAGGAATACCGGTCGGATGCAGAGTGCGCGGAGGGAGAAAAGGGTCAAGTCCGTCTGAGGTCTTGTGACTCGCATGGCCGCCGTGTGATAGCGCCCGCTGTCTGGATATAAATAGCCTCAGCGTGCTGACCTCACTCTCATTCCAAAACACACACACACACACACACACACACACACACACACAGGGGGGTGATTCCGAAAGACACAGGAAGCTTTTCCGAGAGGTTCTACCGTTATGCAAGCGAGGAGCAAAGAGCAGAATGATCGAGAGGCGGGAGAGAGAGCACAAAAGTGGCTTCGAGTGGGCGGTGGAAGGAAGAGAGACGGGCAGAGACGGGGGGTTGATGAGGAGAGCGAAAAAGGGAAAAGGATCGGCGTGTCTAACGCGCTGTCAGAGACGTTCCAGCTTTCGTTCGATAAATATATAATTTGCGCCGTTATGTAATGTGCTTGCTTTTTTTTTCCCTCCGGAGGCTCTTGCTTTCTTTCCCTCCCTCCCTTTCGCTCGTTGGGGACGCACCGGGTTCTTCGCCACGATCTGAGGCGCGTTCCATATGTTGTCTGTGTTCCGTTTAACACTTAATTAAGTTTTGCGTTCATTTCCGTGACCGTAGGATGGACTTTATGGACAGCATGAGTCATAATTATGACACCCCCGCCCCCACCGGAGCTTTATTGATTAATTCAATAAGCCTTGGCGTTTTGAGATGCTCCCTGGTGTCATCAAGTCCGTGCGTGATCGGGTGAGGTCAGGGTTGGCGCAATGCCAGGCCCGGACTGAGACCTGCACTGCCATCTATAAGCTGATGGTTATAATGATTAGATGATGTGAGGTGATCGTTTCATGTGGGAAGTCTGTGGCGACCACGAAGAGTTGTCTATTTTGACCGTCGGGGTTTCACCCTGCCAGATGCCCCTGAGCCCAGTGATGCCCTGAAATATGCCAACCAGACAATAATCTCACAGAAAGATGTGAGATAAACTAGAAACTTTGATAATTAAGTTTCCTCGAGCATAAACTCATTCAGTGTCTCCACAAACGTGCTATGGAACCAAAAGCCATTTCAAGGGAGCTCCGTTTCATTCCAGGGTTGCCAGATTTGGGTGAGAAACGCACCAGGTCTACATAAAGAGGCCCGAAAGAAGCAAAATCGTTTCAAATAAGCAGATCTTTTTTCTCATTTTTATCCTTTATAAGACTGGATCTGATCAGCACCTACTGACCTAAAGCCACTTCTTTGCGTCGCTGAACGTTTATTCTCTCGTCTCCTCTGCACTTTGAATCGGTTTTGCGTACGGACGTGTTGCGTCGTCCCTTAGCTCGTCGCTACATTCAAAAATCTCGCCCTGCTGAGAGCTAAAGCCTCACGGTTTCACAGAGTATAAATAGCAGCTCGCGCCGCACGCCTGGCGTTACAAAAGCAGGCCTCGCGTGCACAGCGAAACTTGTGTGCTGACCACAACGGAAAAAACGTCTTGATTGTTTTTCCATTTTTGCCGTAAGACCCGAGCGTTGTTACTCATCGTGACGCATCAGTGCCAGCTCAGAAAGGAACTAGGCAGATGAGAAGAACGACTTTCTCAGCGATTCATACTGAGTAGGGTTATGCAATTTGCAGGAAACGTCTGTTGGTGAAAGGTGAAGCGATTGAGCGTTTGGCTAGGGGCGGACGATACCATGATTTTAGATCGTGAACGGTTCAAACGTTGCCACGCTCTGCCTTAAGAGAGAGACGGCATCACAGTGCGTTTAACAAGCAGTTGCTGCTCTATACGCTTCAACTTATACGCATAACATCCCGAAGTGGACGTGTCCTTAGAATTTGTTTCTTTGCAAATGTAGTAAACGCAGGAGGTGAGGACTGGAAGAATCATCGTCAGTTTAGGGTTAGATTTTGCAAAATTGGGAAGTTCATAGGTGGAAACAATGTGCTGTTCGAGCACCTTAATAGGAACTGCCCCAAAAAGCACCCTGAAAGTCAGAATGTGCAGATATTTACATTCAGATATTTACATCCTGTTTCCATTTCTTAATTACAGTTTGTTACCATGACTCCTCTAAGCCTCGGTGCTCTATTATTTCTGTTCCGTTGTACATTTTTTTCGTGTTGTTATTCTTATAAACCAAACCTGAACGCAATCGTGACGCTTTCGTTCGTTTTGTTTGTCTTTCACATTCACATTTTGCTCGGTTTGCTTAAATCGTGCTCGGCAAACCCTCTTGTTCGGCGTTAATAGGATTATTTCCGAACCCCGTACAGTGGTGCCTTTATTCAGATTCTCCCTGAGAGCCGCCCGTGTGTGTGTGTGTGTGTGTGTGTGTGCGTGTGTGTGTGTGTGTTTTTGAATAGAGCCTGTGCTCACGATCTGAATACTCCCACAGCTTGCAATTAAGAGCCACTTTACATTCTCTCGAAAACTCCACAGCCGGGCTTTTGGGACCCGAGTGCAGAATGGAGGCGCCGCGCTGAATAGCGATCTATCGGAGCCGGGTCTCTGAGCCACGGCCTCACCACGGGCGCTAACGCCATCTCATTAGCCTGTAAGTGCTTAGGGTTAAGGGGAGAGCGAAATGAGTAGAGTAGAACAGGAGTGTTTGTGCGGTGGGAAAAATGGACGGCGATGAAGTCTTTGTCTAGCATTATTAAAATGAGGAGGTAAGAGTCGCCTGCTTTACATTGACTGCGAAAGCCTAAGTGAAAACGAAGCATCCCAAGTTACAGGACCCAACATTAGGGTTGGACGATACGAGATAAAATTCATATCACGATATTTTTCACTATCAATACGATAACGATAATAAATTCGGAATGCCATTCAAAAGTCTGTGGTAAAATATCGATACAGCAATATATTGCGATATTTATTTTTCTGATTTTCAGATCAAAATATCAGCATAAGCATTTTAAATGGGGTATAAACTACGATCTCCGCTCCTGTGCAGCAGCCCTGTTTCGTAGATAAGAATGTTTTGGAGCCTCATACGTCTAAGTCATTTGGGATGTTTTAGTAGACTTTACAGTCCAAGAAATTGTGTGTTTGAGCAGTTACCCAAGAGTGGCACACTGGCAGTTGTAGGACCTAAACTCTGGACCCATAGTCCAGAATCTTAACTGGTAGACCATCACGGCCCAAAAGAAGCATTGAATTAGCTTAGAGTTACGTTTTCGGGACCCAACAGTGGTAGCTTGGTGGAGGTGGGGTTTGAACCCCGGTCCACAGTCCAGTACTTGAAGTGCTATTGCCAAGTCTTGGTTCCCTTTGTGATGTGGAACTTTGTTGTTTAGGAGAAGCTCTGACCGTCCATCGAGAGAGGCTTGATTTTAAAACGCATAAAAACGCGTTTAATGATTTTTAAGCTGCTGAAAAAGATGCATGTTTGCTCGGGGGTATATGTGGACTTGCGTCTGATTTTGCTTCAGACCTTCCTCGAACCTTGTCTCATGTGTACGGAGAGTTTGCAAACGCAATTGCTTGGATTCGTATCGTCACGGCGACGCCGCTCTAAACCTGCTGCAACCATTTCCGAGCTCTTTAATGAAACGATTCCCTGCTGCACCGAACAAGCCGCTCGATATAGACGTGCGAGGCTAATAAGCGTCTTGGGCCCTGACTTTCAGGGGACTATTTTTAGCACCTGCCACTCGCTCACCACCCACACACACACACACGCGTGCGCGCGCACGCATACGTACACACACTCAGGACCGCGGCGTGCATAATTTGATCCTTGGCGTGTGCCGGTAACGCAGGCGTACGATTAGGTAACGATTATATGGTCGCGCTGTAAGGGCAGCGCACTCGCTCGGGGCCAGATCGTTATCGGCAGATGAACTCGGTGCCCATCTTAGTGCCGTGCCGCCTCGGTCTGGCTGTACCCTCTCGTTTTTCTCCTCACAATCTGTTCCTGTTCCTTCCACGCTGAGTGGGTGAGAGATAGCGCCGGTTTGTCTCTCTGTACTTTTGAAAGGATTTCAGTCGTCTCTCTCGCTCGTTCTCTGATCATAAAGGCTGAAATCGGGACCGTCATGGAAGGATCTTTCTGCTTCGTCTTAAAACAGAGCCTCCTTTTGTAAAACCAGAAATTCCTTTAAGGGAGGTTATCATGTAGGAGAAGGGACTGTAATAGTTGTTTACGTCTGTGTGCGTCACTGGCACTTCGGGGGAGTGAAGTGTGTTTGTGGTGGAGTCTCGGCTCCAGAGATCCAGGCTTGTGCTGCCTGGCCATAACGATCCGTCCCTCGTTAAAGTGACTCGAACCACGATATCCCAGAGCTAAACGTGCCTTGCTCTAACCAGATAACCGACGTCGCTTGTAATTCAGTGCTGTGCAAAAGTCTTAGGACATTTTGGTTACAAAAAGTAGACCAAGCGACGTTCATACCCGATGCTGACATGGCGTGTTTTACCGAGCAATAAAACACGTTTGCAAATTTGAGAAATAGTCTGTAATTGCCGATCGTTTCTGTGAGACCGGTCTGCGATGAATAGCAGCATTATAAGATGAGTCAGCCATACCAGACCAGACTCCTATCTCTTTAAATGGGGAGAGACCTATATCCGAAACTGAAAGTGAAATTAACATTTAAAATGCTTATTTAGAATCGCTGGTATGATCGGCCTAAAATGATATAACGTACTTGCCTCGTTGGGTTAAAAAAAATGCAGAAAAATACGAATTTTTAAAGCTGGCTACTGCGCACGCGTATCCCGGCGCTACAAAGGGGCCGAGACATTTACTAATATGCCAATTGGCTCTACAGTCTCATTCTTATTTCAACCAGTGCTCGGTCTCCTCCTTATATAACGTCTCTGAAACCAGACAGGGGCTGTACATCATCCGGCGTTACAAGTTTAAAGGATTAAAGCGCCACCTGCTGACGAGGTTAGACTGTGTAATTATTTCTCAGTCTCTTTATTAGAATACAACCAGAAAATACAAGAAAACAGTTGCTAAAACCAAACATAGTGGCCTAAGACTTTTGCACAGTACTGTAGGTGTCCAGTGTCGGCCACCCAAGTCTGTTTTGCCTCCAGGATAAATATGTCGGAACGTCCTTAATTACAGGGCTCAGAGTTTATTGCTGAAACCTCATCATTATGTTTATAAGCGGCTTGTGTTTGGGATAATCATCTGTAATGATAAGAATCTGTGCGTGTCACGTCAGAGCAGCCAAAACATTAAAACCTTACATCGTAACCAGTTATAACGGCGCATTGGAAGCTCTGGGATATATTCGACTCTAAGCACGCAGTGCGTTCTCGTAGTGGACGTGTTGGATGTTAGAGAAACGTATCTGAACATCGTTACATCGAAGAGGCTTGATCTGGGCTGCATCGTCTCTCGGAGAGCTTAAGAGCGACCTCGCCGAGAAAGCGCCGTGTCAGAGTGTCATATCCAAGTCCCGTCTGCGTGAATCACGCCGCTCTGGGCAGTGCCGCCGGCTTATTGGAGCAAAGGGTTTATTTTAGGACGACAGAGTGCGACCCGCTAGAGCTAATGCGTTGTGACATCGGGGACAGCGTCGCTCGAGATGGACGGGGTGTTCAACACGGACGTACAGAGTAGAGCTCCGTCCTACAGCTGAGACCCAGAACAGATTAGCGAAAGGGTCATGGGAAGGGCTTCGGAGTCTTACGAGGAATTAGGGCTGGGGCGATGTGGAAAAATATCTTCGATATATCAGTCGATAACTGCATTCCATCACAATACTTAAAGTGATTTTTTATTCAAAATGGGCTGCAATTCATTCAGAATAATGACACTCTTTATGAGGAAACATGCAGTTTTTCAGGGTTCTTTAAGCACTGAACTATACGCTCAGAAAAACATTGTGTATCACAATAAGAAAATGTATCACGATGCGATAAATTATCACCATATTGCCCACCCCTATTAGGAGTTAGCGAATCAAAGGCTGATGCTCCCTGGACCCAAAACTCTCTCTCTCATTTCTGTTCCTGTCTGGCTTGGATTCATTAAATTTCACCATTTTGTGACTTTTCCCAGTTTGCATTTTAATATCGGACCATAAGGGCTTATTTCCCGATGGGTCCAAACCTCGGATTGGGCTTGCAGCATCTAGCAAGTGCTTTCCCTCAGGACCTTGAATATAATGACGCTTAGGAGCTCCCTGAGCACCTGCCGATTAAGAACACGGTGTACAAATGACCCGAGAAGGAGGACAAATGGGAGGACGTGGGAGGAGCTTGCGTCTTAAGAGCGAGGCTTAAGAATGGCTTCACGTTCTGCAAACGCGGTACGAAGAGACTAGATTCGTCTGTAACGATTTCATGCAAACAAGTAGGGCATGCTGATGAGAAATCGGCAGCTGGTAACACTCAGGTGAGCAGGACGGCCCTGTGAGGTAAAAAAGCAGCAGTAAAAGGCGTTTCGATGTCTTCAGCCATTCTTTCGTCGTGATTGGAATTCGTTTCGATTGCAGAGCCTTCAACCCACCCGTCCCCTTCATATCTTCCTGCGTCATTATCGTTGTCATTTTCATTGCTCGGCGCTGATTTAAATCAGTCGTGCCCTCCTCTCCTGTGCTCGCCACCCCTCCTCTCCTCTCAGCACACTTCTGCTGAGTACACAAAGTAGGCGATCAATTATTTATGGGCTCTCAAGCTGCTGGCTCGTGCACCCTGTTCCTATTTTTAGAAGCTCATGGAGGTCTCGTGGGACTCGCGCGGGCATGGTGTGCATCGGCAATGCGCTGATGAACTCGTTCGGCTGTTTCCGCAGGGGTGCTCGTAAGGTGCCCGGTTCTTAATAGAGGCTCGAGTGTGACCTCAAATCTGAGGGTTCAAATGATGGGGTCCGTGGTACGACCAGTACCTGGTTGGGTTGCCCAGGCCTTTTGAAAAGCCTCGGTCTCACCAGGACTTCAAATGATGCTCTGTTCCTGTTTTTGTAATGTTATTTCTAGTTTCTGCGTTGAATTCCTCCTGGTGTATGCACTCTTAATAATCCGATTAGAATCCAAATTCACACCGTCATCGGATTTCTACTTTGCAACCATGTCAATGATCTGACAGAAACATGTGACATGAACTTAAAAACGTCTCCGTTTCGATGTTTCCTACAATCTACAAGATGAAGAAAATTCAGATCCTTCTTTTTCTCAAGTATAGACCACATTTAATTCCAGGGTTGCCAGATCCCACGGGATGAACGAGCAACTAGGCCTATGAAAACAAGCCCAAAAGGCTTCTTAAAGAATGGGATTCTTAAAAAAGCT
The DNA here is from genome assembly GCA_025084515.1 of Ancistrus triradiatus. Lineage (NCBI taxonomy): Eukaryota > Metazoa > Chordata > Actinopteri > Siluriformes > Loricariidae > Ancistrus > Ancistrus triradiatus. The sequence goes on from JAJAGP010000024.1 coordinate 481,023, forward strand.
CAAAACAAGGACCTACAGCAATGATCAGTTACAAAAAGGGATATTTTCTCTTTAACTTCATTTAGAGGCTGAACAAACTCAACTTGCAGGAATATTAGAGAGAGAGAGGATTAGGGAGCACAAATACGCAACGACATTCCAGAAACAAGAGCCAAAGACCTTTATTTGTAAACTGATATTTGTCAGCGACTTCATGGAAATAAGCTTAGAATAAGAAGACCTGATAAAAATGATTGAAATCAGAGGAAGGGGATACATGCACTCAGCTAAAATCCAGCTCTGCTTCTTACATTTTTCTCCCCCAATGTTTAGGCAGGACCTTCACACCAAGTGTGTTCTGTTTTTTTGTCTAAACACTCAGAAAACTCCCTGTCCGCTTCTCTTAATGTGTCTCGGAGACCAGATCTTTTCTTTAATACCCATGTTTCAGAGGCAGCCTGTTGCTCGTCCCATAAGCTCTAATGAGCTGTTCTGCCCAGCGACCGAGCTCTGATTGGTCGGCCTGATTTTAACGCAGAAATTAGAACAGGCTCCGATTGAACGTGTTACGCAGCGTCTCAGTCCTTCAGTTTCAGCCTGAATATCGCTTGCTCTCTTGTTTGTACCTTTTCTGCGGACTCGCCCGCTCTTTACCCGCCTCACACACTAACCTGCTCGGGTTCTCGTGCAGAGTTTGGTCTCCTGGTGAAGCGTAAACCTGCTGAGATCATGGTGCAGGATGTAGAGGTCAAGCTGACGGAAAGTTCCATTGCGTTTACCACCAGTAGACCTTGGGCTAACCACAGAGAGCAGTGAGCTCACGTCTTCACTGCACACACACACACACACACACACGTGCACACACACATACATGCAGACTGATTTGGTTGTGTGTGTGATTTTTGCAGTACAGGATCGGGCAGCTGTACATGATCAGTAAACACAGCCACGAACAGAGCGAGCGAGGGGAGGGAGTGGAGGTGGTACAGAACGAGCCCTACTATGACCCCGTACATGGCCAGGGCCAGTTCACAGAGAAACGAGTCTACCTCAACAGGTAAGCTTCACACACACACACACACACACACACACACACACACAATAATCAGATTTCTACTCTGCAGCCAGCCACTAGTCACTTTCAAACGTAAGTAATTAAAGAACAAAAGTCTTTCATTTCTTTAAAAAGCGCTTGGTAGCCCTTTCGCACATACCGGGTTTAATTTCAGGGTTGCCAGATTCCGCTGTAGACATAAGCAGCAGGTCTATGGACAAAAATCCCCCAAGAAGCGAGAATGAGAGGACCTGGCAACCGTGTTTATGCCATGTCAGGGTGTGCTGAGAAAACAGCTCTGCTAGTGAGAAAAGGTTCTGCTACTTGAAGCGCTGTTATTTCCGTTCTTTTGTGGGTTTTTAGCAGCAGAGAAATTTGTTTGCTTGATGTGTTTAATTGCAAATAAGTCCTAAAAACAAACTCAAAATAATCGTGATATATTATATATAAGCACCTTCTACAGCAGAGGAGTGTAAAACCTTTCTTATCGCCACACAAACCTGAATAAAAAAACAATCTGATCTGTTTAATTATATTTAATTTATTTTTATAAAACGTCAAGCCACTATTTCTGATCTGTTCTTAATAAAAAGAGAAAGAAATACACACTTAATTATTTGACTATACACAAAAAATATATATTACTAAAATGTTTGTTTGTTTAGAAAACATTTCTTGAATTTTTAAAACAGTTTGCACACACGTAAGAGGGATAAGAGGGACGTAAAGACTTAAAGAAACAATAAAAAGCTTTGGGTGAGCTAGGGCGCTCACCGGAGTCACTCCCAGACCAAAAGGCCCCAGCACCCTATAGACCAGGAGGAGTTTGAGGCAGAAATGAGAAGCGGTGTGAAGGGAACCCCGGTGCTGAGCCTGATGGGAGATGAATAGCGGTTGGAACCGCGGTGTCAGCAGGACGGCCGCATTGAGCTTACACACCGATTTTAGCCCCGTGGAACAGCGAGAGCAGGAGGAGGGGAGCGAGAGAGACCCATAGCTTCCCTGCACTCGCATTAGCTAAGTGCACTCACCGCGTTTCACGGATAATAATTCATTCGGTGGGAGGTGCGACCCGCGGATTCCGCTCGCCTGAAATAACCAGCGTCTGCAGTGCCGCGTCTGTGCCGGGCGTCTTAGCGTCACCTCGCGCGCCTGCTGCTGTGATCCTGCTGTCTAACGAAATGTTCGTCTGTAGATACTTCTTACGAGGATACATTTTAAAGCAGAACTCCCAGAACGGACAGGTCGGGTGTCGTACCGGCACAACTGGCCAAATCTGAGGGAGATTTCTGATCTGTTCTTACAAAAAAAGAGAAAGAAATACCCAGTTAATTATTTAAATATATAAAAAATATATATTGTCTATAAAAGTTAATGTGTTTAAAAATATTTTTAAATTTTTTTAAATAGTTTGTACTTGCATAAGAGGTATAAGAGAAACGTAAAAACTTCAAGAAATATTAAAAGTCAGATAAAAATGGCAAGATTGGTATCCAGAGCTTTAAAACGTAAAAGCCACGAGCAGAGGGCGTGAATAAAAAATCGGTTATGCAGTCGGTGACTCTTGTCTCGCTAACATTTAGAAGGTGCATTAGAAGGATTAGACGTGCCCCTAAATAAAAATTACAATTGCTTTTCTTTACAAAGTAGGGGCGAATGCTTTGTGTTTTTGGTTAACAAGCTTGGCCAGCCGTGTTCTAGAGGCTTAATTTAAAATGTTTTTTTTTTTTTTTTGGACCTGGCTCCATCATCCTCTGCCTCTGCTTGTAAATCATGAGCTTTATCTGGAGAAAAAAAAGATTGGGGGGGAATCTGGTGCATTTTAAATTCAAAGCCTTCTGCTCTGGCCTGGGAATGCGGCGAGCGGCGCAGATGCTCCGAGATCCTCATTAGCAGGGAAACTTAGGACGGCAGGATTTCCAGCTGGTTTCAAAGCGTCTGGTGAAGCGACCGGACCCCGGGCCGATCGGCTGTTCCGCTGGCGTTACCGGGAGATGATTAACGAAGCTCGGCGAAAGTTGGGATTACGGGGGAGTCGCGTTCCCCTCCGAGCGGCGAGAGAAGCTCTGGTGTGAAAAACCGTGGGCTTGAGAAGCGCTCGGTTGCCCTCGGAAACCGTCGCTATGTTTCCCTGCCAATTAAACGGGAGTCTTTTTAAAGGCTCGGCTCTCGGAACGAAACGCAGCCGCCTTCAAAGGGTGTTGCGTTTAATTGCTTCTGATGTTGCCAGATTCAGGCTGAATTCAGCCTCGGCCCACGCAGACCGTCCAAAAAGCGTTTCACTGTTCCTGGCAAGCTGTAATAGGCAAGCTTCTGTTCAAAGCAGCAGGGTTTGCTGGGTGCGGAGAAACAGAAACGTCTCGGAAAAACACCAAAGGCAAAACGTGCACTGCAATCCGGATATCTGATGCGACGTTCGGACTGCGTACGATGATCAGTGCGATGATTAGGACGTAAAAACTTTGACTGATTAGTCTGTTAGTCGCTGTGGAAAAAAATACCCCAACCAAGGGAGGGAATGTGGGACTGGGATCGTCTGGTCATTGCTGCAACAGCGTCCTCTAGGGGTGTGATGATGCATGATCCACAAAAATAAGCCGATGTGCATCGGCGAGTCGGAATATGATTTCTCGTTTCTTACGCCTTCTGGTGACATTGCATGCTCACAGGTACATACAGACTCACGCTGTAAATAAATTCTGTTTATTTCTTATATAAAAAAACTATTTTTTGCTCATTTAACATTTTGTTTACAATTTTAATTATCCGTTGCAAGTAGGGGTGCAACGATACACTCACGATTCGCCTGGATTCACGATTCTGAGTTCACAATTCGATTTTTTTGCAATGAAAAGAAATTTCTAGAAACTAGGTTTCAAATAGTAAACAAAAATGTCCTGTTCTATCTGTGCGATATGCGTCTGAGTATATCGCCATCTATTGTTCAGAGCTGGAATTGCATTAGATGGTGGCAAAACCAAGAACGTATAATCCAGTTAGACAGACGATGCATCGTCTCTCCTGCGTCCAATTTTTGCATCACGGTGCATCTAGTCATTTCGTTTCATTTTAGGGTTTAATTTTAGAGGTATTTTTAAGTTTTTTTTTAGTAAAGTAAAAAGGAATAGAGTAAAAAGAACTAAAGTAAGATCAGTAATCTTGAGCAGAGTGTATCATTGCACTCCTAGCGCCCTCTCTTGGTCCTATGAGGTGCCAGCAAAGATGCCGGGTGGATGCAGTCTGCCCCTGGTTGTATCGAGGCACTAGCTGGGCTTGCATGTGCTCTGGCCTGTGGACGTGCAGATGGAAAAATGAGGGAAGGAAAAACAAAAGATCAGAACCATTTGCTTACTGCTTGAGTCCTGAGCCTCCAGCGTAAGCTGCATGTTTTCCGCGCCTTTGCTTTTCAGACTAGTTCCTGCCTGATCTTCTGATGGACATGTCGTGATTTAAAAGCCCTAATTAACCCTGGGTGACGTCTTTGGATTCTGCAGTCCAAATCGGAGCCCGTGAGAGCGATCGCTGATAATAACAGCTTTCGAGTCGCCTTTGTTTGTCTCTCGTTCTCCGTCCAGAGGTCTCACCTTTCCTTTAGACCTGTCCCATGGGATCGGAGCTGAAGCTCGGCGTGGAATTGGGAGTGTGAACCCTATCACTGAGGAGGCACAGATAAGAGCGAGGAGAAAGGGAACGACGGGGGAATCTAGTTTATATATCACTGTCAGAATTGAGTCTTCTCAAAAGGATCCAATTTATGAACATGGTACCTAAACTGTGAGCCATAAGAAAGCAGCATAACAAACACACGGGGCAGTTATACAGCATCAGCGTCATGTGCTGGTGTTACACTCACCGTCCTTCATTAAGCAACGTCCGCGGCCGGTCGGAGGCTCGTTCTTCAGCGACACAGTTACAGTCAGGCAGCAACGGACTTCTGCTGTCTTTCTACTCTTTCTTTCTTTTTGTCTTTCTTTCATTCTATTGTTTTTTCTTTCTTACTTTCTTTCTCAGTATTCTCTGTAGCCTTTCTTTCTTTCTTTCTTTCTTCCTTTCTTTCTCAGTATTCTCTGTAGCCTTTCTTTCTTTCTATCTTTCTTTCTTTCTTTTTTTCTTTCTTTCTTTCTTTCTTTCTTTCTCAGTATTCTCTGTAGCCTTTCTTTCTTTCTTTCTTTCTTTCTTTCTCAGTATTCTCTGTAGCCTTTCTTTCTTTCTATCTATCTTTCTTTCTTTCTTTTTTTCTTTCTTTCTTTCTCCCTTTCTATCTTTCTTTCTTCCTTTCTGTCTTTCTTTCTTTCTTTCTCAGTATTCTCTGTAGCCTTTGTTTGTTTCTTTCTTTCTTCCTTTCTGTCTTTCTTTCTTTAGCATTCATGGCTTTCTTTGTTCCTTAGTATTCTCTTTTGCCTTTCTTTCTGTCTTTGTTTGTTTGCTGTTGTTCTTTTAAATCAGACCCTTTTAAATAAAGTAAATAAAGTTTCCTTTCTAATAAACTAAAGTTCATCACTCAATTTATCTGTGTTTATTTGTCTGTGTAATGAACAGTCATTGATAAATTCCGTTCCTCTGTTAGGACTGAGGCCCACAGTCTGATGCTGATGTTTCAGCAGCGGGGGAACCATAGAGTGGAACCATTGTACCTCACCTTCATTTGTCCTCTTTCTCTTAGAGTGGAACGATGGGCAGCGATCCGGAGCTGTGCTATAACCCTAATAATGCACTGTTTTAATTAAGTTTAGTCGTCTTTAAGCGAGTGTAGGTGTGGCGTTAATTAGACTGTAACATAATGTCAGTGGGAAGTCCCCGCAGTGATAGAAAGACAAGTGTTTGTGTGTGTGTGTGTGTGTGTGTGTGTGTGTGTGTGTGTGTGTGTGTGAGACACTAAGAGTTGCGCGGCTGAGAGAGAAAAATGTTATTGCACCCCAGGCCCTGAGAGCCATTTGTAACAGAGACGCAGCTTCTCTCGCTCTTAGCATTACGCGGATAAAATCCATTAGGGAAACCGGCCGGCGCTCTTGGGCTGCAGCCGCTCCCGTTTGCCTTCAAAGGCTGCATTATGTGGAGGGGAAACTTATGCCTTGGTTTTAATGACTAGTGAGGAGCCTCGGGTAACGAAAGGGTGCATTCAGGGGGACGAGCTTTGAGTGATGGACTTTCAGACGCTGTAAGGATTGAATAACAGCGTGTTCTTGGTCAAAAGTGAGTCTTTTGAAGAGTAAACTTCTCTTAGGCGGCGCGGTGCGATTACACGTGATGGTACTCGGGTCGGATCGGTTACAGCCGTGCTGATTTCACTCCCCCCTTAAAAACCCTCGTGCTTTCTCCGAAAAAAAACGTTATTCCAGGAATTTGGAGCTCACATTACACGGGATCTGACAGAACAACCCCTGGTCTGACTGGTCCATGTTTTAATCCTGTGACACGCTCGCCTCCCCTCCCTCAGACTTCACAAAGCTACTATTTAAAAATATTTATTGAACAATGACCATCCAGCAGGCATGCCAACAAAGCACAATAGGCCATTATAACCCCATCAAAAATGTAACATATGTTAATATGACTTCATATAATTAGTAAAACAACATATTTTTATTTGCTGCTAAATAAAAATGCAATATGACCTTATCAGGTAACATAAACAAATCTTTTTACATTTTCGGTTGCCAAATATTCGGATCATCCCCAGAAAACACACACAACAGCGATTAATAGTAACAGTGCGATGTTTTAGAAATAAATACACGTGCCTTACTCACTCATAAGGCAACTCGTGCTTCCCTCACTCGCCGACGCCTGCATCTCTCTCTCTCAACTCGAGCTGCAGATTCAAACGTAACCAGTCATGTCCCAGAAGCAGCTAGTTGCCAGGTCCGCCTATTCTAAGTGACTCTGGGTTTATTTTCCGTAAATTTGCTTACAAATATTGCCAACCTAGTTGCTGGTTGCCTGTTTTTGAGACTTGTTTCTAAAGTGTGGTCAGACCCTTTTAGCAGCTGTGGGATCTGGCAACCCTGAACTTGAACGCCGAATCGCTACCGAACACTTTGAGGGGAGACTCTGAAGAGAAATTTACCTAAAATAATAATAATAACTATGAAATAATAATTATTTGTTGTGAAGTTGTGAACCTTCTCTTTCCGTCCACAGCAAACTCCCCAGCTGGGCACGAGCAGTGGTGCCCAAAATCTTCTACGTGACTGAGAAGGCCTGGAACTATTACCCCTTCACCATCACAGGTAACAGGCCGTTAGTAAAGGCTGTTTCGGGATCGGAATCAGAATAGCGTGTGGACTCCTAAAAAAAAAAAAAAGTCCTCCTAGGGGCCGGTGCTTTTTATGGTCCGTGCCGTTAGGGAGTAGGAGTGTTTGCTCTTCACTTATACCATGTTTCGTTTGACTCTGATGCTAATCCTGTTCTCTGCTTGGTCCTGTACCCGCTGCTGAACGCCCGTCCTCCGCCTGGCACCAGAATACACCGTAAGTAACGCCTGCTTCTTCTGTACTGTACTAGGGGTATGGTTTTGGACTTAGATTTGGTGTTTATGTAACCTTATGATACACCGTGGTCCACAGCACCCCCTAATGGCCTAAAAGTGCACCAGACACCTTTACTACAGTGTACAAACACACCACAGATAATAGGGGACATTCTGATTGGCCCTCGTTCCTGCTTGTCACCTTCGAGTGGGCGGAGCTTCACCTCCATACTCTTTACAGCCGTTTCTTCCAATACTAAGGTCTATAATGTTAAATAAACAACAAAATGTTAATGGAAAGTGGGTGCTCCGGAGGCACCATGGCCACCCGCCAACGCACAGACCTGGGTTCGACTCATGGACCTTCCAGAGAAGTTTGAACAGACGGTTATGGTACTAAATAGCTCAGGTAGCAGGGCACAACGGAGACGGACTTTTATCGATGCATTTCTGAATGGTGCGTAACTAAATGAAAGCTGGAACGTTTCCCTCGAGTCACTGTATGAGCTTCACCAGCCAAAAAACAATCATACTTTTATATTATAACCCATTTCATGTAGCTAAAAAGTAGCGATGCATGATGTATCAGTGGCCGATATATTATTTGCTGATATATGGATTTCTTTCAGTTATCGGCATCGGTCCGATATTAGGATTTTAGCTGATATTATAACCGATATTTATGATTATATTTACATATGAATATTTAGTTTTTTCTTTTGGCTGTTACTCATTAAGCAACATATCCGATGTCCCTGACTGCATAGCTCTTATGGCTGCCTGTACCAATTCAAGGCGAAACATTCTTCTTTTCGGATGGAGGCTTAAGGTGCTAAACAGCTCAGCTAACGGGGTGCAGCTGGTTTATTATTAAGATCCTGAATCTCAAGCGGATCTCCGGTGGACGGCTGGCTCTATATATAGTTCTGAACCGTACGTACTTAAAGCGTGACGTCTTTCGATTCTGTCATGCCAGGCGTCTCGGTTCGCCTCGTAGGCTCGGTAAGTTGGATCAGAACTCTTAAGTGAGTCACTGTTATTTCTGCGTAGCCTGGAGGGGGCAGAGTCTGGAGGCTGAACAAGAAGCGTGACTCACCGGAGAGGAAACGTTCCCTCGCCTCTTTTCCGCTCGCCTGTCCCTAAACTTCTCCGCATCCCCCCTCTCTCTCTTTCTGTTTCTCTTTTTCCTCCCTCTGTCCTGCAGCCCAGCTTACGCCCACGCTTCCTAAGGTGTCGTTTTCAGCAACTTTCCTCGCCATAAAGGGTTACCATGGAAATCTGTCTCCGAGTTCCTCTGCTGGTATTTATAGCTTTAATGCAGGAGACCGGTCTCGTGCAGAATCGCTCGATCGTGTCCAAGAGAACTGATTTGATTTCGAATACTGTTCCCCTTTCCATAGCGTTTACTTAATAAAGTACTGGATGGACGCTTTATCATCTGGGCTAACTCCGGGCTCGAGCTTGGTAGGCGCTCCATCTTACCGGAGTACCGACAGCTACGATGGCGCGTTTGCTTTCTTTAATTTCCACTCTTAATGTGTTTCTAGATTTCGTGTGTCCTAGTGCAGGAAGCTCTAGTTTGTGTGTTTTTGACCAAGAACACTTAGATAAATAATCAAAGGCTTCCATCCAGTCCCTGTGAGCTTTATCACCATCATTCTCCAGCCTTTCAGTTCTATTCCACCAGATCTTTTCTTTAATATCCATGTTTTAGAGGGAGCCTGTTGCTCGTCCTATAAGCTGTTCTGCCCGGCAACCGAGCTCTGATTGGTCGGCCTGATTTTAATGCAGAAATTAGAACAGGCTCCGATTAAACATTTTATGCAGCGCTGCAGCCCGTTGGTTTCGGACTTTGTGTGATAAGGATGGATGTGTATTTTAAAAGTCTTTAGTAATAACAATGTCCTGATGACTTTATCATTCATTTTGTCTCGTTTCTTTCGCAGTGCTCATTTTTACCGAAGTTCTCCATCCACATAGAAACAAAGTATGAAGACAATAAAGGATCCAACGACAATGTGAGAATCAGTAGTGCTAAGCTGTGTGTGTGTGTGTGTGTGTGTGTGGGGATAATTTGTGACATACATTTGTATTATTATCAATTTCATGTACCTAAAAAAGGTCCAGTTACATTAATTTTAGAATAAGGGGGTTGGATATGAAACGAAAACTTTAAAAAAATTTGAAAGTCCTCAGCAAACAAGAAACAATTTGGGGCTGTTAATAAAGGATTAATCAGAACGTTTTATTATTGAAATGCAGTTTTAGTGAGGAGGAAACAATTTGGTACAGATAATATTTGTCTTTATAAATATATCATGTTAATATCGTGCGTAGAAAGAATTCGTTTTGTTTTAAACCTAATCCGTTTAGACAGTGAGCAGTGGTCGGGATTCAGACCATCCTCTGTGCTTTTGAAGCCCCGCTGCGCTTGCTCTGCGGTTTTTAAATGCACGTATCAGCTTTGTCTCGATGACCCTTACCGGATTGCTTTTTCCCTCCGATCGTTACCTCTGTCAGAGGAGGCGAGGGAAATGAATAGCAGAGTGTGAAAGGGACAGGAGGAATTTCTTTATTTCTATCTGTGGAGAATATAAGCCAGCGTAAACGTTTTAACCTTTCAAAAGGGCAGGGCTCCGAGGCGTCTGAGAATAAGAGCTGAAGCTCGGCTCGCCTTCAAATTCAATCCTGAACACAGACTGGATACGGGCCAGTGAACGCTGAGCTGGCGCCTGGGCTGCGACTTTTAATACCATCCTTTCCTTAATACTTCTATGGACGTCCAGCAGAGGGCAGTACACCGGACTCTGGGACTTCAGGACTGGTTACATTCTATAAATGGCTATAGGGTAATGGCGTAAAGATGCATTCTTGATTAGACCTGGATGCAGTTCCGTTTTTTTTCCTGTTCTCAGTGACATTCCTTCCTATTTCTTTTCATTTCAGGGAACTAAATTGTTTAATATTATTTACAAGCAAAGTACATTTTTAGTTGTTGTTCATCAGGAAAAGGAACGTTTTCACTCTTATTTAAGATACGTAGCTATGGCAGAGCATTTTGTTTACCATTTCAGTCATTTCCCACTGCAGGGGACGAAAGGGTTTTTTGTTTGAAGAATGTGCGTCGTTTTGCATTGCTTACTTCTAAAAAAAAAAAAAAAAAAAAGGAGCGTCTTTTATTAAATGTACAGTCAATCGTCGTGAGAAAATTGAACTTAGTGTTAAGTAAATTTTCACTTATTTCATGTCTTTATTGATTATTATTATTGCTTTCTGTTCTTTTGCTTTATTCGTGCTTGTAATCAGCAGTTACATACAAATATAGGCGTAAAGAAATCATTTGGGGGTCAACAACGGATTTGTATAAACTATTTACATTACTTCTTATGGGTCAATTCAAGTCCGACTTTTTTCCGAATTTTATTTAATTAAAACGCAATACGAAAACGTTTAGTACTGTACTGTACTATACTAGACAGTAATTATTATCTTTGTATCTTTTACAAATCTTTACACTGAACTGAAAACGAAGACGTTACCTCTGTTTTCTACCTGCGATTCTTTTTTCTGCCAGCAGGTGTCATACTAGTTTTCTGTCATTCAGACATGAATATGATGGATATTAGACAGATCTCTATTTCCTATGATGATTCTTAAGAGGTTGGATGTTAAACACGTAGCTGTATTAATGTAAGCGTGTGCTCTCTGTGTGTGTGTGTGTGTGTGTGTGTGTGTGTGTGTGTGTGTGTGTGTGCAGATCTTTGAGAATGAGCTGAAGGACCAGGAGAGAGAGGTGTGTTTTGTGGACATCGCCTACGACGAGATTCCAGAGCGTTACTACAAAGAGTCGGAGGTGGGAGCCTCGGTCGATCCCATTTAACGTTTTTAATAGATTTAAGTTTAAAGTTGAGACAATCTCCCATAGGGCTGAGGAGGTGCTTAGACTCAAATCCTAACTGCCAAAAGTCAAACATAAAACACACACACACACCCCATATAACACACCAACAGTATTAGGACACACACCCGCACGTGGCCAAAAGTATTAGGACACACACCCCCATTCTTTCTACTTGCCACATTTCAAGCTCAGTCGTAGTTCCTTCAGGAAATGCAGATCAAGTTTCTTACTTTCAGAACTCGCTCATAAACTGTGACTCCACAGGACCCGCGCTACTTCAAGTCGGAGAAGACGTCTCGCGGCGTGCTGCAGGAGGGCTGGAGGGAGACGCAGCAGCCCATCATGTGCTCCTACAAGCTGGTCACCGTAAAGTTCGAGGTGTGGGGCCTCCAGACGCGCGTCGAGCAGTTCATACACAAGGTAGTAACGACGATTCCAGCCTTTTTGATCATTAAAGCGGAACAGAAAGAAGGTCGTGCTCCAAAGATATCGGTGACTTTAAAACGGAGAGCTTAGACGCCAACGCCTGCATCTCGCTCCCGATTCAAAACCAGACGTTACTGCAGAGCAATGGACCGCGATGTGCTACCCCGATCAGACGCCGGGCCGGTGAGCGCCGGGCTATTGCTGCGGCAACCGGAAATAAATATGTGTTAGCACCGTAGCCATGGAAACCAAAGTGGAAACCAAAGATATCACTCTATGTAAATGGAACGGAGCGATCGAACGTCTTTGTAGGCGAAGGCAATTGTGTTGAAGCGTTGTTTGTGTGTCGTCGGTCGGCGGAAGGTGACGGGTGACCCCCCGGTGCTCTGTGTCTGTGTGCAGGTGGTGCGGGACGTGCTGCTGCTGGGCCACAGACAGGCCTTTGCCTGGGTAGACGAGTGGATCGGTACGTGTGAGACAGGGCCGTGTCATCCACTGCTACTTCTGTGTGTGTGTGTGTGTGTGTGTGTGTGTTCTCCAGGGAGTCTCCAAATCCATTAACATCATTAAAGGGTAATTACAGCGGCTTTTTAGGAGCGGATTCCATGTCGATTGACTGACGCCAGCGTTTTAGAGCAGATCTACCACTGATATGGCTTCAAAGCTTTCAGTGACTCATTTTCGAATTGATTTTAGGTCTCTATCAGTCACTCCCAGTATTTACTACAGTCATGCATACAGTAGCGTCCCTTCCAGCGACCTTCCACCGCGGATGCCTCCGTGTCCCTGTAAGGGATCGGAATAGGGGTGGGGCGATATGGTAAAAATATTGTTCTTAAAAACTATGATTGAAATTTTGTTCCATATTTAGTAAGGTGATTTAAATTTAAAGTGTGCTGTACTTCATCCAATGCATCAGGACTAATTACACTCTTTATGATGAAACATGCGGTGTTTCAGTGTCCTTTAATCCTTGATATGCTCAGAAAAGCGTATCGTCTGTCACGATAACAAAGTTTTTAAAAGTGTAAGCAAACTGTTCTGTTGAAGCTTCACTTAAAATCATCGCTTTTTAATTTCTGAAGGATAACGATTCAGAATAACGTGGACCTTTCTCCTATAAAAATGTTAACAAAACGAATCTTTAGGCTCCTGCTTTTAGGAGCTTAGGCTCAGTGAGAACGGGTCTCACATGCGACCTCTGGTGTCCAGAAAATGCAATCGCAATGCTTTTCGGAGCGTATCGAGGACATCGTCGGTGCTTAAACATTTTATAGTGTAATTAGTCCTGTGTACTCGGAGCTTATTTTGAATAAAAAGCAATATTTCAGTAGTATTTTTAAGAATCTGTCACTACTGATGCACTTATATATCGTGTATCGTGAAAATTAGATATCGTGATATAATGATTTTACCCTATCGCCCCGCCCCATGTTATTTTAACGTGAACTGTCCCTAACAATAAGACGGTTACCGGTTTATAATCAGGCCTGTGGCAGGTAAGTGGAATCCGATCAGAATGACTAACTGACCTCTCTGAACTGTGTGTAAAGCCTTTCTCTGCTCTGCTCTTGATCGGACTGTGACGTCTCTCTGCATGGCGGAAGATCCTCACGTCTGGCTTACTAAACGTCTGGCTTTGTTTGTTCGTCCGGGAATGTCGCCCCTGCCTGAGCTTCCCGATTTAAGGCCGAAGCGTGGGCACGTCCCTCTGCCTGATCCTCCTTTTTCCTTTCCCACCATAACCCGCTCAGACCGAGCGACTTCAAACGCGAGCTCTAACATCACCTCAGTCCCTGCCTGATCAGCACCCGATCACTCCGCCCTGACCCTCAGACTAACCCCCGCGACGCCGCCGTGACCCGTCCTGAATATTCCTAACGGAAGACACCCATGGTTTTCTCCCCTACCTCCCCCCCCCCACACCCCCCCTGCCTTTGCAGATATGACCCTGGACGACGTTCGGGAGTACGAGAGGCAAATGCATGAGAAAACCAACATTAAAGTTTGCCATGAGCAGCAACAGCATTCCACCGGTTCATCTCCATCTCTGGATGGCTTAGAGATCCTTGACAAAGTCAGCGTATGTGTGGATTTCTTTCTTGCTCAGCCCCTTCCTCCTTCACTCCCAGACCCACCCGCTCTGATTCGGACGCCTAGACCGTGAGCCCCGTCAAACCCCGGTATCTGAACGAAGATTCGGATAGTAGGAGCAGAAATCTGTTATTTCTAACAGGGAAAGCCTTAGCTCATTCCTGTATGCGCTCAGTAGAAAATAATCCCGTCACCTCTTCAGGGAAACAGTGTTTTTGGGAGGAACGACCCCCTGCCAAGCTCTACGTTTGTACTAGGGAAGGTTTTGAGGTTGTACCTCCTCCGTCTCACACAGGCTCAGTAAAGCCTGGACTTCCTCCATCGGTCCGTCCGCCTTAACAACTGTAGTCTTGACAATTATAATAAATCATAACAGAAAATAAAAATCGGTCCTTAAACTCATTTTTCTACTTTAAACTAATTTTTTTTAACTGATGTAAATATTATTCCTGTCATACTTTGATGTTTTGTTGTTTAAAGATTTGAAGGGTTTAAAAAAGATACGGCATTACCTGTCCTGGAAATTAGTGTTTCTATAACGGGACTCGTTCCCTTTGGTCCTGTGCTGCCAGCGAGGTGTTTATTTATGTATATATTCCTGTCTAAGGACGACACTCGAACCCAGATCTGTATTATTAATAACCCGCTTTCTCTGCTCATCATTCATCATAGCAGGTTACGTTTTAGTATTATAGTTTGTGTTATAGCGGGAATTCAGATAGCGAGAGTTTGGATAGCGGGGTTTGACTGCATTATTTTGGTTAGTATTGTAGCTGTGCTTTTTGAGGAAGGCTAACAGACGACCAAATCGATCTAATAATCATACGTAACGATAACGATGAGCTTCCGTTGAATCATACTAAAAGCGTAAGTGTTTTACACCTGATCAGGTGAAGAGAGGGTAAAAATGACTGCATGCACACAAACCGAAAACCGGAACTGATCTGTACTGTGGTTGATTATAGACAAATCCCTACGACGTCCGTGACGTTTTTTCTTTCTCTTTTGATTTTAAAGACATGACGATGGACGAGGTGCGAGAGTTTGAGCGTACCATCCAGGAGGCCACCAATCAGAAGCTCGGCATCATCCCTCCGTCCATTTCCATCGGCGACATGCTGAGCCTCAGCGGTCCGGCCAGCGCCCCGTCCACCCCGCTCTACACCGACGCCCCCGAGTTCCTCTCCGTCCCCAAAGAGCGGCCGCGCAAGAAATCCGCCCCAGAAACCCTCACCCTGCCTCAGCCCGGCCAATCGGAGCCCGCCCCGGCTTCTAACCACGCCTCCCCGAGCCCTCCGGACGATCAGGGGGAGTGATCCGATGGCGTTCATCGAAGGACTTTGTGTAAAAATTTTGCAGTCTACTCGCGTCGCTCCTTCCACTTGCAAAGACTCCACTTCCCAGAAGTCATAGCCTGACGGGCTTGACGTGTGACGGTGTAAACGGGCTTCCCGCCTTATGAAGTAGCCGCTTATGTATGAGCAGCAGTTTGTATTTTTTTCACGATTAGATATATTTTGGTGGCTGCGTTCCATTGTTCTGATGTAAAGGCTACTCACGAGGGCGCCACAGGGCACCCTACCCTAATTCAACCCTAAGATCTAAACCTTCCCTAATTCAACCCTAACCCTACCTTAATTCAATCCTAAAACCTAAACATAATTCCTACCCTAAAACAATCCTAAAATCTAAACCTTAACCCTACACTAATTCAATCCTAAAATCTAAACCTTCCCTAATTCAACCCTAACGCTACCTTAATTCAATCCTTAAATCTAAACCTTAACCCTACCCTAATTCAATCCTAAAATCTAAACCTTAACCCTACCCTAATTCAATCCTAAAATCTAAACCTAATCCCTATCCTAATTCAACCCTAAAATATAAGCCTTAGACCTAGTCTAATTCAATGCTAAAACCTAAACATCATCCCTACCCTAAAACAATCCTAAAATCTAAACCTTAACCCTACCTTAATTCAATCCTAAAATCTAAACCTTAACCTTACTCTAATTCAATCCTAAAATCTAAACCTTAACCTTACTCTAATTCAATTCTAAAATCTAAACCTTAACCCTACCCTAATTCAATCCTAAAATCTAAACCTAATCCCTATCCTAATTCAACCCTAAAATATAAGCCTTAGGCCTAGTCTAATTCAATCCTAAAACCTAAACCTTAACCTTACTCTAATTCAATCCTAAAATCTAAACCTTAACCCTACTCTAATTCAACCCTAAAATCTGAACCTTAACCCTACCCCTAATGTAACCCTTAATCCCAGCCCTAAACCCTAACTTTTTGCAATCATATGCACATAAAATCTGACCAATCAGAACGCCTCTCAGGTCTTCGTAGTTGCCAGCCTTTCAAAGCCACGGCAGGAAATCCCCCGTTTTCCTCCTCCTCCTCCTCTCTCAGTCAGATGTACATCCAGGAGTCCGGGGCCGTCCCACCTCAGCTCAGTCCTGATCCGGTTGTTTTTGCACCGAGGGGAACAGCAGCATCACTCAGGAGTGTAGGACACGGGCAGGTCCGAGCCCAGGTCCACCGCTACGGTGCCAGTACTGGTCAGGGGATCCAGGCACAGAGTAAACAATGAGCCTTAGAGCTGATACGATCTGACAAAGACACAGCTCTGGGAAACTCAAGAGACCACTCCCAACTTTCCAAAGTTATAACATTAGGGCTGTTTCGTTAAACACTGAATATAAACTTGTTTCTTCGTAGCATGATTTGTATTATTAATCCAGGGCTTTGTTATTTTGACCTGATTGTCATTTAGAGCAAAACATTGCTCTCGTCGTCGCTGCAGATTATTATTTTTGGGGGGAATTTGTCAGTAATTTGTAGAATAACACAAAAAATCAAATGTTCAAACACAAAGTAAAAAAACACAGAACTGATCATTTTGCAGTGGCCTCTCGATTTTTCCAGAACTGTACAATCCATGGCGGCCTGGCAATGCTTAGACTCGAACCCTGGACCATCTGGTCCATAGTCCAGTACATTCCCCAGTGTGCCACTTCAAAGGAACCATTACAAGGTTCTTTAATAACCGTGGAGAAAGTTGAGGAGTTCCAGATGTTTGGGAAAAGAACTGGGCATTACATCTGAGGAAAGGGAGGCCGGGTGAGGAACAGATGCTGCAAGAGCGCCCCCTAACCGGGCCATGTGATGCACTGGACTCAGACGACCCAACAGGGATACGAAACAGGTTCGGGACCGGTCTCATGTTGGTGCTGGAACACTTTTATGCTGTTATAAATCGAGTCCCGGCATCTTATCGGTGTTGTGTTGAGGCTGTGTTCCCATTTTTTCGAACTCTCTGTCTCAATCTTCCGGGACACTTTAGCTTAGTCCTGACCCGCCCCTGCACGTTCCACATCAGAGCCGGGAGGGGCCTGGCTGAATCCTGACCCTGAAGCCCCCGTCGTTCTTGGCTGCACTGCAAATGTCCCGGCGGCTCCCACAGTGCCTCTGCATGTACAGTGTGTAAATACAGAAACCGGGACCTCTCCCTAACCCCGCCCTCCTTTTCTAACCGACTGCGAAGAAGCACCTTGAACGACAACTTGCACCTAGAGCCATTTTTACAGTACAAATCAAGAACTTGACCACGCTGCTACTTGAGTCCTCGACCCCAAACCCCTCCCAAAACCGTCTGATCCAGGGATTCTGATCCTTTGTTAATTAGGATGTTTCGTTTTGCACCGGGCACGTGCCAGAACATCGCCATAACACCAACCTTAAACAAAGTGCGCTGCCAGCATTATCACAAGCTTCTTACCGACCCCCTGTGCCCTCGGCCTCTTGTGCGCCTAGTATCCGTGCGGTAAAAAGATTTTAACCACTCAATATCTGCGATTTCCTTAAGAGGGAGCGCCACCTTCAGGAGGCAACTGTTTCATACGGAGTTCAATCCCAGTTCCACAACTCTTAAGAAATCATTTCAATTCTACCAACGCATTTTATCCTTCAGATACGTAGTTCTGTTTTTATTCACTCCGCCAGAGCATTAGAGGAAGATCTAACGTTAGGATCTAATCTCCACTGCGCAATGATGAACCTGTGCTCCAAAAGGAAAGGGATAATTTTTTATTTGCGTTTACGTTTAATTTACGTTTTTTCCACGATTATTTTGGATGTCATGCTCAAACGCTTCTTTAGAGAGACTTGTTTAACGTAGCTACGATGTCGGACATAAACGAGTCATTTACGCACGATTTCGTAGCTATAAAAGGGCCGAGCGCAGACGGGATCGACGTCTCAGGAGCACCACCGCTGCGTCGCTGCTTAGGCCTTCTCTTTGAAAAACTGGAACAAAATCATGAACCAAGGGTTAAGTGTGACGCGGGGGCACACTGGGACCTGAAACCCCGCCTCCGGCAGATGTTGGGAGGCTGCAGACACAGGACGTCCGATCTGTATCTGCCAAAAGCGGGCATAGAACCAGAGCACATGATCATAATCAGCTGCCCGTTAGTTATGATTATGAATCTCACAAATTAGTTAGTGTTGCCCCCGGCGATGCCCTGGCACTGCCCGTATGCGGTTGCAGGAGTCGATGAGCTCCAATGGCCTTGTGTACAGACCCTCCCTCGGCGAAACCCCGGCGTCCAGAGAGAAGCCCTTAAACCTCTGCAGGGGTGATTTGAGAAAACTTTTGCACCACGATGCCAGGGGCACGACCCTACGGCGTGCTTCTGCCGGACCCCGGGCGCTAGAAACAGGCTTTTGTTGTACAGTTTCGGCCATGACGTGGAACCGCCCGGAGCAGCCCCCCTGTGAAGAAGTGTCGTTCGCCGCGCCGTGTGTTCGCTTGAATGCTGGAATGCAAACGAGCCAGATGATTTCGTATCTTTGCTAGCTTTGCTTTTGTTCTTTTTTCCGAGAGTAACCAGTAGAGAAATAGCTGCTTTGTTCTTTTGTAAATCGATAATGTTTTTGTACGTTTTTGATAAATAGTGCTCGCGGTTCTCTGGTTTAAAGCTTGCTCTCTTCCTCTGTGGCCTGTTTTCTATCGGGAGACGTACGTGCTTCGGGAACCGGCTTCCAAATCCGTCCACGTGTATTTAACGTTTATTTTATCGGAATCAAGTCAGGACTTCAAACTATCTCCAGCCTTATACCTGCGACCGGACCGTGAGTAACGTCAGACTCCTACGATGAACCCAAACTAGTTCTGTCCCTCTTGGGACCGGATTCACAAAAGTGTCTTGAGAAAGAAAAATCTTCTTAAACGTGCTTTTTTTTCTGAACTTCATTCCCAAGGAAAGCGCTATTGTCATTATCTGTCAAATAACTTTTCATAAAAAGTAAGAATTATGTTTTGTTTTCTTAACTTAAGAACAATTCTAAGAATGAGTGGTATTCTTGAAAATGACCTTCTTAAACCTTACGATAGCCTCTCTGGTAGCTGAGTCTCAGGCTGTAAGAAATTTGGGTTTTGCAAATATTTTGAACGCTCAGTTTGATGGTTTTCCTCTGAGCGGATTAAACTAAACGACGGAAATAACGTCAAATTCAAGATTCGTAAGCTGTACGATGAAACACCCTACGTAAACGAAGATTTTCTTAAAATATTTCTTTATGAACTTCTTAGTGTTGGTCCTCCTTTGCCCTTCTTTTTTTCTTAAGAAAGCTTCGTGAATCCGGCCCTAATAATCTAAATTATTCGTTATTCGGTCAGAATCAGCGTACGTGGCTATTGACATGACATATTTCGTACACTGGTACGATATTTGGGACGCAGTGTGTCCTGGGATGACTTTGGATCAGATCTGGCAACCAACAATAGTTTAGTTAAATCCGTTGCTGTTTTTCCATTTTATCGGACGCTGGAGAAAATCCTTACGCAAAACGGACGCTTGGGCCGATACAGAATGTCGAATGTTAAACAAAAAGCTTAAACTATTTTTTATATATATAGTCCATCTCAGTCCAACAGGGATGATCCCCCAGTCATCCGTCCCTCCCTTAAACACAGCCAGTGGTGCCTGTACGGTGACTGACCCGGCCGGAGGACCGCGTTTGGGTCACACGGGGCTGGAGGGGATGATCCCCTGTACGATGCCTGGCCTGGTCAGAAGGCACCGCCGGGGTGGTGGGTAGCGACCCGCCCCCGAAACGTATCGATGTCAGAAATCTGCAGCTGTAGCGTCTTACACTCACCACAGTCGTCTCACTTTTAGACGATAAATCAATCCTAAAGCCATAAATAAGAATCCCAAACCAAACTCCCTCAGGCCTGATGATGTCACGCTGCAGCCGCCCAGACTCCGCCCAAATCACGTCCGACTCCTTACTTCCTCTTTCTCTCTTTTTCTCTGGATCCTGTACATTTATTTCTCCTGATTCCGTTCGGATTCGTTGTTGTTATTATTGTTTCGATCTTGTAGCAAATAAACTTGACTTGCTATTAAACGCCCTGTGGTCTGACTGTGCTCACAGCTTCCAGCAAACTAGAAGTAGTTTTTGTCCTCCAACGCTTTAGATCGATGTTAAGTTATTGTAATGATGATAAAAGCAGTTTTGGTTAAAAGAAAGATGATAAAAATCAGTTCTAGGTTGTTAGTCATTGTAAAGACTGGTGGTTGGTGGTTAAAATAAAGATGACTAAATCACTTTTTAGGTGACAATAATCATAATGATAAAATCAATTTTAGGGTGATGCTAGTTAATATAAGAAATTATCAAATCAGTTTTAGTTTGACATTAGTTAATAAAAGATGATAAAATCAGTTTCAGGTCGAGAGTAAACATTATAAGGACTATAAAGGTTTTAAAGATCATAAAACAGTTTTAATTTGATATTAGTTAATATAAATACAATAAAATTCAGTTTTAAGTTGATGTTAATATAAAATGATAAAATCATTTCTACATTGTTAATATAAAGATGACAAATCAAGTTTTAGGTTGATTGTTAAAATGAAGATGATAAAATCAGTTTTAGAGCAATGTTAATTACGAAGATTAAAATCAGTTTTTAGTTGACAGTAATCAACATAACAATGATCAAATCCATTTTAGATCGATGTTAGTTAATATTAGGACAAAATCAGTTTCAGGTCAATGTTAATTATTGTAAATATGATTAAAATCAGTTTTAGGTTGTGGTTAGTTAATTTAAAGTTGATAAAAATTAAGAAATTTTAAGTTGATGTTAGTTAATATAAAAATTATGAAATCAGTTTTAGGTTGATGTTAATTATTATAAAGATGATAAAAATCAGTTTTAGGTCGACAGTAATCATTATAAGGACCATAAAATCAGTACTAGGTTGTTGTTAGTAAATGTAACAATGATAAAAAAAATCATGTCTAGGTTGTTAGTTGATATAGAGATGACAAGTTTTAAGTTGGTGGTTAAAATAAAGATGATTAAATCAGTTTTTAGTTGAGAGTAATCACCATAAGAAAGATTTTAGACTGATGTTGTTTAATAAAAAGATGACAAAATGAGGTTTAGGTCAACAGTAATCATTATAAAGACCATAAAATCAGTTTTAAGTTGGTGTAAGATCATTTTAAAATATTAAAATCAGGTTCAAGATTGTTAGTTAATATACAAATGATACAAAATCTGTTCTCAGTTGTTAATATGAAGATGACAAAGGAAGGTTTAGCTTGATGTTATTTAATATTAAGATGATAAAATGAGGTTTAGGTCAACAGTAATCATTAGAAAGACCATAAAATCAGTTTTAAGTTGATGCCGGTTATGAAGAAGATTTTAAAAATCAGTTTTTAGTCGACAGTAATCAATATGAAGATGATCAAATCAGTTTCTGTTGTTAGTTACTACACAGATGGAAAGTTTTGATCTCCCAAATGAAACGTTACAAACAAGCTGAAATCCGACACATCATTTCTGGACACATTTCATGACGCTGTTTCTAGTCCGTGGTTTAAAATGTTAAAAGTTTATATTTCTAAGTAAATTCGCTAAACCTTGTTCGATTCGGGGGTTAACCTTAGCACTGCAGAGTCACGTGACGCTTTAGCGTGCTGTAGTCTCGCGGTGTTTGGGTGTCCGGGTCTCGCTGGGTAAGATGGCAGCGCTGTATGAGGCGTACATGCTTTGCGGGCTTCTGCCGCCACCCAACTGCACAAATTCGGGGATTCAGGGGCTGGAACCGGACTCGGACCCGGACCGTGTGATCGTGACCGACTGCTCGCGCTCTGTGACGGTTTATAAGGTAAAGGGATTTAAGGTAAACGGGACACGATGCGGGAGAGACGGACGCACGCGCAGACGGCACGGTGTGTAAACACACGGTTCGATGTGCGCTGAGGTCCGGTGTAAGATCGGTCATGCTTTAGAACTTAATCTTATTTCTGATGTAGTCTCGGGGACTAAGGTAGAGAAATGCCAGTGCATTAGGATGGTCCGTGGCGCTGATTAAGCACAGCTTCATTTTAGACGTAAACAGACAGTTATTATATCCGGTAACTCGATTTCAATCTCTGTGATGATAATTAAATCATCTCTATTTTAGTACTTAGCTTAATTAGAACGTGATGCCACAGTGCAGTTACTTATTCATCACAGTACGTGTGTCTCGCGGTTAACGTGGTGCTAAAAAGCTCTTCTTCCCTCAGCTAAAGTAAAATCAGAATAAAAAGGTTCAAATGTGCAGCATATGGTCCTGAAAAACAAAACACTGTTTTAATTACAGTATATTATCTTCTGTTATTCTAAGTAATAATCTTACTAAAAAAGCATCAAGTTATCAGGTAAAATAAAGAGTTGAAGATAAAGAAAAATTTCCTTCATACAAAAAAACAAATTTTAAAGCTTAACTATTGTAAAATACCCAGCCCTGGTTATGGACTGCACCTCGCTATTGGAAATGGTTTGGATGATGAATATTTTCTAAACTCGTGCAGCAGTTTAGTGGTTTGTACAGGAGACCGTACCTCCTCCCTCAGCTCTGGAATGCAGCATGAATCCGGCCGCTCTGCTTTTTGTTCCTCAGGTGTCGGACCAGAAGCCTCTGGGCAGTTGGACGGTGAGGCAGGGCCAGAGTGTGTCCTGTCCGGCTGTCCGTAACACGCAGACCGGGGAGTACGTGGTGGTGACCGATGAGAAGGTGAAGCGGAGCGCTATATGAGGGGGGTTTTCTAAAAAGCGTCTGTGTCCGTAGATTAAAGTTCGCGTTCTGTTTGCTTTCAGACCGTCCGGGTTTGGAAGGACGAGGATGTTACCCTCGAGAGAGCTTTTAAAGCCACGGTAAGTTCCTGCAGGATCCCCGACGTCATAACCCTGAGAGGGTCTCATTGCATCGTTCTACCCCGATTGTGCAAATAACGCACAAAAAAAACCAGACTTCAATAATGCTAACCATAAATGTGCATCGAGAGAGACAAGAGAGAGGGCGACAGTTAAAGGACAGAGAAATGAGAGAGACCAAGACAGTTAAAGGAGTAAACACCTCCTGTCGTTGGCTGCAGGTTTCGGCGGAGGTGTTCCGGGTGCACTCCGTTCCTGAGGGGGAGCCCATGGTCCTGTTCCGCCGGGGGGCGGTCCGTCTCCTGGACTCGCTGCTGGCCGCCCCGCAGCAGCCCGTAGAGGACGTCCTGTCAGAGGACGAGGTGATCAGGTGAGACGTTAGGATCATGAGACATTAGGAACCGGGATAAATTACCCTACACCCTATCAGAACGTGCTGAATTGTCTCCTGCAGGTGGAGCGAAGCAGTGTGGGCGGAGCAGCAGGCGGTGCTTCTGTTCAGCACCGAGCAGGTACGTCCACGCCCATCCGACCGGCATTGAACCCAGGTCCGGACGGGACAAGTCGTGACGTGTTTTGTGTTTCAGAGAGGGGAGCACTTCCTGTACGTCCAGCGCTTCGGACCGAACTCTGTAACGAAGCACCGGCTGGAGGCCGGCCCACTCAGCCACGCTGCCACCTACAGGGATGGAGCCCTGCACCTGCTCTGCCTGCGTACGGTCTCGCCATCATTATCGGTAACTCAAGCGCCTTTCGGGATTTTCCTGGCCGCTGTCTCACCCTTGCTCTCGCGTCTCCTCAGACTCTTGCGGCGGCGTGTACGAGAGCGTTTTGGCCGTTCGGCCCGGCGGCTCCGGGGTTCCTGACGGGGTTCAGGGTCTGCCCCGGTCTCTGGTCCTGAAGCTGCCCGCCGGAGATGGAGAGCTGAGCTGTGCCGCCATCCTGCCCCTTGACCGGGCGCATATAGCCGTAGTCGGGGTGATGCATCCTTCAGCCGGGGCTGGGAAAGGTAACACACACACACACACACACACACACACACTAATCCAGAAGGTGTATTTAAATGGGAGTTTGCCTCTACCTGCACCTTCCACTCCCTTCCTAACAGTACGAATCCCCCGATCACCCTGATGTTGATCTGCCCCTACCTGTAGACCGCCTGTGTGGATTTTGCATGTTCTCCCGTGCCCGTGTGGGTTTACTCCAGGTACAAGAGAGAAGGGGTCGCTGTAGGAGCGTACAGTTCTGGAGCGCCTCATGGGCCAAAATGTAGGAAAGAAAGGAAAAATCTTTGAATAATTCACCAGGAAAACATTTTTATTATTTGTTTTTTTGTAATGACGTGTGGATTTTGCATGTTCTCCCATGTCTGTGTGGGTTTACTCCAGGTACGAAAATGGGAAGAGGCGCAGCAGAAAAGTCTCCTCTATTAAGCTGCAAAGCATACGGGTCTGGAGCGCCACATGGGCCAAAATATAGGAAAGAAAGGAAAAATCTTTGAGTAATTCACCAGGAAAACTTTTTTGTTGTTGTTTTTTTATATGATGGTGATGATAAAAGCCAGGAAATGGTTTTGCGGGGTTTTGGAGATGCCAGAAACAAGAAAAACAAAAGATCTAGAACTAGCAGTCGACCGATATTTGGATATATGATATAATATCGCTTCGATATCGCTGTTTCTGCAACTGCTAAAACGAATAATAAGAAGCAATGACCCTGCTGAACTCAAAGGAACATGTCTCTGTTTGCACCCTGCCTTTTTATAAATGAAAAAAAAGTTTAATTGCGCTTAACAACAATACTGTATAAATACGTCTTTCTGTTTTTAATCCCAGGCCCACCTCATGAGCTGCAAGTCTTCATATTTTTAAGTTTCTATTTTTTATATCGGCCTCGAGCGCCTGATTAATTGGCCGACCACTAATCTCTCCTTACGTGAGCCATGTATCGGTAATCGATGTGTTTGTATTAGGGCTATGCTTGTGCTGAACGTGTGTGCTTGCATTTGTAGATTACCTGTGTGTGTGGAACACGCGTTTCCAGACTCTCCAGGCTGCCAGGGAGCTACCGGGCAAGATCTATGGCCAGGTCAGACACACACACACACACACACACACACACACACGTAGCATGTTGCAGTTCCTTATCAGGCCTGGCTCTGAAGTGTTTAAAGTTGGGCTTTTCTCCATGCAGCTATGGTGTTACTCCGGCCGGCTATTTGTGCCTCATGGTAAGACGCTGTCCGTCATTCCCTTCGAGTGCCACGAGTCGTCTCTGGCCGCCGCCGTGGGGAAGCTGAAGCAGACGAGCTCGGACGGTACGCGCCTGTGACCTGGCTGTACTTAAGCCTTTACTTCGTCACGTTAAAGCGGAGGCTGAATTTTTTTGCTTCGCGTCCTTTCAGAGAGCAGACACCCGAGCGCCGTGCCGTCGTGGAACGTCCTGCTGCACGGCGAGGCCCCGCAGACGCAGGGGAAGAGCCGGGGAGCAGCAGCGTCTAAGAGTGTAAGAGACTAAAGAGAATAAATGAGATTCCTCCAGAGGGCGGTTTGTGACTTTCCTCTTCCTGTGCAGAGACAGAGCTCCAAGAAGCCATCCGGCCCCGCAGCAGAGCAGCTGGCGGAGACCATCAGGGTACGGATCGTGAGTGTGACCGTGCAGGCCACGGTAGCCACGCCCACACCGTAACGCTGCGCCTCTTACCTGTCCTGTAGGTGGGCTCTGTGGAGGAGGTGCAGAGGGAGGTGGAGCTGTTCCTCCGTGGATCAGAGCAGGAGGTGCTCCAGGTGGCGGCGGGAAGACTGGCGTGTGAGATCGTGACACGGTGCCAGGCCGAGCCGGGGTTCTACCCGCAGGCTGCCCTGTATCAGCTGGTCGACACGCACTACCTGTGCCACAGGTGAGAGACGGGGAGGGTTAAACAGGACTTGACTATTAAAAAGCCTTTATTTTGTACATTAAGTCCTAATAAAGAAGAGAAACTTTTCCGTTCAGTATGACTCTGATACCTTTGTTATATCTGTGTACTGGGTGTGTTATTAGCAGTATAGCTTGTTTGTAGTTCTGTACCTGTCTGTGTGTGTGTGTGTGAGTGTTGCCCTAAGCGCAGTGTTTCTCTGCAGTGTGTGTCCTCAGCTGCTGATGCTGGCTCTGGAGAAGAATGATTTCCGTCTGTCCCAGCTCTGCCTGCAGCTGTTCCCCGACGTGCCCGAGGCCGTTACCTGTACCTGCCTTAAAACCATCCTGAGGTGAGAGAAGCTCCGTCACTGCTGCCACAGCATTCAGGGTCTGGGACGCTCTGACTTGGGTCGTGCGGTACACACTCAGACTCACCGCCTTCGATGAGTCTGAAAAGAAAGGAACATTAAATATGTATACATTTATTTAATAATATTTAATATTCATTATATATAAATACAGACTGCGATTCTCTTTTCGATCAGCAGGTGTCGCAAGTTTTCTGTCATTCAGACGTGCGTTAGATCTATGAGACTTTTTATTCCTATTTTAGTTCTTAAGACCTCGGATGCTGAAAATGTAAACATTTCATTAACCCATTTGTTTTTCAGTCTTAAAGCGGTCGCCTGTGGTTGCCAGTTGCTCTGGATACTGTTGATAGGATTTATAAAATAACACGCAGTCCTTTTGTCCCGTTTGTCTCTGCAGTGCGTCCGACTCGGATCTGGAGCGTGCCGACCTGGAGTCGGACGGCCTGCTCTTCATGAAGGCTCTTGCTCAGACCCCGGACCAGGCCGAGCCCGAGCCCAACGGCTTCTGCCCTCCTCCGGCGGAGGAAAGCTGTGACGCTATGCCAGAAACGCCAGCAGGTGGAGACCTGTTAGATCTGGATATGAGCTGTCCTGTCGGGGTACACAGAGGGGCGCTCATGTATCCTTAAGTCGAGTGTCTACGAAATACGAAACCTTAAAGAAGGCATAACGGAATTAAACGCACAAGTTTTAATTTTGGGCATTTCTGCGTAGTAACGCGCCGAATAAATCCTGAGACATCTCAGAGATTGGTGGATCGTAGGGGTGGGCGATAATATCATGATATTTAAAGACATTTTCACGATGCATGATATTTATCACGATGCAGTAGATTCTTAAAAACTACTATTCAAATATTAGTCCATACTTGATTATGATGATCCCAATTAAACAGGCCTAATTCTCACTGTATAATGATATAATGCAGATATCCTCGATAAGCTCAGAAAAGCATATCATCTATCACCATAAGAATTTATCATATGATATGTTAAAATATCATCATACTGCACACCCCAGTGGACTTTTTATTTAGAAAATCAAAACATTTTGCCATCTTCCAGCTCCTTTTTCTCAGAGGTAATTCCCAGCTGCTTGTCATTTCTGGGCACGTGGGTTCCAAACCCAGGCTGTGGCTGCAATGGGAAGGTCTGGTCATGCAGTTTTGACCCTTGTCATGTCCCACGTGGCAAGCACGGGCAGGATTATGTGTGTCTGAGGGAGAGGAGGCTTGACGGGTTGATCGCTCCCTAACAGACTGGGCTCCGGACCCTCGTTATGAGCACAAGACCCAATACATATTAAAATTATAAAAATCATAACTGATTTTGGATTGGTTTTTTCCAGTTCTTAAACCATGAGCATCTTATTGATCCTTAACGATTTGGTTAGAAATGAAATTCTGCAGACGCCGTACACTGACAACCTTCTGCTCCCCCACCTGAAGGACCTGAGCGTCCCGCAGGTCATCGTAAGTAATGCAGACGTCCAAACGTATCCCATCAGATTTGCTGTACTGCAGGTTTTTAACTTTTTTTCTGTTTCAGCTCCTCCTGCAGTACCTGAGGTTCTTGTATCTGAAGTACTCTCACGATGCCCACGCTCAGATCCGTGCCCTGCGAATGCCAGCTATCACTCAGGTTTGGGAGATTCTGGTGATGCTCTTATCGATCTCTCTGCTTCGTCTTGAACCTAAGGTTTCTTGTTTTTGTTTATGTAGATCATGGACTGGGTTTGCTTGTTGCTCGACGCTCACTTCACGGTCCTGGTTCTGGCTCCTGATGCCAAGGATTTGCTCTCCAGCCTGCACAAGTTTGTCCGATCTCAGGTACGTCCCGTGTCCCATGTCTCCTTTAGGACAGCGCTAGATGCCCGGTTGTCTTTAATTGGACGTGTGCTTTCAGGTCAAGCTGTACTCCGAGCTGGGGAAGATCGAGGGAAGCCTGCAGGTGCTCCAAAAGACCACACAGACCAAAGAGACGGGCCAGTACTCCATAGAGGTGGTCAAGCTCTACTAGACGATGAACTCTCTTTTTAATAAAATTCTGTTTATTACTTGCTCAGCATTTGTCTCGGCTTGTTATTTCTGTTTACATTCTGTTAGTAAGAATGGTGCGGGGTTTAAACAATGCTCAGTTGGCAATGAAGCCCAAAGTGTGCCCAGAAAATTCCCATCACACCACCAACAATAACCTGATTTGTTCATACAAATCAGGATGGATCCATGATTTCATGTCGTTTACACCCGATTTGGGTCAGAAATCAACTCAACAGACCAGGTGATGTTTTTCCAATCTTCTGTCGTCCGATTTTGGACGATATCCACTTCAAGGTTGGACGACACCATGTCTTACAGAAAGCAAAAAGAAAACGTAACCATTGTCGGCAGGATTCGAACCTGCGCGGGGAGAACCCAATGGATTTCTAGGCCATCGCCTTAACCACTCGGCCACGACAACTTGACTGCAACAGCGACTCATAAGGTAGTAACAAGTGATTTGAGGGAGATCATCCTCTGGTGCTGCAACAGCGACCCCTGCTGGCATTTATGATTACGCTTATGCCTGCACCCTGTGTTTTCAGGGATATAGATGCTTAAACTAAAGGTTGAACTTGGAACCACTACTACCAAAGTAGTTGGCCAGCTCATGTTTTATTCCTGGAGGTGCCATCTAGCTAGATTGGGCATCACATAGAAGCATAATTGGTTGTTTCTGAGGGACAGGCTCTGAAGAGGCTCCATCATGGCCCTGACCAGGATAAAGTGGGTGTAGACCAAGTAAATAACGTTGGAAATTCAAAGACTGGTGGCATTCCAAATGGAAAACAACCTGCTGCTAACTAAACGTGTTTTATTCTCTCTTTAAGGCTTTTGAGGCCTCAAATCCTGCAACACTTCTCACCTTGCCACTCCAAGCAGCGTTAAATACGTTCTACAAACAGAACTATTCACACCTTTTAAAACATTGCACCACGTCTTACAGAGAGCAAAAAGAAAAGGTAATCGTTGTCGGCAGGATTCGAACCTGCGCGGGGAGACCCCAATGGATTTCTAGTCCATCGCCTTAACCACTCGGCCACGACAACTTGAGTACAACAGCGACTCATAACTCTTTAGAGGTTATTCATATTACTGTCGTTCGATCGTAGACAAATTACAAAGGTTTATTTTGTAATTATACGACTGATTTGGGATGAAACGTGATTGATTTGTCGTCAAAAGCGTAAGTACTTGTGACGTCGTGCGTGTTTATTCAGTTAAACGCGATTCATTGGCTTATTGTAGTACATGCCGTTACCTGAAGGAGCCGCTGTTTCTTAACTTTCCGTGATTACAAGCCTGTATGAAATGCTGAATGTAAATCGGGTCATTTCTTTTTTATTGTTAAAATAAAGTTTTTTTTTAATATGTCAAAACTTTATTTCGTATCTCATAATATATCCTTGCATTCTGCTCAGAGTAAACGCTTAAGAGTGAGTTTCGGCCATTTAACAGTTTATTGTGCATTAATACAAAGTAGATAATTAATTATTACACACAGAAAATTATACTGATCTAAACCACCCAAGGAACAGTTTAACGCATTCAGAACTATAATAACAAAAACTTTGAAACAAATAATAATCACACAGAAAAGGGTTACTGCGAGTGCCAACGCCATTATATGAACACCCATATGATCTAAACTAATGTATACGCTTTATCCTAACGATTTTGTTCTCACGACTCGTTTCAATTATCCTTAAACGAACCAAATAACACAATTACCGTCCTGAACGTAAATAAACCAAAGTACGCTCGCTAATTTTGGGGTCACGTGACGCTGTTGAAGGTTCATTGTGAAGCACGTCACGTGACCTCCCATAGACATTTTATATTGTCGCTTTTTCTACCCGTATTCTGACAAATCCCGCCTTCCGTGCCGTGATTGGCTGCAGCCCATGCCCATCGCGCGTTTTGTCGTTCTACACAGCAGTCATTGCGCTGCGTCTATCCAATCGTACCGCAGGAGGTGGGGTTTGTTAGAATACAGGTGGGAAAGAAAAAGACCCAGAAAAGGCCTGCTGCTGTTTTGAGTATGGAAAACGAGGGGGAAAAATGGCGGCTATGTGCGACCCGGAGCGGGACACCGGCCATTCTGTACAAGCTTTCTCCCGTTAATCGAGTCCGGTGCTCTGTGGGAGTTTTGAACGCATTAGAAAGCCGTGGGCTGGAAGGTGGACCGATGTTTGCTGGCATTTGTGTTTGTTTTGTCTGATTTTGACGTGGACTCGTGGCGCGAAAAGACTGTAAATAAAGAGAAAAGATTGATACGGTAATCTAACGCGCTGTTATAATGAGAGGGAAAAGAGGCAGGTCGGCTAACCGGGGAACAGCACTGGAAGAGGCTACGCCGGTGGCAGCTCGGGCTTCTAGAGGCGGCCGGGGAAGAGTGCGGGGAAGAGGGAGAGGCAGAGGAGCCATACCGCCGGACTCTGAAGCGGATTTATCCAAAGATGAAGAGTACCAACCTGCCAAGAGGGTTGCCAGAGGAGGCTCAAGGGGCAGAGGAGGCAGGGGAAGGGGGAAAAGAGGCAGAGGAGGAGCGGGCAGGGGAGGAAGGAGAAAACCAGTGAATAAAATCGTGTACGACGACGACAGCGACGAGGAGGACATCGAAGCTCGGAGTTTAGAGTCCGAGGAGGACGACGAAGACGAGTATCTCCGGCGGTCCGACGACGACGCGGGTTATGAAGAAGAAAAAGAGGACCCTCTAGATGATTTGGATAATGGCTGCGACGACGGTTCGGATTATGAAGTCCCGGACGAGGACGCTGGCACCGACAGCAGCGACACACCGGGTAAACCTCACCTGCGATTTCTGCCTCACGTTAGCTTACTGGCTAATGTTTTGGACTGTTATAAAGACCGTTAAAGTGGGGAGTGCGCGTGCGTGCATTTGAATGAATTCAAACGCCAATCAACGTTCCATCGATAACCGTTATTTTTAACGTATTAGCTCAATTTTCTCTCAGAGGATTTGAGCCGAAAGTTGGCAGCTTTCTTCAAAATGGAGGGAGGCCGCTTTTGTTTACCCGAGATGTGGGGCATCAGTGTGGTCCCTTTACCAACGTGGGGGGACGGAATTGGCAGTTTTGGGGCAACTTTTGTTGACAACACGTGTTTTTTTTGTTTTTTTTTACGTAGGCCTTGTCTGACACCGCAGCACAATTACTAACCAGTCCTGACTACTGGTGAAACCAAGTTTACATGAAGTCATTTTGTCAGGCAAATATAACTGTGTCACCAATTATTAACATTTTTGCTCCTCTAAAACGCAAACAACACTACATTTTTGTGAGCACTATTCGGTTACCCTAATTAATACCATCGTTTATTCTACACCAGGTTTTATAGCTGGCACTAATTCTCGTTTTTGGCAGTTTTGACTGTTCTTGAAGAAGAGTAGTCTGACAGGGTTAATTTTGCTCCTGTGTGGAAACATCCATCATATCTGATGGATAATAACTAGAGATACAACTATCTAATAAGATAACTAAAATTAGGTGCATAATATTAAGTGTAGCCTTGTTGTAAGTAGTTTGTAGTGCTGTAGAGCTTGCAGAGATTTCAAAATGCCACCATGGCAGAAACCTTCAGTGTTAGTTGTCTTGTGGTTACTTGATTTTGGACAGCCTTTAAATTGCATCTTTGGAGATCTTTACTTATATTTTTCAAGCCATAGTAAGAGAGGTCATGACTGCATTTTGTGTGTGCGGTAACACTCCCAGTATACCTGATCAAGTGCCACATGGCATTGATACTGAGGTTGGTATTTGCTAAAACATCGCCTTCGTAGCAGTGATTCATGGATAATCACACCTTAATAACATATGTTGAGAAATTAAGCACAAGGAATGTTGTTATTGTGGACGGTTTAAGTGCTGTCAGTAGCTTTCTGGACAAATGTGAAGTCTTAGGGAGGGTTTGGAACAGAATAATATAAACTGTAAAAATCCAGGTTGAACAGAAACTGGGACGAAATTTTAGGCACTTAGGTTGTGTGCCATCTTTAAGCCGCTGCTTTGTCTGAGTAATTTTGAAGATCCGGTTTGACTCTGCTGAGTAATGATGTGATACTCGTTTGAATAGGAAGTGTGTCAGCAGATTGGGCATGTCTTTTATTTTCTGTCACTCGGGCCAGGTGTTACCCTGCAAGACTAATTCGTCGTAGCGGTGGGAGTGGCACAAAACCTGGAGGTGAAGGTGCGTGGTTTGTAGTTTAACTGTGGAACGTTTGACCTCTGATGCTCTGCGTATGTTGACATGGAGCCGTCGAGCAGTAACTAAAGCTAGAGACTAACGTCGGGCTGAGCCAGAGTTTGAGCCGCTCTCAGTCTTTCGAGCTGCATTCGATCTGGTCGTTGAACTAGGCTGATTATAGGTTGCTTTTCTGTTCCCCTAGGCCGTAAGAGGCCCCGAGTGCATCGTCCGCAGACCCCCGCCTTTGAGGGGCAGGACGTCCCGCCTCTGGAGCTCCCCCAATCGTCCGACGACATGCTGGTGCCGGCGACTCACGTCCTCACGGCGGCCTCCATCTACGAAGTGCTGCGCAACTTCAGCACGGTGCTGCGCCTCTCTCCGTTCCGCTTCGAGGACTTCTGCGCCGCACTGTCGGGCCAGGAACAGTGCACCCTGCTGGCTGAGACACACATCTCGCTGCTTAAGGCCATCCTGCGCGAAGAGGACTCGTCCAACACGTGTTTCGGGCCGTCGGACCTGAAGGACAGCGTCAACTCCACGCTCTACTTCATGGACGGAATGACCTGGCCCGCGGTGGTACGGGCCTACTGCGAGAGCGACCCCGAATACCAGCACATCCTGAGCGCCCAGGACCATGAGGAGTACCCCTACGAACCGCTCGAGAGCAAGGTCAAAGGTGTGTGACATTATAAAGCGCACGTTATGTAACGTTTTATACGTGTTATGCGTTACCGGTGCTGGTCCTGTCCCTGCAGTTCTACAGTTCCTGGTGGATCAGTTCTTGGCCACTAACATAGCGCGGGAGGAGCTGATGTCGGAGGGTGTGGTGACATACGACGACCACTGCCGCGTGTGCCATCACCTGGGAGACCTGCTGTGCTGCGAGACCTGCTCCGCCGTCTACCACCTGGAGTGCGTGAAGCCCCCGCTGCTCGAGGTGCCCGAGGAGGAGTGGCAGTGCGAGGTGTGCGTGGCGCACCGGGTGCCGGGCGTCTGGGACAGCGTGACGGAGAGCCAGAAGACTCGGCCATACATTAGGCACGAGCCGGTCGGGTTCGACCGTCACAGCAGGAAGTATTGGTTCCTCAATCGTAGGATCATCGTGTAAGTCCTGGCGCGAAAAATAGCGTAAGGGTAAGATCGTAGGGCAAACCGGCGACCCTAAACCTATGTGCCGCGTCCTTTTCAGCGAGGAGGACGGCGAGCACAAGGACAAGACGATCTGGTATTACAGTACCAAGGTGCAGCTGGCAGCGCTCCTGAGCGTCTTGGACAAGGTGTACTGGGAGAGGCAGCTGTGCTCCGCGCTGGAGGAGCTGCGGGACGAGATCCACGCGCTCATGGACATCACGGACGAGCTGACCAGCAAGGCCTGCAGCAATAACAAGAGCTATCTCGCTGCAGCTAATGGTGAGGACATGCTTTAGTTTCTAATTTGTCTAATTTGCTCTTACTGCAGTGTTTGTACTTCATCCTTAAAACAGTGCTGCTTACCTCTAGTAGAGTGGGCGGAGCTTTTATTGTTTACCAGCAGGGGGAGCGGAGGGACACCAGAACCAGAGCACCGCGTGCCCATGTGGTTCAGCGCGTTCGTTCGCATGGACTTAATAATCTGATAATAATTTGTCAGTAACCAGATAATAATCTCACTGAAAGATGCGACGTAAGCTTCAAACCTTTCATATTAAATAGTCAAATCCAAATCCTGCGTTTCAGAGTCTCCACGAAAGTGTTCGGTAGGTGTTTCGCTACCTTTAATTCCAGGGTTGCCAGATCCCACTAGCAAAACCCCCACAGGGCAAAGGATGAAGACCCCAAATAGAGTCTTTAGAATAAGCAGACCTGGCAACCATAGTGGTTACTTTTGCAGAGTTGAGGGCTCTCGCTTATGAGTGTAGGCACAAAACGGAAGACTTTTTTTAAATTTATTTTTTAATATTTTTGTGACAGAAACATTAAAACAAAAGAATGACACCAGGACAAGTAAAGGACAAAACAATGACTAGAATAATATAAACAAATCCCATTTATACATTAAATAGAACTCTCACTCAGACACTAACATCATTTAAGCAAAAAAAAATAAAAAACCATAAATACAAAACAAATCCCAAAATAAAAATAAATGAATATAATAAAAAGAAAATTGTATTTTAAAAAGAAAAAGAGAGAGAGAGAAAAGAAAAAACAAACTCCTCTTGGCTCATAGAATGCAGCTTTTTTGGGCTCTCGGGACTCGTTTCCTCCACGTGATCTTATCTCGGTCCTTAAAGTGTCTTCAGAACCCAAAACTAGATCTTTTTCAGCCGCCCCAGAAAAGGAGCCAAGACATGTTTGAGTTCCCCTGTAATCTGCTCTCAGGTGTGATTCGTGGATGCCCTTACTGCACTGACCGGCACAGGAGAGCCTAACAAACAAACGATGTTTTTAATCCTTTAAGAGTTCGTTCAGACTAACCCCTTTCGAACTGGTCGAGACGTGCTTTTCTCTCCGCTCTTGCTCTCAGAGGAGATCCTGGAGCGCGTGAGGGCCAAACAGGAGCAAGAGATGGAGGAGGTCAAGAAGAAAGCGGCCGAGGAGATGGAGCGATCCAAGCAGGATGGAGCGTCCACATCCGGGCAGGACTCGGAAACACCGACGGAAGCGGTTCTGCAGACTCGAACGGACGCCGATGAGACTGCCCATGCAGGTCACGCCTTCGAATCCGGAGAAAGACGAGGTCCTGTCGGCTTGTTTTGAAGCTGATTTTTTTTTAATGATTATAATCGTAATTAGGGCGTTCGCTCATCATCGGTCTGTCTTTACTCCGTAGATGAGGACCCAGGGGCGTGGGGGTCCTCTGTGTCTCCGCTGCCAGAGTCTTCTGATGGGTCAGGCCCGCCCAATGAGACTCACCGAGGGAGTGATCTGGAGGAGTCGCCCAAAATGACAGGTTGCTGCTTGTGTGCTCGCTGTGCATTGTAATGCGTGTGTGTGTGTGTGTGTGTGTGTGTGTGTGTGTGTGTGTGTGTGTGTGTGTTGGGTGTATATATATATATATATATATATATATATATATATATTATATATATATCTATATATATATATATATATATATATATATATATATATATAATGTGTGTATGTGTATATGTATATGAATATGTGTATATATATATAAAAAACTTGACCTGTCTAAATATTTATGATTCTAAAAAGCTACAAAAAAAGTCTTAGCAAGGGGAGCAAAAGTATGTTAAACATTGATGACAGTTTTCCTGCACCTTCCTTTTACTCCACAGGTAAGTCCTCAGTTTCGGGGACACAGGTTGAGGACACGTCCCCCTCCCCACATGCCCCCCAGGCTAGTGATGAGAACAGCAGAGGCAGTCTGAAAGGAGATGATCCGGACGCCGCAGACAAAATCTCCATCTCCAGCCTGGATGAAAAAGGTGAGGAGCCTGAACTTGGCAGCGAAAAAAACAGAGAAGACATTCAAACAGTGTTAGCATCTCATAATAATAATAATAATAATAATAATAATAATAAGTTAATAATAATAAGTTATGCAAGAGCGTGACACCATCTATAGATTTACACAGTCTGTAATTACACATCAAGTTCAAGCTTTTACTGAAATATCATTTAATATTCATTACTAATGATATCACTATCATTTTTATTAACGTCCTCCTGTTTTATAAGTGAGTAAAGCAGCTCTGGTTCCGAGGAGGAGAGGGAACGCTGCGTTCTTTGACTGCCAGTGTAGCATTAATAATAATAATAATATTAATGATAAATTCAGCAGCTGTTTTCTCCTCATAAACCAGCTTCAGCGTCTGCATACTTTCAGGTGAAGAGACTCCAGCGGGACTGCGTGGAACCCCGGCGGCGACCCGCATGGTGACGCGCCTGCGCAACCCAGACAGCAAACTGAGTCTGCAGAAGAGCCAGCAGGTGGCGTCATTGCTCCACGAGGTCACTAAGGAGTACAAGGACGGGAAAGAGGTGAGAGCACTCGCCCATTCACAGACCTATGATAACGACTTCTGCTTTGTTTCAGAGCTGAAAAGGGGTTTTAACGTTTCTTGTCTGAATAATAATAATAATAGGAAAATGATAATTATTTTTGTTTATTTCACAGATTTTTACAGTAAAAACAAAAACGTCCCGTGACGCTTCAGAACCTCTGTTTCTGTGCACATTTTTAATTGCAGGATTTTGAAGTCCAAATGTATAAAAGTACAAAAATAAGTCATAAGTCTGTAGTAATAGATCAGAAACAGAAACGACGTAAATATTAAAAGATAAATAATTCAATTCAAAATATTCAATGGGCGTTCTTTAGTCTGATCCACGGTCCCTTTAGGATCTTCAGTCCTCTGTGGGAAACTCCTTAGCTATAAATAAATAAAAATAAATAAACACCTGGTTTGAAGGCCGAGTGCTGTGGCGTGTAGTGCTGTGACACAGAGTGAGGAATCGTTTTGGGTGGTTAGCTTAACCGCCCGGTGTTTGTTTTGCGTTCTTTTCTCAACTTGGGATTTCCCTCCTGAACAGATCCTGGTGCTGAACCAGCTGGGAGAAGCCGCCCGTCTGAACCCGCGCAGCGCCAAGGACACGGTCGCGAAGGGTCCTCTGGCTTCCCTGTTCCGTCTGGGTCAGGAAGGCAGGTTCCGCGTTTACCAGAACCAGTACAGCACCAACACCCTGGCTCTGAACAAGCACCAGCACCGAGAGGACCACGACAAGCGCAGGCACCTCTCGCACAAGTTCTGCCTGACCGCAGCCGGGGACTTCAAATGGAACGGGGCGGTGTACGGCTCCAAGGTCCTGACCGTCACCACGCTGAGGCTCACCATCATCCAGCTGGAAAACAACATCCCGGCACCCTTCCTGCACCCCAACTGGGACT
Source organism: Ancistrus triradiatus (assembly GCA_025084515.1). NCBI lineage: Eukaryota > Metazoa > Chordata > Actinopteri > Siluriformes > Loricariidae > Ancistrus > Ancistrus triradiatus. The sequence continues at coordinate 518,591 of JAJAGP010000024.1, forward strand.
CCCATCGGTACGGGCGCGCCTCAAGGAGTCTCCGTTTTATACCTTAATGGCACCTTAATTTTGTCAGTAATCCGATTTTAAATGCGCTTGAGTAATCAGATGGTGTTAAACCTCCAGGTTTACATGACTGAGTCAATAATTAGATTTCTACTTTGCAACCAACCAATAATCTCACAAAGATGTGACGTAAACGTCAATTTTTTATATTAATTAGTCAAATTCTTAATTTTCTCGAGTATATACTGCGTTTCAGAGTATATATCACTGTGTTTTATATAGATCACGGATAATTCTGGGGTTGCCAGATCTTGGGAGAAAAAAATTGCACAGGTCAATGGATAAACATCCCAAATAAACCCCAAGTCCTTAGAATAAGTGGGCTTGGCAACCGTAGCGGTCACAGCGTTTAGGTCCCATGCTTATGGTAACTGTCGGCACAAAACTGAAGACTTTTAACAAATCCCGCTGTGTTCGATAGCCGCTTTGCTGTCTTTAATTTCGTGGCGCGCTTAATTCCGGGGTTGCCAGATCCAGCGAGTGGGGGGGGGGTAAGTCAATGGGAAAATCAATGGGAAAAGATACCAAACAAAGCAAAGCCTTTAGAATGCATTCTGAAAATGCTGTGGGTTTTTTCCCCATAATGGACGAAAGAAATGTGCCATTTATTTAGGTATGTAGAATGTTTTTAGATTTCAACTTCAAAAGTAATCATTTCTACTTGAGAGTTTTTTCTTCCCATTTAAACCTATTATAAGTAAAAATGCTTACCGTGGCTTAATATAGTAAAAGCGAAGACCTAATTAAACCAAATTTCACTGATAAACAAATACAATAGACATAAATAATCTACTGCTGAAATGATGAATGAGATTAGTGATCATGTGATTCCTCTGTAATAATAATAATAATACGTTTTTTACTACTGGATCCATTCAGACGTGTTTTCCGTTCTTCTGCGTCTCCTCTCAGGGCGAACTGGAGCAGGGCCGTGCAGATGTGCAGCAAGGCGCGGGAGTTTGCCTTGGCATTGGCCATCCTGGAATGTGCCATCAAACCCGTGGCCTTCCTGCCCATTTGGAAGGACTCGCTGGGACACACTCGGTAAGTCGCCAACAACCTACGAAATTCAGACCCCACCGGCCTTCGGATTCATTCCGGAAAATATCGAGACCTCTGTTTTTCTCCCCCTCTTATTTTCCTTTCCCGGCTGCATTAGGTTTCGTTTAATCACGTTAGCCCTCCGTGCCGCACCAGGACCTCACGCCGGGCATCAAAGGGCCGGTTTGTGTCGTAAGCTAATATTTTCCCCGAGCGCCCCCTCAAATCTGGGCAGTGCTTTCCGGGCCTGATCCCCTGGTCCCAGACTGCTACACGAGCTCTCGTGTTTTCGTCCGCAGGCCCGCCGTGAGGTGTTTAAAGTGGTGTTGGGACTGGACGCGTTCCAGTGCAAACCCAGGAGTTTCTCCAGTGGCTCTTTCATCCCACTGTGACCGTGTGTGTTTGCCGTGGAGAACGTGGGTTGGTGGGCTGAGGCCGGGTTCATTTGTGATGGTGTGTGTGTGTGTGTGTGTGTGTGTGTGTGTGTGTAGGCTGCACCGTATTACAGCCATTGAGCGGGAGGAGAAGGAGAAGGTGAGGAAGAGGGAGAAGAAGCTGGAGGAAGAGGAGACCCTGCAGCAGGCCACCTGGGTCAAATACACCTTCCGTGTTAAACATCAGGTGAGAGAGCAGGGGCACACCGGTGTAAAACAAAACAAAGATTTCATAAAGAAGTTGTCCGAACTAAGATCTGCTCTTGTTCTTGTAACCCTTTTGTTCCATTATTCTTACTCCCACTTTTCGTTCCGTCTTTCTTTTGTTGCCTTTTCGTCTGGATTAATGGATGGCTTTATATACACGCAGTGGAAAGTCTGAGTCGAGTCATGAGTCTGTAGCGTGATAGTCTTGGGCCGAATCTTGAGTCTGAGTAGCATGGGAGTCTGAGCCGAGTCTCGAACCAGTTGCACGCGGGTCCAAGTCGAGTTGAAAGTCTGTAGCGTGAGAGACTTGGGTTGAGTCTTGGGGTCTGTATCAAGTCCGGGTTGAGTTTTGACAGTTGCAACAGTCGTGAGTCGATTTTTGAGTCTGTAGGAAGTCTGAGTCGAGTCTTGAGTCTTTAGCGCCGGTCTGAGTCGAGTCTTGAATTTGTAGTGTGATAGTCTTGGACCAAGTCTTTTAGTCTTGTGTTGAGTCTGGAGTCTGTAGTTTACAAGCCCAGGCCAAATTGAAAGTCTGTAGGAAGCTTTGGAGTCGAGTCTTGTGTCTGTTGGACTAGTCTTCAGTTGAGTCTCAAGCCTGTTGTAAGATTCTGGGTCAAGTCTCGAGTCTGTTCCAAGTCTGAGTTGAGTCTTGACCATGTCCCATAAGCCTAAGTCGAGTCTTGTGTCTTTAGCGAGAGTCTCTGGCGAGTCTTGTGCCTGTAGCGAGAGTCTGGGGCGAGTCTTGACCCTGTCCCATCAGTCTGAGTCGAGTCTCCAGTCTGTAGCGTGATAAATAACCGCAGCAGATACTCAATTAATACTCAGTTTTTATATTGATATATTTATGCACATATTTAGCCAAAACATGTCTCTCGCTCTCTCTGTGTTTAATGATGCAGCTCCCTTTGATTTCGGAGCTCCAGTGGAAGCAGCAAATGTAACATCAAGTGCATCCAGTGCATTCGGTTTTGGTCAGACTGTACCTTTAATCTTCTGGCATGTTTGCAATGCCAGCATTGCCCACATGTTTTACAAATCACCCTTTCCTGGCATAATTACAACCTTCTCCTTCAGGGGTGTGTGTGTGTGTGTTAGAGAGTGTTTCCTCGGGTTATGTGGTCTTAACACTCTTCAAAGGTGCTTGGTGTAAGCCTTTGAAAATTTCCACAGAAACCAGTTCTGAACGAGATTTTGCACAGATCCATTAAATAAAGTTCCAGTAATAAACTCAGTAACATTTATGACGTGTGAAATGTTTGATCTGAAGGTTTGGAAGCAGAAAGGTGAGGAGTACAGAGTGACCGGATACGGCGGCTGGAGCTGGACCAGTAAGACTCGAGTCTATCGCTTCGAACCCAGGCTGCCCGGCAACACCAACGCCAACTACCGCCAAGAGCTGGAAGGTAGGTCTTTTTTTGTTCCGGCTTTAGCTCGGTAAGTCTTTCAGCTCGAGCGGTAGATTTAGATCCGTCTCCCGTCCTCTGTGCACAGCCGCCAGAGCGGAGAAGAACAGCGCGGATTCGGACCGACCGAAACCCGAAAAGACAGAGGGAAGCACAGCTGAGGAAGAAGAGGGTGACCTGAAGCCTGATGAAGAGAAAGAAGAGAGCAGGAAGGAGGAAGGGGGGATGGAGACTGAAGCTCCTCAGCCAGAGGAGGGAAAAGGTGCCTGCATTTTTATACTGAACCTCTGAGTCGAATTTTGTTCTCTGAGTTTGTTGCTTGCAAGTCCGTAGCCTGAGTCTGAGTCGAGTCTCGAGTCTTAAGCACCAGTCTGAATTGAGTCTCGAGCCTGTTGGCAGTGTCTGAGTCGTGTCTTGAGATTGTAGTGTCAGACTCCAAGTTAGGTCTCAGGTCTTTAGCATCCGAGTCATTCTGAGTTGAGTCTCTGGCGTGCAGTATTAAACCTAAAGCCTTATTAAACACTCTTACAGCGTCTGCTGAGATTAAAGACCCGGCGAGCTCAGGTCAGGACCCGGTCAAGCAGGAAGAGGGTCGGGTCGAACCAGAGCGGCGACCTTTCAACTACGACGTGGTCGACGTGAGCGAGGGCTTCCTGCTGCGCACGGCCTACAAGCAGAAGGTCCAAGCAGCCAAGCTGGACGAGCTGCTCGAGCACCGGGTCAAGCAACAGGCCATGGGGGGCGTGCAGATAAAGTCCGCCATGTCTACCAATCCCAAGGTCGTGATCCAGAGGCTCAAGTTTAAAATGGAGCCGCACGGAGGGGTGGCGACCATACAGCCCGAGGACAAACCCGAGCTCAAGCCTCAGGTCAAGAATGGGGAGCAGAAAACGAAAACGAACGCGAATCCGCCGGAGCTGAATGATGGGGGAGGGAACGGGCGTGAGCACAAAGACACGTCCCCGAAGCGTCCGAATTCCGTACAGGTGAACGGACGGGAGGATCCGGTTTCAAACGAGTTCCTCGTGAAGGACGCCTCTTTGAATCAGGTCAGCGACCTGGCGTTGGACGGGAATAAGAAGGCCCTGTCGCTCAAGGACGCCCTGAAACCTTTGCTGAACGGGAGCTCGGGTCTGGACGGGGACACGGAGAGCATAAACAGGACGGACGTCGGCGGGGGGAAACCAGAATACCTCCCCCCGCAGAAAGTACCTCGTCTCGGGGACACGGTTGAGGATCTGGCCCTGTCCTCGCCGACCATCCCCAAAGTGGAGCTCAAACTGGACGGGGCTGACAAAGCGTCCCAGAGGACCATCGTCCCCTCTCCTGTGCTCTCGGCGGAGGAATCAAGCCTCAGCAACGATTCGGCCGAGAACGTGACCACGCCCGGCGCCGCAGAGCCGAAGGCCAACGAAACGAACCCCGCCGTCCCCCATCCGCCGAGAGAGAGCTCGTCTCAAAAGCAGGCCGACTTGAAAACAGCATCCAAGCTCCGGTCCACACGGGACCGCGTTCAGCTGGTTCGGTTTTCCCGCGCCAAGAAGCCGCGGTCGGAAACGGCTCTGCCTTCCTATCGCAAGTTCGTGACCAAGAGCTGCAAGAAGAGCATCTTCGTCCTGCCCGGCGACGAGCTCAAGAAGCTGGCGCGCAGAGGCGGGTTTAAGGAGGTGCCGGTGTTCAGCTACAACGCCAAGCCTGCCCAGGACGTCTGGCCGTACCCGTCTCCCAGACCCACGTTCAGCATCACATGGCGGTGAGTCACCCTGGCTTTGCCTAACCGCGATCGTTGCGTAAGCTCGTCCGGGTCGTCGTGTCTTTTCAGGGTAAACGTTTGGGGTACTAGTTTCAGAACCAGTCCCAAAATTCTAAGACGACACAGAATCAGTTCCTACCAACGCATTGTACGCCCCAGATACACGCGATTAGCGCAATAATCAGTCCGTATTAAGGAGCCTCCCATAGACACAGTCGCTGCTATACGTCGACTCGTCCGCCATATTGGTCCAGGCAAGACCGACTTGTAAACAAATACAAGCCTACAGAGGAGCTGCATTTTTTTCTGGTTGAAATGCACAATCATTTAATTCTTCTCATTATTTCTCCACCGATTTGAACAAGTCGTTTTTATATTCAAGGCTTTTGATCTACGTGGAGTACAAAATAAGATTGTCGATAGAGAGGAGTGAGGAATAAACTCACGTTATTCCTGTGTGGAAACGTCCCTTTATGATGAAATGTGTAAAGGTTTTTTATGTTGTGGAAATGTCCTCATTATTTGAGATTTTATTTTGCACCCGGTCAGAACTCAAAAAAATCTAAATTGTGCAGCTTTACGTTCTTATAATTGACCATCGTTGACAAAAATAACGAAATCAGCAAATAAAAATGAGGGGCGCGGGCTGCGTTCTTTGTTACAACAGTGAAATGATACAGATAAACTCAATCAGTATAGAGTTCAGAACAGCATGTTATTAGAATATAAATACAATAAGATGTCTAATAAATAATTAATGAAATAATAGATTAACAATCGTATGGTATTTATAGTAGTATATAAATAGTGAATACTATGTCATACAACTGTTATTACTTTTTATACTACATTTATTATTATTTATTAGTAGAATCGGGCACGTTTATTCCAGCACAATCTATGGATAGTTGTGAGAGGTTGCCTGGACCAATATGGCGACGACGTCGACGCACGACACTTGGGAAACCAAACTTCTCTCAGTTCCTGCTGATGGTGAATAATCTCGACTGCTGGAACCATGAACTCTGCGATTCCTTTCCTATTCGTGTTTTTCCTGCCTGCAAGTTCCGCGTGTTACGTATCGGTCGCGGTTCACAAACGAGGTCCTGTTCGGCGAGTGCGTCACCGCAGCAGGAGCTCTGAAAGGAGGCTTGACTTCTTTTCGTAGACCTCGACTCTAAGACGTTACTCATCCCCGTGACCTGTGTGGATCCTTTTTTCCTTCCTTTTCTATTTTCTCGGTCTGTTCCAATAAATCAGTGCAACATTTTCAGCGGTCCAAAGCAAACAAACAGGCTGTTAGGGCAGCGTCTGGTTCGAGGCGGAATCAAAATAAAGTGTTTCCATGCCCAGAGTTGCAGAAGATGCGCAAGATCCTCCGCCGGTTGTAATACGTGCCTGTGTTAGAGGTTGAAATCGGGTCTGGTTTTGGTTCAGGTATCGGCTCCAGACGGTGAATTCGTTAGCCGGGGTAAGCCTGCTGCTGCGTTTGCTCTGGGCGTGTCTGCGCTGGGACGACATGGCCGTGAAACCTTCGTCTAACGCGGGCACGACGCGCACGGAGACCTCGGAGACGGACATCATCACCACGGAGATAATCAAGCGCAGGGACGTGGGGCCATACGGGATCCGATCGGAGTACTGTATAAGGAAGATCATCTGTCCCATCGGGGTCCCGGAGACACCTAGAGGTGAGAATCCTAGTGCGTTTAAATGAGCAGGCGTGATGACCGGATGGCGTTCCGATACGTATTTTTGTCTTACGACAGAGACCTGTACGCCGCAGAGGAAAGGCCTGCGCTCCAGCGCTCTGCGGCCCAAACCGCCCGAGCCCAGCAAGCAGGACGGTCCCATCATCATCGAGACCTGGGTGCCCGAAGAGGAGCTGTTCTTATGGGAGATCCGAGCGTTTGCGGATCGGTACGCGAATCGATACGCCCTAAGACGTCCTCGGTCCTTCCTGAGAGATTCCTAGACCTTTTTTCTTTCTCTCTATTCAGGGCAGAGAAGGAGAAAGCCCAGGTGGCAGAGCAGGCCCGAGTGAGCGCCCGGAGGAAAGCCATGGAGCTTCAGCAGCAGGTAGGACGACGCCCATATTTCCCATAAGGAATTAATGTAAATTGAACGAATGGGTTCCAGATCCCCAGAAAATCCCCCCTGTATAAGGCTTCATCAGCTTTAATGGACCTGTATTTTAGATTTATTTGCACTAAGAATGCTGTACTGTAGATGTAGAAATAAATAAAAGCGCAATAAACAGAGCTATTGTGATTTATATTGTGTGTAAATATTGATAAGAATCGATTTTTTTCGAATCGAGTTTATCGGAGTAGGATTCTCTCATCCTGTCTCTCATTCCAGAAACGCCAGGAGCAGAAGCTAGCCAGCGCGTCGTCTACTTCCACCCCCTCGTCCACCCCCAGCACCCCCAAAACCACGGTAACCCTCACCAACCAGGTGGCGTCAGGAACCAAAGTGGTACTGGCCACTAAGATGGGCACGCCGGTCACATTCCAGCAAAACAAGAATTTCCAGCAAACGTTTGCAACCTGGGTCCAAGGTCAAGGTAAAGTGTGTGTGTGTGTGTGTGTGTGTGTGTGGTCATCATTTTGCCGTAATGCCAGGGTTTCACCGGACCCACAGAATAACGAAATTAAGTTTAGATCTTAAAATAAATGAAGATTTGATTTGCTGTGACAAACAAAACTAATTCAGGTATCCCCCGATTTTTGATGGGGATACGTTCGGACAAGTCCATCGTAGGCTTAATCTATACTGTGTATATCGTAGGGGATATTAAGGATGTCACGATACGATTATATCACGATACATTGCCGATATTCTACTGAAAATATAAAAGTACCTTACGAGTCGTCTTAATAAATCACACTGAAGCAGGCAAAACTGCGCCATCTACAGGAGCGGAGACCGTAGTTTACACCCCATTTAAAATGGTTTTTCCTTCCTTTAAAATGTCAATATTTTGAGCTGAAATCGATGTAGTATAACACGCAAATAAATGTCGCGATATATTGCCGTATCAAACAATTTTTCCCAGCCCAGGCCTGATATATCATGGCGTAGCTACGAAACCCTTATGTTAACCTACAGTCGGGCAAAAACATGAATGTAAAACTCTCAAATATCTGGTGTAATTTATTGAATAATGCAAAATTCAGAATGCAGTCTCTGTGGAATGTTTTCCACTCTCAAACGGGGTACATTTGAGGCACCTTGGGTTCCATTTTGTGGGCGTATGATAGCCCGTGAGCAAGCAAGACGTCTTTTATCAGCATAGAAGTGTGACCAGTCGGTCTTGGTCTCCGTTTCAATGTGTTGAAACCCTGGCATGCATCCTCAGATGAGATTCACTTCAGACAGGGGTGGGCGATGTGTTAAAAATATTGTATCGCGATATTTATTCCGATACCGTCTGTCAGAATGATATACATCGCGACGTGCCATAATGCCACCTTGTCGCCCACCCCTGGATTCCCATCGTGTGCCGTGCCGTGATGGTCTGATTGTGGTCTTCCAAGTTTGCGTTTCAGACCCTTGTTTATTCCGACGTCCCTCATCTCACCCCTGCTTAGCGAGGCCTTGCATGCGGACCCTCGACTGACGCCCGGCTGCTTTTGTGCTTCTTTTTGTGTTGAATCTCTGGGCCTTATTCAATCAATAAGCAATCCAAAGCCATGATCGGTAACCAGTCGCAGGAGTCGGTCGGTGCTCCTGAGCTGGTGCGGATGTTGATCGAATATGAGCCTCGTTCTCTCACCCTGTAATCCCACCCCCTTTGATCTCCACCAATGCTGTTAAACTGAACGCATTCTGTACGGCAGTGTCCAGCAGCACTGTCACCACGGTCTCCACGACGACGGGCCAGACGTTCCAGATCTCGGGCAGTCCCGTGTCTGTGGCTGGCAAAGTCATCCCGATTCCTGCCAACAGCAAGATCGTGACGCTCAGCGTGCCCGCCACGCAAGGAGGTACCGCTGCCGGTCGTTACTGCTAAGGCTACTGACTGAAACTGATCTTACTAACCCGTACCGGATCTAAACCAGTGCTGCTCACCTCGCTTAGACCCGTGCTCGGAAACGTACGGATGTTTTAAGGGCCTTCACGTTATGCGTATCTTCCTAAATTTAACACCAGTGATCCCACAAACCCAGTCGCAAGTAAAGCTGTTTTGTCCAAAGCTGTATAAATATAATACAATAATATAAAATAACTCATTTATGCTGTTATTTTGTTGTGCGTTAACTGACTGGTATCGACGTAACCTTGCTCCTGTCATGAATAGCGATCGATGTCATGTTTAAGAAAGAAAACACTTTAGGAAGCACTCGGCGGGCATCAAATTGGCATCTCAGGAGATGTTATGTCATATTTTATGGCAGTTCTAACTTCTTTAACTCAGGTAAAACCTGTGTGCTCTCCGGTGTTCTTTTGTACATCAAGCCAATAAAGCTAATAGGATCAAGACTGCCCCTTTGTAGCCACGATTATACCTTCGCTTATTATCTGCGTTGACTTTTCCTTAAAGTCCTCTCTGTTACTGGATAAACCCGGCTCCTTCTCGGCGAGGGTGTGTTTGGTTAAAAAGCAGGAGGGAGTGCGAGTGTGTGACCCAGAAATGGAGAGCTTGTAACACACAGCGTGTGTTTTTCCAGCCCCGGCCTGTTTCAGGTGGCGGTGTTTGTTCTGGAGAAACCGAAGGAAATCAGCATGAAAACGTGTTTCCCCTCCGCCAAAGAGTCTGGTGCAGGTAGCCCAGGCCGGCCGCATACAGAGTTTCCTTCTGCTCTGTCCGCGCCCGTGTCACTTAGCACCTCGTTGGACCCGCCGTCCGTCCGCAGGGTGGCCGTTTGATGTCGAGGCGGCGGCGAACCCCACCTCTGCGGGTGGAAGAGGTTTTTGATGTCTGTCGATTCTCGGCCGATGGGCCGCGGTTATGTTTAAACCCTAAATAAAGAGGCGATGAAAGGGCGCCGCTGGTGCTTTTAAGCGCCTTTCCGTTTGATTGGCTCGTGTTTGCTTGTTCAGATAAAACGTGCCCAAACGTTTGCGCGCCCAAAAACATCCCCGCCTCGCCTCTGAAGGTACCTGTTTACCTGCCCTGGCTGTTTATCGAGGCGACCATCAAAAGCGTCCGACATACAAAAAACCCTTTGAGCTGTAACGTATGGAGGTTAAAACACTACGTCGAGCTGCAGGGGTGGCTTCGTTCCCCAGGGCTCTACGGGGAAGTCCTTGATGGGCAGCACGGGTTCGTAACTTGAAATAGACTATTCGTTAAAAAAAGTAATAATTGGAGACAGACCAAAGATTACTCAGATCCGTCAAATGGTATTCGTTACCCTGCCTGGCCGGCTAGAGAGACATGTTTTTGTTGGGGTGTAATGATGTATCGTGACAGGATGCGGAAATGGAACCGTCTCTAATCGTCCAATTGATTTAGACGCAATTCCAGTTTTGAACACTAGATGGCGTATCGTGTTCTCAGTGAGAATCCTCATTCCTTTTAATCGCAGCGACTAAAGTTTCAAATGTGTTTCAATTTTATACAAGGAAAGCACCCCATTTTGAATTGTTATTCTTCAGAAATAAAAAGCAATGCTCCCCCCGGTTATTTATATATAAGATGAGTGAAGAGAATGCCTTTACTGTAGAAATTAGGATTGCTGCTCCAGAACAGTGCAAATCTACACAGAAACAGAACAAGACACACACGCCTAGTTTAACACCCAAAGACTTTGCACTTCAAGATTAGAATTGCATAGATAGAATATCAAGAAATATTGACATAGCCCACTGATTTCTAGTCATTTCTTTGAACTCCAAGGGAGTCGAGTTTAGTCTTTCAAAAACAAAAGTCTTTGTTTAAGCTACAGAAATAATGTTTTTTCATGAGAAAATCGAATCGTGAGCAGAATGCATCGTTACGCTCCTAGTTGTAGGTGCGATTAAGGATCGTGAGCGTAAGTAACGATGCTTTAACAAGAGCGTCTCCGTCGCTGCGTTTCAGGCATGCAGCAGAAGGTGGTCGGCATCATTCCATCCAGCGCCGCCGGCAACAAGCAAACCATCACCGCCCTGCAGCCCAACACGGCCACCATCAACATCACGCCAAAGACGCAGGTACACGCGCGCACACACACACAGACAGCCCCCACCAGCGACACTTAGGATTTCTGATCTGAGCTTAGTTTATAACAGCTTAGAGATGGAGAAATCCAAAAAAAGGAGAAAACAATGAGAGATTGGCAAGAAGTGGCAGCTCAGTGGGCACAGCGTTCTCTAACAGGAACCGGAAGTCAAAGCCTTATCCCTCTGGATCAGTTCAAACCCTGGCTCTCGACCGAGTAGTGTAGGGTTTGTTATTGGCTTATACGCTCCAGCTTTTATCATATTTCTCCATATTATTTCACTTTTTCTAAAATGTTAGAATTATTATATCTTTAAATGTTCTCTCTCTGTGTCAATGTTTGTTTAGTTTCTGTGTGTTTACGCAATTCCTATGAACTTATTAGACAACGTAAGTTCATTCCAAGCAGGTCGGGTCCATTTTTGAGTCTTGTTCCTCCCAAGCTTTCTTCCTTATAATGTTTAGGGATTTTCCTTGCCACTGCCGCCCTAAGCTTACTCCATTTAAACTTAAGCTTTCTTCTCCGATGTGTCCTGGCCTCTTTTCTCACTTCTTCCATCTCTACCTAATAATGAATCTACGATTGTTGGCTCTGTTAGGTGATCTCGACCGGAGGCCAGTTAACCCCGGCCATGACGATCTTACAGGCTCCCGCTCAGCAAGGAGCCGCTCTGGGGAAAACCATCCTCAGGACTCCCATCGTGGTTCAGCAAGGTCAGCGTCTTTGCTTTCCTTTATTGTTTTTTGTATTTGTGTTGTTGGTTTTGTTTTTAAGAGCGATAAAACGTTTGGTGCAACCAGAGACGGTGCATTTGCAGCTTAAATAAGTGTTCAGCAATATTCAGTCTCGTTTATTGTTATTATTTATCAGTTCCAAGACATCAGAGACTCAGCCTGCTGTCTAATTATTGGCCATTAAGAAACCATATCGGTCGACCACTAATCCTGTGCAATTCCCTGGTCATCTTCAGCAGACGGAACATCATAAATTAACTTAAAAAAAAGTTAATTTATGTAGCATCCGTGCGATTTATTGAATATACCAAATCTCGTTTTCCCTGACTATTGTGAACTTTTTAACAAATTGCCTCCCATTTATTTCCATATTCGTGCTGCTGCTTACACTCCGGGCAGCCCAGAAATAAACTCTGTATCTGTGCTCCCCTTTTACCCTCAGGTCAAGCCGGAAAGGTGATCATACAGGGACAGCCTGGCACCCCAGGCAGCCCAGCCAACAGCGCCAAGGTCGGAGCAAGCCCTCAGGTGCCAGCCAGCACCAGAGTGAATCAGGGTCCGGTCAAGCTCACTCTGGGCCAACTCACGCAGCTCAGTCAGGTGAGTCAGACACCCCGGGGTCGGCTACAGATCAGAGGAGACGTAGGGCCGAACATAGGGCGCTGAATAAACAGCATTTCATTCGTCCCTCTTTAAAACGCTGCCAGTTTCCACAGGAGAGGCCGAGGTGAAATTTCCTGGGTCAAATAGTGGGAAAAAGTGACTCAAACAAACATGGGCGGGCATCCCAAAACCCCCCCTGCCCACAACAGGTGTTTCCCAGCGCGGGTGATCCGCGGCGTACGCAGACTTCCCTCCGAACGCTCCGCGCGTCATGTAATAACAATGCGCCGAATGTTTTTGTGGCCGACTCGTGCACTGTGTCAGACTTTTCCGTCGCTTTCAGGTCAGGCTTTCGTCCTCTAATTTTCCTTGACGTGGTTTGTTTTTGTCTCAGAAGCAGCCGGGAGCAGCCGCGGGCAGCCAGCAGGTCAGTATGTGTTTGTTTTGTTCTATATGTTGGTTCTGTCCGGTGGTTCTTGAGGTGTCCCCATAGGTGCGTCCGGTCCCAACCTTTTTGTTTTCCGCAGGCCGGAGGTCAGGGTGTGACGGTAATGGTGCAGGGCCAGGGTCAGACGGCGGGTCAGCTGCAGGCCATTCCGCACGGCGTGACCGTCATCCCGACCGCGGGCCAGCAGCTCATGCAGGCCGTCCTGCCCAACGGTCAGGTCCAGCGCTTCCTGTTCACGCCCAATCCGGCTTCCGCCACGCTGGTGACCTCCGCTGCACCTACGGGTCAAACCCAGGCTCCCACCAAGACGCCCGCACCTTCCCCTGCCCAGCCGGTCCAGGCCGGCGCTCTCGCTCCTCGCACTCCTCCGATGAGCGCCGTCACCCACGCGCCGGTCCAGTCTCCCGCCCCGATTCAGGTCAAAGCCGTAGCGAACCAGCAGCAGCAGCAGCAGCAGACCGTGGCTTTGCCCAGGTTGCAGTTGCACCAGGAGCAGCCGGGCAAAGTGCAGCTGCCCGTCCAGATCAAGCAGCAGCCCGGTGCCAAGCCCCGGCAGGTCCAGAACGTGGTGACTCTGCAGGCGGCCAGCGTCCAGGAGCAGCTCCAGAGGATCCAGCAGCTCCGGCAGCAGCAGCAGCAGAAGAAGCGGCAGCAGCAGGAGGCCAAGAGGGAGCAGCAGCAGCCGGCCATGAGCCAGAGCGACCTCATACAGAAACAGGTGACGTGTAAAGGTTTTTTTTTTTTTTTAATCATTAATCTCAGCCTGTTCTAATTTCTGCATTAAAATCAGCCCGACCAATCAGGGCACGGTCGCCGGGCAGAACAGCTCATAAGAGCATATACAACGAACAACAGGCTGCCTCTGAAAACATGGATATTAAAGAAAAGATCTGGTGCAATAGAACTGAAAGGCTGGAGAATGATGGTGATAAAGCTCACAGGGACTGGATGGAAGCGTCTGATTATTTATCTAAGTTCATGTCCACAAAAAAAGTTTGTGTCTTCATTTAAGTCGTGAAAAGGATGCAATCTGCGAAGGGAAATTAAAGAAAACAAAAGCAAAAGTTTAAAAATCGTAAGTAAGGAGGCCTCGTTGGAAGGTTCATCCTGAGGTAGGTTTTGAGCGAGGGAAGCCCTCCTGGACCAGTTTTTTCCTCTGAGACGGTACGCGCAGTTAATTTCCGCAGCCCAAAACGACTCACCCTTATTATGGGCTGTTCCGCAGGTGGTGATGAAGCACAACGCCGTGATCGAGCTGCTGAAGCAGAAGAAGACCATGACGCCTGCGGAGCGAGAGGAGAATCAGAGGTGAGATCGGAACCTTCGCCAAGGCTCTAACCCACTGTTGCTTTCGTGTCTTTCCCTAAATACCTCGTACCTCACCTTCTCCCTCTGTGTGTCATATTTTCCCCCCGTCCAGTGAGGCGCGGCTGCAGGTCGATGCAGAGGCCCTGGTCTAACCCCAGACCGCTGTCCTCTGTGTGTACGTGTGTTGACGTCTTTTAGCCAAATTTATTTTCCAGGTTTCCCTTTTTTGATGCTATGGGAACTGTACCAGCGGTACGCGATAATAGTCGAGTGTAAGTCGCTCTGTCTAAGGGCGTCTGATGATTAGTTTTGTAGTTCTGTTTTATTTATATGGCAAATTTCACAGAAGAAGCCATTCAAGTGCTTTATGAGAAAAAGAAAGGATTTCAGGAATTAAAACTAGCTATTTAAAGTACAGCCGTACTCGCCATTAATGTGTTCCTGAAGTCGTGTCGAGTGCCGAAGAAATATTTGCCGTAAGGAATAAAGTAACCTGAGATACTGTTACGGACTCCCAGAAAGTCCACACTGATTGAGGAGTTATGTGCATTACTGGTGTTAAACTCCCCTAGATGCGAACCTCCGACTAACGAACTTTCAAAGAGGTGAGCGTGCGTGTGCAACACACTGAAAACGTTGTAAGTGCAGAATTAAAAACTCGCTTCTCTAGTGCTTCACGTAGTTCGCTATTGTTTGCTCGCTCTCATTCATATTCGGTCTTTATCAGTAAGTGTTACCGACTGTTCTGATTGGGCAGAAAGCGGGAGATGAACATTAGAAGCTGGTACACAGAGCTTTATTAAGAAACTGTGTGCAATAACGAAACGAAGACCTGGACATGTGTTTATATATTTTATTTTATAAGACCCCAGTGAACTGTTAACCTGTGGAAAAGCCTTTAAACTAAAATGTCAACCTTTAAACTGAAATGTATCAAGTAAAACACAACAACCAACAAACTGAGCCTTTACTGGAGCAGAAACTGCTGCTACTGATGGTTTTTCTCTCTCTCTGCTTTTCCCGCCGTACGTCGCGTCGAGTCTGGGAATCACGGCTGAACTCTGACCCCCACAGCTGGTGCCCCCTTTCTTTCCCACATGTGGCCTGTGTTGTGAGAGCCGATGGAAAAGTATCTGTCGCACCCCCCCAAAACCCGCCCTGAATAACAAGCCCCCGACTTAAAACAACAAACACGCCCAGGACACTCGCGCGCTCGCTGCATGGTCTGAACCTCGTATAGAGTTACGATAGCCAAATATTTCTTACGCGGCGATGCCGACGCCGTCTCTGATCGTCCGTCCCGCTTTGATCATCGCCGCTCGGCTCCACGGCGCTGACCGGGCTTCCAGTCGGACATGATTAGGACCCAGAGCCTGCTCCTGCTAAATGAGCTGAGCTGAAAGGTCAGCCCTTAAATCGGCCGAGTTACGTACGCACACGTTTCGCTTGCATCACGCCTCGCTGATTCTCTTTGTATGAATTCCAAATGCACTTGATCAGAGATTGGAGCAGGTCCTCGGACCATTTTATTTTTCCCCCTTAATCCCCTCAAGTGTGTTCAGTTTCTCCGGGATAATTCTGTAAAGCAGCAGTATTGATTACTGTAGTTATGTGGATGAATTTAAAGGATCATCAAATAATTGGATGAGGACAAGAGTGGTTATTGTGTTTGGCAACAAGAGAAGGGTTCTCCGGCTCTAAAAACCAAAGAGCAAGTCTGAAGTCTTGGCGTACTCTTCAGCGATATCGCTCTTCTTTCCTTTTTCCTGCTGTTCTTACAAACCTTTTCTTTCGTCCTTCCTTTCTTTATTTTTCTTTCTTTCTGTCTCTGTATGTCTTTCTTCCTTTCTTTCTGTTTTTCCTTTTCTTTCTTTCTTTATAACAGCGACCCCTTATACTGCTCTACTTTTTTCCTTCTGTTCCTACAAACATTTTCTTTCTTTCTTTTTATTTCTTTCTCTTTGTCTGCATTTTTCTTCCTTCCTTCCTTCCTGTCTTTCTTTGGCATCCCCTATGCCACCTAACGATGGACTTTTTGCTCCAACTCCTTTTTTCTTTCTTTGCTTACGTTCTATCTTTTCTCTTTGCTTTTTTGCCTCTTGTTCTTACCTTTGTTTTTTTCTTTTACTTTATTTTTGTCTTTGTTTTGTCTTCCTTCCTCCCTTCCTTCCTTCCTTCCTTCCTATCTTTGTTCGTCCCTTACATAGCCCTACAGTTGACTTTTTGCCCTAACTACTTCTCTTCCCTAACCGTTGCTCACAATTCTATCTGTTCTTACTTTTTCCTTCTGTTCTTACAAACCTTTTCTTCTTTCTTTCTTTCTTTCTTCCTTCCTTCCTTTTTCATTTTGTCTGTCTGTCTTTCCTTATTTCTCTTTCTGTAAGTGACCTCATTCTATCCTACAATGGACTTTTTGTTCTGACTACTTCTTTTCCCTTACTCGCACTCTCATTCTGTCTTTACTGAAGACTTTTTTCCTTCCGTTCTTTTTTTCTCGTTCTTCTGTAATTTCTTTCTTTGTTTCTTTTTATTTCCTTCTTTCTTTGTTTTCCTTCTTTTGCTTTCTCTTTAACAGCCACCCCTATACCGCCCTACAGTTGACGTTTTGTTCTAACTACTTCTTTTCTCTTTCCTCTCACATTCTCTTTCCTCTTTACTTTCTTCCTTCTGTTCTTACAAACCTTTCTTTCTTTATTTCTTTCTTTCTTCCTTCCTTCCTCTGATTTTTCCTTCTTTTTTTGTCTGTAACAGCAACCCCTTTGCAGACCTACAGTGGACTGCAGTCCTGTGCATGCCTTTGAATACCGGGATGGGCACCGGACCCTGCTCTGACCCCTACAGGGGGTCTAGTACTAGTCTGTGACTGGATCGGGGTTCCAATCGTTGCGTTTGTGGAACCCTGTGATGGACTAGCACCCTGTCCGGGGGGTGTGTCTGACTGTGCTTGGTGAATTTTGGGTTCGGGCCCATGCTGTGCCGTGTTTTGGAAAAAGCTGCTTTTGACTTAAAGGGTCTTTGGTGCGCTTTTAAGATTTTGGCGTGCGGTTCATTGTGGGTTCCTCGTTCCAGGACGATCGCGTGCAACCAGGTGATGAAGTTCATCCTGGACAAGATCGACAAGGACGAGCGCCAGGCGGCGAAGAAGAAGAAGCAGGAGGAGACGATGGAGCAGAAACGCAGCAAGCAGGTGGCCAGCAAACTGGCGGCTCTGCTCTACAAACACAAAGAGCAGCTCAAAGCCGAGATCCTGAGGAAGAGGGCGCTGCTGGATAAACAGCTGCAGCTGGAGGTCCAGGTACGAGTCGTGGGGGTGGGGGCGGGGGAGTTAACGTAAGGCTCCAGGGCTGGGTGTTGGTAATTCGGAGTCGGTACGTTATCCCGCAGGAGGAACTGAGGCAGGATTTGGCGAGGATCCACCTGGAGAGAGAGCGAGTTCAGGCCACCGCTACTCGTACCGCCAACCTCGCGGCAGCAGCGGCAGCTAAACGCAGACACGAGGAGGAGAGCGCGGCCAGAGCCAAGAGGAAAAAGATGATCACCACTACCTCAAGGGAGAGCAAGAAGGACACCAAGCTATACTGCGTCTGCAGGACGCCCTACGACGAGACCAAGTACCATCTGCTGATTTTTATCCGCCCCCTATTTATCCCACTCGGCTCGGCCCCGCCCCGCTCATGCCCTGTACCTCTCACCCACAGGTTCTACATCGGCTGTGACCTGTGCACCAACTGGTTCCACGGCGACTGCGTGGGCATCACCGAGAAGGAGGCCAAGAAGATGGACGACTACATCTGCGCGGAGTGCAGGCGGGTGCAGGAGGGCAGCACCGACGAGCTCTACTGCATCTGCAGAACCCCCTACGACGAATCCCAGTGAGTCAGGCGAGGGCCGTTATGGGGCGCCTGGACTCTGAACATCTGTCCCAATCGATTGCTCTTCTTTCTTAACCCATGCTTCGGTTTGCTATCGGCCCTGTGCTCCTGCAGGAGGCTTTGGGAACGCTTCGGCCGGAGCACGTCATTCCCATTCCCCTCCCTCTGCTCGCTGCCGTCATCATCATCATCATCCCATTGTCTGCTTTCCTTCCTTCCTGCTGTTCTTCATGCATTGTTAATTTCTTTCTTTTTTCTTCTTTCTGTTTTTCCTTCTTTGTTTCTTTCTTCCTTTTTTCTTTTCCTTTTTGTTTCCTCCTCCTATCTCTTTTTCTTTATTTATTTCTTTCTGTCCTTCTTTTTCTTTGTTTTTCTATTGCCTGTGTGCTTTTCTCATTTTGTTTTCCTTTTCTTTGCCTTTCTTTTTGTTGTTTCTCTTTTTTTTTCTTTCTCTTTCTTTATTTCTTTATTTCTCTTTGTTTCTTTCTTTGTCTTTCTTTCTCTCTCTCTGTCTTTCTCTGTTTCTCTGTCTTTGTTTCAGTTTCTTTTTTCTTTTTGTATGTTTTTTTCTGTCTTTCGTTTTCTCTTTGTTTCCATTTCTTTCTGTTTTTTTTTGTTTGTTTCTCATTTAGTTTGAATGTTTCTTTGTCTTTTTCTGTTTTTCTGTCTTTGTTTCTCCTTTCTGTCTTTGTTTTTGTTTTGTTTTTTCATTCTATTTCTGTCTTTTTTCTTTCTTTGTTTGTTTTTCTTTTTCCTTGTTTCTTTGTCTTTCTTTTTTCAATTTTTTATATTTTGTTGTGTGTCTTTCTTTAACTTTCTTTCTTTTTCTTTTTTCTCTTTTTGTTTCTATTTCATTAAATGTTTTTGTCTAACTTTTTGTTTTTCTTTCTTTTATTTCTTTTTCTTTGTTACTTTTTCTATTTCATTGTTTCTATTTCATTGTTTGTGTCTTTCTGTAACTTTTTTTCTTTTCTTTTTTCTTTTTTTCTATTTTGTTGTCTTTCTTTACCTTTCTTTCTTTTTGTTCTTTCTTTGTTTCTTTGTCTTTTTTTCTTTTTCTATTTCATTGACTGTTTCTGTCTTTCTTTAATTTTCTTTGTTTCTTTCTTTGTTTCTTTATTCATTTTTTCTCTTTTTTCTGTTTCGTTGTTTGTCTTTCTTTTTTCTTTTCTTCTTTCTTTTTGTCTGTCTTTGTTCTACACGGCAGTAACAGCTTTCTTTTTTTTTTAGGTTTTACATCGGCTGTGACCGCTGCCAGAACTGGTACCACGGCCGGTGCGTGGGCATCCTGCAGAGCGAGGCCACGTACATCGACGAGTACGTGTGCCCTCAGTGCCAGTCCACCGAGGACGCCATGACGGTGCTGACGCCGCTGACCGAGAAGGACTATGAGGGCCTGCGCCGGATCCTGCGCTCGCTACAGGTGCGGCTCCTGCCTGCCTTACCCTCCCCTCCCCTCCCCTTTGGCTTTCAGCGCTGGCTAAATACCCGCTTTCTCCGCAGGCCCATAAGATGGCCTGGCCCTTCCTGGAGCCGGTGGACCCCGAAGACGCGCCGGATTATTACAGAGTGATAAAGGAGCCGATGGGTAAGAGTGCCGCCGGTTCTCTTGGGTACGGATAAACCGAGCCGGAGCCCGACGCTGACCCCTTTCCCCCACAG
Source organism: Ancistrus triradiatus (assembly GCA_025084515.1). Lineage (NCBI taxonomy): Eukaryota > Metazoa > Chordata > Actinopteri > Siluriformes > Loricariidae > Ancistrus > Ancistrus triradiatus. Next base: position 538,262 of record JAJAGP010000024.1, read on the forward strand.
ACCTGTCGACGATGGAGGAGCGGCTGCTGAACCATCACTACAGCAAGCTGACGGAGTACGTGGCCGACATGACCCGGATCTTCGATAACTGCCGGTACTATAACCCCAGCGACTCGGCCTTCTACCAGTGCGCCGAGGTGCTGGAGACCTTCTTCGTCCAGAAACTCAAGTCCTTCAAAGCCAGCAGGTCAAACAAACCGCATTCAGCTCTCGGTTTCTCACTGTCCTCCTCTGTCTCTGCTTCTTTAATTCTGTGCTTTTTTTATTGCCTCTTTATTTTCCGCTGTCTTTATTAGGAACAGCTGCTACCCTAAGGATGGGGAGATGCCGTGCGCGCAGTGATTTTGACCATGGCATGATTGTTGGTCTTAGACGGGCTGGGTTGAGCAACTGCTGATTTAGGATTTGATTTATTTCTTCGACTGTTTTTCTTTCCTTCTTTCTTCATTTCCTCTCTTTTTTTTCTTTATTATTTTTTTTCCTTTTTCTTTCTGTCTGTTTCTTTCTCTGTTTTTCTTTATTTCTGTTTTTTTCCTTTTTTTGTCTTTCTTTCTTTCTTTCTTTCTTTATTTCTAACTTTCTTTCTTCCGTTTTCTTCTGTTTTTTGTTTTCGTTTTCCCACTGTTGTTGTTGTTTTTCCCTGTTCTTTTTTTTTTTCACGTTTTCCCCTTAATCTTAGTCTTTCTTTCCTTTATTTTTTTCAGTTTTCTCTAATTCTTTCTTTGTTTGTCCCTTATTCTTTATTTCTTTCTCTTTTTTTCTTACTCCATCTTTCGTTCTGTTTTATTTTCTGTGTTCTTTTTTTTCGTTCTTTCTTTTTTTTCTTTCTTAGTTTTTTCTAATTCTTTCTTTATCTGTTTCTCCCTTATTCTTTTTCTTTCTCTGTTTTTTTCTTATTCTTTCTTTTATTGTTTTTTTTTTTTTCTTTATTTATTTATTTTTGTTTTTTCCTTATTTATTTCTTTTTTTTTTCCTTTCTGTTATTGTTCTGTTTTTGTTGCTGAGGCTCTAACCTGGTGGTTAGTCAGTGCTTTAGGCTGCTGTATCACCTGAGCTCCCTGATTTGCCTGAAAACTGAAAGTGCCGTTTTTGACACTCTCTGGGGGGTTTTTTTTGTTTGTTTGTTTTTGTCCATACAGCGTGTTTTTACCTTGGTTTTGTAATTCCTCCTGTTTTTCACATTGTTTGTAGTTTCACTTTCTCTTTTTTCTTTCCTATCCATTGCTCTCTCTTTTTTTTTCTGTATCCTGCTCTTTGTTGTCTCTGTTATCTGTGTTTATTTAGTTTTGGTTCCTGAGTGTTCCCCGTGCTCTCACTCATCCCCACCCGTGCTCTCTGTCTGTCTCTCGTTCACAGATTATGATGTCATAAGCCGAACCTGCGTCGCTCTAACGCTAATCAATCGTGGACCTCGGCTGCGTTTTTCTTTGAGCCAAAGAAAAAGCAGCGTAAGATTGCGTACGGGAATCCGGAGATTTAACTCATTTCCCGGCACGTGAAACCGAGCTTTACCTCGTGCACTCTAACGGCGGAGATTTATCAGGACTTAAAGAAAAGATCGAAAGAGCCGAGCCGATCGACGTCCGTCTCCGTTTGTGCTGAGCTGTGAGATTTTTAGAGCGTCTAAATCCTTTTGTGAAGGAGCCGTGCAGAGGAGCGCCCCTGGGTTTGGGATAGGGGAGCAGGACGCACTCCGTTTGGCTAACCCGGGGCATTTATTGATGAGCTCCATCCTCGTATGGATTATTGTTTTATATATATAGATATGACATGATGAACTCACACCAGCATGGCTGCTATCTTTTTTATTTTAATTTTTATTAAAAACTGAGCAAAAACTGAGACTCCTTTATGGCATCCTTTGTTTTTTTGGGGGGTTTTTTATAACTTCTCGTTAAATCACAGGAGAAACTGGAATTGTTTCCTAATTGGGAGATTAATTCACATTTTTTTCTTCTTTTTTTTTTTTTAAGGTTATAACAGATGCATCTTCTTTCTGTGTTCTGTATGTCTCATAGCAACAGACTATTTTTATTTTTTTTTCTTTCTGTTTTTCCCTTTCTGTCTTCCTTTCTCTCTGTCTGTTATTTGTTTTTGCTTTCCTGCTTTGTTTTTCTTTAATCTTCCTGTTTTTCCTGTTGTTTTTGTTTTGGTTTTTTTTTCTGGTTCCCTTTCTTTCGTTAACTGTTTTTCCTTAATATTTTCTCCATGTTTTTTATGTTTTCTTTGTCTTCCTTTTTCCCTTCTGTTTTTTCTTTCTTTTTCGTTCCCTTTCTTTTACTTGTTTGTATTCATTTTTCTTACTCTATTTTTGTTTTTCTTTCTCTCTGTTTTAACCTTGTTCATTCTTTCTTTGTTTTTCCCTTTTTCTTTTAGCATTCATTTCTTTCATTATCTGTTTTTCTTTCTTCCTTTCTCTGTTTTTTGCTTAACCTTTCTTTCTTCCTGTTTTTCCTTTTTTTGTCTTCCTTTTTCTTTGTTTTTTCTTTCTATTTCTTTCCTTTTCTTTTTCCTCTTTTCTCTTTTTTTCATTTTCTTTTTTATCCTTATTTTTCTAAGTTTTCTTTTTTTTTTCCCTTGTTTTTCCTTTCTTTCTTCTTCTGTTCTTTCCTTATTCTTTTTGTTTTTCTTTAATTCTTTTTTGTCCTTTTTTTTTCCCTTATTCTTTCTTTCATTTTTTTGTGTTTTTCCCCTTAATCTTTCTTTGTTCATGTTTTTCCTTTTTTCTTTTGTCTTCCTTTTTTCCTTCCTTTCTATTTTTTATTCTTTTTTTCCCTTTGTCCCTTTAATTTTGTTTTCTCCTTCTTTTTTATTTGAATCTTTATTCAAATTTGAACAAACCCCAGACCTTGCTGCATCCTCGGTATTCTTCTACAGGATGAACGTTTGCTATTGGACGTTTCCAAATTAAGAGAGAACTGAGGGAGGACTAAAACAGGTCATGACAGATGTTTCTTCTTTCTGCGTTCTGTAGGTCTCATAGCAACAGACTACAGTCGGCAGCTTCTTAAACTACATTACCCATAAGCTCTTTGGTAACTCTAATCAGGAAGTTGGTTCTCCCGGGTGAGGTCTCGTCTCCGTGTGCCGATGCCGCTACGGGATCCAGTGCCGGGACGCCCCGGGGCAGTGTGACGCGGGATCCGGATCGGACCGCCTCACGCCGACTAAAGGCGAGGACGGCCCCGCCCACATAGCTGGGTTTAACCGAACAAACACAGACTTTTGTGAAAGGAGGAAGGACTGGCCACCAGAGGATGGACCATCGGCCTACAGGCATCGGCGACGGTTATCATTTATAGGACTTTAGTGCAATAATGCTTAATGGTACTATTAAGAACCTGTCCAGTCCCCACAACGAACACGGTTCCGGTTCCTAATTCCAGAACCGATGCCTGTTCTCACCCTGTTTAGCTCCTGTACAAGAGCGCAACCCAGAACTGATGTCACGTCTTAACGATGAGGCAAAATTCAGGTCCAGAAGTTTCGATAGCCCATCCAGGACTTGAACCCATGTCCTGTTGGCTCTTCTTTATGTGTTTAGGCTTTAAAACTGATCTCCGTGTTTCAGGGCACAGATTTGGAGGAACGGTTCTAAGGAAAAGCAGCTTCCCAAATCGATTAGTGTCCCACTCGAAGCAAGCTAGTTTGGGAGATGAAGAAACAGACCGATGTTTTACCAGGTGTAACTCTTCTTCCCAGAATCCTTTGTTTAGAGCTGGGAGGATTGTGATTGGTTCTGAGCGACCAATGAACATCAAGGTTAGGATTTTTTTAAAGGGTTAATCTGTTTAGTAAAAGGTTAAACAACGGCTTTTTGCAATACGTACTGCAAAATAGAAGCAATAAGCTTTCTCGCTGTTTTTTGGCTTTTTAACAATGAAAGACGCTCTTTGTATCGTGCAGAATTAGGGACGGTCGGTGTCGGGACCTGATATCGGCTTTCTCTGTTTCCCAGACTTATTTTAATCGTTTAGTATGAAATGCTGCGTACGATGGCCGACAGAAAAACCAGACGGCATTTTCTTAAAGTCAGAATTGAATTCTGGGAGGCATGGATGCTGCCTTTATAATGGCTCAAAGTAAAAAACAGGAGATAAACGAGCCGTGTGGGTTTTTTTAAATAAATGACTGTGACCAAGAGATCCTTTTGTACTTTATAGGATTTGATCCTGGATAATAAAATAATGTTTTGATCCAGTCGCTCTTCTCGATTTCTCTAGTGGCTCGGCTCGGAGGGTCTGGTTTATTGGAGCCCTAGTTTGTTCACAATATGAAAGCTCTTGCATTATTATTATAATATTATAATTATAACAGTGCGGCTCAGAAATGACCGGCATGCTGCGCTTTTTGGATTGTTTAGGTGAACACGGAGTTATTTCCTCTCATAAAGTGGTGAGGAAGCTCGCATAATCTCCCTAAGCCATCGCCGCCTCTGTATCAGGAATGTCCCCCTGCTGAGCCCGGCCCGGTCCCAAACCTCACCCTGCTCACTAGGCGAGTGCAAATAGGGCACTACACGGCCTAAGGAGCCAATTAGGACCAGACCCCGACTTCCTGTCGGCCTCGCCTGGGAACGGCGCAGCGGATGTGGCTTCAGCCGAGCGTATCAGGCTGGAAAGGGCTTGATTGTTGTTATGATTGCGCAGCTTCGCCTCGTTTTGGCTTTATCGGGCCGATCTGTGTGCAGAACGAGGAACGCTTTGTTTTTACAGACGACGATAAGGCGTTATCACCGGGGGGCGGTCATTAAGGCGTACAGGAGGCCCTGCTCTGAACTTTCGGGAATCGCCGAAGCTAGAAAACTCGATTTTTATTATGTTTTGATCTGAATTCGCTTCTGAGCCGGGTGACGCTGTGCATCTGGGAGGGTTTCAGAAACCTGTAAGCCTTCGGCACGCCTTCAGACCACCAAAAAAACAGTTCAGCATCTCGTGTGACGTCTCGCTTCTTTTTCTGTTAAAACCGGAATTTCTAATCAGTGGCGTCAATCGTGAATTCATCCTTTCATTTTCAGTAAGCCATTTATCCAGGTGAGGGTCACACCCACCTGTAATTATTCGTCCGATACGCAATAACAGAGCAGGTCCGTATTAAAACAGGACTGGGCATGCCCCGATGTTTTGAGAAGCGATTTGAGAAGTCGTTCACTTCGGCCCAAACCGGCGGAGCCTGAGACTTGCTTTCCCCACCCGTATTCAGACTAATCACTCTTTTTCGGTCTGGATTCTAGCTCGCTTGGTTAACAGGCGCATTTCTTAGCCCAGGGGAGGGTGCGAGGGTGAGACAAGAATGTTATTTCTCATTTCACTCCTGCTTCTGGGTGGGGGTCGATGGAATGGTGGTTTGTCCCACATACCCTAGAAAAGCCGCCAGGCCATCAGTCAGGGCTCGAGCATGCACAAGGGTGTGGAAATAATTAGACGTTTGTCGTCGCACCCCTTGCTTATTCCCAGTTGTGGTCCCGTGTTGCTCTGGAGCTTCACAAGCTTCATTTTGGCCTCCCCTCTCTCACACATGCCTCAACACAACCCCGGTCAAACGGCCCATCACGCAGGGCTTTGAACGGGTAGAGGCTATACAGGAGTGGGAAAAGAATCTTCTCGGTTTAGTCCTGCATCACCCCGGGCGTTGTCGCATCGTGACTCAAACCCAGGTCGACCCAGGTGATGGGCTTCAGGGCATGTAATATCAAAAATACCTCTCCTAAAAGAAATAGACCTCTACAATTTTTGCCAGACCTGATAAAGCTGAGTAAAAAGAGCTTTAAGAAACTGAGTGTTGGTGGTGAATTCACTTAATCTCACCAGGGAAAGAAAGAAAAATCTAACCTTTAATTGTTTTAAATTTAGTGCGACCAACTAAATCCCTTCTCAAGAAATTTTTAACAAAACCACGTGCACCAGTGAAACAGCACGTATGGTTCTCCTGTAAGCTCTTCTGAAGTTGCAGGGAATTTCCTCTTTACAGAATCTCTCCGGATGCTCCAGGGTCCTCTGCTCTGCCCTCTCCTCTTTAGCGCCCCCCACAGGTATTCAGTGGGGCTTAGATCAGGGTACCGACACTGCCGTAGCAGAAGCTTGATTTTCTGTAAACCATTTTTGTATCATTTTGATCTGGACGATCCCGTGACCGCCCATTTTTGGCGTACTGGCATTTCAGTACCCTAACGCCTTTGGAGAAAAAACTGCCACAACATCACAGATCCTCCACCATACATAACAGTGGGCACAGGATACGGTTCGAGCCAGAGCCCCAGTATTTAGTCCAGTTCAGCAAACCCCAAGTGCTTACGTTTGAGATTAGTGACTGGAACCGCTTTTTGCTGGCGAACCTTCCAAATAATCTGGGCATGGAAGTGGCATGATGGTAGTTTTGAGGTGATCCTTGGAGATTCTTTACCTCTATTGCATCCTCCTTGCTGTGCATGGGGTCAGAATACTTTTTGCCAAGCGAGTTTGTCACAGTTCCGATTGATTCATTTGAACTTTTTAATTATTGTAGATGTACAAAGGGCAACCCAAGCCCTAACATTTCCGGATTTTCCTTGCCTCTGTTGCCCTAGGCTTTCTCAGTTAGGGCTGTGGGTGTAAGTAGTTGTAAAGCTTCTCTGGGAAAATCCTCCTTGAAAGCGCTACAGAAATAAATATAAATGAATTTCATCGATTAAAGGATGGATTTTCCTCTTCTTTTTTTTGCCTCGATTTCTAATACCTCCCTTTTCATATACGTCCACCCTACAGCGTATAATTTCACACCATGCCAAGAGCCGCATCTGTTTGACATTACTGAACAGCTCGGCACTGTGCGAGTCTGCACTTTCGGTACCTGTGAGCCACGTCAGCCTCGTAAAAGCAGCCGCGTTCGGGCTAAAGAGCGGACGTTTGAATTCCTGCCAAACTATTCCCTTAAATCCTTCCTACCGACCGAGGGGGGGCACATACTTTCCCTCTCGTTCACCCGGCGTGCCCATAAAGCTCCTCTTCATTTCAGAGCCTTTCCCCATCTCCCCTTCCCCTGCCCTCACGCACTTCCTTTGAGTTCGAGCCAAGAGCACGCCCGCTGGCCGAACGTTCGCCGCAGGTGGCGTTCCATCGCGGCTCCTGGGGCGTCTGATCCCCTGAAGCCCTGGGCCTGTGTTTGTGCTCGCCGGGACCCTAAACAGAACCGCCCCCTTTCATGTAACCAGGTGCACACGGATCAGATTACAGCTACACACACAGGCTCGCTCTCACACACTCTGAGAAGGAACCTCGCTTCAAGAGAAGTCCAGTCAGATTTATTTATGTAGCGCTTTTCACATCGGAGCATTGTCTCAAAGCAACTTTACAATTTTACAAGGGTAGGGTCCTGTTTGCGCCATGTTTGTTTTTTCACTCCCCTATCCAAATGCGTTCGGCCTTATAAGACGGCGTGCCGAAAAGAGGGAAAGGGCGGAATTGAGAAGTGTTGTCCTTGGTTCACACCTCTTTCACACCTGACGATTCTTGCCGTTTTAAAATACTAAATGCGGGAAAGAAAAGGTGCTGTGGAAGTAAAACCTCACACCTTTTGGTCCCGTATGAGGGAAGGAAGGTCGGGAGGGGATGGTCTCCCCACTGCTGCAACAGCGGACCCTCTGGCGTTGGCAGATGTGGCGAGGTTACATCTACCAGAAGAATCGGAGCCACTCCAAAGCCCAGACCCCCTTTTTGTTCTGGGGAGTGTCGAGAGGCTGGGGTATTGTATCCAAAATTTGGGCGAAAAAATATTAGATGGGCATGGAAGCCATGCTCTTTAGTGCCCTCACGGGTTTTCTGTGGGGTTTAGAACAGGGGACTGAGATGCCTTTGCAGAAGCCTGATTTTGTGGTCGGTAAATTATTTTTGTATCATTTTTGACCACCTTTTTGCGCTGGGAAGTGTCAGGAGATTGGGGTATTTGGGCAAATTGGGGAGAATGGAGGAAAAATATTGTATATTGTAAAGTAAGGGTCGCAGTGCCTATCCTAAAGCTGGGCAGGATGCCAATCTATGGGACGTCCCAACCTCCCTCTGGCCGGGAGCCACAGCAGGTCCACCTGAGCACCAAGTGCACTATATATGAGGGTTAAGGCCCTTATTCAAGGGCCCTAGATTTTGTTTTGTACATCAAAGCAGTGCTTTGTCTGCTTATTTGATTATTTTTAAATGCGTCCCTAATCACAATTCCCTGTTGGACTGTAGGGAGCAGAACTGGTGGCAAGATTGAGGTTATGGGTTCGAATCCGAAGTGTGGTTGGGCTTGCAATGTGAACCCTGCGCTTCCGGGGTAAAACAGGATTTATGGGGTTTTGCTCATTACTGTGTGACAGTAGATTCCAATACATAAACCCAGCTCCGTGATGAGGACTCGATGAATATAACGTCTCTGAATTTTAAAAAGTAATTGCAATGACATTCTGCTGCCACTCATGGCTTCTTAAAGGAAAGAAAACAATATTTATTTACAGGTCAAATAGGAGCAAGAGAACATTTTATTAAAAGCGAGTACATACTGTGAATGTCCGTGCACACTACGTAGGGTATAAAAGAATGTTTTTTACACCCTACATAGTGCACTACATGCCCCTCCTAGTCGTGCAGCCCTCACTTAATCTCTTTATAAATATAAGCGTCCGTCAAAAGCACGGCGTGTTTTTCATCACATTAAGAAAGCTGGGGATTTATTAGGTGTGTAAACATAATATACATCGTCTTTGCTTCGTTTCTGTGCGTGTTTCTCTGGAGAAAAATTTCTCGGCTCATGTTCCAGACATGAATCAGGCCCTGTGCGATCGGGTGGAATTCGGCAGGTTTCCCCGGAGTCGTCTGTGAAAGAGGACAAGCAGAAAGGCAAGCATTGTACAGCAGGCGAAAAAAAAAAATATCCCCGCTTGGACTCGATTGATCTAGGACGCCCGTATGCTCGGGCAGGTCGGACAGAGACACCTTTGTCTGCTCGGCCCTGTCCTCCGATAATACTGCATGATTATGAGCTTGGTCTTTTATTTCTTTCGTTCGTTCCTTTTTTTTTTTCTTTCTTTTTTCTTTAACGCAAGTCCGCAGTTACTCCTCCTGTACAGCAGGGGTCAGGAGCCTGTTCACCTGCATTTTGAGCGCATGGCCTCCTGAGCTTTCTGGTGCCTCCTCTTGTTGTAGCGCTTCACGTAGTTGTTGCTGCGCAGGACGCCATCGCCCGGTTTCAGCTTGCCCCCGACGAGGGCGAAGAGGTTGGAGGGTAGATGGCGCCTCCGGTGGTAGATCTGACCCATTACGATGTATCTGCTGCCTGCAAAACAGCAACAACAGGGTTTGGTTCCAAAGCCAGGGTCGATCGGGTTTTAGACCCCGTGCGCCAAGCCGGTGCCATACCCGCTGCCGGAATATATCCTGCATCATACCAGCACTCACCTAGTTTAAGGTCGGGACAGGGTTTGGTGCATTTGAAGGTGTCCAGCACCAAGACGTTGACCTTGAAGAAGAAAGTGTCTGGAGCGACGTACAGACGGCTCATCTTGTAGAAGCCGTCGCTGTTCACCAGCAGCGTGACCAGCCAGATGCCTCGCCGGACGACGTCGATGTCATGAACGATCCCGTTGATGGCTGAAATAAAGGATTTGTAATCACTGACGCGACTGAGATCTGAGATTATTATCATCCCGTTCAAACCTCGTTATCTGAATGGACCAAGCTCGGATAACGAATTTTCGGATAACGAGAACTCTATAGCCATTATTGCTTATGAGGAAATTGTTACCTGGTTCCTGGCATCCTTTCATAGTTTTAGGATACCTCCTGTAACAGCCTGGATTTTTTCACTAACTCATTTTGTAATAAACCCAAAGAGGAGCTTCTTATCAACTGGAATGAAGTGGAAGGTGCAGGTAGAGGCAAACTACCATTCAAATACTTATTTATTCAACCAATTTGGACATCGAAAGGTCTGTTTGAATTTTTCCGGAACCAATTGAGATCGAATTCTGAGGTTCCGCTGTATAATTTCACAGAGGTTCGAGTCCTCACCGAATTCGCTGTAGCAGAAGTGCTCGGTCTCGTCCTTCTCCTTCCTGCATTCGCTCAGACACACGGCGTCCTGGCTGAAGTCGGACTCTGCAGGAGAGCGACAGGGACATGATTAAGAGCTGGCCGGCTCACCGAGCATTATGTAAAGCATTTATTTACATTTCTATTTAGTCAAGGACCCAGCAGATACAGCTTAGCAGAGGTGGGCTTTAAATCCTGGACCTTCTGGTCCACAGTCCAATACCTTAACCGCTAAGCCACCACAGTTTCAGAACCTTGAGTCGGGATGGGAACGAGAAGAATGCAACTCAAACCTGACCTTGCTAGATGCAGGACACGAGCCAGCGGGGCTCAACGGTAGACCCAGGTGCGCCGATCTTTATATCCTAAGACGTTTACATTTACAGCATTTTCAGAAATGCAGAGCTAGTCGAGGGTTAACAGCCTTGCTTAAGGAGCTGGGATTTAAACTTATGACCTTCTGATTGGTTTAGAGCCTAAACCAGTCAGCTGTCTTCATTTTCACCTCCAATTTTTTGCCCATTCCATTTTTTACTTGATACAACTGTCACTCGGGGGCACCCCCTGGGCTGCTGTGTCCTAGAAAGACCTGTCCCCCATGACCCGAGGAACTCTGAATCCCTGAAGCCTCCTAGCAAGGCGGAAACCCACCGGACCAGGGCGGAACCTGGACATAATGAGTCATGAACCTTGAATCGTGACAGAAACTGGAAGACTGAACTTAACCCTCACCTTGCCGGGGATGGGATACGGTAGACCTGGGGTGCCCTGGTAGACCCGGGGTTCTCAACGGTTGTTGGGCCCTAAAAAGAAGATGCTTACATTTTAGGGCCCAGCAGACATGGTTGGAGGAGGTGAGGTTTGAAATCATGACTTTCTGATTAGCAGCCCAGAGCCTAAACCAGTCAACTGTGCCCATTTTTGGCACAGTCCATTTTTTTAAATGAAATTGTCACAGGGGGGCACCCTCGGTCTGGTATGACCCAGAGAACTCTGAGTCCCTGAAGCCTCCTAGCGAGGCAGACATCCAGGAGACTGGGACAGAACCTGGACATGATGAGTCATGAACCTTGAATCGGGACCTCACCTTGCCAGAGGTGGGCTACCAGCCAGGGTGCCCCCAGGTCTACTGATGAGCTGGCTTGTCTGAAGATGTTTACATTTAAGGGAGCTGGGATTTGAACTCACGAGCTTCTGGTTATTACGACCTCCATTTAGTCCTGAAATCTGAATATGAAAGTCATGAACCTTGAACAGGGCCGGAATCTGGAAGACTGAACTCAAACCACACCTCGCCAGAGGTGGGATACGAGCCAGCGTGATAATGTAGTGGTTTGGCTCATCTGTTCTCAGCGGCTGATCTAGATCGTTCTAAAGTGGCGGATAATTGAGGTTGTATTTTAAAGCGACCGTGACCCCAAGTGCTGTTCAATTCCAACTCCGTGGCCATTATCCGAACCAGAACGGATTCACATTCCAGCCAGCGTGGGACAGACGGAGCTATCTGTCTGATATCCGCTCAGTTTAATCACCGCCTCGAAGCCCATTTCACTTAGACATATTTCACATTCTTTTTTTTTTCTCCCACTAATCTTACGGCTGGAATATCTCGAGCACAAAGGCCGCATTGAAAGGCAGCGAGCGGAGCAGCAATTTGTGGCTTGAGGGAAAGAGTAATTAGAATAACCGTCCACCCTCTCTCACTCTCTCTCACTCGTATTTCCTCTCTGTGACGGAATTAAAAACTGTAAGGCACGATTTCCCAGTCCTGATCCTGTACCCGGTTTAATGTCTGTTCCTCTGTTCCACACAGTTTAAAGCTGCGGTATGTAACGTTTCTACAAACTGAAGTGGCAGCAATTGTGAGGCAGAGGAATAAATAAACCGTGTGGCTTGTAATCCTTTCTCAGGACGCAGCACTAGTGCTTCAACGTGTGAAACATTTTCCCACAAAAACGTACTTTCGAATATGTTTAAAAAAAATATTTGACCTTAGTGCCCCCTCTGGTTGAAATGTGCTACTGCACGCACCACAAAACCATAAAACAACTTTTTTTTTTCTTTTTCTTTCTTACTTGTTTAACTCTGGCCAGGATTGTGGGCAGCACAGGGCACGGGCGTAAACTTGCCCTCACTTTAAGGGTCACCACAGAGCTGGACAGCTTCACCAGCCTCCCCTCCTTTGGGCACAACCAACCGTGTCCATGCCATGCTTGACCGGGTCAGAATGCAACCCCAATTTTACTGCGTAAGTTATGAAAACGTCGGAAAACTGGCACGCGCAAAAACGTTCGGTCACACGCACACACGATTGGCCATCTAAACCAAACCTTGCCAGCCCATTAATGAACTGGCATCCCGTCAAACCATGGTCATGCCATGCCATGGCTACCCTGCCCAATAAAAAGCAGAAGTAAAATAGTGGGGGCTGTTCCCTGCAGGGGCTGTGTGGCATTTTTTCTATTACTATACTCTTGTCAGTGCGGCGGGCAATTTTGAGCAAGAAAATAGTCTTACAAATAGTTAAGCTACAAAAACAACTCAAAAAAAGTTGATTGCAATGACACGCTTCCACCAGAGAGGTCGCCAAATCTGACCTACACACTGCAGCTTTACTCACAAACAGCATGTTAATTACCAACAGGTAAACACAACATTGATAGATCGCCATAACGAAGGCCTTCGCACCTTTTCTGAAGATGTCGAAGTGGTAGAGCAGGCTGGACGAGCGCCGGTTCTGGGGGCTGAACGGACGGCTGTTGTTCAGGCTCCACTTCCCTGGTCTGTTCTCCTCCGGGTCCATGCGTGTGCTCCCGCTCTCTTTGGGTGTCGTAGATGACGGCTGTTGAGGCCGGCCGCGGGATCTTGAGTTATGATAGACGTCGGACTCGCCGGACGGGGGGTTGTTGGACTGCACGGGGCTTTCGGGTGTAGCTTTCTGCGTCTGAGTGCGGTTCGTAACCGGGACAGCTGGCACGGCTTTATTAGGATGGCCGTCGTTACGTACCTTCTCGCTGTTGTGCTCGATGGGAAGCCGCTCGTCCCTCGAGCCCTTTTTGCCCTTGCCCGGTCGAGGGTTGACGGCGCTAGGGTCGGCGTGTTTGGGCCACAGGGTGCCAGGCAGAGGCAGGATCTTTGAGTCCGGGGATTTTTTGCTCTGCTCCAGCAGCTCGTTGGCTGGTAAGGAAGGATCTTTAACTCCGGCTCGAGTTTGGTTGTTAGGGGAGTCAGACGAGCCGCTTTGAGGAGCGGCGATGAGTGAGAAGAGCTCTGTGAACAAACCACAGTTAGTAAACGTTCGATCTCCGTGCCAACAGGTTCCCAACAAGGCACTTTCTGCCCTCCTAAAACTAAGCTCATAAAGAAACACAACGCATATTTTTCAGATGAATGAAAATGCCAGCGGTGACCCAAAACTTACTTTTCAACATCAGTGCCCGACCTCACAAGTGAAAACTAATGCCCATGGTATCGGATTTAGTTTTCATTTTGGGATTCCCACAGTGACTACGACATGAGCCAGGATGCCACCTAATCATACCATGTGGTATACCATGTGGCTGCCTGGCAGTCCTTGGATTCGAGCTCACAACGTTTCTGTCACTAATAGGTTCGTTACGATGTTATGGATTTGACGCCTGAACCTTCCCTGTACAGGGCACCAGTCCATTGCAGGGCACACACACTTAATTATTTACACTGGGACACTTTTGAGTCACCAACTGATCTAACACATCGCTGGTAACCGCTGTGCTACCGTGCCACCTTTCTTCATTCCTCTCTTTACTCTGTTCACCTTGGTACCCTGGATGGGTCACCAGTCCTTTGCTCAGGGCTAAGAAAGGATTGCTTTTGCAGCAACAGAAGACACAACCACGGGACGGCACGGCACCTCAGGTCTCAGTGTTGGCAAATAGCCACCGTGCCCCCCAAAGCATCTGTTAAAGGCCCAAACTGAATGTGCCCGACCGCGATGTGTCCCTTTACACTGTCAGTACAGGGTGGTACTGACTTCCATTACCTACATAGCAACGTCATACTCGGTCATGAGAGATATGAGATCTTGTTTTTCCTCTTTTCTGTAAGCCACATCTGGAATGCAAACCAAGGTCCAAAGGTATTGTTTGGTTTTACCACCCAGCCAGAGATGGAAAATACTTGTATGCATAATGATGCACAGCTATCTCCTGTTTTATAAAAACAGCTCATACAAATAATTTTGTGTCCATAACCCATTATGAATGCATGATTTTATGAGTTATAATGGAGTTCCACTACAAAGAACCTCCAGTGGATATCAAATCCTCTATCTACATATTTAATCCAAATTCTGATGTGAAAAAACAGAACCCGAAGCACCGAAGAGGTTAACCAAACAGAGCGCGGGTCTTACCGTTAACAGCATGCTCTTCGGCATCTGAGAACGTGAGGGCCACGGAGAGGAGAAGTAAAATAGCAGACATGTTAATGAGGAACAGGAGCAGGTCCAGTCTGAGAGGGAGTTTATTAGAGACGCTTCCTGCAGAGTGACCGGATTTTATCCTCAGCCTCGGTTCTCATAGTAAAGGGGCGTGATGGAGGGAGGAACAGCTGCCCCATGTGGCTTTGCCATTTAACAGAGAGAGAGAGAGAGAGAGAGAGAGAGGCTGAGGTTTAAACAGCTTTTGTGCCTCATCCCATTTAATGCGACTCGAAGCAAGGAGAAAACATCATAACAGTAATAATAACTGCAGCCTTAAGCCTATCAATACTGCACTAATCTCAGAATAATATTAGCACTGATTACAGCGTGTTGTTAAACGACAGCACCAAATACAACATGCACAGGGTTGCAGCTGGGTCCGGAGCCGATCTCAAACAGTACAGAGGCCCGGAAGTGACGCCGGTCCATCACAGGGCCCGCAGAGGTCATTGTTGCAGCACCAGGGGATGATCCCCTCTCAGTAGGACTCCACAGACGAGACGCAAGACACTGAATTTGCTTAATACTTTGAGATTGTAGACGGACAACACTTGTAGCTGTAGATACCAGAGCTGAGTTCTAGTGTAGTTTGCATGTTCTCCCTGGGCCTCACATTCCAAAGACCTTCGGTGGCATTGGCATCTCAACTGGAAGTGTGCCAGGCAGGGTTGTGCTGCCATATATACCCCAGACTAAGGGGCCAGTCAGGGCGCAACGATTATGGGCATACCCTCGTCTCACAGGTGGTGACATTCCATTTTGTGGGTATTAATCCTGTTTCTTAATATTGTTGACTTACAGTTTTGAGTTTATGGCCTCCAAAACAAGCCTAAGAGCCTCACCACAGCGTTTTTGTGGTTCAATAACAAATTCTGTGTTTGGGTAACGGTGTGTTTATGGAGGAGATGTTTGGGGGATCAGCTCTGTTTGTTGCTCCTTAACATGGCTTTGTTGCTCGAGTGCCCGACCAAAGAACGAAACCTCAGACGCTAAACATGTTGGTGGACATTTGGGGTAAGGGGAAATTTGCAACCCAAACGCCTAGTCATGTATTCCAGGCAAAACGCACCCTGCACTTTGGGAAGTCCTTTCTATGTTTGTTTTTTGTTTTTGTTGGTTTATTTTCAGTTATAAAGCTGCAGGTGTTTGTGTAATGGCTCATTCCTAGGGCTAGACATTTGGCACCGAAACCTGTTCCTGTCTGCAAAGGGAATCCGTGCCAATCTTGCCCAAATACTGCACAGTGCCAGCGCTGTAATCCCAATCTACTGTGTCTGAACAGACTGTATGACTTTCCATCGATGAGAAATTCAACGTACTGAAAACAAAACCTGTTTGACTCAAAACTCGAGGCCTTCAGTAAATACATAATTATAGTATGCCCATATACAATCCATCCCATAAGTCCAGCATCAGGGGATCATGGCATCATGGGAAAAGCAAAACATTGGATTTTATTTACAGAACTCCAGCACTGTTATTCTCAATAACACGGATTTAGTCGTACCTAAACTCTGCACCAAAACGGTGATCTGTAGAAATATAAAATATACACCGATCAGCCAAAATGTAATGACGTTGAGCTCGACGTCAACATGAATGGCCCGTCCCAAAACATTACTCAGACCATCACATTTCCCACAGTGCATCCTGGTGCCATCACTTCCATCAGACCGCCTTCTTTCATCGCTCCAAGGTCCAGTTCTGACACTAGCATGCCCAAAATAGCTCTTCTGTCCATTGAGTCCAGGTGGGATGGGATTTGCTGGGTGTCAGTCGATGGTTGGTCCTTTCTCTGAGCACTATGGGTAGCTACTCACCAGAATCAGTCATCTTATTGTGTTTAAAGTGTCTCAGGTTTTTAGTCCTGAATTTATCCAACATCCAACACATCCACTAAAAGAACGGACTGTTCACTTTCATTCTAATATATCCCAGACCTTAGCATGCATTGCTGCAACCATATAATCTACATTTTGTGTGTTTTTCGGTGGTTTAACGTTTGCAGTGATGCTTCAGAGCTTCATAAGCTTCAAAAGCATAAGGTTCAGAGCTTAAAACACACCCAGTGCTTCACAAACATTACAATGCGACTAATTTTACGTTAACATTGCGTTATACTGTATAAACAGATATCTAAATGACAGTTTATGCTAATAATAGATACAGTACGGATGCGTAGGATACACAAATAGAGTGGAAATGTTAAGCGTCATTTTAACTATTTAAAATGTACCATTTCTCTCACAGACTCTGGTGTTTGGCTCTCAGTACCGTTAGCTCTCTGTCAGTGTTTTGTACGCTACGTTTTCGTTTCGTGAATGAACTGGCGTCAAATGGAGGATGAAATGAAGGGGTTCTGACAAACCAAGAAGGGATTTAGTCAGACAGAGAGACTCCTGCACCCCAAACTCATCTGTTTCTGACGTTACTACTGCCAGTTTTGCTGCTAATGTCGTTCATATGTTCATTCATTCATCATTTATTTTCCACACCCGCGTAATCCGGTTCAGGTTGTTCTTTTTTATCGTTGTGGGGACTTTCCTCAGGCATAACATTTTAATACTGTAGCTCAGGGGTGTCCAAACTCCTTATCGGTGGCCAAATCTAGAACAAATATGGAGTCACAGACCACATACTCGCTAATAAATAGCCTAAATATTATGATTACTTGGTTTGACCGCAGATATCACACTTTTCGTCTGAAAAATATTCATTTTTGGCGAAGTGCCTAAAATCGTCTGCAAGCACTAATCTATTTTCAGTTCATTTCGTGCAGTTTTTGTTTAAAACAAAACAGATTTCGTCATGAGGATGAGCAAAATGTTAACGTAAAAATGTCGTGTCTTTCGATTTTTGTGGGAACATTCGGTCCTCAAGAAGATATATAAATCTGAAATATTACTTTTTCCCCTTCTGGTTTCTTGTTAGATTTGCTATCAGATTGATCTTGTCAATATTCTTCTATTAAAATAATAGATTAAATCAACAACAAATAGAAAGAGAAGTTATAGAGAGGATAAATCAACATGACATAACAGCACATCATTACCTCCTGACCTTTTAATAAGTGATTCATTCATGCTGAATCACTGCCCCCTAGTGGACACTGCAGCTATTATCTAACTTATTCGATGTACTTTCACCGGCCACTTTATTAGGTACACCTGTGCAACTACACGTTGACGCAAATAACTAATTAACCAATTACATGGCAGCAACTCAGTGCATTCAGACACGTAGCCATGGTCAAAACGACCTGCTGAAGTTCAAATATCATCAGAATGGGGAAGAAAGGTGATTTAAGTGACTTTGAACGTAGTATGTGCCTCTTTCTTGAATTTCCCTCTAGGATCAATAAAGTACCTATCTATCTATCTATCTATCTATCTAACTGTAACTCCAGAACCTTGGAAAGTTTATCTAAACTTACTTATATTAGCCAATTTCAGAGACGCTCGTATGAGTCCACCACCACATATAGGCACCCCTGGCTGTGACTGAGCAGAGAGGCCAGTCATTGGATCATCCCCTGATTCAACAGTGATTTATTGTTTGTTTATTGATGAGGGACTTGTCATAAAATGAATTTACTTTTACTAAAGGTTAATCATATCCAAAGTTATATCTAGTTTTCCTAAACGTTACCTGATATAACCAGGTGTGAGAGAGAGGTCAGAAACCGAACTGCGTTAACCTTCGTAAATAATTTCTGCGCGTACGACCCTTGTATTTGTTTACCCGACATATTTACAGTGAATTTATCTCGTAGTTAAAAGACAATCGACGACCCAGATGGGACTCGAACCCACAATCCCCAGCTCCGGAGGCTGATGCCTTATCCATTAGGCCACTGGGTCATCACGTTTCGCAGTGGGGAAACTAAGCCTTTTAAAAACATGACTCTACCTCACACGGCTAGAGACTTTCGATCGTTTTCTGACGCGTTCGTGTTGTGGAAACGTTTTAAATCAGTTTTTACAGGAATAAAACACGGAATTATTAAACCTCAAACAGACTCGAATCACGGATTAGCATTAGCCGGGCAGTTCCCACGGTAACGCGCTTCACGCCGGCCAATCACCGCGTTTCATTTTCTACCCTGACCAATCCGGTTTAGACGTTGCCCACCTTAGTCCCGCCTTATTAGCGACGGAGCAAGGAAGCTGGTAAGAACGAAAAGCCGGGCGATTAAAGTTCAGATTTGAAAGTAAACACCGCGGATGGAGATGAGACCACGGATATAATCGGTCGAATGACATTCAGGAGGCGTCGTGGTAACGTGTTATGGTGTTTTTAGGCACTTGAATGTTGTTTAGGGTAGGTTTTAACCGGACCGCATGGATATTCATATTTGACTGGCGTTACAGGAACAGGGCCACGTTCCAATTCGATGTCAGTTATACGTAAAGTGCTCTATATAGGGAATACGGATAGCTACTTGATATCCTACGTAGTATACCTATATAGGGAGTGGTTTGCGATTTGGGCGTTGGTTTGTAATGTGCTAGCAGCGGCCGATACACGATCTGTATCACGATATTTAGGAACATTAAAAGCCCGTACATTGCCCCTGTGAGAACTGTTTTAGTTCATTAGGATGGTATTAATGATAGAGGAGATTTTAATGGAAGGTGCTGTGTGAATTTTCCCTGTACAGTACGTACTTCACGCTGTCAAAACATGACCACACCTAAACCAAATATTTTCAATAGGGTGTCTTTATACTTTTAGGCATGTATTGTATATAAGGAGTAACTTGGGCTTGATTTGTTGGTTTGTAATGTGTTTAGAGTGTCAGAGCCCCAGTGAGTCTTTTCAGACAAGAGGTGGGTCACGATTTCTGTTTTAATATGTGTTGCTTATGTGTTTACGTTTAAGTCTAATGTTTTCTTTTGCATCTCTCCACAGGAAAAAATGTCCGCCGGCACCACGTACGATGGCGTCGCCCGTCTCAACCAGTTCAAAAACAAAGGAAAAGACGCTAACGTAGGCCAAACGCCTTCTATGCTCTTTTTGATATTTGATTTGTGTGTTATGGCCTCATGTTTGTTTTTGATCTGATTCAGGAGTTGCGACGAAGGAGAATCGAGGTCAATGTGGAGCTCCGGAAAGCGAAGAAGGACGAGCAGATTTTAAAAAGGAGGAATGTTAGCTGCTTGCAGGACGACGGCGGCGGCTCATTTTCGGTACTGCAGGACCAGAATCAAAACGAGCAGGTAAAGGTAGATAAACCCCCGCCCCCGGTGCTGCTGTTTTCTTTGTGTAGCCGTCGGCGTGAGGACTGACGTTACTGCTTTCATGCTCGGCATAACTTTCAGCATTGGAGTGTGGAAGAGATCGTCAGAGGCGTACAGAGCCAGAGTTTGGATCTTCAGTTACAGGCCACACAAGCTGCCAGGTAAGTTAAAGGTGTAAACAATAAGAAATTGTCTACGTTTCCTTTGAGTGGCTGTAGTAACATCATCAGGCCCCTGCTACCCTTCTTTTACACCTGTTTGTTCCGCTGCTTGATACTTCAGACTCAGCTTTGACTCGGACCGACATTTTCTGCTCTGTGTTTCCTGAACAGGAAGTTGCTGTCCAGAGAAAAGCATCCTCCCATCGACTTGATCGTGGAAGCCGGTCTGATCTCGGTGTTGGTGAGCTTCCTCACGTCCTCCCACTGTCCCCCCATACAGTTCGAGGCAGCCTGGGCTCTCACCAACATCGCTTCGGGCACCTCGGAGCAGACGAGGGCCGTGGTGGAGTCGGGCGCCGTCCCGGCCTTCGTCGGTCTGGTCACTTCTCCTCATCCTCACATCAGTGAGCAGGCCATCTGGGCTCTGGGGAACATCGCCGGTGAGACTTCACAGCACCCCTCCCTGGTTAATGGAGGTATTTCGATCCCTCTGTTCTAATCTGCTCCCCTCTGTAGGTGACGGGGCCACGTACAGAGACCAGGTCATCAACCATGGAGCCCTCGAACCCCTGCTCACCCTGCTGTCGGTCCCAGACCTGTCCATGTTCACGGCAAGTGCTGAAATCTGAACCCAGATACAATCAGACAAACGTTTGGTTCATTCTAAACGAAAAGAAGTTACTTTTTATTTGTTTAGTTTTTTTGTCGTTATTGTTATTTATTTGTGCTTCTGGGGTTTTTTGTTTGTGTTTAATTTGCATTTCTTACAATTTACATTCATTTACATTTGTGTTTTTATTTTAGTTTAGACTACTGTTTGTGTTTTTAATTCGTGTTTTTGTTTGTGTATTTTAATTTGTGCATGTGTTTTGTGTGCTGTTTTTTATTTGTGTGCTGTGTTTGCGCTTTTTACTGGTGTTTATATTTGTATTTTTTAAATTTGCATTTCTGTTTGTGTTTATTTATTGTGGGGTTTTCTTTTTGCGTTTTAGTTATTTTATGTGGGTTTTTTGTGTGTTTGTGTTTTTTATTAGTTGTTTTATGTGGGTTTTATTTTTAGTGTTTCAGTTAGATTTTTTTGCATCACTGCATTTTTTTTATTGGTGTTTCTGGGTGTGTTTTTATTTGCGTTTTTTTGTTTTTTGTTTGGGGCGGTGCTTGTTTTTTTGGGTTTGTTTTGGCTTTTTTTTTCCCCCCTTTTCTGTTTTTAAAGAAAAAAATATAGTCTCTTCTCTTTCGGTAGGCAGAAATTCAGTGCAGCCCAAATTTTCAGCAAATCATGTAGACGACAGTTACACTTTGTGGCCTTACCAGATCTCTCTCTCTCTCTCTCCCACCACCCCCACCCCCCCGGCTGCAGGTGAGTTACCTGAGGAACGTGGCCTGGACGTTATCTAACCTGTGCCGGAATAAGAACCCCCCTCCCCCCCTGGGTGCCGTTCGGCAGCTGCTCCCGGCTCTGCTGCGGCTGCTCGGCTACGACGACCCCGAGGTGGCGGCCGATACCTGCTGGGCCGTTTCGTACCTGACCGACGGTCCTAACGAGCGCATCAGGGTGGTGCTGCAGGCCGGTCTGGTGCCCCGCCTGGTACAGCTGCTCGCCAGCTCTGACATCACCATCATGGTGAGAAACGAATCCATTTCCTCATTCAGGGTTCCTGCCCTAAGCCTCGTTACATTCCAGTGCATTTCTGCCTGTGTTTTTGTTTTCGTTTTTATTTGTTTTTTTTTCATTTGCACTTTTACGTATTTAAATTAGCCTTTCCTTCTGTTTTTACTTTTTTTCTGTTTGTGTTTTTGTTTGTTTTCATGTCTGTTATTTTTATTTAGATATGTCTGTGCTTTTTAATTTTATTAATTTGTATTTCTGTCTGTGTTTTTTGAGTTTCCGTTTGGTTTTTATTTGCATTTCTGTCTGTTTTTACAATTTTATTTCTGTTTAGGGTTCTATTGTTTTTTTTGTGTGTGTGGTTTTTTTATATTTTGCTTTTCTGTCTCTTTTTTTTCATTTGTGTTTCTGTTTCTTTTTTTATTTGCTTTTCTGTTTGTTTGTTTTTTGTTGTTGTTTACTTTGCCTTTTTGTTTGTTTTTTTCTTTTTTGGTTTGTCTTTTCATTTTCCATTTCATTTGCATTTCTGTTTATTCTTTATTTGCCTTTACTTTTTTAGCATTTTAGTTTTCCTTTTGTTTTTCTGTCCGTTTTTATTTGTGTTTCTGTTTTTCATTTGCATTTTTGTTTTGAGTTTTTTTTCTTTTTTCTTTCTCTCTTTTTTTGGTTCTATTTGTGTTTTAATTTGCTGCCGTTTGTTTCTTGTATTTTTTTTCCTCGTGTTTCTGTTGTTTTATTTATTTGTTTGCTTTTTATTTGTGTTTCTTATTGTACGTGGGCGTGCCATGCAGCTGTGCCGCCTCCCCTTTAATCGCACTTAACGGCCTGTTCTATTTCTGCGCCCGCTTCCTCAGACCCCCGCCCTGCGTGCCGTGGGGAACATCGTGACGGGCACAGACGAGCAGACCCAGATGGTCCTGAACGCCGGGGCGCTGAGTCTGTTCCCCGTTCTGCTACGCCATCCTAAAAGCAACATCCAGAAGGAGGCGGCGTGGGCGCTGTCCAACATCACGGCCGGGAAGGAGACGCAGATCCAGGAGGTGGTGGATGCAGAGCTGGTGCCTGCGCTGGTGGAGCTTCTGCAGCAGGTCAGCATGGGATCAGCGATCATAAAACCAGCAGGAACGTCGGATACTTCATATAGAACCTCTGATGCCTCCGCTCCAGAGGATCACCGATGAGAGGACCACACTTTCAGTTACGTCTGTGTGTCTTTCCTCTTAGGGTGACTACAAGACCCAGAAAGAGGCCGTGTGGGCCGTCACCAACTACACCAGCGGGGGCACGGTCCAGCAGGTGGCGTACCTGGTCCAGTCCGGGGTCCTCGGCCCTCTTCTAAACCTCCTGTCAGTCAACGACACCAAGACTCTCACGGTCATCCTGGATGCCGTCTTAAACATTTTCATGGTAAACATTCTGAACATCGGTTAAGGGGGAGGGGCATCCTGGCGCATGTGGCATTACCCGGGCGAGCCCAGTAACAATGGGCCTTTCAGTTTTAGGTCCGAGTTGCCAAGTGCATTTCTGTTTCTTTCTTTTTTTTTTTTTTTCTGTTGGTTTTTGTTTTTCATTTTCATTTCTGTTTCTTTATTTGTTTGTTTTTGGGGGGGGTTGCATTTCTGTTTTGGTTTGGTTTTCCATTCATTTTTTTCCATTTGTGTTTGTTTTTATTTGCATTTCTATTTTTTGTTTGTGGTTTCTTTTTCATTTGTGTTTCTGTTTGTGTTGTTGTTTTACATTTCTGCTTGTGCTTTTTATTTACATTTCTGTTTGTTGTTTCTGTTTGTTGTTTTTATGTCAATTTGGGGGGGGGGGGGGTTTGCATTTCTGTTTGTGTTTTCTATTTTTTTCCATGTCTATTTTTTGTTTGTGGTTTTTTTTTTCATTTGTGTTTCTGTTTGTGTTTTTATTTACATTTCTGCTTGTGCTTTTTATTTCTGTTTGTTTTATGTTTTGTATCTGTTTTTTTTTTATTATTTTCATTTCAGTTTATTTTTTATTTGCATTTATGTTGGTGTTTCATTTTTATTTTATTGTGTGTTTTTGCATTGTTTATTATTTGTGTTTCTGCTGGGTTTTTTGTTTGATGTTTGTTTTTGTTTCTTCCTTTTTTTTTTTTTTTTCCATTTCTGTTTGTTTTTTAAATTTGTTTTTTACTTTGTGCTTTGTGTGACCCTGCAGGCTGCAGACAAACTGGGGGAGACGGAGAAGCTGTGTCTGATGATCGAGGAGTGTGGAGGCCTGGACAGGATCGAGGCTCTGCAAGCCCACCAGAACGAGACGGTGTACAAAGCTGCACTCAACCTCATCGAGAAATACTTCTCAGGAGAGGTGAGCATGCGCCCAGAACATTAATAAGACCAGCGATATGACTCACTCTTTATTAACCACCCGATTTATTACGTCAGGGGGACGAAGATCAATCGGTCGCTCCCTCAGCCAACGGCGACGGCTTCACCTTCCAGATTGCTGATCACCAGAGCACTTTCAACTTCTAAACACTCCCATGAGCCTCTGCTGCTCTTCTTTTTTTATAAAGTATAAGCTGTTTTTAAATGGTAACATGTATATAAACAAACACAAGCTGTTTTTATGTCACTCTGAGCTTTGTAAATAAACTTTTAATATATCCAAGTCTTTTTTTACTCCTGTCTGTTGATTTCTAACACCAGATTATAACAAGAACTATGAAAACCTGCTGTTGTTACGGCATGAACGTGGAATTTATTTAGAATCCACAACGTTAAATAGTTTAATCATTTAATTCACATTTTTATACAATACTTGCTCAAGACTGGACTCGGACTCGCCTGTCAGCGACTACAGACTTGATTTGGAGGCATAAAACACAACTTGGATTCGCGCACCAGAGATTTGACTCGGATTCCAGACATGACTTGGACTCACACGAGAAACTCAACTCTGATTCACATGCCAATGACTTGAGACACGACTCGGACTCACACGCTAAAGACTCAAGACACTGCTAGGATCCAACTTGCACTCTAGAGATTCGAGACCCAACTCAGACTCCTATGCTAGGGACTTGACTTGTACTTGCATTCGACCTTACAGGATAGTGACTCGCACTCTAAAGGCAGATGCAACTTGGACTCGAGCACGACAGACTTGATTCAGATTTGCACAGTAGAGACTCAAGACACGACTTGTACTCGCATGCTACAGAATCAAGACACGACTCAGACTCGGATAGACTAGAGATCTAAAGGCATGAGACAACTTGGACTTGCTTGCTAGAGACTCGAGTCCTACTGTTAAAAACACAAGACTTGATTTAGACTCGACTGTGATATCTTATTTTTGTAGTTATGGTAGAGCAGGTAAAATGATATGTGTGATTTCTGTCAGGATTAATCAGACACATAAGAACCGTAACTCAAAAACACCACAACTTTTTGCTAACGTTTCCTAGCAGTTTTACGTATATGTGAATCAAGTGTTTTTCCTGTGTTCGCTTTCCTTTCTGTGTGAGGTTTAACACGAAATATATCCGCAATTAAACCATATTCATTCAGAGATAAAGGTTATTATATCTTAAGATAAAAATATATAAAATATTATTCGTCTGCCTCAGACACTCGAGTCAGGTTACGTAAATGGTTTTAAACATTAGTAACTCGTCACTGTGTAATGTTCAATTGTTAATATTGTAAAGTTGTTGGCTTTTTAAATTAAAAGTTACACAACCTTTACATTTAATTTACTCATAACGTTCTTCGTGTAATGACCGATTAAAAGGCAAACATTTTGCATTCAACTGTATGTAGCATATAGCTGCAGTCCCGCAGTTGACCATGCGATGTCGCTGCCAACCATTTCTGTGCGCCACAGATGACTGCCGTTCCAAATGTCACGTCAAATCCTATCTTCCTGCACTGCGTACCATATGAAATGACGGCGTCCTGCGCCCTACCTAGTGCACTACGCTTGTGTTTGAGACGCCGCCTCTAGGTTTAATAGACTTTGGCTGCCCACAAGTTTTCCTTCGAAACAAAAATAAACTGGTTTGTCTAAGCGCAGCGGCTGCTTCCCTTGGATCGGGATTAAATATCGCGTTCACGGAGTTTCGAAATTCCAGCCGGGTATAAAAACCCGACACACTGCAGGATGTGAAGCTTCGTTTACGTAAAAAAAAATGCCCGAAACTTTGCGTTAGGCTTAAATAGTTTTGGGTTAAAGCCCATCCGGAGACAGTAATGCGGCGTCTTCACGGCTTCATTCGCTCTCACCGGACTAAAACTGAACTCAAAGGAGAGACTAAGTTTTATATGTAAAAGCAATACGTTCGTTGGATATTTTAGCAGAAATAAAAGTAAACATCAAGCTGGAATTTAAAGGGAATGTCTAATCAAGGGGCGAGAAGAAATGGTCCAGTTAAACTGCGCCTGACAGGTAAGAGCTCAAACTTTACCTTTAAATTGGTTATTATTTATATAATCTTTAGTCTGTTTGATCTAAAATGCGTTAATAATGCTTTTTACAATGTGTATCTGTATTTCTGCTTTTGCAATCCTCCTAAATCTGGCGTGAAGTTACTTAAACACGTTCAGTTTCACCTCAGAAAATCAGTTGGTGCAACTTAAAAATTAATCATATCTTTAATTGATCGGTAATTCTTTAGCAAACGTTTAATCTGATCACTGTAGTGTCTATATTCCAACACAAAACTCATTTTATAATAGTTTATACACAACCTTCAACATCATGAGGTCAAACCACCTGAACCAAACGATCCGTGACTGGAAAACACCTTCATAGCTAAATATTTCTGGAAAGGTTACTGACCTTGGCACTGGTCTTCTTTATTCTGCTTAAAAAAAAATAACATTGAAGTCATTCTTTTATCATAACTTTTGTCGTTTTTACGCTGGGACCTTTAAACCTTCTGAAATTTATTTAGGCTTTTACAGAGATTAAACTCCGACCTTTTAAACAAAACACACCATATGAAAGCGATTTAAGATTTTTTAAACCTTTCACTCACGCTGAAGAGACAAAGGCTCCAGGGGGTATAAGGTGGGCAGCTAGGAAGGTGATCACCCCAAGCGGGAGCTCAAGATGCCTCCAGTCAAGTAAAGTTAGCATTATTATTATTTTTATTAGTAGTAGTAGTAGTGTTATAATTGCATTGAATCAAAGGGCTGGATAGGGGTCGCTGTTGCGGAGCTACCGGATGATCCCCGATTCCCCGACAGCATATTTGACCTCTGTGCCACTTGAGAGCTACTAGTATCATTATTATTATTTATTTAATTATTTTCGTTTGTTACACTCGGACTCCTCCTGGTGAGAGAGGATTAATAGACGCTCCCTGAAGCCAAAGCTCCTATGACTATCTATGGCGCATATGCATTATCGTTTATCGACAATGTTGGGACCAGAGTGAGCGTATTTGCTTATGTGGTGTTTCAGTCCAGTACTGTAGGCATGTTTTTTAAGTTATGTAATTTGTGCAGAAGTTTTGGCACCTGTCCAGATGATCCACTCATGATTTGTGTAAGCTCTAGATTTGTGTGTTAACAAATAAAATGTGTCAGGACAGGTGTGCCAAACCTTAAGACTGTAAACCTCCATTTCGTTACATAACTCCCGAAACTTAACTCCAGAAATCCCCCCTCATTTTGATTTGGTGCTATTCAGGAATAGACTTTCAGTTTTGTTTTGAATTCTGAGGAGACAGAACATCCTCTGGCGGGTGACAGACGGTGTCTGGGGGAGTTTCGGTTTGTCGGGGGAAACTTGTTTTGACTGAAGATGAGCCTCGGGCTGAAATCACTTTGTGTCAATGCACTGCGATCACTGTGTATCGCTTTATAACCTCATCTTTGCTTCCATATTTTAACCCTGCTTGTTGCAGGTCAGGTTCATGTTGCACGCAGGGTAGGGGGCGCTGTGGCAGGCCCAGATATGGCCAGTTGCATCTGTAATCGACGAGGATATGTGATTAACGTTGACATGTGTAATCTGTGGATTTAGGTTTTTAATAAAAATGATGCCATGACCGGCCTGGAAGCGCTGCTGGGACTCGAACCTGGATCACCACGGTGCTTGGGCCACCCAAGCAGCAGCAAACCAATATGGCCTGATTTGTTATTCCTTTCATTTTGACACACGAGACCAAAAAGCAGGAACATGGTTGAATAAAAACCACAAACCTACAGTATTTCCAGGGCTTAGACCGGTTTATAATATATGTGGATGGATATAATAACGCTACAAATATGAATGTTTCAAAGTGGTCTGTCAACACTGGGCTGATGTCAGTTTTTGCGGAAAAGAGAGGCAGTTGGATCGTCTTGCCGTGATCATAAACCTCTAGGCTGTGCAGATCATTTCTGTGGAGTTTTCCATTTAATTTCAAGTCCGCCGTTGTAGCTGCCGATTTAGGGTCGGTGAAAATCCAGCTTGTTTGGTTTGACTCGATTGTAAAGTGCTTCCACACAGCCGCAGCTCTGAGCTCAGACTTTGTAAATTTATACATAATGCTACTTAAAATAAACGTCGTGTCCGAGTCCGGACCTAAAAGTCGACGCGTCTTCCTCTTTAATCGGAATCGCATCTCTCTGAGGCTCGTCCTGTTTCCTCGCTGATCAATAGGGCTTCTTTTGCAGCGTGCCGCTGAAAGACGTCTCTATTCTGGGCATCAATAGGGTGTGTGTGCTGATCGGGGCTTGGATGGCAGAGCTGGCAGGCCTTGGGCTCATCGTCATGGGCTCGGTGTCTGCTTTCGCCTTTCTCTCTGTCGTGTCTGCGCCAAATGTGCGATAACTGGAAATGATGCTATGAACCGCCGGCGAGTAGAAATTAGAAGTGGAAGAGGGTAGCTTTAATGCCTGACGAAATGTTTACCGAAGCGTCTATGCTATTATTAATGTTCTGGAAATCCAATATTTCATGAAACTCCCCATAAGGAATCCCAGACACAGACCTAATAGACTCTCTGAAGCCCAAGCGTCTCTGAGTGTCTATGGAGCAAACATGTATGCATTAAAAAAACAGGACGAAAGACAAAAATCATTGGACAAACAGCTTTGATACATCGTTTTGAGCCATGCCCTGATTTGTGGACGGGTCCCTTGAAGCCTCAGGGTGTTCCAGATATTAAAGATGACTCTGGGAACATTATAAAAGATGACAAAGAAGAAATAAATTTTATGGAATTGTCCGAAAATAGGTCACCCAATCAACGCTGATGGAATAATAACTGAAAAATGTGTATTAATCAAATCCTATATTTATTAGTAGCTTTATGTAATGAAGGTGTACAGGCTGGTGTACTAAATAAATCATGTTATCATTGTGTCATTTCTGTCTGTTATATGATTTGTGTTTGGTTCACATGGACAGGCAGTGGATCTGATAACTGAATGGTTTGTTTTGACAGTTTAAGCCATTCTTTAAGTATAAAAGTTCCCTAGAAAGCGGGGTCTCCTTCAGAGCCTGTGCTGTTCTTGAAGCCCCTCATCATCAGCCATGGTTCTGCTCCACAGCATGAACCTGCTTCTGTAAAATGACTCATTGGTTGGCTGGTAATATAAGCAAGAAATCACCAGATCTCGGTTTTATCACTTGTTTCCACTCCGATCGTTATAAATCCCCCATCGTACTTGACAGTCGCCACTATATAGTGGGCGTAGGAAATGTTGGAGTCATCAGATCATACTTCAGTTGTTTAGTTACCTGAGATAAGATAAAGGTCGACCTGTAAGGGACGTGTGTGCTGTCGGGTCTTAACGTTGTTTTAAATCGAAAGCATGGCGTGTTTTGCTGTGATAGCCGTCGATGATCAAGAGCCTCGTGTCGGGTTTGTTTAGGGGGACGATCCGACCTCGGAGCCAGAGCTGAGGAAGCGTGCACTGCATGACCTTAGTTTGTCCTCTGTAAACCTTTGACCCTGTCATGCGCTCCTGCGTTTGGCGGCGGAAGCGGCCCAGACGGCGGTGCGGCTGCGCCTCGTCTGCTCTCAGACGTCTGATCACTTATCGCGCTTCCTGTCTCACCACTTCCACTGGAAACCAGCGAAACGACGCACATACACACAACACGCACAAACAGACGGCTGCTGCGCAGAAAAATAAGAGCGCCGACTGGGAGCTAGCACGCTCCGCTGCACACAGTGCCCCTGCCTCTCTGTGGTTGACCTTTAGCTTGAATTCTGCAGAATCGCGTCTGGAGACGGCCCGCTCTCTCCGTCTGGCCAGATTGGTTCGTGTGTCTCTGTGTTTACGTTATACGTCTCGTGAAACGGAAACACACCCCTAAAACATTGTGATCTCCAAATTAAGCAGCGGAAAGGAAAACCTGAGACATGCGGGGAAGGAATCAGACACAAAGGAGGAAGCCGTCTCCTCTCTGACAGCAGGATTAAGTCTCTGTCTAAAGGAAATCGTGCAGCGTCGAGTAGAAGATAAACCGGTTTAGTTTAGTTCGACTCAAGCAGTTTGTCGATCGTGGAAAAGTCCCTGGATGTCCGGGTGAGAGGATTCGGTGAAACAATCCTATCGATGACGACTATTTACAACGTAACCAAGGTGACGGCTCGGAGGCATTTAATAACGCACGGCGCAGTGTGTCCGTCCTGTCCCAGACGCCCCGTCTCCCACGGTTACACACTCCCTGATTGTGTTTGGTAGCGGCCCGGTCGCTCTCTGCAGGAGGCGCGTTTGGGTTTAATGTGGCAAGGAAATCTGAGCTTCCTCTGTTTCCCAAACCTGGGAGCCATTCATGTTCAGAGAGAGGTGTGTGTGTGTGTGTGTGAGGTGGACACAGTGATAAGAGACAGAGAGACTGTGTGTGTGAAGGACAGAGACAGTTTGTGTGAGAGAGATGTACAGACAGACTGGGATGGAGACAGATTAAGAAAGTGTTTAAGATGTAAAAAAAATTGGGTGTGAGAGAGACAGAGAGACACGAACACACACATAGCAGATCGACAGATTTCGTAAGAGAGATAGACAGACACAGTGTTTCAGGGAGAGATACAGACGGCGTCTGTGAGAGACAGACTGACCGACTGAGTGTGAATGCAAGACAGACGGAGTGTGTATGAGAGAAAGAGGGAGACGGGCAGAAAGAGGGTGGAAAAGAAAGACTGTGTGTGAGTGTGTGTGTGAGTGTGAGTGAGAGAGAGAGAGAGAGAGAGAGAGAAAGACAGAGACACAGAGACACAGACAGAGACAGAGAGCGAGACACAGAGAGAGAGAGAGAGAGAGACACAGAGAGAGAGAGACAGAGAGAGAGACAGAGACAGAGAGACAGAGACAGAGAGCGAGACAGACAGAGAGACACAGACACAACAGGCCGAGAAGTTATGTGACAGAGATAGACAGACACAAAGTTGGTGTGAGGGAGGGATACAGACGGTGTATGAGAAACAGACTGACTGTGTGCGTGTGTGTGCGCTTTTGCACCGAGCTGTAGTTGCTCCTGGAAGTTTCTTTGCACTTTGTCTGTTGGAAACTGCTCAACAGACATCATGTGCAACAGCCACTGGCGTCCCTCCGGGGATTCCCTGCCACCTTGCAAGAAATAATAACAAATAATTTTGTGCGCAATATTTTTTGGTTTTAGATTCTATAGGTTTCCTCTTTACACATTACTTGTATGACATTTATGTTTTGCAATTCCTACTTTATTAGCTCTGTTATTTATCTCGCTCCGGTAAGCCAGAATACGTTGTATGAAGACACAGGGACAGTTGTTGGAGCGATGGCTTTCCATGGCAGTGGTACGCTGGAGTTGTCGTCGGCGTGCTTTTATGAACCCGCAGCAGTGGGCGTGGCTAAAACAGCCAGAGTCTCGAACCTTTGTATCTGTGTCATCTCTCCGTTATGTCTGTGTCTCTCTATCTCGAGTTGCTTTATTATGGCTTTGCCGGTTTCTTTCTTCTCTATCTCTGCGTCTCTGTGCCTTTATCTCTCGCTTATTGCCCTGGGGGGGAGGGTATGGGGGGGGGGGGGCCCTGACTCGTCTCGCTCGCCTTTGTCCTCGTCTCTCGTTGCTGCCCTCGTACCTCTTCCTGCATTCCTGCAGCTGATCCCAGGCCAGTAGGGGGATGAGTCATCGTCTCCGTATGGACCCTGATCGAAATTTCAGCCTCGAGTTCCCACCAGCAGCAGCTTTACACTGTGTGTGTGTGTGTGTGTGTGTGTGTGTGAGTGAGTGAGAGAAAGAGAGTGTGAGACGTTCCTTTCTTATCTCCTCCTGATATCTGTCCTCTGTGTCAGTCGCCTTCTTTATCCTTTAAACTTTTTGATCTCTCCTGTTTATTGCTGACTGTTCTTTCATTCCGTCCCATTCTCCTTTTGTTTTTTTTGTTTGTTTTTTTGTCCAAGTGCCCCAGTAGAGTCGCTGTAACTCGCTCCGTTACCCCACCATCAGACACCTGACGTCACCAGTCAAAAACGTCCGATCTACAGCTTGAATCTGCACTTCAACTCGCGTTCGATGTAAAACACAGTTAGATCTGCAACTCGAGCAACTCTAATCTGATCTTGGTCCTGATGCCCAGCCTACATCCGAGTGTGATCTCCAACCCGAAGCTCATCTACTGATTTACGTCTTAAGACCTGATCTTCAGCTGCAGTTAATCTCTATCCCAAGTCTCTGAATGTCTGATCTAATCCCAAGTCTGATTTACGTCCAAATACTTAATTTACATCCTGAAACCTGATATTTTTGAGTCTGACCTCTGTCTCTTGTCTGATCTGTCTTGAGTTTGATTTACTTCCTGAGACCTGATCTCCATCTCCAAAACCTGTTCTGTCTCGAGTCTGATCTCTGTATCTATTCTGATCTCTGTCTCAAGTCTGATTTTTGTCCTGGGTTTGATTTGCGTTCAAAGACTTGATTTACATCCTGAGACCTGATGTCCATCCCCAAAACCTGATCTGTCTTGAGTCTGGTCCTTATCCTAAGTCTGACTTGCATCCCAATAATTGATGTTTGTCCCGAGTCTGATCTCAGTCCAGAGTCTGATTTGCATTCAAAGACTTGATTTACATCCTGAGACCGGATCTCCATCTTGAGTCTGATCTCTGTTTCGAGTCTGACCTCTGTCTCTTGTCTGATCTCTGTCTTGAGTCTGATTTACTTCCTGAGACCTGATCTCCATTCCCAAAACCTGATCTGCCTCGAGTCTGATCCTTACATCCTGGTCCAAAGTCTGTCTTACATCCCAAGAATTGATCTCGGTTTCGAGTCGGATCTCAGTCCTGTGTCTGATTTACATCATGAGACCTGATCTCCATCTCAATTCTGATCTCTGTTTGAAGTCTGATCTCAGTCCAGAGTCTGATTTACTTCCCAAGACCTGATCTTCACCCTGAGTCTGATTTTTGTCCTGAGTCTAATATACATCCTGAGACAAGGTTTCTGATCTCTGTCTTGAGTGTGATTTACTTCCTGCAACCTGATCTCCATCCCCAAAACCTGATGTGCCTCGGGTCTGATCGCTGTATCTAGTCTGATCTGTCTCAAGTCTGATCCTTGTCCCAAGTCTGACTTGCATTCCAAGAATTGATCTGTCTCGAGTCTGATCTCAGTCCAGAGTCTGATCTGCATTCAGAGTCTGACTTACTTCCCAAGACCTGATCTTCATCCTGAGCCTGATCATGTTCCTGATGCCCAATCTACGTCCGAGCTCAATACCCATGCTGAACATCTACATCTCATATCTGATTCATCCCTCATCTGACATGCGTCCCAAGTCTCTCATACGTCCCAAGACCTGACCTCTGTGCCGAGTCCGATGTCCGTCACGAGACGTGATCTCCATCCTGAGTCTGATCTCTATCCTGACTCTCATACATGTCTCAAATCTGTTCTTCGTTCCCTTGACTGATCTCCATCCCAACACCTGATTTATGTCTCAAAACTGATATTTGTGTCAATCTGATCTCCATCCCAAATCACCTTAAATCCGTGTCATTTTAAAGTCATTGCACAAACCGCACTGAGCTCCGTCCCGAGGTCTGATCTGCAACATTAAATCACTCGGATTTTGAAATGACTGCGCAGAACACGAACGCTTTCGGTAATGTGTGTTTGCTCTCTGTCTGACTCTGGGTGTGTCCGACTCCGGTGGGAAAATATTCCCGCCGCTCCACACTGAATGACATAATAAGCACGTGAAGTGTGTGCGTGTGCGTGTGTGTGTAGGGTGGAAGGAAAGTGTGTAATGGGCAGTAACAGGAAGTGCAGATAAGAGACGGCGTCAGGCGATGACGACCTCCTGACTCCGTGTCTGTCTCTCCGTGTGTGTGTGTGTGTGTGTGTGTGTGTGTGTGTGTGTGTGTGTGTGTGTGTGTGTGTGGGGTTTACATTGTGAAGACCCTTGAAAAAATATTTGACAAAAAAAGGAATTAGCAAAAATGTTTGTATACCATATTCGTGAAAACCGTCTCACGCCTCAGATTTTTGACTGATCCGCTGCTTTCCCTTACGAAAAACTCTTAAGTTAGATTTCTTTGCGGAAGCGCTCCTGTATTGACGATAAGATTAACGTAAGTACTTAGGATATCCCCTTACTGGAAGGTCGAGTCAGCGAGCAGCTCGGGTTCAGGTGTGTCACAGAACTGGGACTTTTCTTTTTTTCCCCTTTCCTGTAAACAAACCCTGCTGGTTAATCTTACTGCGTTTTAGTTTTAGTTCTGCTCGCCCTCTGTACATCCCGGAATGAAAGGGAGGCGAGGCGCGGTCCAAGAGGCTTTCGGCGGATCGTTTTCTGTTTTGACACTGGAGAGCTTTCCTCTCGTTACCATTGTGCCTCATTGTTTTCGGCTCTCGCGTCCCGGAGCGAGTCCGACGTGTTTTACCAGAAGTGGCGTCGGCATGGTGAAGTTTTAATCCGTTTAGCTGCGATGGACCAACCTTTGGTCTCTTAAGCTCTTGGCAATCTAAACGTATCCTCTGTGCTTTTAGCACTTTTTGAATTCTGAGTTGATAATCAGTTACTCGGCACGTCACAGCTTTCACCTGCTGTCTCTATGAAGGTGCGTTTTGTTAACGTCCATCTGGTCAGCGTTCGCTCTTAAGAAATATAATAGCAAAAAAAATCTCTCATATATCTAATTCACGTCTGAATGACAGAAAACTAGTAAGACCGTGGCGACACCTGCTGACAGAAACGAGAATCGCAGTCTTGAAAGGCGTGAAAGAAAACATGACGTTCCTAATTTTGTTTATTTTCTGAAGTGTTTAAAGTTTATAAAAGATACAAAGACAGATGAGTACTGTATTGTTCAGATAAGTGCTTTCATATTGTTTTAATTAGTGTTATTGTTTAAAATAAAGCTTGTATCTAGGGTGACAGTGGCAAGGAAAATCCCTAAACGTTATAAGGAAGAAACCTTGCCAGGACCAAGACTCAAACAGGGCTCTGACCTTTTTCAAATGAAAAAAAAATTATAATAACAGTGTATATAAGCACAAGGTAAATGTAACCATTAAAATAGAGAACATATTAAAAACCAGAATAAAATGAAGACAATACAGTATTATAAAGAGTATAATAAAATAGAGAATAGTGTGTGTGTGTGTATATATAATAAGTAAAATAATGAATGTGATGTAAACAGGGTCACTAGGTTCCCGTGTCCTCGGTGGGCATTTTGGTGGCATGGCATTCTCAGTCAACAAAAGTTTTCTTGTTGTCCGTTGTTTTTATCGTTTGGAGGGAAAGCTCTGTTAGGTAATCGGATTATTCAGAGATAACACTGTAATAAACCTGATAAGGGTGGCACTCTGATTTCTCGAGTAGTGTTGGTGCCACGCAGCTCCAAAACCCCAGGTTTGAGTCTGGGTGAAGTTTGTAATGCCTGTATTAGGGTTCTGCTTCTGTTCGTCTTTGTCTTAAACCTTTGAATTCTTTCATACAAGTTTATTGCTTGTTAAAAAGCTTTTTTTTTTGCACCGCCGGCATTTACCCTACTGATCTCCTTCGCTCCTGCCCCACCTCAGCGTACCTGAGACGTAAACACCCGGGTGCGTTCGCAGGTGTCACTCTCGCGATCACGGAAGCGTTTGGTCGTGCAGACATTTAAGTCGAATTCTTGGAAGCCGCTGGCGTTGAGGTCGATTCGGTCTGTCAGTAAGGCAGAGGTAAGAAGTTCATCCACCCGGCCGATACTGAGCCGGGGTGTAAAACACGAGCCTGCGCTTGTCCCTCGGGGGCGAACGGAGAGGAAGAGCGGCGTTAAGGAGGGTGTAGGGTGACGCCGGCCTCCGGGGGTTTATATTTAGCTCACACACACACACACACACACACACACACACACTTGTGGGAAAATTCAGAATGGGCTTCCTACAGCAGCCTGACATTTCAAACCCAATAACATAACGCTGATTATCTGCTTACAGCGGCATGTTGAGCTCTGAGTTGCATTGAAAGAACAGTCTGGTCTCGTAGTGGACGTGCTGGATGAGGCATAAATACACCCCTCTGCGATCGCCGATCTTTTTTACTGATTTATGAAGAAGCTGAACAGACCTCTTTTTAAACCCCGGCTTTCTGTCCCTCGTGGCACTTTTCCTCGTTACGTTTTTGCATCTTGCCCTCGCTGCCAAACCGAACCCCGTTTGCGCCGTGCAGTCATTGTGGTGCGTTGTTTCGCTTGGCTTGGAGCTCACCAATTGTTTATTGTGTAATAATTTGTTGCATGGACTGCGTAACAGCTCCATAATTGCCAGTTGCCATTCTGGACTCCGGAGTTTATGGGCATGGCCACCCTTATCGTTTTTGTCTCTTTTTTTTTCATCCCTGTCACTATTTCCAGCCTTCGCCTCGGGTTGAAGGCTGGCGAGTGTGTTTGTTTGGCCTCAAGTCAGCCACAGGACCCGGTGCCAACGTTGGAAGCGCCCATCGCGGTCCCGTCCGTACCCCGACTGCCAGGAAGTCAAGATTTTTAAGGCGCTCTGGGATTTGGTTTGGTCAGCGTGCCACCTCTACGTTAAGCCTCCTGGCACAGCTCTGTAGTGGGCATGCGCTTGTGGGTTTCTGGGCTCTTTGCATTGGAGCCTCATCGCCCTCCACTTTTATGGGTCGTGGATTAACTTGTCCAGCTTATATCAGATCTAATGTAACGTCCTAACTCTGGACTGGATCGTACCCGCTGGCGTAGCTCTGCCATAGGCTCCATTGTTGGGTTTTTTGGTGCAGCTCCATCAGCCATGGGTCCTCTTGGCTCTGTATTAGCCCCCCAGTGCAACTCCATGTGGACTATGTGCTATTAAGCCTCCTGAAGGAGCTCCATCCTGGGCTCCGCTTAGCCCTGTGTGGCTCCTTCGCGGTCTCAGAGCTCCAGCTTCATTTGTTGCTCTAGATCTCTTAGGGAGCTATCCGTGCTCTGCAATGGGCCTCCTGGCGCAGCTCCATCGTGGGCCCCTAAGGTGTTTGGTGTGGTCTCAGGTTTGCAGCTGCACTCCACTTGGCCTGGGTTTTTATGACCTGCCAGTAGCAAGTTGATTTCGGGCCTTTCTGCTCCTCTGTTGAGAGGCGTGTCAGCCCGGCTGCAGGAATGCAGCGCCGCGTAATTGAGGGAATGTCGTAATGTTTTCTCGTTCTTTAAAATGTCGTAAAGCAGAGACTTTTAAGTAAACTTCAGTCCAAACTGTCGCTCTAGGTTTGTAGGCCTCTGCCGATGATGTCAACAGTCATCGCTGGGATTGCGTAAGTCCTGAGAGGTACTCGTGCAACACCATGAAACTTCATGCTTACCATGGAAAAATAATCCGTAACATGGAAATATGGAGCATTACCCGGAAAAGAAATGTCTGGCATCTATTTAGAGCACTTTAGTCATGTTTGAAATGATATAATTTTATGCCTGAAACTTTATAATGATGACATGTTTGAAAATAGAGCCGCTTTAAAATGATTCCAATATATTTTTTTTTTCCTTTTTCATATTTGTACTCTTGCTTTTCCTGGCCAGGGTGACAAGGAGGTCCAGAACCCATCACAAACCAGGCAGGGGTAGCTGTTGTGCCCAAAAAGCGATGTTTTAAAGGCGGGCACTCAATGCCAGGCTTTGAAGGCGGGTGTCCAGTGTGATTTTTAAGGGGCGTCAAAAGGGAGGCTTTAAAGGCAGGCATTCGAAGCCAGGCTTTAAAGGTGAAGCTCCAAAGCCAGGCTTTAAAGACGTCTGTCCAAAGCCAGGCTTTAAAGGCGGGCATCCAAAGCAAGGTTTTAAAGGTGGGTGACCAAAGCAAGGCTTTAAAGGTGAGGGTCCAAAGCCAGGCTTTGAAGGCAGGTGTCTAAAGCGAGGCTTTAAAGATGGGTGGCCAATGCCAGGCTTTAAAGATGTCCGTCCAAAGCCAGCCTTTAAAAGCAGGCATCCAAAGTGACTTTTTAAAGACGTTTTAAAAATGTCCATCCAAAGCCAGGTTTTAAAAACGGGTGTCCAATGTGAGTTTTTAAAGATTGCGTTCGAAGCCTGGGTTTAATGGTGAGCACCCCAGGCCAGGCTTTAAAGAAGGGAGCCCAAAGTGAGGTCTTCAAATGGCCGCCCAAAGCCATTCTTTAAAGGCGGGCGTCGAAAGTCAGGCTTTAAAGATGCCCATCCAAAACCAGGCTTTAAAGGATGGTGTCCAGAGCGAGGCTTTAGGCAAGGGTCCAATGCCAGGCTTTATAAGGTGGCCTCCCAATGCCAGGCTTTATAAGGTGGCCTCCCAAGCAAGGCCTTATCGGCGAGCCCTCAAAAGCGATGTCTACCAACCAGACGTCCGTTAACACCTGAAATGCTTCTCAGCCACCCGTAGCCTAATGATGTTGATTAGGGGGATGGCACGATTTAAAATCTCCACACCATGTGGAATATGAGGAGAATGTAAATAGGAAACCATTTTCTCGGCTGCCATGTCCGTGTAGCGTTACACTTCCTTGACAAAAAGGAGCAGCTGCAGCCGTCGGCAGCCTCTCAGCTGAAATTTCTCACAGTGTGCCTCTTCCGATGCCACTGCCCTCCTCGTTCACCCCATACCCAGCCTGGGTCACTGGGTCAGTGGAAACCAGAGCGCTTTTTCCTCGGGCTTTGATGTGCTCGGGTTCCTGGCGGATGCCCAGCAGGGTTCTGTTGGGCAAGATCAGCACTGTGTTAGAGCGGGCGCGTAACAGATCCTGCCCGGGACGTCATCGTGGCAATAGGACGACGCTGGAATCTTATCCCGTCTGGTCCGGATAGACGGAAGAACTACGGCTCTGTGGTTACAGCTTTGCGTTGGTTCTTGCAGTCCAGTTCCCTTTATTGCCTCCTAATGCAGCTCCGGTATGGACCCACCGTCCAGAGTCTGCCTTCTGGAAGGGGTCCTTCATGACCCCATGAGTCGTGTGGCTTCTTTATGGCCTCCAGTTTTGGACCGCGGCCCCAGTATGCACCTCGGATACCACTAGTGCTGCGACTATAGGTTTTTTAGTGCAGTCTAGAGAGCAGTGTGTGTGTGTGTGTGTGTGGTGCAGTGTATGGTGAGCAGCTTGTTAGTGCACATATGGAAGACATCTTTAAGTCTGATGCTGAGCAGAAACGGGCGTGGTAAACTTTTCTAAATGAGTCATCAATAGCTCCAAAGGTCCCCATAACCCAAAACCTGATGTGAAATCAAAAGCGCACAAAAACCAGATGGAGAGGATTACATAAATATTTTAACATTTAGCATTTTAGGTCCCGTTTAAAACACATTTTGGAGTTAATCCTTCAAACTTACGAAGGGAGCCGCAGCAGGTACCGGGCCTTCCCGCTTACCCGCTCTGCAGCGCGAGATTAGACGTTTCGGACACGCCCAAGGTGCCCTGATGGTGGCGGGATGTTTGTGCTGGCTTTTGTGCGATGTGGGATTATAAACAATGAGAGCGCAGCCTGGAGAGATGTCGTAAATATTTCCGACTGTTACGTTCTCCGGGCTTTGTTTGTATCTGAATTTTAATGCGCTGTGTTCCCGTGCCGTGCTCACGATGCGTTCTTTTTCTGCACTTGCTTTCTTTTCCAGTTCTCTGCGCGAAGAACCTGTCGAAGAAGGACTTCTTCAGTAAGTAACCTGTCATTCCCAATCGTTTTAATAAGCCGTTATTATTGTGAGGCCACGCCCCCGTCTCTGAGACTGACAGGCGCAGAAGCCACGCCTCCCTCCCTCCATCCCACACTTACAGGTTCCGATCCCTGCCTAGATCAGATTTGCCTCGAGTTCCGACATCGCTTTTGTCTGAACCGGATGGCATTGGGTTCTAATTTGTAAAGTGGCAAGTTGAAACCCGAGCGCGCGCACACACGATTATATAAACACCGTCTCCCTCACACGGCATGTATGTAAATGTAACCGAACAAGTCTAACCTGTGCACAAGAGACACACACACACACACACACACACACACTTACCTCTATCGTACCCTGGGAAGTTCAGCCACCATTTGTAAACACACTGAAAAATAAAACATGAGACTTTGGTGATTATGATGTATTTACCTGCATGATACTGAGACAGGTTCTACATCTGTGTGTGTATGTGTGTGTGTGTGTGTGATTGATGATATTGCTGTAGTAAGTGTTGTTCCCTTTCTGAAATATCAATCAACTAATAGATCATTAAATAACCTTTTTTTTTTTTTTTTTAAATCAGGATTGCCGGATCCCTTTGCCAAAGTGGTGGTGGATGGCTCGGGTCAGTGCCACTCGACAGACACGGTTCGGAACACCCTGGACCCGAAGTGGAACCAGCACTATGACCTGTAAGTCACGGACTTATCTGTTTCTTCTTTCAGAAATGTTTCGTTTTTTTTCATTTTTCATTTTTATGAAGACGTTGTGACGATCCAACCGCTGTGGTGGTCTAGTGGTTAAGAAACTGGACTATGGACCAGAAGGTCCATGGTTCAAATCCCACCTCTGCCAAGATGCCACTGTTGGGTCCTTGAGCAAGGCCCTTAACCCACAATTGCTT
Source organism: Ancistrus triradiatus (assembly GCA_025084515.1). NCBI lineage: Eukaryota > Metazoa > Chordata > Actinopteri > Siluriformes > Loricariidae > Ancistrus > Ancistrus triradiatus. The sequence goes on from JAJAGP010000024.1 coordinate 578,729, forward strand.
GGATTGTAAGACTGTATCATTTGTAAGTCGCTCTGGGTAAGGGCGTCTGATAAATGACATAAAAGTAAAGTAAAGTAAAAGCTGTGATGCTGGATCGAACCGTGAGCACTCCAGCAGCTGTTGCTGTTCAGAGCCTGCATTTATCGAGCGTGTCTTCTTGAGACGGCTTGGATTTCGGACTTGGCCGTGTTTTCAGGGAATTCCTGGGAGGACCCAAAGGTCCTGCTGGCAGCCGAGTTCATACCAGAGAGAGAAACTATGCGCTCTCTTTCTCTCTCGCCTCACCTCGTCTTTCTGGCAAACAGCTGTCCCGAACACACTGCGGGATTTTTGCTTTGTGTTTTTGATCCACGAAAGCAACACGACGGTCCGCAGCACGGCACGGGAAAGCCGAGAGGCGTGATCGAGTATGAAATCATAAACCATGCGTTATGCAATCCAGCGACGACATGAATAGCACGAGCGCCACGGTCCAGGCTTTGGTTACACACGGAGAACATGCAAACTCCAAACACTCTGGACCGGGACGATTGTCTGTCTTAAAGCAAAAAAGCAACTAAGTTCAGTATTTCATGAATGACTGATCCCTCTCTCTCTCTCTCTCTCTCTCTCCACAGGTACATTGGGAAGCTGGACTCCATCACCATCAGTGTGTGGAACCATAAGAAGATCCATAAGAAGCAGGGAGCGGGGTTTTTGGGGTGTGTGCGCCTCCTGTCCAACGTTATCAACCGCCTCAAGGACACTGGCTGTAAGTCGTCACTGCTTCAGCTACAGTAAATGAATAAATGCACGAATAAAGAAGGATACACAGAGCTGTACAGAGCTCGATTGTAGTTGGGTTACAGAGCCTCGATCCCTGGCTACTGAGGTTTTAAGGTCGCCTCAATCTTACTAACAACGCGTCAGTGCATGGTGAGCACCCTGCCCAGGGTAACGAGGCTCGCCCAGACTCGGTTGGAGCGTTTACAGAATGCCGCCCCTGTGACCCTGACCAGGATGAGAGTGGGTAAAACAGGATGCTGGTGCCACTGCCGTACTGAGAATAGTCCGTTAGGTAAACAATATGTGTTCCTGGGATGGTCTTCTGGTGCCCCTTTTTACTGATGGACAGGTTGGGTGGGGGTTATAACTCGTGTCAGATGAGCTACAGACAAAAATGGCATTCCTACAACCCATATGGTACATGTTCCTAGTAAAGTGTGTGTGGGGCCAGCAAGACCAGCTGTTGCCCCCCTGTGAACCACTGATCAAAAGAAGTTTGGGTACTGCTGTGTAACTTAATTTCCTACATCTGTACTCTTAAAATGGAAGACTGCATGGTCACTGTGGACACTCTCTCACACACACACACGCGCGCGCACACACACGGCGACAGGCTTCTCTCCCTGGGGGGGCCGGAGTGATGGTTGGTATGACGGTGCCAGCCTGACTGTCTGAGAAAGCGAGATGATGAAGGTGATGATGATGAATCAGGCCAGACAGGCTGACTCAGCATTTACCATATGGATGTGTGTGTGTGTGTGTGTGTGTGTGTAGGGTGGGGTACCTGGGAGATGCCCAACCACACAGTCCCATGTGGTCCTAGCTCAGCTCTACCACACACACACACACACACTCTGACAGATTTTGCCGAGCAGACGGCGTGTCTGCCCATCTGTCTCCCCGTCCGTGTGTGTGTGTGTGTGTGTGTGTGTGTGTGTGTGTGTGTGTGTGTGTGTGTGTGCGCTTATTAAGATTTATGACACGTTGTTAAATAGTCACATAACAGTTTGGACAATAATTGAATTACACCATTTCTGCAAATTAAGTAGAAAAAAAAAATCCTTAAGCTAAGAAACTTTAAAATTCAGAACAAGATGTTTGTTAAAAAACTAATTATGGTTTTATTTCGGTTTATTTTGGAGAGTCCTATCTCTGTGACAGATGATATGTGAAACATCGTAAACTTTTGTTTGGTTGTTTTTCTTCCAGTCAGATGCGTTCTGTAGAGACCGGGGCCTTTCTGCTTGTTTATTGCGTAGCTTCTGATGAGCCCTGTGCATCTTCACATTGAACCAACCACTATTTACTGAAAATGTTAAATAAATAAATATGTAAATAAATAAAATCCAGAAATCCGTCCACGCCTCCCGCAGTTTCACAGACCCTCCAATATGTCATTTTTCATTATTCCCTAAGAAAATACAGGATAACAACTTTACGTTGTTTTAGGTACTAGGGGATCTAGATACAATTTAAAATGTAATCAATTATGCATTATATGCAAATCTGCGCAGTTTAATGGCCATCGGCTGTTCAATTTAACGAAAAAGGTCTTACCAGTTATAAATAATTATTATAGACTCTTTACGTTGCGGCTCGTTAGCTCGCGTTTGGACTAGAGACTGTAACCCGGGTGATGTGCTTAGAGACTTTTTGTGCAAGTTACTCGTGTTTGTGTGGACAAAATTTCCGTTACTTATTTGTACCAAGATGTAAAAGTCTGTGCGCCAATCGGTTGCGTTTAATATCGTTGTCTTGTGAACATACCCTTACATTTACGTTACAGTAGCATAAAAATGTCTGTGACTACGCTAATGTCCAGTCAGCGTCCATTTCGGTCAACGACCTGTTTCACAGAGTGTAATGCGGTCGTTACATGGCGCATACCTGTATACCCACTGATTACCCGTGCTCATAGCGCATGCAGGAAGCGGAGACACAAGAAAGTTAGGGTGCATCAGCAAAAAAATATTCTTACTTAAAATAATCCTTACTTTAACTACATTGCACTGTTTAATTTTCGTTATGCTCCTTTGTGGCTTGACCAGGGGTGCCAGTATTGTAGCCTAAAGACTAAAGTTGTAGGGTTTGTGTTATCGAACGTCCTCACGAATAAGGAATGCGAGCTGTGTGTGTGTGATTGGAGTCACTGAATGAGTTTCAGTCAGGAAGTGTGTCTCACCGCAGATCCTCACATGGCTCTCCAACACCAGCTCGCTCACACACACACACACACGAGCAGGATACAGTGCAGCAGTTTTCTAGGAACTCCGTCTGTTCGAGGCGAAAGGGAAAACCACAACGTTGTGCGTCTGACTCATGTCGTGTGTCTTAAACCTGCCTCAGCCGAGGTGTGCGCTGCTGATGTGGCATCAGGAGTCTGATTTAGCACGTACACGTTACTCGGTCGTCTGTAGGTCACGGGTTAGGCTGTAAAATCTGTCGCTGCAGGCTTACGGCAAGATGCAAACCCTCGACGTGAAAAACATAAACACGGAGCATGAGCACGCTAATGACTGACGCTAATAATTTACAGCGCAGCGAAGTTATAACTGGAATTACAAAGAGTGTGTGACAGTAAAAACAAGACCTGTTAATCATAAATATCAACATTTACCTCAGATGCGTTGATTATATACTAGGGAAATGCTTCGTGTGACTACAATTCTCGGGTAATTACACTTAGCATTAGCCGCTAACCACACTTTCACAGTTCGGTTGTGCTGTATTGAGAAACGCCGACAGCACATCATAACTCACTACCGAAAGTGTGAGGCATTAACATGGAATTTCCTAGTAAACCTGGCGTCGAAAAAATGTCTAGCATGTACAGTCTTATGCAAAAGTTTTGACACCCCTGCTTATACGGAGCATTCGGTTGTTTTTGTAAATGACAGCCAACAATACTTGACCTATTTCTGCTAATCCTATGATGTGCAGTTAAAACATTTGGTAAGGAATGACTACAGATAATGTGTGTGCAAACTTTTTGATCCCTTCCCTGCCCATTCAGACTTTTTGTAAGGTCTCGGAGCTAAAACTTCTTTTACGTTTGTGTCCATCGAGCCAACGTTTTAGTATTTAGGAGGTCTGATGGGCACCCAGATGGTCAACAGGAACACAGTAAGGACTGGTGTATGGATGGCAGAGGGAATTAGTTCTGGACTCCTGGGCTCAGGTTGGGGACTGGGTTTGCCCTCACAGAGTTTGTATTCTAGCCAGACAGTGGATAGAGCTCGGTTTCTATGGTATGCTTACATCTGTGCCCTGTGTGCTCTGGAGACTGGCACATCTGGGATATGGGACAACAATGTGATTTATGAAGGTGTTTTTTTTAATTGGCGGATTTGGGCTGTTCTTTGATTGACAGATCAGAAACTGGACCTAAACAAGCTCGGGCCGAACAATAACGACACCGTCAGAGGACAGATAGTGGGTGGGTATGTCACAAACACAAATAGTTTTATTTAAGTATGTGCGGGACGAGGTCTTCCACTCACAAAGTAGTAAAATGACACGCCTGTAAAACCTTGGTTTGGGGCGGAAATGCTATTTTATATATATACACGTGTTTTTCTGTGTGTAGTGAGTTTGCAGTCCACTGACAGAATCGGAATAGGGGGATCCTTGGTGGACTGCAGTCGTCTGTTTGACAACGACTTACCAGATGGGTAAACACTCCTGCATTATATGCAACATCATTTTATATATACAGTGCAAAAGTATTGGGCCACTATTAGATTTGTTGTTTTAGCAATGCTGTAGTGACCGCGTGTAAAATTTGGATTCATCACTCTAATCCTGTATTCCACTGATCTTTGTTCCAATCGTTGTGAACTTTAGCCTATCATAGAAAAAGTGGCATCTTGGCTGCTACCCTTACAGGGCACAGTTTTTAAATACTGGGTAGACAACTCCTGTATTTTATGGTTGTATTTTCATAAAGACACTGAGGAGGAAAAAAACTAAAAAAAAAAAAAAAAAAAAATTATTTATATATATATATATATGGTAATTTTATCATTGCTAAAACAATGGTATAATGGTACATGTAATGGTGGACTAAAACTTTTGCACAGTACTGTATAATAATATGGCACAGGGTATTATAATTTGTAATAGTGGTGTTATTTACATTGTGTGTGTGTGTGTGTGTGTGTGTGTGTGTGTGTGTGTAGATGGGAGGAGAGGAGGACAGCGACAGGCAGGATCCAATATCTCAATCACATCACACGAACGACACAGTGGGAGCGACCCACCAGGTCAGTGTACACACACACACACACACACACACACACACACACACACACACACACACACACACACACGCACTCACGCACTCCAAAGCAGATGACCTCCATTGTTGTTATCATACAGATCATACAAACATAACATAACCAAAACAAAAAAAAAAAACACACTGCAGCGTATACTGTTGTTTGTTTGTTGACTATGTTACGTGCTTGTTCAAAAGTTTGTGCATCCCGGTCTAGTTGCATATTTGCTGAAAAAAAATGAGAAAGTAAGAAACTAAGAAGGACTGTGTGAAAGAAAGAAGGAAAACAAATTGGAAGGTAAGAAAAATAAGGAAGACAGAACAAAATTAAGAACAAGGTAACAAAGAAAGAATGTAAGACAAAGAAAGTAAGAAGGTAAGGATGTAAGAGAAGGAAAAGAAGAAAGTGAAAAGGTAAGAAAGAAAAAAATAAGTTAAGAAAGTAAAAATGTAAGATAGAAGGTAAGCAAGTATGAAAGAAAGAAAGCAACAAAGAAGCTAAGAAAAAAGTAAGAAGGGGAGAAAAAGTAAAAAGCTAAGTAAGAAGGTCAGAAAAAATAATGAAGACAGAACATAAGTAAGAAGAAGGTAACAGAAAGAAGGTAAGAAAGAATGCAAGAGAAAAGAAAGTAAGTAAGAGAAGGAAATGAAGAAAGTGAAAAGGTAAGAAAGAAAAAGATATAAATTAAGAAAATAAAGAAAATTTAAGATATAAAGAAAGAAGCTAAGCAGGTATGAAAAAAATAGAAGGCAAGAAAGTAAGAAACTAAAGGACTGTGTGAAAGAAAGAAGGAAAACAAATTAGAAGTTGAGAAAAAATAAGGAAGACGGAACAAAAGTAAGAAGAAGGTAACAAAGAAAATGTAAGAAAGAAAGTTGGAAGGTAAGTCAGGAAGAAAGAGAAGGAAAGGAAGAAAGAGGGGAAAAAAAGATAAATTAAGAAAGTAAAGAGAGTAAGAAAGAAGTTGAAAGATAGAAAGAAGTTGTAAGATAGAATGTAAGACGAGTAAGAAGGCAAGAAAAAGTAAAAAGCTAAGAAAGAAATAAGAAAGACAGAATAAAAGTAAGACGGTAAGCTAGAAGGTAGGAAAGAGGGAGCTGGATCCCCGGCCTTTGCAGGGAACAAACCTGATTGTGATGCATTTCTGCAAATTTGCATTTATTTCAAAACTGTTTAGAAAAAAACATTAATACGTAAAATTTGCAGTAGTTGTGTTGAAGCATGTCGTTTGTGCAGGGGGGCCTGAACTTGTGTCAGAGTATTTCGTTAACTATTTGGCTGTAATTTGACCCCATGACATGTTTTGGCTGTGGCGGACGCTGTGCTCTGCTGATGGCTGAGTAGCTTCGGGTGCTAATTGCGGCTGTGTTTGTGGTTGATAAGTCTGGCGACCAGAGGAGGAAGCAGAAGTAAAGCCAGCAGACCGAGAGTCTCTCTCTCAGACGCACACACTCGTACTCACCGGTCTCGTCTCGCACATCGACCCTTATCCTCCTTCTCATCTCCGTCGCCTTTTCTCACACTCGCATGTTTCTCAGTTCCGCCTCATCTTGCATTCCCACGGTTTTTGGATTGGATAAGTCCTGAAAAGCGTCGTCTTCGGTTTCGTAACAGAAAATGACTCGGAGTCGACTCTCGAGTCGGTTTGTGTGTTGACATTGATTCAGTTCGGCTTTGCGTTCGTTTGTCTGAATCTCATTTCCCGCTCGTTCAGGCCTGCCTCGGAGTTCACCAGTCCCGGTCGGCCCCTCAGCTGTCTGCTGGACGAGAACACGCCCATCCTGAGCCACAACGGCGCCTCGGGCATGACGCACACCGAGTCCCGAGCCCAGGAGAGACGCGTCCGATCTCAAAGACACAGGAACTACATGAGCAGGACACACCTACACACGCCTGCAGACCTGCCCGAGGGATACGGTCAGCATACCTGTGCACACTCACCTGTGGTTTGCAGCTTTCACACCTTTCTCAGGGCAAAGAAATGTAGGGAAGTGATATTAAAGGGGCAAAAATCTGCACCTGTGCACCCCGTACACTTGGAAACGTGCTGTAGTGACCTGACAGGAGTCATTTTGTGTTCTAGAGTTCGTCTAGAGCGCCGACGGTCGTCTGTGCCCTTATAAGGCAGCAGCATCAGCGTCTGAGACCGTCGCTTATTGCTTCCATGTGTGTGAGAGAGAGAGAGAGAGAGAGAGAGAGAGAGAGAGAGCGAGCAGGTTCTTCTGTGTGCCAAGCCTTTTAAAATCACCACGGTGTTGCGCTCTGTGTTCTGCAGTCAGAAACGCCAGAAATGTTTTCACGCTCTCAGATGTTTACAGATGGAAATGGCTCTTAACCGTACCGATAAACTGTGTTCATTCCTTTGGACTTTAAGTGATACACGGCTCGTGTGAGATGGTGCGAAACACCGTAGTGGAAAACAAGATTAAATGTGTAAAGGGACCTGGAGTCATTTCCTTTTTTTATGATGGTCCGATTCGGCCACGTCGGTGTTTTTCTCTCTTCCTCTGAGAAATCACAGCTCGGTGTTTCACGTGTGCTTCGGTGTCACGTGTGCAAATTACACCAACAAAGTCTCATGTAAAGGCTTTGGGAATAATTCGCTCCGAAACATGATCAGCACTAGTAACGATTTTGTACCTAATCAGTAACTGTATTGTGATTACATGAAATTCAACTGTAATGCATTACATTACTGAGTTACAGGAAAAAAGTAATTCGATTACTGTAATGCATTACTTTGTACCATGTTACCCTAACGACAGAAAACAGAGAGAGCAAGAGAAAGTAAGTAAATAAGAAGGTAAGACAGAAATAAAGTAAGAAAATAAAAAGTAAGTACGAAACAAGAAGTAAGGTGGAAAGAATGAAAGAAAGAAGGTATGTAAGAAGTTAAGAAAAAAAAAGTAACAAGGTAAGGAAGTGAGTGAAAAGGAAAGAATGTTAGAAAGCAACAATGAAAGAAAAAGAAAGAAAGAAAGCAGGCAAGAAAGAATAAGGAAAAAAAGTAAGAAGCAAGAAAGTGAAAAGCTAAGAAAGAATGTAAGAAAAAGGAAGGAACGGAAGAAAGATGGAAAGAAAGAAGGTAAGCAGGTGTGAAAGAAAGCAGCAATGAAAGAAAGTAAAGACAGAAACAGTGAACAGTGAAGAAAGGAGGTAAGAAAAAACAAGAAGGAACAAATGTAAGAACAATGTAGCAAAGAAAGGACTGTGTGAAAGAAAAGAAGGAAAACAAATAAGAAGTTAAGAAAAAATAAGGAAGACAGAACAAAAGTAAGAGCAAAGTAACAAAGAAAATGAAAGAAGGTAAGTAAGAGAAGGAAAAGAAGAAAGTGAAAAGGTAAGAAAGAATGTAAGAAAGAGAAAAATAAGAGTAAGTAAGAAAGAAAAATGTAAGATAGAAGGGAAGGAAGAAAGTGAAAAGATGAAGAAAGTAAGAAAAAAAGATGGAAAGAAAGAAGGTAAGCAGGTATGAAAGAGAAAGACAAAGAAAGAAGGCAAGAAAGTGAGAAGCTAAGAAAGAAAACAGCTTAAGTTAAAAAAACAGCTTAAGTTAGAAGAACGTAACGAAGAAAGAATATATGAAAAAAGCCAAAATGGTAAGAAAGAGACTGAAGCCGCTGTTTGAATGTTTGTTGTTGTTTGTAGTTTGGATGCTGACGGTTTGGATAGCAGAAGCCTATTGTTATTCCTACCTCGTTCCTGCATCTGCCATCTCCCTCCAGCTGTCTAAAGTCCTAACGTAGTCATGTTCTGTCCTGTGTGTGTGTGCAGAGCAGAGAACCACGCAGCAGGGTCAGGTCTACTTCCTCCACACGCAGACCGGAGTCAGCACGTGGCATGACCCGCGTGTGCCCAGGTACCAGCGCACCCACCAGGTTACGTAGGGTTCAGATCTGAAATAATAATAATAATACTTCGAAGTAAGTTTGGACTGCCGGTGGAAATCCGGCTTTCAGGAGTAACACACCGGTGACCTGTTTCGGCACTAGCGTGGTGCTGTGTGAGATATCCGATCTAAGCTCGGAGAAGAATGTAACACGCTCTGTATGCACCCTACTGAAGCATTATCAGATCAGCTGTAATATCACAGGCACTAAATCAGTCTCACGCAGGAAGAATAACTGCGTCTAAGGCACGTCTCGCCTCACTGACCCCTCCGTAACCCCAAAAAGATCCTGTTTTCAATTTCATTTGGATTTACTTTTGACACGGGGAGGAACCGCAAGCCTGGGTCTGGGTAACGTCCTGCTACGAATCAGCAAATTGGATATCAAAATGTAATTCATCCGCTGTCAGAGTCTGCATTTTTTGAAATCCATCCTCAAGTTCAGCCAGCTCTTGCTCCGCAGCCGCGTTTACCCCCGCAGTAATAATGATATAATTTTTATGAATAATAATGAATAATGAATAATTTTTTAAGGACTAACCCGATTACCCAGGTGGAGCTGTGTCACAGATAGTAAACACCGATAAAGAACTCGGTGTGAAGAAGGTCAAATAAAACACTGCAGCTGTTTAATGATCCGAATTATTTCGAAGCAGAGAGAGAGAGGAAAGGTAAGAAAGAAAAATGTTAGAAATAAAGACGTGAAGTAAGAGTAAGAAAGATAAAGAGACAATGTAAGAAAAATTTTAGAAGAAAGATAAAACAGAAAATGTATGAAGGTAAGGAAGGAGGTAAGAAATAAAGAATGTAAGAAAGCAAGAAAAAGAAACACTAAGTAATAAGGTAAAAGGAAAAAATACAGTAGAAAAGAAAGAAAAATAAATGATAAATAATAAGGTAAGAACAAATGTAAGAAAAAAAATAAAGATAAGTAAGAAAAACAAAATAAAAAATATGATAAATAAGAATGTAAGAAAGAAACAAAGAAAAGTGATATGCTAAATATGAAGGTGAGACAAAATGTAAGAAATAAAGAAAAATAAATATGACAAGAAGGAAAGAAAGAATGTACGAAAGGAAAGAGAGAAAAAGAAATACAATAAATAATAAGGTAAGAAAAAAATGTAAGAAAGAAATGAAGAAAGAAAAAGAAATATAAATTTGAGGGTAAGAAAGAAAAGCAAAAAGAAAGAAAACAAACTAAATACAGTAAGTAATAAAGAAAGAAACAAAAAGAAAGAAAGAAAAAGAAATATGCTAAATATAAAGGTAAGAAAGAAAGAAGAATAAATATTGTAAGTAAGAAGGTCAGAAAGAAAGAAGGAAAAAGAAAGAAAGAAGGCAACATGTACGATAAATAAAAAGGTAAGAATGTAAGGGAGACAGTCCGAGAAAGGAAACCAGTTTGTGTAATGAGTATTCAGATAACGGGAACCCAATACCCATTATATCCTATTGAAAAATTGCTACCTGGTTCCTGCACCTTCAAACCCCTCCCTATGTTCAGTTCTGTTGTAGTTTAGTGATGCAGGGGGATGACATTATAAAATAAACAAACACTAATTAAACACTTAATACTAAACAAACAAAAGTGGAGGGTGCAGGTAGAGGTAAGGGTTGTGTTTAGGGTTATTTTTCTGATCACCTTTCATTAGTTGGTGGACGGTTTGACTGTGTGTGTGTGTATACTATGTTTAATGTGTGTGTGTGTGTGTGTGTGTGTAGGGATCTTAGTAATGTGAACTGCGAGGAGCTTGGGCCCCTCCCTCCGGGTTGGGAGATTAGGAACACAGCCACGGGCCGGGTCTACTTTGTGGATCACAACAACCGAACCACGCAGTTCACGGACCCGCGTCTCTCCGCCAACCTGCACCTGGTGCTGAAGTGAGGATCAGGGTCATGTGATCACCTCCTCTGTGCCTCGGTGGCATCGTGGCACCACTAACCACCGTCTCTGTCTCTCTCTTACAGCCCGAACGGATCCCGCGGCGTGGAGAACCCCAACCTCAGGTACTTTAACGCCTCCAAGATTTGGCATTAAGAAACCAGAGCGAATAAAAAAGATAAATAAATACAATATACAGTAAGGTACGAAAGAATATAAGAAAGAAAGAAAGAACAATAAAAAATAATAAACGTGAAGGTAAGAAAGAAAGTAGCAAAAAACCAAAAAGAAACAAAGAAAGGAAAATAAACGCTAAATATAAAGGTAAGAATGAAAAACAAAAAGAAAGAAAAATAAATATGATAAGTAAGAGAGGTAATAAGGTAAGAAAGAAAAACATAAATCTGATAAATAAGAAGGTAAGAAAGAGAAACAAATACAATGAGTAAGAAGGGAATAAAGAAACAGAAATAAACAAGGTAAGAAGGAAAGAAACAAAAATAAATACAATAAGTAAAAAGGTAAGAAAGAAAGAAACAAAAACAAAGAATAAAAAAAAAAATACGATAAGTCAGAAGGAAAGAAATAAATAAATATGATGAATAAGAAAGTAAGAAAAGAGAAAAAATGAAAAAAACGATATGTAAGAATGTAAGAAAGACAAGGAAAAATATAAGTAAGACGGTCAGAAAGAAATAGAGAAATAAATATGTTAAATAAGAAGGTAAGAAAGAATGTAAGATGAAAGTAACAAAGAAAGAAAAAGAAATATGCTGTATATGAAGGAAAGAATGAAAGAAAAATAAATACGGTAAATAAAAAGGTAAGAAAGAAAAATACGCTAAGTAAAATGAAAGAAACAAAATAAAGAAAGAAAAATAAATATGCTAAATATTAAAGTAAGAAACAAAGAATGAAGGAAAAATAAATAAGAAGGTATGAAGGAATGTATGAAAGACAGAAACAAAGAAAGAAAGAAGGAAAAATGTAAGTAAGAAGGGAAGAAAGAAACAAAGAGAATTAAATACGATAAATAAGAAATTAAGAAAGAATGCAACAAGAAAGAAAAATAAATGTCCTGAATATGAAGGTAAGAAAGAAAGACAGAAAAGTCAGTTCTCCTTATTGGTAAAAGGAAAACAGTTTGGATATTCAGATAACAGGAACCCAATTTCCCCCATGTCCTATTGAAAAATTGCTACCTGGTTCCTGCACATCCAAACCGTTTTGTTCAGTTGTAGGGACTTTCCTTGCCACTGTCACTCTTTCGGGCCCAGATATTTATAAAGTGACAGCTTTAAACAGCGCTACAGAAATAAACCGGACTTGATTTATCTCGGCTCAGCAAAGATCAGCCTCTCTGTTCGATTTCGTGACTTGTTTGCGAATTATTAAACGAATGGAGTTTCTCGCTCCCCATGAGCACACCTCGGAGTGATGCTGCAGTGAGAGCTCCGCGGGTCCTGTTTACTTTAACACGTCTGCATGTGCTCCCGCTAATGAGAGCGGACTCGCACCCGAGCCAAACAGCCCTGTTTCTGTTTGCATTTGTTTGCCGGCTCTGGCAGCGTGACGATATTTAACTGGTTATTAAAAGCAGCGGGTGGAACGTGCAGTAAACCGGCGTTCCACAGCCGCTGGCAGGAGACGTGTCGGCGATTTAGGCTTCGGGTATGAGGTGCACGGTTTAGATTCTTCAGACAGGAACACAGATGTTTCTCGTGTGTGTGTGTGTGTGTGTGTGTGTGTGTGTGTGTGTGTGTGTGTGTGTGTTCAAACTCTCGGAATCTGTCTTGTATCAAAAGACTTTACTTACACTCAGGCACAGTTAATGTTGCTTAATGCACAATCCGTTTCGGATGAGTCAGTTTTGTGGAAGATAGTTAGGTGTACCGAGTTAGTTTAAGCTCGTCCTTCTGCGTGGTGCAGCATCGTTCGTAGGTCTGTGTTTGTGTGAGGGCTCGCGTTTTGCAGACGGCAGGATTAGGGGCTGAATTTACAGTATTTAAGGTTGAGAATGGGGTGGCTGCAGATCCAGATTAATCTAGCAGAATTGGGGCATAATCGGTTCAGATCTCTGCTGTGTATATGGACAAAAGTATTGGGACACATCTCTTAATGATTGAATTCAGGTGTTTTCAAGCACCTGGCAAACAGTAGTGCAGGAATTCGAGGGTGGTTCTGTAATAGGATGGCACTGTTACAACAAGTCGGTCCGCCATCAGCTCTGAGTGGCATTATTGAAAAGAGGAAGAGTTTAGGAAGCACGCGAGCCTTACATCACCAAGAGTGGTGTAAAGCACACCGGCACAGGACTCCGGAGCAGTAGAAACATGTTCTGTGGATGCCAGGAGAACGTTTCCTGCCTGACTGTAGATAAAGAAATATGATAAATTAGAAGGTAAGAAACAAAAAGAAAAATAATTACAATAATTAAGAAGGTAAGAACGAATGTATGAAAGAAAGAAACAAGGAGAAAGAAATTAAGAAAGAAAAAAAAAAGAAGTATGCCTTATATGAAGGTAAGAAAGAAACAAACAGAAAGAAAAGAAAAACACATATGACAAGTAAGAAGGTAAGAAAGAAATAAAAATAAATATGGTAAGTAATGTAAGAATGTAATAAAGAAACAAACAAAAATAAATAAATACAATAAGTAAGATAGAAAAACAAAGAAAGATTAAATATGACACAAGGTAAGAATGTAAGAAAGGAAAAAAAAAGCAGAATAAACACGATAAGCAAGAATTAAGAAATAAAAGCAAAGAAAGAAAGAAAAATAAATGCAATAAATTAGGTAAGAGAATGCAAGAAAGAAGCAAGAAAAAGAAATATGCTCAAGGTAAGAATGAAAGAAACAAAAACAGAAGAAAAAATAATATAAGGTAAGAAAATGTAAGAATAAGAAATATGCTAAATATGAAGTTAAGAAAGAAAGAAACAACAAGAAAATAAATACGATAAATAAGGTAAGAAAGTGTAAGAAAGAAAAAGAAAATAAATATGATGAGTAAGAAGGTAAGAAAGAAAGAAAAACGTGTAAATAAGGTAAGAAAGAATGTAAGAAAGAAAGAAACATAAGAAAGAAAATAAATATGCTAAATAAGAAAGACACAAAAAGAAAGAAAAATACGATAAGGAAAGAAAAACATGTAAATAAGGTAAAAAAAAATGTGAGATGGAAAGAAACAGAGATAAAGAAAGAAAAATAAATGTGCTAAATATGAAGGTAAGAAAGAAACAAACAAAAAGAAAGAATAAATTCATAAGTAGGTAAGAAAGAAAGATAAATATGATAATTAAGAAGATAAGAAAGAATATAAGGGATTTTTGGGCCCCTTCATTTTGGGGAATCTTAACGCTGCAGCATAACCAAGACATTTTGGACAATCATATGCTTCAAAATTTGCGGGAACAGTTTGGGGAAGGCCCCTTTCTGTGGCACAAGGCACGATCCATAAGGGCATGGTTGGGTGAGTTGACCTCAACCTCATCGAACTCATTTGGGATGAATTAGAAGATTCCTAGAAGGCGCACATGCTCTTCTGGATGAATCCCCAAAGTCACAGTCCAAAATATCATAGAAAAGACAAACTCTATATGAACGCCAGTGGATTTGGAACGGGACGTCATAAAAGCATGCAATGTGGAGGTGTCCCAATACTTTTGTCCATCCGTTATAAGTGTTAAATTCAAAAAATGAAAATTCCACTAGCTCTTCGACCCCTGCTCTCTGTGCTCGGAGCTGCCAGAGCCAAGCCTTTTATTATACAGGCTGCATACATTCTGTCTGCAGACCCCGCCGTTCTGAAATTTTTTATTTTTTTTCTTTAAGCACGTGGTGTCTGGTGGTATTTTTATAAGAGCTGTACGTTCATTTTCCGTCCTGCAGCAGCCGTTTCCATATAGAGCCGCTTTTGTGGCGCGGCGACGGTTTCCTGGAGCTCCAGTCTAAAGTGGGAAGAGGTTGGAAGTTTTGTTAGAAGGATTTTTTTTTTTTTTTTTTTTTTGGAGGAACTGGACTGACTAAAGCAGAAAGCAAGACGCTGAGTCAACGACCAAAACGTACAGACAGAAACACACACACATACTCGGATTAACTCGTATTCAAGGGATTTCAGTCGAACGTTTGGTCCTCAGAAATATGTATTAATGATTTACACACACACACGTAGAGGACCGGAATACCCCGGGGAGGGTAAAGTCGCTACCGCTGTTAAGTAGCGTGCGGGTATGTAGCCTGCACCCTGCATAAAGGACTCTTTTGATAGTGCAAAGGTGTGTGTGTGTGTGTCGTTTGTTTTTCATGTGAGCCACCACCGGTGCCCAGATGCTGGTGTTTATTCAGTCTTTCTGAGATTTTGGCCCACCGGAGAGTTCATTAGTTCACCAAAATCTGTGCCTTACGAAGAGAGATTAAAGATTTCAGGCTTTTAAAAGTCGCAAGTTTATGGTCGTCTGGAAAACGGAACACTGACCGGTCGCTGTGTTCATGTAAGAACGTTTGTTTGGCATGTAAGCGTCGTTAGACCGCCGCAGCCTCAATTATTTTTCCCGTCCTTCTTTATTTATTACTTTTAAACAAGTCTCAAGTTACTGTGTTAATAATCAAGTAAGTCCAGTCAAGTCATACGAAATTCTGATGCTTTTAAATCAGTTGAAAGACAGCAGTCATGAGCTGAATTTCATTTTCAGGGTTAACAAATACTGTCGCATTTCTTATTTCTTGTCATCTGTCAAACCCAAAATCATACGGAATTTGCCTAGTCCAATTTCTGAATTTTGTCTTCTTAATAAATAAGCACTCGAATCGAAGCCGAATCTGACCTAGCTTAACGTTAACTTTCTTACTAAACTTCTTACACAGTCTCGTCCCTTTCTCTGTGGGTCATGTAGTGACGTGGGATGTCGTGGTGGTCGTGTCGCTGATTTTGCGTACTGCGGTTCTATTGTTAACTTTTTTTTTCGAGAACATAATCCTCAAATCCAAACGAACTTCATTTTTGGAATAGCCGCTTCCTCATTACAAGTTTCTTTGTACGTTTGTGTCTGATAGGTTGAAACAGAAATCGCCGGTCATGTTTCAGAAAAAAAAACTAATTCCTGAAACTTCTCAGTACGTGAAAATGCTAATATTTACATTTACAGCATTTAGCAGACGCCCTTATCCAGAGCGACTTACAACTGGTACAACCTTACAATCCAAGCAATTGTGGGTTAAGGGCCTTGCTCAAGGACCCAGCAGTGGCAGCTTGGCAGAGGTGGGATTTGAACCCTGGACCTTTTGGTCCAGTACCTTAACCGCTAGGCTACCACAGTTAACAAATTGCTATCACATCACTGGATTGTTTTAGTTTGTGACATTGCTGCTGTGCTGCTACTAAACTTCTAGCTGAAGCTTCAAGGCTCCAGTGAGGTTCGAACTCACGACCCCTTGTTTATGAGACCAGTGCTCTAACCACTGAGCTATGAAGCCATTCATAGCACATAATTTATCATTTACATATTTAATAAAGCATCAAGTCATCACTCTCAATTCTAAGTCGAGTCCGCTTTTGCTTTAAATTTTCCTTCTCTTAATGTGTCGGAGATTTCGCCATGTCTTTTTCACATCGTCAACTTAAAAAACAAAGACACGAGCGATGATGAGTGCAGGAAGCTCTAGTTTGTGTTTTTTATGGGCATGAACGGACATTTAAATAAATAATCAAACACTTCCATCCAGTCCCTGTGAGCTTTATCACCATTATTCCCCTGCTTTTTAGTTCTGTCCCACCAGATCTTTTCTTTAATATCCATGTTTTTAAAGGCAGCCTGTTGCTCGTCCTATAAGCTCTCGATGAGCTGTTCTGCCCGGCGACCGAGCTCTGATTGGTCGGCCTGATTTTAACGCAGAAATTAGAACAGGCTCTGATTAAACGTTACGTAGCGTCGCAATCCGTCGGTTTCGAACTCGTTGTGAAGGACGGCGTTGATTAAAAAAAAAAAAAAAAAGTGACAGTGGCAAGGAGAAACTCCTGAGATGATTAACCTTCAGAGAAATGAGGCTCACACTGAGGAACCCATCCTCCTATTGTTATTAAAAGTTCTTGTCTAGGCAAAAACCGAGCAGTACTACTGTACGAGTCTTGTGAGACACAAATAAAGTCACGCACCCTTAATGTCTAGAAGAACTGATGTGCCGTGCCGTGCCGTGCCTTTATGACGGGTCTGAACCCAAACCCAGCAAAGGAATGCGAAACGTATGTTCAATTATACATTGCCTCTGAATGACCTTATTATCCAGCGTGGGTCTGCCATCCAGCACCGGCCCCGACATGTTTGTTTAAAGCTTCCTTGGTTTCTGTTTCCTTTTTCTGTCTGCATTTTGTGGTCGCTAACCTCAGGCTTGTTGACAAGAGCGGCTCTGACGGGGAGCCAGCGAAAAAGCAGGAAGCGTTCTTAATTACACCTCCTCAGCACACCCAGACTTTTCTTTAAGGTTGGCCCACGTACAGCAAGCCAACGGAGGTCTTTGCAGTGCATTTATACGTTCGTGCTGTTGGAAAAGGCGCGAGGGGCTCTGCTTTTGAAATCCACGCTGGCAGAACTGCTGATGTTCTGTGTCTGCGGTTGGTGCCGTGACCCGGTGGAATACTTGGTTTCTATTCAGCCGTGGTCTGAACGTCAGGACATCAAAACTAACGTTAATGTTCCCTAATCCCCAAATTGAAGATTTATATATAGTCCAACCAAGCAGAAACCACTTTTGGGTCGTCTGTATATAAAGTATGATCATGTATACCTAGAGTAGTTTGTGCTCTCCTGCAAGCATGTTCAGCTTTTTATAATGCAGGGTCAGGCATCACGTCTGTCAAAAAGCATCGTGCAGCCCATAGCAGTGTCCAAAATCCGTCGACACAATTTAGAAAGGGCTAACTCGCGCTCTTAAATACTCTAGTTTGGTCATCAGACGTCTGCTCTGTGTGAGACAGCTCTCAGACCGTGTTGTTTACTTAGCGCTTAACATTCTTCAATCGTTCAAATTCTTCCAGCAGCAGCGACATTCCCGAATAATATCGTACAACAATTGCTCAGAGCTGTCCTCCAATCACTCGGCTTCGTCCAAATCCCAGTCCAAATTCAAGATGTCCAGACTAATGTTAATGTTCTGGGACAAATTCAGCTCTCCAGCCAGCGCTCGGCGTTGTCCAAGAAGCAATACGCGACCTCCAAGAACTTCTGCGATCAATTATGATTGAACGACCTGCCATTCAAAAAAAAAAGGCAGAATTTCTCTTCTCCCACAGTCAGCACTGTCCAAGAACCAACTTCCAAATTCCGGGTTCTGTAAGAAAAAGTTTTCCAACAACCAGGCCGAATTTGGTCATCAAATAAAAAGTCTTTTTGAGCGACTACCAAGCGGCCTTGTACAGCAAACGCTCAAGAGCTGGCCAGCAATCGGTCCACTCTCAAAATCACCCAAATTTCCCAGCACTAAGAAACTAACTACAGTCTCAATTCTGTGGTACAGTGGTTCTCGATCCACTTTGACTATAAAAATGTCTTCGTTCTCGTCGTTTGTTCGGTACTCTGCACGACTCCGAAAACTCGATTCACGATTCAGTGATTCAGATTCAGTGGCTCTCGCTCAGTGCAGATCTGCGCTGGTTATCTTTGTTTTTACATCTACAGTCCTGTATTCTTAGTGCAAAATAAGTCTCCATGGATCCTAAAAAGGTTAAAAGGTTAAAAGAGTTCGCCAGTAGACTAAGTGTCTTGCGTTTCACTTTCAATCCATGCCTCACTAAATGACATGAGATTTCTCAACACTACTGTACAGTACAGCTCCATTAATGCTGATAATCTTATACAGGGGGGATTTTCTGGGCATCTGGAACCGATTCGTTCAATTTTCGGTTCTCGACGAGCCTTTTGGAACGAAATAATGACAAGAAACGAGGTACCAGTGTAAATAAATAAATAAATAAATAAATAAATATACGTCAGACTCTATCACCATGATGTCAAACTTCACAGCTAAACTCGGGCATCTCGATAGTTGCTGTGCCAACATCGGCAGCGATGGTGATTGGTGATTGGTCAGTGAGGTTTTGTCGGCAGAGGGCGAATAAAATGACACGCTTTCGCTATATAAAAAGAAAATCCCCGCTGGAGGGTTCAGCAGTTCACGGAGGGTACTGAAGGCCAAGCAATGCGTGGAAATAAAAGATTTTCATCTGCACTACATTTGAGAACCTTCAAGCTTCGTTCTGTTGGACGGACGTTTTATCAAAGCAGATGTTGTCAGGTTGATTGGCTGGTGCTCGTGAACTTCAGCCTAGATTCCCCACGTTTGACCGGCCGTGCCCGGACGTTTGCATCAATGTTTCGCATCAATATTGTCCATGCTCCAGAGAAAATGCAATCCTCCGAGGCCGAGCGCTCGTCGGGATTTATCAAGACCCACGTCAGTCAATGACTCCTGTTCTCCCTCAAAAACTGCAAAAGTTCTCCGATCACCAGCCAACGCTTTTGTGTACCAGAATTTAGCCGACGAAGCAACAAAGTCTAAACACTATAAACAGAATGACTATTAAACTGATTTATTTATTTATTCTCATTGACCTCTTAAACAAGACTCATGAGTGCACATGCGGTAAATACTAAGAGCTTAAAATATAAAGACAAGGAACAGGGGAAGTTCAACAGAAAGGGAAGGGACTAGAAAAGGCCTCCTCCTGTTTGTTCTGCCACATGGCGTGTTATTTGGTGATAAATCACCGGTCCACTGGAAGTACATCCACGCCATTTCCCTTTCTAACACGCCGAGCTCGTACGGTCCGGCGTGCACGTTCTGAACATGCGGTACGGCGTTTGTTTGGAGAGAAACCAAAATCGAAAAGTCAGCGTAGTTTCAGGCGCGATTTCAAAAATAGTGCGCTTCCACTGCGAGTACGAGGCGCTTTTTAGGAGCAGCCACACAGGTCTCGGGTTTGGCCGATGTTTGTTAACCAAACACTTTGTTGGTGTCCTCTGGGATTCCCCGTGCAGTCTGCTGTGGACGGGTTTCCTGTAATTACACGCACTAAAAATGTACATATGAGCAGCACAAAGTCCTTTATTGTGCAACTTGGTACAAAAACGTTGCTGCTGAGCTATGGATAGCCACAGCACAGAGGTTAACGCTATAGACGACGTGCAGAACGAAGGTGGGTGGACATAATATTGGGTAAAGCTTGCATAAATTTTAGAACAATAATCCAAACTATTTGTGTGCTAACCAAGTGTGTGGTACAGCGATAACTATAATCAAGACAAGTCTGATTCATTGCTATAGTGCTTTCTGTAACAGAGCGTTGTCTGAAACAGCTTTATAAATATCTCTGAACAAGCCTAGGGTGACAGTGGCAAGGAAAATCTTCCTACATATTATAAGGAAGAAACCTTGGAAGGACCAAGAGTCAAAAAGGGACCGAGACTCCTTGGGCCGACAAAATATAATCCATTTCGACCACGTGTGTTGTTCTGATGACTGTGGTCACGGTGCTAGGTTGAGGGTCCATGCTTGAGAGGAGCTACCCTTTGGACCCTTGAGCACAGTTCTCAACGTTAAAACGCTCGGATCGGATCATGTTTGGTTGTGTCCTTTGCAGCTTGCTTTCGATAAACGTTGTGAGCAAATTTGAATTTGTTGGCTAGCGGAGGCTCAATACTTATGGCTCTGGACTACTACCAAGTGGATCCTTTGCAAAAAGTCTCAGCTGGTGTGACTGTGTTTTGCAGAAGGACAATCTGGCAAATAAATGGTAAACTTAATAAATTCTGTAAGGCCGACTGGAGGAAGGTTGTGAATGTAAATGCTGGAAATGCAGCTGTTGCAAAGCAAACACAGTTATGAGTAGAAAGATGTCAATTAAGTCATTAAGGATGCTCGTTAGAGTATCAGACCGAGTCGGAAACCGACGGACCCTGACACTGCGTCAAATGTTTATAGTCAGAGCCTGTTCTAATTTCTGCGTGGTTAAAATCAGATTGACCAATCAGAGCTTGGTCGCCAGGCAGAACAGCTCATTGAGAGCTTATAGGACGAGCAACAGGCTGCCTCCTAAACATGGATATTAAAGAAAAGATCTGGTGGGATAGAACTGAAAGGCTGGAGAATGATGGTGATAAAGCTCACAGGAACTGGATGGAACTGTTTGATTATTTATCTAAGTGCATTCTGATCTGTTCATGGTCACAAAAGCACAAAATGTAGCTTCCTGCACTCATCTCCGACACATTAAGAGAAGGGGAATTAAAGAAAGAAAGCAGGGAGTGTTTAGACCAAAAACGGAGCGCACTCAGTGTGAAGGTCCCACTATGTTAAAAATCACATCTGTTTTTTTCTTGCGTAAAGTCGTTCTCGTTGTGCTTAGCCCTCAAGTCGTACAGTAATAATAACACGTTCTTCCCTCTGGGTTTGTCTCCAGTCGTCCCCCTCCTCAGCTGAAGGAGCAGCCGGCACTGGGTAACATCCCCGAGGAGGCCGAGTGTCTGACCGCTCCAAAATACAAACGCGATCTGGTGCACAAGCTGAAGGTGTTGAGACAGGAACTGTCCCAGCAGCAGCCTCAGGCCGGACACTGTCGCATCGAGCTCTGCAGGGACGAGATCTTCGAGGTGAGATCCTTCACATACTAAATAACGCCCATACGTATATTTTTACTTTATTTATTTACACTTGTCTTATATGCTATAGTTTTATATTCTATTATATTATACTCGTCTACATATTGTATTTTTTAAAATGTTTTGTCTGTTAATATTTATTTTGTTTGTTTAAACTCTTACTATTAACTTATTAATTAGGTAGATTAGTTTAATTGTACGTAAACGCAGGTCATGTGACACGGACGGGTCTTTCAAGTTACTAGACCTATGCTGGAGCAAACTTTTCAGGTGCATCATGGGATAGCAGTGGCTGGTCTCTCTGGAGGACCGTTAGGGTGTTAGATTGTAATAAAGCGAGCTGCTTGAACAGCAGGACGACCCGTCTTTCTGCAGTCATATGTTTCTTGGAAGGCAGGCATTCCTTCTGTGTGATATCATGATACTGAGAGAGCGAGAGAGCGAGAGAGCGAGAGAGAGAGAGAGAATGCAGTGCAGACTGATGGAGACGCTGATAGGGAAGTTTGGCCCAGACGGAGTTTCATAACTGTTGGCAGCCAGCAATGAAAAATGAGTTCATTGTAGGAGTGACTGATATCACATGATACGTGCCATAAATTTCACCACAATGCATATTTTCTCTGTACCGTGAACGTTGTTCGTACTTCTAGAACACGGTGAACTCGCAAGCAGCAAACCATCCTAACACAACTGGGTAAAACCAAACGACACCACAGTACAGAAAGCACATGGCCCGGGGGTGGGGTGGGGGGTCTTAAACGTGACAGACTTCTCCAAGTTTGTCCACTTGATATGCTATATGGTGGTATTATTTGTGTAACAAAGCAGAGAGAAGCATCCAGATTATCCTGGTCAGGGTCGTTGCGAGGTCTGGAGCGTAACCTGGAATTCACAGGATGCAGGCAGGGGTACAGGATTGGGTGCCAGCCCCAAATTCATCCATATAAGCGCTGGGGGGACAAGCCGAGTAAGAAGGAAAAGTTAAATGCTTTCTCACAGCTTCTGCGGCTTCTCATTTCCCTGCTCCTTTCTGAAATGCCTGCTCACATCTTAAATGCATTGCGATGTCACCTAAAAGACAGTTTGTCATTCCATATATGAGAGAGCGGGGTAAGGAGAGGTTGAACTAGTCATTACACTGCATACAGCTTTACTAAAAGAAGAGACTTTACTCATTTTAAATAGCAGTAAAGTAGAAAATCAATATGTGGTGATCAGTATTAATGTTAAATAAGTCAATATGTGGAAAACCGTAGGTCCTTGACTGTTTAGTCCATACAGACACTACAGTATCCCATATAGCCTTGCTTAATAAGGTACTTAAGGTGAAAAGGCAAGAATAAGCAAGGTTAAAAATAAAAGATTTTGTAATCCTCTCTAAATTATTTATGATCAGAGAAATCCCGTAAATCTGTTTATATACACAATGGTTAGATTAAACTCTTTAATGTAATGACTAACTGTGGTAGCCTATTGGTTAAGGTACTGGACTATGAACCAGAAGGTTCAGGGTTCAAATCCCACCTCTGTTGAGTTCTTGAGCAAGACTTGAGCACAATTGCTTAGATTGCAAGACGTAATAAAGTAGGAGTGGGCGATTATGTTAAGAATATCACAATATTTAAGGACATTTTCACGATAAACGATATTTATCACGATATGATCGCAGACAAAACGCATCAGTAGTGACAGATTCTTAAAAAACTACTAGAGATATTATTCCATACTTAGTAAAGTCTTCTTTGTTAAACATGTGCTGCACTTCATCCAATTAAACAGGACTAATTACACTCTTTATAATAAACATGCAGTTTTTCTGTGTCCTTGATATGCTCAGAAAAGCATGTCCTCTATCATAACGAAATTTACCACAATACGATAAAATATTGTCATATTTCTCTCCCCTAGTTTCAAATGTAAGTCGCTCTGGATAAGGGCGTCTGCTAAACGACTTAAATCTAGATGTAAAAGTTATACTTATTAGCAGAGTGTCTTTCAAGGTGCAGTCCACAACCATCAGATCTATAGTCTAGTACCTTAAATGCTTCACCACAGTTGAACATAACCTAACAATGGTTTGAAGGTAGACTGTAAGCAAGCATAAAGTGCAGAATCCCTCTGTTACTTGACCTCCTGAGACCTCGCGTCCCCACATGAGGACATGAAGTTTTGGGTTTGCTACTCCTCATACTTCATTCTGCTTAACCCAGTCCTCATTTGTAGACATTCAAGCATTTCACAAAAACAGAAATACCTCCTGTTCAAAGACGGTGCTCACTTTTTATACATAAAAAAGCTCCGAGGAAGGTAAGGACGTCTCAAGAGGTTAAACACTGAGTATCATTAACACTTTGCTTTACGTCCCCACGTTGTCCATTATTTTCTGACACTGGGTGCATGTTTAAATTTTCGATCCCAAACAAGAGTGTATCTCTTATCTCGCGTAAGAGAGAGCAGCAGATGAACATGTGCTCAGAAGCGTGGCGCTGCCAGAGGAATGCACTCAGGCGTTGCTGCTCGGCTTCACTGCTGGCCGTCACCGCTGGAGGTTTCAGTTTGTTTTTGCGCGAACCCTGGAAACAGTCAAGTGGCGTTATATCATTTCAGCAAGCGCTGGACGCGCTCTCGTATTCAATCTGGCTTCGGCTGACATCATGCCCGTGGATTCTCTCCTTTCATTTCATTTTTCCCCCCTCTCTGGCTCCTGGGCCAGAACTTCTCAGCCTGGAGAGACTGCAGCTGATTGCTAATGGCTGTTCGGGGAGTTTTGCAACATGTTTTGTCAAGGAGACGGCAGAGTTAGCGCAGAGACGCCACTCCGCTTTTTTAAGAGATGTTTGGCTGGTGAATGTTGAACACTTATATAAGTGTTATGCCTCATGTAAGCTACGTAACAAACAATGTGAATGATTTAATCAGATTAGCTTGTATAGAGGGTTAAAGGCGTAACAAATGCGTGAGGATTGAATTTTATACAGTTAAAAATTCAAGCAAGCATGAGTGTTCGTGGCGCTTGCAGGGTCGAGTTAGAGCCCTGACGGTGCCTTCCAGTCATGTCAGGCACTATATACAAGAACGATCGGCTGCTGTTACAATCCAGCGTCCCCTGCTGACTCTGCGATGGACTGGCATCTCGTCCGGGCGTTTCTGTGCCATGTGTTCTCCGGTGTAGTAGGAACCCCCTCAACTCGAACCAGGATAAGCAGGGATAAAACATGACCCAAAATAAATCAGTATTTACAAAAAGGACAATATTTTATAAAGATACAATACCAATAAATACATCAGTACCTTACAGACTTTATAAAATGTTAGGCTGCTGTTTTGTGCATACTGACAAATAAATCTCATATTACTTTATATAAATGCTGTCTGATGCTAAAAGATGTTATGACATGAATGTGTTAAAATAGTTTTATTGTGTAGCTTACATGAATATCTTGTAGTTTATTTCACTAATACATATAAACTGAAACGATTTTTTATCACAAAACACTGCTTTGCTGTAGCTGCCAGCACTGCATCTGTGTGATGCTAATCGCTAGCGCTAATTAGCGCTAACTAATTAGCGCTAGCAGCTAGCACTCACTCTGTGTAATAAAGTATTTAAAATGAGCTCCTAAGTAATTTGACTGTCAGTGCAGTATTTAAACACCCCACACATGATCTAGATTGATGTGTAGCTCTGTACCTTGCACTGGAATTGGCTTAATAGTGTAAAGAAAACAGCTAGCAGTTCAGAAGCAGAGCAGCCAAATTAGTTAAAAGATTACAGTGAATTCAGGTATTAAATAAGTCTCTGTGCCACCAAGACTGTTTAAATCAGTGGCTAAATAACTTATTAACTATAACATACAGCCTTGTTCTGAAGTATTGGCACCCGTAGTAATAAAGAGAATGAGCTTCAGTTACATTTTGCTCATTTCAGGTAAATCAATTGATATGCTGTTGTTTTTCATAAGTGTTTTGTTTTCTAATAATAGATTCACTTAATTTACACCAGATTAGATATCACTCATATTTGTACATTGAGATTACATCAATTAACTGCACATATTTTCTGAATTACCTCAACATTGTAACATGGTCAAGAGCCAGGGCCCAGATTCACTGAAACTTTCTTAAGAAAAAACTTGTGAAGGCTCTTAAGACAAACACTAAGAAGTTTAAAAGGATGTTTTTACATGCAATTCTCGGAAAAAAACAACAACCCTGAAGTTCTCAAACTTCTTATCTTAACAGAATCTTAATTATTTCATTAAAATTGTCTTAAGAAAATCTTTGTTAGTTTCCTATGTAGGCTACGTTGCATTTTACAGCCTACAACATGGGTCACAAAGATGCACATTGACTTTGTATTTACCATTATTTCGTTCAATCCTCTCAGAGGAAAACCATCAAACCAAGTGTTTTAGATAAAATTTGGATAAAATTAAAATTTCGATGCTTACCATGTCAACTCGCAGCCTGAGACGAGTGTGAGGGTATCGTAAGGTTAAGAAAACATTTGAGAACGTAACGTTATCAAAAATACCACTTGTTCTTAGAATTGTTCTTCATAAAAGAGTTAAGGTTTCTTAAAAATTGTTTACACACGTTAAAGATTTTCTTTCTTAAGTCACTTGTGAATTCAGTCCCGCTTTTTATAGTCACAGCGTTAACAGGCTACAGATTCGTTCCATTTTTAACTTATTTAATAATCGCAGAATGTATATCCAAGGTAATGTTTAGTTTTACTCATAGAAACTTTTTTTTAAGATTTTACATTATTTAGCAGATGCCCTTATCCAGAGCCACTTACAACTGGCACAGTCTTACAGTCCAAAACACTGTGGGTTAAAGTCCTCGCTTGGGACCCAAAGATGGCAGCTTGCCAGAAGTGGGATCTGAAACCTGAACCTTAACTTTTAGAAACGTTTCTACTCTGTGCATGCAGGAGTCGTATCGGCAGGTGATGAAGATGAGGCAGAAGGACCTGTGGAAGAGGCTGATGGTGAAGTTCAGGGGAGAGGAGGGGCTCGATTACGGAGGCGTGGCCAGGTACAGGACATGTTTTAATCCACTGGGTGGCGCTGAATGTTAAGTAAAAATGTCGCAGTTCCGTTTTATCGTGTATTCAGGTTGGGGTGATGATTATTAGCAGTAATCTTAGAGAATTATGTACCATCAAAGTAAACGTAGCATTTCTTTGTTGTGTGTGATCTGTTTATTAGAGAATGGCTGTACTTGTTATCCCACGAGATGCTGAACCCTTACTACGGCCTGTTCCAGTACTCGCGAGACGACATCTACACACTCCAGATCAATCCTGATTCTGCAGTCAACCCGGTAAAAAACACACACACACACACACACACACACACACACTCTTAATTAAGGAAAATCACAAATCACTGCCAAAACTCCTCTACTTTTACGCGCAACCACATTCAACCTCAATTATAATGGATCATTTATTTTGCACGCACACATGAGGTAAGCTCCAGTTCACGTTCCTGCACTATTAAAAGTCCTGCCTGCGTGTGTTTGTGTGTGTGTTCTCCAGGAGCACCTGTCCTATTTCCACTTCGTGGGTCGCATCATGGGCATGGCTGTGTTTCATGGTCATTACATCGATGGAGGTTTCACTCTGCCCTTCTACAAACAGCTACTGGGCAAACCCATCACACTCGACGACATGGAGCTTGTGGATCCGGACCTGCACAATAGCCTCGTCTGGATCCTGTGAGTCGTTTAGTACACATAGCACTGGTATGGTGTTCCACTGAACAGTGTGAGCAGTTCTGTAAATGTGTGTGTGTGTGTGTGTGTTGGACAGGGAGAATGACATCACAGGGGTGCTGGACCACACGTTCTGTGTGGAGCACAGCGCTTACGGACAGATCATTCAACACGAGCTCAAACCCAACGGCAAGAACATCCCTGTCACGGAGGAGACCAAGAAGGAGTACGTCAGGTATGAGGCGGATCTTAACAGCAGTGAAACCGCACTGTACTAACTATAACTGTACTATAACCGTAAAGCAGCTGGAGTATGACTGTACAGTGAAGCTATTCTCACTGTATCAAATCCCTACCTTAACTGTGCGATACTCCTAACCTTGCACTACCTGCGTTCTAATGCATTTATGGTTCTGCGTGCGCTCTGGGCTGCAAGATGTTGTAGCTTGTGAGATACTGGACTATGGCCCACAAGGTTCAGGGTTCTAGTCCCAGCACTGCTAAGCTTGTACGGTGTGAGATTGTATCAGTTCCAAGTCTGCGTCTGATAAATATAGGTAATGCTGCCATAACAGTGCTATATCCCTACAGTAACAGTAGTTCAGCTGTACTATATTACTGTACATCTCTGTGCTAACTATAGTATAACTGTACTATAATATTTGTGACTGTATAGTAATACTGGCATAATGGAACTAAAATTCATGCAGTCACTAGTATAGCTGAACTATATTACTGCAACTGTATAGTAATGTTACTACAATAGTAGTATATTCCTGTTCCAACTGTAGTACAATGTAACAAATAATATTACTCTGACTGTATAGTAATGCTACTGTAACAGTACTATATCCCTGCAGTAACAGTAGTATTGCTGTACTGTAATATTAAGTTAACTGTATAGTAATGCTACTATAAATGTACTACATCTCTGTAATAAATGTAGTATAGCTGTACTATAGTATTAAAGTAACGGTATAGTGATGCTGACATAACATCCCTGTCGTAACTGTAGTATAGCTGTACTATAATTACTGAAACTGTATAGGAATGTTGCTACAATAGTAATACATCCCTGTAGAATGGTAGCTGTAGTATGGTACTTTAATGTTACTCTGACTGTATAGTAATGCTACTGTAGCAGTACTATATCCCTGCAGTAACAGTAGTATTACTGAACTACATAATTCTGACTGCATAGTAATGCTACTATAACAGTACTATATCTCTGCAGTAACTGTAGTGTTGCTGTACTATAATATTACTGAAACTTTATAGTAATGTTACCACAATAGTACATCCCTGTGCTAACTATAGTACAGTTGTACTATATTATTGTGAATGTACAGTAATGCTGCCATAATAATACTAAATCCCTGCAGTAACTGTAACAGAACTGTACTGTAATATTAGAGTAACTGTATAATAATGTTACTATAATAGTAGTATATCCCTGCGCCAACTGTAGTGCAATTTAACATTAACTGTATAGTAATGCTACTATAACAGTACTATATCCCTGCAGTAACTGTAGTATTGCTGTACTGTAATATTACTGAAACTGTATAGTAATGTCACCACAATAGTACATCTCTGTGCTAGTTATAGTATGAACTGTACTATTATTGTAACTACTACATTTAGTAGTGTAACTGTATAATCATACTGATGTTAGTCCTATATCCCTGCAGTAACAGTAATATGGCTGTACTATAATATTACAATAACTGTCTAATAGCGTTAGTACAATAGTAGTATATCCCTGCGCCAACTGTAGTACAATATAACGTTACTTTTAATATTACTCTAACTGTATAGTAATGATACAGTAACAGTACTGTACCCCTGCAGTAACAATAGTATTGCTGTACTATAACATTAATTTAACTGTATAGTAACGCTACTATAGTAGTACTACATCTCTAATAACCCTAGTGTAGCTGTACTATAGTATTAAAGTAACGGTGTAGTGATGCTGACATAACATCCCTGCAGTAACAGTAGTATAGCTGTACTATAATATTACTGCAACTACATAGTAATGTTACCCCACTAGTACTACATCCCTGTGCTAACTATAGTATAACTGTACGTTAATATTACAGTAACTGTATAGTACTGCTGCCATACTAGTACTAAAATTCCTGCAGTAACTGTAGTACAGCTGAACTATTACTGTAACTGTATAGTAATGTTACCACAATAGTACACCCCTGTGCTAACTATAGTATGAGCTGTACTACTATTATTGTAACTGTATACTAATACTGCTGTTAGCCCTATAGCCCTGCAGTAACAGTAGTATCGCTGTGTTGTGATATAGCAGTAGTTACAGTTACTACTACTGACATTCAGACAAATATCCAAGAACCCTCATTTCAGTTATTCCAACATTCCACAGAGTCGATGTATTCCATCCACACAAAGCAGGGAATATTAAATAATCGGCTTTACCCCCTGCTGTAGATCGTATTATCCCTCTCTGCTTTGGCAGCTGGGTTCGAAAGCCATGCCAGCGAGTAGAGTGGGTTTCTGTAACTCTTCTGCAACTCTACACGACTGTATCCACTTATGAAATCATTTTAATATGTGAGGCATCGTAACTCCTCTGTAATTATTTATAGTGCTGTTATGTCCGTACGACCGTGACTCTAAAACAAATCCGCTTTAGGACTGTTCTAATTTAATGACTGTACAATATAAAGTGGAATAGTACAAGTGTGTCGTTATAATTGTGTAATTGCTTCATACAGTGATTAGTATAGACCTGTAGTACTACTGTACTGGCACCACTATGCTTGTACTATAACCTTACGACTGTAATATACTAACAATTGGTACTGTACTATAAGTATAGTATAGGCTAATGCTTCTATAGCTGTACATAAGGTACTGTGGTATTAAAATACTGTAAAGGTATGTAATATATCTCTAGTACCATTACTGTAACCCTACATGAACTGTCCAGTACTGTAACTGTAGTGTAATCATAATCTAATCCTGGAATCACTGTATAGTAATGGTACTATACCCCTGCTCTAATGTACTATAACCCTAACATAATCTTAGAATAACTATGTAGTAATGGTAGTATAATTCTAAAGTAATCTTATACCATTACTCAAAGAATAACTGTAGTAATGGTACTATACTTTAACTGTATAGTACTTGTACTGTATCTCTACTAGAGCCCTGTTCTAACCATAGTCTAACTCGATAGCAATCTTATACCATTACTAAGAATAACTGTACTGTACCCCTAAAGTAACCTTTGAATAACTATATAGTAATGGTACTATAACTGTACTATAACTCTAAAGTAATCTTATAACATTACTCACAGAATAACTGTATAGTAGTGAGTCTTTAGCCCAAAAGTAATCTTTGAATAACTCTACAGTAATGGTACTATAACTGAAAAATAGTCTACTATTGCTCACAGAATGACTGTAGTAATGGAACTATACTGTAATTGTCTAGTACTTGTACAGTATCTGTACTAGAGCCCTATTCTAACCATAGTCTAACTTGACGGTAATGGTACTATAACCCTGCTCTAATGATCTGTATAGTAATGGTACTATAACTCTTCTCAAACCTTTAGTGTACTAAAACTTACTTGCCTTATGGCTATGGTACTATATATGTGCTTTAACACTATAGTAACTGTACTATACCCCTTGATTAAACTAAAATAACTACTAAAAATGAACAGTAATTGTAGTATGACTGCAGTTTACAATAACAGTAGTACATTTTATAGTAAGTGTGGTATAACTGTAATAATGGTACTAGAATTGTACTATAACCCTGCAGTAACTAGGAAAATTATACAGTAATGCAGCTATAATTTAACCACATCCCTACAGTATCGGTACTATAACTGAACGCAGTCTAAACAGACAGGAACTGTACTACAACCTCACAGCGCCCGTACTAAAGCCGTACTATAACCCTGGAGTACTGGTCAGACCTTGCTGTTTCTGCACGGCAGGCTTTATGTAAACTGGCGTTTCCTGCACGGGATCGAGGCTCAGTTTTTGGCTCTGCAGAAAGGCTTTAACGAGGTGATTCCACAGCACCTGCTCAAGGCCTTCGACGAGAAAGAGCTGGAGGTGAGCTTTATCTACTCACACACACACACACACACACACACACACACACCACACACAGAGCGTGCTGGGTAGATTCTGGGTGTTAAGCGAACTCCTGCCGTGCAGCTGATCGTCTGCGGCCTGGGGAAAATCGACATCCTCGACTGGAGGGCCAACACGCGGCTGAAGCACTGCACCGGCGACAGCGGTGTCGTCAAGTGGTTCTGGAAGGCCGTCGAGACGTTCGACGAAGAGCGCCGGGCCAGGCTGCTCCAGTTCGTCACCGGCTCCTCCAGAGTCCCGCTGCAGGGCTTCAAAGCTCTACAGGGTCAGTATGTGATGCCCGATTCGTGAAAAAGGTCCGACTAAGGCCTTCATACCAGCCACACATGAGGTGTTTGATTATTACTTATTACCGATATGATTTAGGTGCTGCAGGTCCCCGGCAGTTCACCATCCAACTGATCGATGCCAACACAAACAACCTGCCTAAAGCTCACACGTGGTAAACACACAAACACACACACACATGGTTGTTCATTGTGGAATAAAGGTCCAGGTTTCAAACCCCTCCTGTTAGGTCCTGTACTATAAACCTGTAGTAAGTAGTATAGCTATGTAATAACGCCTATAATCTTACAGTGACAGTGGATATCTGTCCCACATTCCGATAAAAGTATGTGAACCATTGCTGTGAGTATCAGTATATCCAAGGCTTCGTTCACACAGCAGGCAAAGTGGCCCAAACCTGATTGGTTTTAGGTTTTTGGCCGTTTGAATGTGGCCTGTATACGTTTGTCGACACTACCAGCCGCTTCTTCAGGCTCTCCTTTTTGCTTTAAACTTCGCTTTTAGGCTTTTTATTTTCCCAGTTGCGGTCTCAATACGAGCCTTTCAAATTTCTTTGTAGAAAACAAACAATGATTTGTTGAGGAGATCTGAATTTTGGTGGAGGCCAAACTCTTTAGAGATGGTTTCCCGGGGTTCCAAGCTCACCTTTGAATAACCAGAGGGGTTCACATACTTTTACAGCTCACAGATCTGTAATATTAGATCTGTTATCTGTTATGTTATAGATGAGTAACGCGGGGTTTCTCGCTCTCGTTTCCGTAGCTTTAATCGCATCGACATGCCGCCGTACGAGAGCTACGACAAACTGTACGACAAGCTGCTGACCGCCATCGAGGAGACCTGCGGCTTCGCTGTCGAGTGACATCACTGCGGGACCCACGCGGACCCTCTGTTTAAAGCCCATTCTTGCCACGGTTTTTTCTCATTCTCTCCCAGCTGCTACGCCGTCCATGGGAAATGGCCTTGGGTCCGGACGCCAGAAAGCCCAATAGCAGGACCATTCCGGTCCCTGGGTCGGCCCTGTTGTGGTATCACAGGTATCGTTACTTCTGTAACACCGACTGACTTCACTGTTACGTCCGGCTCGTACGTCGGCTTCCTCGCGCCAGACGTTTCCCTTTTCTTTCCGTAGACGTCCCGCATTACGTTTGCCTCTTCTCCCCACCTGCACCCTCTCAGAGGAGCCGAACGTCCCTGAACGATCTCGAGAGCACTTTAGAAAGAGGGCGGTTAAGAACCGGATTAATGCCATGCATCAGATTTTATATGAATAAATCTAACATAAAGGGCTTCTATAGACGTCGATGTTGTGTATCCGACTTAAAGGGATAGTGGGAAGATTGCACGCCTTTAGCCCTTCATTTAGTATTTCAGCCAAGATGTTTGGCGTCTTAATAATAAAGGCTTGTTTGAAGTTATAAATTTAAGCTTCCTTTGTGCACTACATAGACAAAACCTTTTAGGGTGGACACCTGGATTTGCTCCTGCCTTTTATTCTACAGTGTTTGTTCCTCTAACAGGGCTTTCAGCTAGATTTTGGAACATGACTGTGAGGCAGATGTCAAGCCCTGAAATAAACCCTGAAATTTATATTATGGATGCGTAACAGGCGAGCGCTGAAATAGCAGAGCTCAGTACTAAAAGGGGTGTCCACAGACTTTTGTTTAGATGTTTAAAAAGCAGCTACTGGATGTGAAGCATTTTAGGAAGAAATGTCTTTTTGACCTCATGAAATCATATTCAGAATTGCACTTGGTTTTGACTCGTTAAAATAAGTCCAGGACTGAAATGGCTCCTTAAAATGAGACGCATCACCATCTGTAGGTCCATTTGAGTCTGCGTAAGGTCTCTGTAGGTAAAACACTCTAGATGTGATCGTGAGGGCCAAAACGGGAAAAAGCCAGCCTCACTGGGCAGAGAGATGTTCTATTTAGTAATTACATTTATACGAGTAGTTTGAATCCACGCAGGAAGCAAAACCGAACCTGTTGGCTGATCCGCACTAAGGGTTAGAGGCGTACGTTTCATTTCCCACTGCGACCCTAGTCAGGACTTAAGCTCAGGTCACGGAGGCTCTTCTTTATGGCTTTCACGACTTAAGTTCAGTTGTGTAAAACGTGCACTGGTCTCAGTACTGATGGCTCCGCCCTTCAGTCACAGCTGTACGTTATTATAAACTAGTTCAGCCCTGTATTTAAGTGGACGCTCTTGCTTACGTTACGCATCGGCTATTAAGATTTTAAGAAAGTCATTCGCCGGGCCGAGCGTGAACCGGTTTCGCCATTTAAGCGTTTGTGTTTTGGTTTCGTCTCGAACTGGGCTCCGAACTCATGTATGTGGAATCCACATCAGATTGGAAAATCCAGCCGGCCATGTTACAAGTGTGTGTTTGAATGTGCTCCGGATTGTACAGTGTGTGTGTGTGTGTGTGTGTGTGTGTGTGTGTGTGTGTGTGTAAATAAGCTTGGTTTCACGTGACCTTTGTATTTATTCTGTACGTAAGAGAGCGTGAGTTTGGAGATTCTCCTGCACGCCTCCGAACACGAGCAATAAACTCCGCTGTGTGTCCTGCAGCCTCCGGCTTCCTTCTTTTACTATCATAAAGACACATTTACTAGCGATATCACATGTTCTGGAGGAGAACCACTGCTCCTTTAATTACTAAGTACAGATCCCTAACCCTGTATGTAACAGTTCGCTCTACAGCTGATCTCTAAGTCGTTATATAGACTTTATAAAGCTCGTACTAAATCCATCGTCTAATACACTGGTTACGTCTAGCAGAGGTACAGCTTAGAGGCTACAAGCTCGGGACGTTGGACTTGTGCCCTCCAGACCATTGAATCCATTCAAACAAGACTCGAGGCTTACACCTGTGCTGCAGAGAGGTAGGCCTCAAACTCCAGCTCGGAGTCGCACAAGAGCTGAGGATTGGGCTCAGATTCACACTCCTGAGACCCTCAGTTAAATATGGGGCTTGTGCTCCAGAGAATCATGATTCGATTTGGAATCTCGTCCAGGGTTCGGACTTGTGCTCCAGAAGGTTTTTCTCCAAAGCCTCTCATCTAAATGTCAGGCTCGGACCAGCGGTCCAGGGAGTTGCGGGATCAAGCTTGCAGGCCAGAGCCTCTCGCCTCGATTTCATAATCACTCTCCAGAGACTCTCATCTCGATTTCGAGCTCGTGTTTCATAGAATCTCACCTCGATTTCAGACTTGTCAAGAACTTTTCGTTTCAGTTTTGGACTCGCTCTCAAAAAAACCTTCCCGATTCAGTTTGGGACTTGCTCCCAAGAACCTCTCTAAGTGATTTGGGACTCGCCCTCAAAAAACCCTCTACGTTTCGATTTGGGACTCGCGCTCAAAAAACCCTCTCGTTTCGATTTGGGACTCGCTCCCAAGAACCTCTCGTTTCGATTTGGGACTCGCCCTCAAAAAACCCTCTCGTTTCGATTTGGGACTCGCCCTCAAAAAACCCTCTCGTTTCGATTTGGGACTCGCTCCCAAGAACCGCTCTAATCGATTTGGGACTCGCTCCCAAGAACCGCTCTACTCGATTTGGGACTCCCCCTCAAAAACCTCTAATCAATTTGGTACTCGCCCTCAAAAAACCCTCTCGTTTCGATTTGGGACTCGCTCCCAAGAACCTCTCGTTTCGATTTGGCACTCGCCCTCAAAAAACTCTCTCGTTTCGATTTGGGACTCGCTCCCAAGAACCGCTCTAATCGATTTGGGACTCGCTCCCAAGAACCGCTCTACTCGTTTCGATTTTGGGACTCGCTCCCAAGAACCGCTCTAATCGATTTGGGACTCGCTCCCAAGAACCGCTCTACTCGATTTGGGACTCCCCCTCAAAAACCTCTAATCAATTTGGTACTCGCCCTCAAAAAACCCTCTCGTTTCGATTTGGGACTCGCTCCCAAGAACCTCTCGTTTCGATTTGGCACTCGCCCTCAAAAAACCCTCTCGTTTCGATTTGGGACTCGCTCCCAAGAACCGCTCTAATCGATTTGGGACTCGCTCCCAAGAACCGCTCTACTCGATTTGGGACTCCCCCTCAAAAACCTCTAATCAATTTGGTACTTGCCCTCAAAAAACCCTCTCGTTTTGATTTGGGACTTGCTCCGAAGAACCTCTCGTTTCGATTTGGGACTCGCTCCCCACATCCTCGGGTTAACACTCTGTAGTTTCTCGGCTGGCGCTCCAGGGCTTTGGGCACTAGATCATTGAACCATATTTCGGACAGCGACTTGTGCCCGAGACCTGCTGCACCTGGGAGAGGGGGAAATGAGCACAGACTCCAGCTGCTGCATTCACACAGAAATGAATCCGCCGAGGCGAAAATGACTTTGTGTGATTTAATAAATAGTTAAGTTAGGACAAAGTTCTAAGACATGGAAGACTGATCCAGCAACCACAAACTCAACAATAATCTTTAAAGATCGTCACCATCATCATATTAACAGGGATGTGTTTATTCAGTGGTCCACGCGGGGTGGAAAGGTGCACGGGCGGGCGAGCGGGCAGGCGGGCTCGGTCACAGGAACGAGGCAAAAAGGAAACGGTTTCTTTAAAGGTTCATTCAGACGTTTGCATCAGCAGTTTAGTCATGGAGGAAGACTCTTAGCAGCAAAAAGGTTCAGTGTGAGAGATAGAGAGGCGGCGCGCTCGGGGTCGGGTCCGATTCAGCTTCAGGCTGTACGAGCGGCGAGCTCAGATCCGAAAACTCACCGTGTGTCTGAATGGAAGCGTTTGTGATTAAAGTTACAGTACTGGTTATGACATGAGAACCGTATGACCGAGCATCCTGGGTAATAAACCACGTCAAAATGTCTCTACATTTAGCGAGTGCCCCCTCTACGGGCACGACGGGCTGGGTCCGAGGACGGGACAATAGGAAGGGGTCCTTTAAAACATAAATAAATCAAATAATCTGATTCAAAATGCATCGCTTTGAATAAAAACTACATCGAATTCCACAGTAGAATGAACTCTAGCTTCGGGCCGTCACCTCACAGCCGCAGACAGCCCGGGTTCGATCCTGTCGCCCTGTCTAGGGTTCGTTCCTGCCAGGGACCGGATTCACAAAGTGTTTTAAGAAAGACAATGTTCTTAAATGTGTTTTTTCTTCACTTTTTTCTTTGGACAAAAACTGTTACTCTTGAACTATCTTCTTAAGAACATTTCTAATGTTCGTAAATGTTTTCTTACCCTTACGATAACCTCACGCTGGTCTTAGGATGGAAGAGTAAGTGACAAGGTAAGGACTGAGATATAACACTTGAAGCACTTATTGGGACTAAGGGGGATTTTTCCCTTGTTATTTCTAGTTTGATGGTTTCTCTCCAGTTTGCTCTAATTTTATGAAGATAATATTCAATTATTTTCTGAGCATTGCATTTAAGAACATTCTTCTGAACTTTAGTGATCGTCTTAAAGAAAATCTTGTTATTCTTGAAATAACTTAAGAATTATCATTTTCTTAACTTTTCTTAAGAACATGTCTAAGAACGAGTGGTGGTATTAATAGACGTTATGTTCTTAAATGTTTTCTTAACCTTACGGCCGCCTCCCACTCGGCTTTTAGTGTAGTTACTGGAAATGAGGATTGTTTTCCACCATCACCTCTTTCTTGTTGGGTCATTTTTTAAATGCTTGGTTTGATATTTTTGCTCTGAGCAGATCAAACTAAATACAAATTCAAAAGCTGTAAAACAACGTAGCCTACGTTAGAAAAAACAATGAAGATTATATTCAAGAGCTTACGTTTTTTCTGAGCAGTGCACTTAAGAACGTTCTTCTGAACTTTAGTGTTTGTCGTAAGAAAGAAAATCTCCTTAAACATGTTTTTTCTTCACTTGAAATATCTTCTTAAGAATGATCATTTTTCTTAACTCTTTTTCTTAAAAACACACCTAAGAACAAGTGGGGTTCTTAAACGTTACGTTCTTAAATGTGTTCTTAACCTTACGCTAGACTCGTGCTCATCTTAGTAAGAGCTGACAGGTAAAGATCGAATTTAAAACTTCAAACAGTTTACATAGCCCCCATATATTAAGGAAACTATTCATATTTTCCGAAGATGACATTTGAGAACTTGGTTTTTTTTCAAGCATTGCATTTAAGAACATTATGAACTTTAGAGTTTGTCTTAAGAAATAAATCTCCTTAAATGTGTGAAAAAATGTTAGTCTTGAAATACCTTCTTAAGCATTCTCTTCATTGACCTCTTAAGAAAAATTCTAAGAACAAGTGGTATTCTTGAAAACATGATGTTTTTAAATGTTTTCTTACAATTATGCTCGCCTCACGTTTGTCTTAGGATCTGACAAGGTAAGCAACGACATTTAAAACTTTAAAACAGTTTAGTTACTGAAAGTATTTACTTTATCTTCCATCATCACTTCCATTTCTTGTTTGATTCATTTTTTAGAACGCTCTGATTAAACTAAATAATGTAAAAAATGGTAAATAAAGTTCTAAATGACCCTCACCATCTACTGCAAGCTGTAAAAGGCAACGTAGATGTTCTTAATAGATAATATTTGAGAACTTATGGTTTTTTTTTTCCAAGAATTGCACTTCAGAACATTCTTATGAACTTTAGTGTTTGTCTTAAGAAAGAAAATCTCCTTAAGTGTTTTTTCTTCACTTCATTCTTCTAAAAAAATTTTTTTAAAATATCTTAAGCATCCTCTTAATTCACCTCTTTTCTTAAGAAGAATTCTAAGAACAAGTGGTATTCTTAAACCTTGTGTTCTTAAATGGTTCCTTAACCTGACGATAGAATCCCGCTTCTCTTAGGCTGAGCCGGTTTTAAAATTAACATTTTAAAAAGTTTAGTTACTGGAAATAAGTACAATTTTTCCTTCCATCACCTCTATTTCCTGTTTGAGTTGTTGGCTGAATTCAAAGTGAGACTCGGCTTATATAAGCTGTGTAAGACGACATATCCTACATACATAAGGGAAACAATCCAGATGTTGTTATATAGATCATATCAGACTGTATTTGAGAACTTGTGTTTTTTCTGAGAACTGCATTTAAGGACATTCTTCTTAACTTTAGTGTTTATCTTAAGAACCTTTTGTGAATCCGGCTCCAGGTCGCGCAGAGCAATGACTGGGAACCATTTTAGCGTATAACTCGATTTTTAATCAAGTTAAATTCATTTTTGCTGGCGTTTCTCCGTCGGAGGGGGCGGAGCCAATCTGTTACGCCGCCTGATTAAAGCTGAAGGCTGAGTGATACGAGGATCATTAGTTAGGGTTGCCAGATACTCAGACTCAGGACGTTTCAGGACTCGGTTACGGATAAATCATGAACGAAGGCACTTGGGAAGGTTTTAACGGACTCTCACATTACTGATATATTAATGGCCTCCCAATCTAAGGAGGAATCTTGTGCTTCCTTTTAAAACCGTGATCAACCAGATCATCCGTTTATAATTTCTCTGATTTTTTTTTAACCTATTTTAAGTTCAATAAAAGCCTCTTCGACCCTCATTTCCGACGTGGTGCTGTCGTCAGTTGGCACTTCTGCCGATGAGCCTAACTCTCATGCTACATGTGGTGTACTGCGGTACGTTTGAGGTAAATCGTCCAACCTTCCTCGGAAGGCCGTGTGCAGTCCCGGAGCCGGACTTAAGGACAGGGGTACGGCTCGGTAAGGACCGCTCACAAACGGGGACGGGCGCTCCTCGGTGCCCGGCCTCAGCGCCTGCAGCCGGTACCGTACTGGAACGAAGCCATCTGGACACGCCTGCGCAGTCGCTCCACCTCCAGCTGGCGGAAGTGATCGTCCTCGTCGTCCTGAACGATGATCTTCTGCAGCTCGCTGATCTCTCGCGCCATCTTGCTCCTCAGCTCCCGCTTCATCTTCTGCAGAGCCTGAAAACACAAATACAGATTCCTCACATCCAGGACGAGGGTCGCGCTGAGACTTTTGTTTGCCAGGGTATTGATTCCTCCCACTTGTCCCTCAGTTCCTTAATCACACCCTCTCATGTTTATACCCCTTAGTTTGAAGCTGGGGCAAAGCAACACATACGGAAGGCCAAAAGTGCCAAACTATCCCTGCTTATTTCCCTTCCCTGACCAAACCAGACCTCAGATTGTTGCTCTGTTTTGAAACACACAATGGATTTTCCTTTCACCAAGTCAGCAATGAGCTCGAATTTAAAAAGTAGGTTCAAAATGTAATGTAATGAAATGAAAGACACACTCGTACTGTAGGCATACTGCTCTTTAAAAGGCTCTTTAAACTGCTTATTGGATGATGTAGTACCGAGCTGAGCTCACCTTCTCCTGAGCCTTCTTCCGCACCTGGATCTCCTCCCGCTCCAGGGCCAGTCTCTCAGCCAGCATGGAAAACTGTACGGACGAAGGGCATCACACATCACTACTGAGCAAAGTGATTTCTGTTCAACAAGTCCTTCTCTTCATTCATTTACCCAAGAACATCGGCTCTTTCTAATGAGACACGCAGTTCTTCAATGTCCTTTAATCCTCAATATGCTCCGAAAAACACGTCTATCACTAAGATACGTTATCGTCACGCTGCCCGCCCTTAGGGTTACGTTAGCCGCATCCCTGCAGGGATTTCTGTTTTCGGAACCGAACAGATCCAGGGAGGTAGCACGAGACGTTGCATAACGTTGTACATCAGCTCCGCTTTAGCTGACGAACTGCAGGAGCGCTTTGAACATGCAGCAGGCTGCTCAGGGCCGGGGTGTAATTTGTTGGATCCTGCGGGTCATATGTAAGACGGAAAGTATTGGTGGGAAAGCTACGTAAAAAAAAGAAAGCAATCGGCCAAGGAGGATCGGGTTACGCCTGTGGAGAGGCAGGAGGAACAGGAGCTTGGATGTTAGCCGCCGTGTGCGTGTGGCACGTCACTCAGAAGCCGTGGAAACCGATAGTGGAAACGGAGGAGGCTGGGAGATCAAGTCCACGGCGCTTGAAGCTTTTAACCCACTACTACTCGGCTCCACTCTGGAGGAGGGTAAAGGCTGGAGACGCAGAGTTATATTATGATGCTTCTATAATATTAATATTCTAGAAAGGCATCAATTATGAATCAATTCAATGCAAGACTCTCACTGGGCTTCAGTCAGATATCTGGGCACTCACGCCGTGCTACTGTGGTGGAAGCCTTCCATACCCCCTTCAGTTTCACTGGGGCAAAGAGTACGTTTGGGGATTTCTTAAATTGGACAAGATTTACTATAAAAGGCAACACTGCTGCATTTTATTCTTCGTATTCTTGTTCACTTCAGGTCGCACCAGCCCACTGACTACCCTCACCTTTTAAAAATAAATATTTAAAAATATTATCATTCATTTTAATGAGTTTTTTTTGTTGTTGTTTTCTTATTTTATTTATTTATTTTACACCCCATTTAAAATGTTTTTTCTTTCTTAAAAAAAAATATTTTTTTTAATAATTAAAAAAATATATTTTCCTTGATTATTTTTCATTTTATTATTTTAATTTTTTCCCTATTTTCAAAGTGCATTGGTTTACTATTTGTCTTACCTTTAATATAAATATCAATAATATTTGTATTTTTGTGTGCCTTTATGTGAGTGCACATTACATCATGTCTGGTAGGGCTACTGGAAAGGGCTTCACGATACGATTTTTCCCGATACATATTGCGATATAAATATAAATATAGTTCACCGAAAATATAAAAACAGCTGAAATAAAAACTACAGTGCATGATCGAAGGAGCAGAGATTGCAGTTTACACCCAATTGAAAATGTTTTTTCTTCTTTTTAAAAAAATAAAAATAAAAAAATAACTTTTTAAAAATAATTATTTGAAAAATATTACCTTTGATTATTTATATTGTATTTTATTATTTTTATTTTATCCCCATTTTCAAAGTGTATTGTTTACTATTTGTATTATCATTAAAATAAATATTAATAATAATATTTGTAGTTTTTGTGTGCTTTTACGTGAGTGCACATTACATCATGTCTGGTAGGGCTACTGGAAAGGGCTTCACGATACGATTTTTCCCGATACATATTGCGATATAAATATGAATATAGTTCACTGAAAATATAAAAACAGCTGAAAGGAGTGGAGATTGTAGTTTACAACCCATTTAAAATGTTTTTTCTTCTTTAAAAAAAAAGAAAAAATTTTATATATATATATTGCTGTATCGATTTTTGCCGTAATGTTCGGGGTTATGGAGTTGTAATGTGGGGCTGAATTTTGTACATGTAGGCATTTATAGGTGTTATTATTCATTTCCTTGTTTACTGCTGTTTGACTTGTGCCTGATTAACGGTTTTAATGTCTTGCGCAAATTCCTGAATTAAAAATTCAAAATAATAAACTGCTGACACTGAGGCTTAAATGACGAGAGTCCTAAGAGTACTAACACAGCCGTCAGTCCCCACAGCCGTGTTGGGAAACCTATCGGAAGCCTGCTGGGCAGAGCGAAGGGCACTTTTCCTGTGTTCTGTACGTCACCTGATCTCGGTAGAAGTTCTCCATGGCCTCGATCTCGTCCCTGTGTCTGCGCTCGTGCTCCCGCCGCTGCTCTTTAGCGTGTGTGCGCTGCTCCCTGAGACGGGCCTTCTGCAGCTCCAGCCCCTCCTCGAACACCTGCCTGAACATCTGGACGCACACGGAGGCGACGTTTAAAGGACGGTCACGCTCGGTCGATCGGACCGACTTTGAATGAAAGACGCGCCGCGAGAGGGCTCTGGTTAGAGGCGCATAGCCGGAAGGTGACTCACCCTCTCCTCTCTCGTGCGGGCTCGGAGGAGTCGGGCGCGCAGCTGCACGTGGTAATCGTTGTGGTATTTGCAGGCGCGAGCCACCTGCTGCCTCTGTTCACGCAGCTTATTCTGCGCAGACCTCTGCTGCTGGATCCGCTCCCGGAAATCCTTCTGTGTGAGCCAGCGTTAGAAGCACGAGGAACGTTACAGATCCACTTCTGAGTACAGGCCATACCGCGGTTATTAAGAATTAGCTAACTAAACGCGTCAGGGCCGGCAGGATGCAGGTGCAAGGTTCAAATATCAGATCTGAGCAAGATCCATAACTTCTAATCGCTCATCTCGGATGACCTAAGACAGCCGAATCCCAGCCGTGTCCATGCAAGGTTTGTTTTTTTTGCATGTGCAAGTTTTAACGTTCGTTACACGTAACGCCTTCTGTCTGCTCCTGGAAAATTGACAAGTCTAATGCCAAACGTACAGATAAACCACGGACGCTGTGACGATCCCTGGTGTGTTCTGTGTGCCGCTGATGGCTCCCCCTTGTGGAGAATCTCTTCAGCCTGCTAATTGTTTCCACACCGATCTGCTCAATCGTTCCAGAGTAGCGAGCAAATTTCGCACAAGGAACAACGTAGACTGAATGGATGGGTTCCAGACCCCTGAAAATCCCCCTGTATGAGGCATTATCTGCATTAATGGAGTTATTGTACAGGAGCTCCTGATTTATGATGGCTATATGCTCAACAAATATATCAGACGTTACATAGATCATGAACTGATGAGCTTAGCATAGTCTACACTCATGTTAACACTCCCATTAACCCTCATTTACCCGAAATCATAATAAATAGAACACTGTTCTCTCTTATTACTAACCGATTTAGGACCTATGGAGATTGACTTGCACTAAGAATGCAGTACTGTAGATGTGAAAATAGTGACTCTGAATCACTGAGTACTGAATCGTGAATCGAGTTCCGCGAAACGAGTCGCACGTTTGAGCAAGTGCTTAAGGACAAATCCCTGAGGTACCACTGTACTCGTGGGCTTTTAAGCTCTGCATTTGTTTATCTTTTGCTTAACGGACGTTAAATGTTTAAAACACGACTACTCCAGGCTGTAAAATGGTCATCATTCATCTTGATTAGATTCCGTATCGTTCTGAGAGGGTCATAACACCCACGCTGAAACCCGTGTGTTTGAGCGTTTACCAGGCGTCGGTTGTGCTCCTGTTCTTTGCGGATGATCTCCATGAGCAGGTCGTGTCTCCGGTGAGCCTCCTCTACCTGTGGGCCATTAGAAAACATGACAGACACACTGCACAGACCTCACACACT
This sequence comes from Ancistrus triradiatus, assembly GCA_025084515.1. Taxonomy (NCBI): domain Eukaryota; kingdom Metazoa; phylum Chordata; class Actinopteri; order Siluriformes; family Loricariidae; genus Ancistrus; species Ancistrus triradiatus. The sequence continues at coordinate 622,446 of JAJAGP010000024.1, forward strand.
GCTGCGGTCAGAAACGAGTCTGGAAACGTGCCTGACCTGGCTGCTGATGGCTTGCGTCCGTTTGCGCTGGTCGCTCAGGGCGCTGAGCTGGTCCACCTGCCGCAGCTGCTGCTTCCACATGCGGGACAGGGCGTGAGAGGAGAACTGGAGCGGTGGGAAGTCCTCCAGCAGGGTCGGCAACAAGTCGTTCTCCTTTACTCGCACTGCACACACACTTACTCTATAAGCAAACGGAAGCTCGGGCGTTCTCTGGCCTTTTTTCCCCCCCACTATCTGTTTTCATCTCCGCAACCTTTCCCAGTGGACCCCGTTCTGCGGTAGGGATGCACCGGGCGACAAAAATGATGCTGAATATGGCAAATAAAAGCACTTTCAGACCGAATAATTTATACTGAATAAATTATGAGCGTCATTTGCTAAATGACTTAATGTCTAATGCTAAAAGACCCAAAATGTTTAATTTCGGTGCATCCCTATGCTGAAGTCCCACAGGTTTTGAGGAGGAATCTCTCACTTAACGTCGGTCCTTTAAAGTATTCCTAATCTTGACCTGCACAGCAGACAGTATCGCACAGGAAGTGGTACTAGAGCTCTTACGTGGCGCCGGTTTACGGGTTTGAACCCGCGGTCTGGTGCGCGAGCTTCTGTTCGAGGGTCTCACTTTAGACCTGTAGGCCTGAGACGACTTCGTAACGCGTGACGCTTCTTTACGTATGGCCTCCGTGTATTCCTGCTCCTATAACCACAGGAGAATGGACATAATCACACAGAGCTCATCACACGGCATCCTCCACATATATATGGTATATCACGGGTATATCGTACAGCCTCCTGAGCTCGGAGCCTCTCGATGGCCAGGTCTACTCTCTGGCGCTCGTCCAGGTTCCTCAGCTCGGCCTTGTACGCTTCTGCCACCATCTGCAGGGCGAACCGGAGAAACACACCGCTTAGCCACGGAGAAAGGAGGGTCATGTCATCTACAAATCAGACAGGGTGCCTATCAGGAGCTCTATCAGGATTACAGGCAGGACTACAATAACATAGGCTCTTAGGATAGTAACCTTTTATTATCTACTCGTTTTTTATGTGCGTCCGCGTCAGCCACGTCTGTGTTTACCAATGGTTTTTCACCTAATTAAGCTTTGCTCTGGCTATTCTGTCCTGACTTAAAAAAAAAAAATTGGTCTGGACGTCCGGAGAACGCCGGATGATTAGTTATAGCATTACTTTATATGCACATGTACTTTTACTAATCTATAAACAACAAGTTCTTTCAGTCAGAAAAGTTTAATCGGTAATCCAATAGTCTGACCTGGCTCTTCCTGCGCTGGTCCTGAAGCTCCCGTGACTGGTGCTGTGTGAGTGGAGCGCCCTCTTGCTGGCTGTGGTGTAAACGAGGTACCGGAGGAGGAGAAGGGGAGAGCGAGCGCGTACGAGGAGGTCTGTCCACACCGGCTTTATCTGTGTGTTATATTAAATATTAGCCCCGAAAGAACCGATATTCAACACAACGGGGCATCAGCAGGACAGAGCGGGACACACCGGTAGGTCCGGGGGCACGCCGGCACTCCATGACGCTGTCACTGTGGTGGGAACGTTTGTCCTCTTCGAGGGGCTTCGTCTTATCTCCCATCTCGTCTCCCGTCTCTCCCAAAGCTCTCTTCAGCATCTGCAGATGAACACGGGGGATTAAGCGTCACAAACCAAGCGGCCGTGTGCCTGGAAAACGTCGAGAAAGGGAACCGACCAGGTCAAGCTCCTCGAGGCGGCGGGCGAGATTCTCAGACATCTCCTGCAGCTCCTGCTCGGCGTGCCGGTTCCTCTGACTGCGCCTGGACAGGTCCTCATTCTCCTCCACCGGCCTGAGCCACGGTGACAGAGAAAGGGTTAGCCTGTCCTATCTGTTGTGTTCAGGTACAACACACAGCGGTGCTTGAAAGTTTGTGAACCCTTTAGAATTTTCTACATTTCTGCATAAATATTATACTTGGTCATTTATCTACTGAGGAAAATGATCCAATATTACATATTAGTGAGTGGCAAAAGTATGTGACCCTTTCCTTTCAGTATCTGGTGTGACCCCGCTGTGCAGCAATAACTGTAGCTAAACGTTTCCTGTAGCTGTTGATCAGTCCTGCACACCGGCTTGGAGGAATTGTAGCCCATTCCTCCGTACAGAACAGCTTCAGCTCTGGGATGTTGGTGGGTTTCCTCACATTAGCTGCTCACTTCAGGTCCTTCCACAACATTTCAACATTGGATTAAGGTGAGGACTTTGACTTGGCCATTCCAAAACATGAACTTTATTCTTCTTTAACCATTCTTTGGTAGAACGGCTTGTGTGCTTTAGGGTCGTTGTCTTGCTGCATGACCCACCTTCTCTTGAGATTCAGTTCATGCACAGATGTCCTGACATTTTCCTTTAGAATTCTCTGATATCATTCAGAATTCAGTGTTCCATCAATGATGGCAAGCCGTCCTGCCCAGATGCAGCAAAACAGGCCCCAAACCATGATACTACCACCACCATGTTTCTCAGATGGGATAAGGTTCTTATGCTGGAATGCAGTGTTTTCCTTTCTCCAAGCATAACGCTTTTCTTTTAAACCAAAAAGTTCCATTTTGGTCTCATCTGTCCACAAAACATTCTTCCAATAGCCTTCTGGCTCGTCCACCTGATCTTTAGCAAACTGCAGACGAGCAGCAATGTTCTTTTTTGGAGAGCAGTGGGGCTTCTCCTTGCAACCCTGCCATGCACACCATTGTTGTTCAGTGTTATTCTGATGGTGGACTCATGAACATTAACATTAGCCAATGTGAGAGAGGCCTTCAGCTGCTTAGAAGTTACCCTGGGATCCTTTGTGACCTCGCCAACTATTACACGCCTTGCTCTTGGAGTGATCTTTGTTGGTTGGCCACTCCTGGGGAGGGTAACAATGGCCTTGAATTTCCTCTATTTGTACACAATCTGTCTGCCTGGATTGGTGGAGTCCAAACTCTTTAGAGATGATTTTGTAATCTTTTCCAGCCTGATGAGCTCCTCAGAAAAATCTCCTTGTTCGTGCCATGATACACTTCCACAAACATGTGTTGTGAAGAGCAGACTTTGATAGATCCCTGTTCTTTAAATAAAACAGGGCACCCACTCACACCTGATTGTCATCCCATTGACTGAAACACCTGACTAATTTCACCTTCAAATTGACTGCTAATCCTAGAGGTTCACAAACTTTTGCCACTCACTAATATGTAATATTGGGATCAATAAATAAATGAGCAACTATAATTTTTTGTTTCATTTGTTTAACTGGGTTCTCTTTATCTACTTTTAGGACTTGTGTGAAAATCTGATGATGTTTTAGCTCATATTTATGCAGAAATATAGAAAATTCTAAAGAGTTCACAAACTTTTAAGCACCACTGTAGAGACTTATTGCTCTTAGCAACATTTATTACTTGGAAAAACAACACATTGTAGAAGCATCTTTTTTGTTTTAATCCCAGTTCCAGTTAAAAGTTAAAGAGTTAAAACTTTTACTGCTCTCATAAATAATAATCTTCTCATAATCGGCCCCTCCCTCACTGAAGCTCAGCATCTCTTTGTTTTCAGTCCCAGTTTGAGCAGCAAGCTGCAATGCAGGAAAACAAAATGTCTCTGCGTTTTCTCCACTAGCTTTGAGTCTCGGCCGATGCATTAGTCGACCTCTCTCTACTACACACTACTCACCCGGCGTCGCACCTCCTGCTCCGGTGGCTCTTTCGTCTCCTCGAGGATGAGCCTGAACTGTGCGGCCGATCTTCCTCACTCTGCTCGTCTTCTACTCCGTTACATCCGTAAGGGTTTTCTCTCGTACTGCGATCGGACAGCAGGAGAACGTCCGGCTGAGTGCGGAACAGGACACGCCTCGCTCCCTCTGTACCGCCCTGCAGAAAGATCATAACATAAGCACATGGTTTCCACAGGAATCCTAGGACAGGCTCAGAACGACCCAAACTATGATACAGTTGGACCAAAGTGAGACAGCCACAATTATTATAAATCTACAGTTGTAAAAGTGTAAAGCAATGAAGCAAAGCCCCACCTCCACTTGTCCTTTCGACTCCTTAGGCTGGGGGGCTCTCAGACTAGGCACAGACCTCTCACTTTCTGCTAGAGACAAAGCAGCATCGCGAAGCAAATTCAGTCACTTTAAAGCGATCGGTTGTTTTAAAAGGATCGTAAGAGGAGAGGTAGGGGATTCTTACCGGAGGAAGTGTGGGACACCCCATTAATCTGAACACCATTACACTTAGGGGGAAGGCCGTTCTATAGAAGAGAGGGAGAGCGTTTGAATAAACAGTAAAGGCCGTCACACCGAATGCGACACGAAAGTGCTGAATATTACATTTGCACACCTTCTTTGCTACAAAACTATACATACCAGACATGACACGTTTTTTCGCTGCCTGGTTCTTTTTAAATCAGCAAAACAACTAACTAAACAAATAAATAAAACAAACAAGATTAACCGAAAGCCTTCAAGTGTTGGACATCCTTTTGCTGCTGAAACTGGGTCGATTTTGGAAGGAAGAAAGGCACTTCGCTGTCCTTTACTAAACATAACTTATTTTGAACAATATTATTACTTTTATTAACACTGTCCCGATCCTGAACATTTCATAAGTGCGGCTCTGTGGGTCTAAGAAGCAAAGGGAACAACAGAGGGCGAGGAAAGGTGAGGACAAAAACAACAAACACCTCGTCTTTGCTCAGTCTGGTGCGAGTATGAAACCTGCCAGTGGAGAGGCAGAACGAAAATACAGGAGCTGCTTCAAGAGGCGCCGAAGCAACCGAAGTTTTTGTCGCCATCGAACACTTTAATCCTGTAAATGTCACAGCGAGGAGATGCGCCGCTGTGTACACCCCACTTAGCAATGGCACGTGTTATCGGACTTAAGAAGAAAAAAAGGATTTGGTGGAATCCTTAATAGGCTGTATTAGCCTTCTTTTGACACAATTAAGTGTAAATACGAATGTGGATAACAAAAACCAGAATCATTTCTCATTTGACTGGACATGAGAACCTTCACCAGGGGGACTTGCACGCTTATATAAAAAAGGTTTGCGTATTATTAATATCCAAACATCAGCCTGAAGGCAACCGGAGCGGCTCGACGCTCGTTTGAGAGTCAAACGATGATGCAGTGCCTTTAAGCCACTTAACTACTGATCTGGTTGAGATTTCTGCTCGTGGCTTGGTTTTCCCTTTCGTCCCTGAGCTCGAGGAAAGTGTGAGACGGATGGATAGCTGTGCGGGGACGTGTTGGAACAGAATGGATTTCCGACACGAATCGTCATGTTTATATGAAGCCTCAGGCGGTGAGGGAGTCATCGAGGTCATGATGCACTGAGGGGAGTTAAAAAGCAGTCCTGTCAGAAAGCGTGCTGCGACACGCAGAAGAATGTGTGGCACCGAGCTTTGAGAGGGGTTTCTGCACCTTTATGCGAATTCCTGTTTGTATGCGGATCCAGACTACACCCTAGTCATCACAATACACGTGTTCGCAGTGACAGATTCTTAAAAAGTGCTATTCAAACCGTGCCGCACTTCATCCGATAAGCAGGATTAATTACACTTTATCAGCTCGTTGAGCACCGACGATATCCTTGATAGGCTCAGTATGTCACGATGACAAAACTGATCACGATACGATACAATATCATCATATTGCCCAGCCCTAGTGGGACCTCTTAAAGCTATAGCTCAATGTGGAAAGGACTACATGTGCAAAAGGTCCCAAAGTCATGTCATATTTTACAAGAGCTACTCATTTTATTTCCGTCCGGATCGGCCACGTCTGTGTTTTCCTCTCCTCTCCTCTCCTGTGTTTCACATAACTCTTCAACGCTCTAGCGTTTTAATACTAGAATAATATTGGTAGTAATAACAGTAGCAATCATTTAAACCCACTTTCAAACCCAAGGACTCTTTACAAAGCGGGACAAAATAAAAACTGTGAGAAGAAGAGCAAGAACTGAAGAGGAAGGTTTTAAGTTGAGGAAAATCATTTTTTAAGAGCTGATACTCGTCAATCAGAGGCAGTCCCAGGACTGAAATGAAGGCTTGGTAAACTAATCAGACTGGAAGTTGTTATACGGACCCCTGAGAGGAGCCGGCTGGCTTACTTACCTGACTTTAATAACAGCTACAGGTTACATTACATTATATTACATTTAATAGGCTAAACAGGTTCAATACATACTTTTTATTAGACATGACGACCAGTTTTATCAGTTCAGGTTCACAGAGCAAACATTCTACTAGAAACTCTCTTGCATTACGGGAATCTTATTACCTCCCCCCTATACACTAATCCAGTCCGAATAGGGCTCGTGTCCAGTCGAGAGCCGGCTAAATCCTGGTTAAATCTCACCTGTTTGCTCGTATTGTCTGCGTCCTCCTCGCCCGTCTCGCTGGGGGGTACAGGTGTTGAGGGTCTCTCCGTTTGACGAGGCGGCTTCAGAGGCACGGCCGAGTTCGGAGGCTGATCTGGCACAGAGACTTCTGACTCGCTGTTGGGTTTATCATTAGGGACCACTGAAGGGGGCAGGGGGTGAGGACGCCCTGAAGGGAACACGCACATATTCAGAGTTAAAACTGTACAGACACTTGCACTCGCACAGCACACACTTTGGAAATCGCCAGTGCTAATATATGCATTTAAATAAACCCTAGAACATGCAAATAAGCCCGGACAAATCCCAGTTTGAGTTCTGTAAGCAGGAGCATCTCCCATGGAAACAGTTCATCACTGTTATATATATTATGATTAAAAATGGACCAACATATCTTTTTTTATACATCCTCCTGTTATACTCCTGAGTTTGTTTATCATCTCTAACAAACACAAGGAGGGTACAATCAGAAAGGGCTAGCTTGAGCACCTCCTTGCTTGCCGGTGAACGTCCGGGCAGAATCCCCCAGCCGGATCAGCTCGGCGGTGGACTCGGACTCCTCCCCGTTCCAGGAATATTTGCTCGACTGCGCAGCAGAACTGAAAAAGAAACAAAGATGAAGAGAGAGAACGAGCGAGGCGAACTCTCCTAACCTGCACTACGATGTTATCTCTAGAGGGTCTGAACACGAGTTCGTTCCTTTTGTGACCTCTCTCATTGTTTCTGACATTCCAGACTATATTTACACTCGGAACTTGTTCGACTGCATTCAAACCCTGCTTTTGATGGGTTTAATGGTTGAGGCTCGAGCTCTGCCCTAAAGTTAGAACGGCAAGTACGGACGACACACGGATGAGAGTGTAGTAAAGGATGAGTTATCCCTTTCTAAGTGTTTATTTCATTATTGAAGTCTGAATTTAGGCCTGTGTGCGTTTGAATAACTCAATTCAGCAATGAAACACTGCATTGATCCTCTAAGCTTGTTTGACTAATCATTTAGATATTTATCTACGATGCAAATAATAATCAGGTGCTCGAGTGGCACAGCAGCGAGAGCCTTCGGTTCCCTGGGGAACTGTTCCCTGCTGCTGCAACAGTGACCCTTTCCACAAGACCAGAACAAAGCCGTGATAGATATATGTGTGTATTTTTTAATTTAATTTTTTATTTTCACTTTTTATGCATTTATTGTTTGTTTAGTTCTTTTTTTATTATTATTTGTGTTTGCATGCATGTAGGTGCCTCATTTGGGGTCATGGGGCTATATATGGGGGAAATAAATTGAGGAACTTTGTAAATTCCGGAGTTTGTTATCATTTATTTTTTGTTTATCACTATTTGACCTGTGTCTATTTAAATGTTTTAATGTCCTGACTTACTTCCTCAATTAAAAAAAAAAAAAAACATGGTAAAAAGATGTTTGTTTTTCACCCAGCTTGTTTTTCCGGAGATCCCCAGAGAACCCTTTTAGACAGTTTAGAGGGCTAAAACAACAACATACTGTAGAGAGACTGATACAGTATGAAACGTAAACAACAGCAGGTCTGCTCTTCCTGTTCCTCATGCCATGAGTCATCCTGAGGACACGAGCGCTATGCAAACCGGATCTTTAAACCAGTTTGACTCTGCTCCTGATCTAACCGGGCAGGTCTGAGTGACACCTGACGTGTCGGTTTTCTTTTATTTATCTTACTGATGAGTAATACGGGAGGGAAGGGACGCAGAAAACTAGAGTCTGCTTGCAAAATAAGCGTTAGACAACAGTTCTGGCTCTCACTAGATTAATAAGAACAGTATCTGTTGTTTATGAGAAGCATCCACTGAAGCAATTTGCATGGAAATAAATGAGCGTAGATAAACTCCTTACACAGAGTTAGCCAGGGTTTTCCCTGCTTAGTAATCTCTAAGCCAAATAACTCCGATCTTAGCTGTTTTAACAATATACCAAATGATAACTGATCGATTCCTGAAGCATCACTATTAATGGAACAGATCGGCTCTCACTGTAAGCTGGAGGTCTGGGACATCCCCTCCTCTCGGTCCTGCTCCTGTGCTTCTGACGGGTGGATACCATCGAGCTCTGGGGGGAGAGAGAGGTTATGTGGATTATAGTGCTGACTAACGTTACTGTGATCAAACAAATACTGGCTCATGCTGAAGAGAGCAGGAGCAAACAGATTAAAGTCAGGTGATCATGACCTCTAATCTAACCATCATAAGAGCTGTTTTCAAAGAGCTGCTGTCAGGATTCCCATCTGCGCTCTCTAGGGAGAGTAATGAGGAGGGAACAGCGATCACTGAGTTGGGTTAGAATGCCAATCTGGAAAGTCCAATATTTTAATCAGTAAAGTACAGCTTCACACGTCGATATGCTGCACCTAGGGCTGGGCGATGTGACGGGGTTAGGTTGTGAGCTAAAAGGTCTAAACAACCTTAATGAGTAACAGAGATCTCAAAAAACAAAACGCTTCTACTAGACTAGTAATATTTTATAAATTGCACCAAAAGTGCAGACATGGCATCCCGAGGCGTTTTAACAACTAGATGCCACTTGGTCCAGATCACACGTTCCCTGACAGACTGGAAACTGGTGCTGGGCCACATGACCTCAAATCAATATTTGATTCATTTAACATTTTAGCTCGATTACGATGAATGAACGATTCTTGTTTCGGTTTTTATTTATGTTGTTTTCCACCCTTGTGGTTCACGGATAGGGTTTGTACTGTAAACATGCTCAACTATTAAAACCCAGATTTTTTTTACACCATTTTAGAATAACTGAAGGACCTGCACATACGAACTCTTTATGGTCATTTATTGAATAGTTCAATCAACTGAAATCCTTCGTGATTTAGTAGGAGGTGGCATCGGTTATTGCTTTCCGACCTCGTTACTATTTACCCCATCGCAAACATCTTTCTACGGTATTTTCTACGCTTAGAACATGGTGGTCATACTTACTTCTGCTCACATTTTGTTGACATGTAATTCTCATTTGCAAACGAGAAAGAGCTGATCCAACCCGAACCAGTCTAACCAGGTTGCCCACTTTTGGTTGGATCCCTAAATCTGGCACTAGTTTTCACATAATGCTGCTACGAACGTCATTAATGGGCGTTTAAGAGGGCAGTTTGAGGTATTCTCAAAAACAAGAAGTGTGGCTCTTTCTAGGAAACTCCGCCTCCGCCTCAAAGGCGTTTTGAGGAAGCTGCGGGTCAAACGGTTCCTCGAGACATCGAACCGAGAGCCATACAGCTGACTAATTCCTTACGGACTAACATATAAAAGAAGTTAAATCGCTGAAGGATCGTGTGTTTTATTAACACTGCACCTTTAGCATCCATTGTAGTTTGGCCATAATCGATAATCCAAATTAAAACGCTCGGTCTTGGACTGGCACCCTGCTCAGGGTACGTTTGTCTGTGCCATGTGGACCCTGGCATTAATAAATTGCAAAACGAGGCACTTGATCACTTTGCAAAATATGTATTTAACTTTTGTTGGCCGACTTGTCAGACCATACGTTCAAAATGACTCAGAATAAACACATTACGTTCCTCAGCTCTTAAGCTGTACATCAGAGACACGTCTTCATACAAATACACAGTACTGTGCAAAAGTCTTAGGCCACCATTAGATCAGATATACCATTGGTTTGCAATAATTATTTCTCAGTCTCTTTATTAGAATACAAGACGTTTGTATGCAGCATTAAAATGGTTTTAAAAAAATCTGAAAAGACAGTGGCAAGTGGCAAGTATTTAAAGGTCTTTTTGGAAAGCTAGAAGCCAAGAAGCTACTTTTTCAAGAGGGCTACGCTATACTAAAGCTCAAAGTTTGGAATGAAAATCAGTGGAAAAGAGGATTACGAAGCGATAGATCCAAGTTATTTTTGGGTACAATCACCCATGTGTTATATATGGTCAATATGGCATTTTTAAAACAACAAATCTGATGGTGGCCTAAGACTTTTGCAAAGCCAAACCTTTCTGTGCCTGGCTGACTTACTTTTAACCCCTGTAACGTGCTATTGTGCAAATACTCGAGCAGCAAAGTTTGCTGTGGGTTTTCTATTCTGTGTTGGATTTTAAAAACAAACCACGTCCATATAACAGGTCGCTCATCTGTTACTCACAAGTTCCCTCCACTGTTATAGGTCTGTCTAGAGCAAAGCGTGAATGATTTTGAAATGTTTTTCTATGGCTGCACTTCTTAGGACCGAACTGAACAGGTCGGAACCATAACCACCCTTTGAGAGGAGGAAAGCCGCTGCTGGGTCAGGCACGCCGCTCACTTAATGCCCAAACAGCCACTGGTAATCCGAGCTCACGCTGCTTCCAAAGCCTGTTAGGCCCAGTTCAAACATGCAGGGAAATTTATGAATGAAGCACACGGTGAACCTGTGCCTGTTCTTTACCCAAGCAAAATACCTACTCCCTGAAAGGTATGCTCACCTCCATTCTGCAGCTCCTCCTCCTCACTGAGCTGCTCGGTCAGATACTCGAGCAGCCCGTCAAAGATCTCCAGGAGGTTCCGGATCGAGTCCTTATCCCCCCTCACGACGTTCTCACCTGCACACAGAGACAAATCAGGTCTGAAACCAGAAGCACCAAAAACAAGCCGGCGCCAAACTGACCTGGTAAACAACCACAGAATGCAAAATTGCTCGTGTACAAAAGCAGCAATGTTCCTGCTAAAACAAGAGCCTCCTTTAACAGGAGCAAATCAGGACGCCCCAGGCCTAAACCTCCCCCGAATCACCTGACCGGCCTCGTGTAGCGATAAACAGACCCAGGAGGGGAGTAAGATCCACAACAGCGAATCTGCTCCTCACCTGTGATGTGAGATAAGCTGATCTGGAGATAGTCCAAAGCCAGAGAGTCTATCACAGACTGTACGTTGTGTATGTCGTCCTCTTGACTCTTTGGCACGGCTACGTAATCTGAAAACAAAGCCAGACACACTTACAAATTTGCATATTAATTCAAAAAGATTTTACACAGAAACTTCTAGGTAAAAAACCTAGATTCAAAAGTTGCATAAGAGAGGGAGGAGTCGCTTATCGTCCGCGATACGTTACGTGACCTGGACGCTGTACGAACATCGTGCTGTCCTTAGAAAGGCTGTATTTCCTAAAAAGATACTGCAACGCTTGCCATAATTACTGATTTCTTTAACATCAGCATTGATCACGCATAATGCTTTTCTTTTTTTCTTTACTCTTTAAGAAGGGTGAAATCCCATCTCGCTGCAGTTCTCCTCCCTCTCACTAGGAGTGGATATTAGGAAGGACTTCACAACACGATACGCATCACAATAAATATCGTGATATATTGCTGTATCGACTTTTTAAGACAGCCCCATCTCTCACACAAACATCTACGGAACGAGAATTTCAGAAGAGAGCAGAAACTGTGAGAAACGAGCGCATTACACCCTGGTGGCTGTCTCGCAAAGACGAGGTTCTTCAGCCAATCAATATGAAAGACACAAGGACTCATTATGTCATTCGAAAATATTTAACTACCTCTAAAGTTACGCAAAACTGACTCTCTATTTAAAAAAAAAGAAAAAAAAAAATAACTCTTAACCGAGCCACATCTTGGTGCAAGACTGCTAGGTTTACCAACCTGGTACTTTTTCTCCCAAGATGGCCTCGTACAAGGCCACGAAGACGCTGGCATCGCACTCCGTCAGCTTCTGTACCCTCAAGTTGCCGTGACACTTGCAGAGCAGATCGTTGGCCACATTCACCCAGTCTGTACGTGAGAACAAAATGAGCAGCAAGTCAAACTAATCCACACAAAGCAACTTTAATTCAGACGCATCAGAACATAGAGTATAACCCTTTGAACACGAGGGCCACTCTCGCACGTCAATATCTAAGGAGAGGTCAGGAGAAGACATGCAAAAGGTCTTGCCGAGATTTTGCAAGTCCATCGGCTCAAAAATTGCATCGATAATACAAATCCCTGCCTAAGATCACTCCATCCTCAGCCGTCCCACGATCCATCCAGTGGGGTGCTTAGAAAGAGCTCCATGCCACCCAAAGCTACACTCTCCACCTCATCTGGCTGCACCCAGACACGCCCCGCTGCGGGCCGACGCCTTGCACCACTCGCTGATTCAATCTGAGTCACAGGCGGCTGCACACTTTCTTCTTCACCCCTGACTTCATAGCCAAGTGCTAGGTTCTAGATGTTGTGGGTAATAAAACTTTCTGCACCAGAGTCTGCGCCGGTACGTCTGTCATTAGGACTAGGTTTCAGCTAAAGGATGTGGAAACTTAAAATATGTGTTAGGTAGGTTAGCCACCCTCTACCAAACATAAACCCTTAAGAGATGAAGTCAGACTGCATGCCAGGGTGGAAAGAACACATATAGGCTGATACGGGGTTAGATATGGCCCCCAAGGGTGGTGGTTCAACACAGTGTGCACTCATAACAGCTAGGCTGCCCATGGAGAAAGGGTCCCTTTTTGAGTCTTTGAATCACATTTAGGAAGGGTATCCTTGCCAACGAGGGCTTGCCCAGTTGGGGATTGATAGTTGTAAAAATGAGGGCTGGAGACAATGCTCTGTTGTAAAGAGCGCTATAGAAATAAAATGAATCAGACTCGATTAAAAAGTGAGAAGAAAGCCTGTGACAAAGCACCATTTGAAGCCTTATGCACAACTTCTTCTGGTCCATAAAGCTTTGCATGCAAAAAGAACTATAAAGTGCATCCCAGAAGCCCAGCGACTTAAGGTTAATGTGTTATTTTCGTATTTATGCCGTACCTAAGAGCGCTCGGGTAACACCGAGGTTGTACACTAACGACTTGACCAGGGTGCGAGTCCCGGGTCAAGGATTGAAATCCTAGTCCCACTTCTGCCACTGTTGGGTCCAAGACCTTTAACCCCACTGTTTGGATTTTAAGAAAGTTAAGCCATTCTGGATAAGGATGTAAAAGTAAATATAACAATGTCTGAAGGAGGCGAGGTCTGGGTTCGAGGGAGGCTCATCTGCACCCTGTTAGTTCCTGTACAGACCCTAAACGTTTTGCTTAAGATTACAAAAACATGTTTGTTTACACTTGGTTATTTAGAATAAAGGACTCATTGAGCAAAAATAAAAAAAGAGTGTTTGTTTTGCTTCTTACGGGACATGTGGATTCCCTTCGGGTTAAGACACTTACACAGGCTTGTACATGGTGACCTTATTGTACAAGCTGATAAGTATATTTAAAGTTAAAACACTATCAATCGTATCTAGGAGGCATGTGAAAGTGGTGTCGTTACCAGAGCTCTGATTTAAGCAAAAACAAGCCAACTGGTAGTAACCCGTTTTAGAACATAACAGTTTTGGGAATCATGTTCATCATTTTATTATTAAATAAACAGAGTAACGAACAGCTTGGAAACGTAAACACAAACAACGTTATCTTAGCGTTGGCCACATACCTGACATTTCTAATTTTATCTAACACACGGTGGCAACGTTTAGACACCTATATATCAAAATATGTATTTATTTTAATAAACAAAGGAGAAGTAACTACTATAAGCGTACTTCCCCTTGTGACTAACTTCTGAGTTAAACTGGCACCGGTTAGCTTGCTAGCTAACTTTACGTTACCATCGTTTTAACGGACGTTACAACACATTTACGGCCGCGTCCCAAATACAGCACTAGTCCCTACATAGGCTCACTACTTGCTGTAAGTATGAACGGCCATAGCCCTAGCTATGCGCCCTGCAGGAAGCCATTCGGAAGCCGCGACTCACCTCTCTCTTCGGTTCCCATTTATCTAAATTTGCTTGTTGGTAGTGGAAACGCCGACAGAATTCCGTCTGAGTAGAAATCGATCCGTTATCGTTCCGCGGACGATGTCAAAGAATAACAACAGCCATATTGAACCGTTTCGACTAAACCGAAGCGAGCAGCGTCTACGAGAAACTAGAACTACCGCCACTGCCCAACTGTAATAGTCCAACAGAACGCTCACAGTACACAGAGCGCTGGCCAATCAGAGAGCAGCAGACACCGAGGGGCGGGGTTTTGGCAATGGCACAGATAACATGACGCCTCCATTTAACCATACAAGCCTTTTAAAACACCGCAGCGATCTGATTGGCTGGAGCTCTCTGACGATTAAGAAAAACACAACAACTCAAATAAAAAACATACAGTATTCATATTATTCATGAGAAGGACAAAAATTGTATATTAAAAGAAATAACTATAACAAATACACACCAGTCCATTAATAAAACGTCATGTTTAATAAAACGTCAAAAGTCACGTAAGAAAACATGATTTTTAAGTACAATTTTATTGTTTTGAAACCCTTATATGCAGTAATTTCATCATTCAATCATTCCTCTTAACATCTTGTCCTGCTGAGGGTTGCAGTGGGTCTGATCAAATACATGCATGAATTCACACTTAATTTACAACCTGAGATGATCATGAGTCGCTTTACGAATCGAAAGTCCATTCTTTCGTCTCAAATTTGCAACTCCTAGCCTAAGTCCAGTCTTAAGCAGGGGTGCCACCAGACCCACTTTACCAGGGCATGTGTCCCAGTAAAATGTTGCTTTGTCCCACTAAAATCAAGACCATAAAAAATGTTATCCTGGATTTTCTGAGCAGAACAAAACACCATGCAAGTTCACTACATACACTACATTTCCCATAATACCCTAGCATCTTTCCAAAAGCTTGAGAGGCTTTAAATCAGAAACAGTTTCTTTTTATCTGTTTTTCTCCTTGCATGGAATAATGTACATTCACAAATATGTACTTAGTATTTAACAGGCTTATTTTTATGCACAGTTGTGCCCCTACAGCTGCAGAGGGTACAGTTGAGCCCTTCTAAATTCTGTCTGCCCCTGTAATGCAAGTGATTTAGAAATTCCCCTGGTCTCAAGTCTGTAGGGTATCCAGTCTCAAGGTTCGAGTCGAGTCTTGAGTCTCTTGCGTGTGAAACAGAGTGAAGAGAATGGCACATTCGTAAGGTAAAGGTCAAAAGTGGTCTTTACAAATAACACAAACCCCTGGTTTGACATTTGACATACAATGGATACTAAGATCCTAAATATACAAAGAAGAGAGGAAATACGCAACAGAGAAAAAGTGCAGAGAATAGAGATTTTATGCCAGGTATTGTTTTAAGGACAAAATCCAAACTTTGAAATGATACTTAAAGCTGTCCAGCAGCGCTATAACATCATATCTTTCTTTGTTTTCTTTCTTTCTTTTATAAACAGGGATAAACATTTCTTGTTAAAGCATTCCAAGTGAGATTTCCACTTTGTATATTTCCAAGATCAAAAACTGTAAAACAAAATATTACACAGCTGGTAGAACAGCTCAATTAGTCATGCTTCACCAAATCTAGTAAGCAAACAATGCTTGATTTATAAAAACAATGACATTAATCTAATTTATTACCCAATATTTACCATCCCCTACTTGTGATGCCTTTCCGATGAGCTTAACTTGCCAGTTTCAAGCTTATTCACACCTCCTGGCCCTGACACAACATCAGTCTGGTGTGAATTACATCACAACTTTGAGCTTTTTAATAATGAGTAGAGAAATTCTCACTACTCTGTTTGCTTCACCTTCAGTAAGTGTTGTGATGGATTTTAGATGCAAGTCAGTTCAAGACATCACATTTTAGAAGTGTGAAACCAAACTGGGACCTAGAGGAAATCCACTGGGAGAACATAGCAATGCTCCAACAAAGCTGACCCACATTTGCCAATGGTATTTACCAACTTGCAAATGTAAAGTTTGGGGTTTATGATAATAACTATTTGCTGGAGTAAATATTAGCGTACTTTTCTTTCTTTAGTTTGTGGAAGGCCTGTTTTTTCACAATCACAATACTCTGTGGCTGAATGAACTGAATAAAGTCGTGTTAAACAATCCAGAAAAAGGCAGCATGTTCGAGTGTCCAAATACTTTTGCCCATGCGTGTGTTGAGCTAGACAGTTCCGTAATGACGTAGTGGCCTTGATGCACCCGTTGACATGGACTTGTTTCCTTCCACGTCAAGTTCAGGTAATGAAATAGTTCCACGGGAAGAAATGCAAGCTGTTTGTTTCGTTTTTGCACCAGACTAGATTTTACTTCTTAAAAAATGAAAAACATAATAATACACACAAATTCTAGGCATTACAACATTAAGAAAATAAGTGCAGGTGATATTTGTAACGTTTTGTTGGAGGCATAAGGGTTCAAAAGTAGTCCCGGCGCAGCGGATTGGTACAATGTTTGCATTCTTGTGAAGCATCAGATAACATTTTTTTCAGCCGGCTTTTTTCGGGGGCCATTTTTATTGTCGGTTGAAAGGAGAGTCGACGGATTTTGTAAATTTAATAAAATATTTCGTTGTAGGTTCAAACTTTAGACATGCCTGGATATTCAGACAGAGACCGTGGAAGAGATAGAGGGTGAGTTTTGGTTAGAAATACGTTTATTTCGTGATTTTTGAGGAAACCTTTCGGGCCGTGCCGCGACGCATCCGGCAAATTGATAATTAGACGAGGAATGTGTGATTAAAATTTAAATACATGTCTGTAATTAATCCTTTAAGGTCATATTTACTTTATTTAAGGGCGAATTATTGTAAAACCGTCATATTTTTTACGCGTTACCGTGGCCGGCTTTTCTAATAATCTAGCTCAGTTTGCACTATTGTTCAGAATATTTTCAAAAATGTTGTATAATTTAACCGAACAACATTTCATCCTTAAAATTCAAATTAAAACTATATATATTTGCTTATATGTGTTGTTGCCCTGGTTGTCCTTAGGTCACCATATGGATATTAATGCCTTAAATCTCAAATGGCTCGATTTTTTCCGTATAGGGCACTAGCCAGTGTGTTTGTTAGTCCACCTGTAGGGTGCCTGTATAGGGAATTCGGGGGTCGTTTGGAACACAGCCGCAGTTGTGCTTTCAAAATGCCGGCTCTTCTTGCTTCTGCTGGTCAGGATTAAAATGGCAGCAGGATGGAGAGAGACGCATTTGAGTGAACATCGAAATGCATCTGCCGTAGCTTTTTGTTCCCTGTCTGATTCCTAATGCAATCCTAAAGCAACGCTGGAATGTTTTCCTCCTCCTCTGACAGCTATGGGAGCGGCGCTCCACGTTTTGGTGGGGGCCGGAGTGGTCCTCCTCAGCCTCCAAAGTTCGGCAGCCCTGGAGAAAGGCTGCGCAAGAGACACTGGAACCTCGACGAGCTCCCCAAATTCGAGAAGAACTTTTACAAGGAGCATCCCGACGTTACCCGCAGATCGATGGTGAGCCGGTCTTGATTCTTCCTTTTCATGCAAGTTACGTTTTAAGGCTTATCTAATTTTTTTGCGTAACATAACAGCCAGAGGTGGAACAGTACCGAAGAGCAAAAGAAGTTACGGTGAAGGGTAGAGATTGCCCCAAGCCTATCATCAAGTTCAATGAAGCCACCTTCCCCAGTAAGTAAACATTTCCCTGAAAAGCTTTTTTTTTTCATATCTAGATACAAAACGTTCTGAGCCTGAACTCTAACAATATTTGATGTTACAGATTACGTCATGGATATTATCAGTAAACAGCCGTGGTCTGAACCCACGCCGATCCAAGCTCAAGGCTGGCCGCTCGCCCTTAGTGGAAAAGACATGGTCGGGATCGCTCAGACCGGCTCGGGAAAAACCCTGGCGGTAAGAATCCTGCAGATCTGCATGGAAACTCTTTAGTAGTCCAAGTAAAAATCGGACTCGGTGTGAAAAAGCCATAAATCTCGCGTCTATCTGTTTAGTCACACATCTGGTTCCCTTTGTTTTGATCTGTTCAGTATTTGCTGCCGGCCATCGTGCACATTAACCACCAGCCGTTCCTCGAGCACGGCGATGGTCCTATCGTAAGTGTCTGACTAGATACGTACTCATAAGGGGTACTTTCAGGTGCCTGTGTGCCTAATCTCGGTCCGACTCCCCCTTCTCAGTGCCTGGTGCTGGCCCCGACCCGTGAACTGGCGCAGCAGGTCCAGCAGGTGGCCGCGGAGTATGGGAGAGCCTCCCGACTCAAGTCGACCTGCATCTACGGAGGGGCTCCCAAAGGACCCCAGATCCGGGACCTCGAGCGAGGTGGGTCAGAGCTTCACGACCGGTCCTCTTACAGCTGTGTTTTTGGTTTCGGCTCATTTTCATCCTGACCCTACAGGCGTGGAGATCTGCATCGCCACCCCGGGACGTCTGATCGACTTCCTGGAGGCGGGGAAGACCAACCTGAGGCGCTGCACCTACCTGGTGCTGGACGAGGCCGACCGGATGCTGGACATGGGCTTCGAGCCGCAGATCCGCAAGATCGTCGACCAGATCCGCGTGAGTGCAGCCCTTCGATGTTTTGGGTCTCGTGCCAAGCGTGACAACTCATTTCCCCTGCGCTCTCCTGCAGCCTGACCGGCAGACGCTGATGTGGAGCGCCACCTGGCCCAAGGAGGTGCGCCAGCTGGCCGAGGATTTCCTCAAGGAGTACGTTCAGATCAACGTGGGCGCCCTGCAGCTCAGCGCCAACCACAACATCCTGCAGATCGTGGACGTCTGTAACGACGGGGAGAAGGACGACAAGTGAGTCGAACCAGAAGGGTAAGGTAGATCCGGAGTAATGGGCACTGACCCGCTGCTTCCGCCCCTCAGGTTGATCCGCCTGCTGGAGGAGATCATGAGCGAGAAGGAGAACAAGACCATCATCTTCGTGGAGACCAAAAGGAGGTGCGACGAACTGACCAGGAAGATGAGGAGAGACGGGTAAGGGCGGGTTTGGGTTTGTTTTTATTATTGTTAGGGCTGGGCGATTAATCGGAGTCGACATTCGGAATGATTAGCTGATTTTTTTAAAAACTTGATCTGTTCCTCACTTTATTTACAATGGAAAACATTCAAGAAAATGGAAAGGAATATGCATGCACGTCCTGCCGAGTCAATTTCAATAGTTGAGGTATTCAGTCAGTAGCTTGTTTACTTTTGAAGATGTTCCATTTAAGAGCGGGACCTGCTCGGTGTCTGAACGGCTGGGAAACTTGAAAAGGATGAGCAATAATTCATTATCGCTTATATGTTTTGTTCCAGGTGGCCTGCCATGGGAATCCATGGTGACAAAAGCCAGCAGGAGAGAGACTGGGTGCTGAACGGTAAGGCACTGGGCGGGAAACTTGAAGAACCCTATTGGACGTCCTGGGATATTCACTTTCTTCCTGTTTGTAGAGTTCAAGTACGGCAAGGCGTGCATCCTCATCGCGACAGACGTAGCCTCGCGAGGACTAGGTCAGTATCTGCGGAGTTCTCCCTCTTTTTCCCCCTTTACTCCAAGATCCCCAAGATAAAAGCCGAAGAGCACCCCCCACTGTTTGTTTTTTAAAGAAAGTGATTTTGCTTTCTTTAACGTTTCTATGCATTCTGAGTTTTTCTCACCTAAAGGTGCAGTCTTTGTGGCAGGGCCTAGGCATGACAAGCCCCAAGGCCGGCAGAGGGGGAAGGAGAAGTGGAAGTGAGTGACTGGAGGCCACCCAGTCGCTTAGAGAGGTGAAATTGATTACGAGCAGAAATGTCCGAGCTCAGCTGTGTGTGCCAGTAACCTTCAATAAGGCAGTGTGGCTAAGCCTTGGCTAAACCCGGTTACTCTAACGATGCGCGCCTGTTCTCTGTCCATGGGATAACGCGGTTCATCCAGCCTCGTGTCGAACGACCGGTGAATTAGGGCGTGTTTGGGATCGGGGGGGGAAGCTTGGAGCTTGCCGACACGTGGAAGTTTTTACGTAGAAAAAAAAAGGTCGCGTTAGACCCGGCGCTGGCGTCTCATGGATCCGAGAGAGCAGTTTTTCAGCTTCCTGTACCAATTGGTGAGACTGGCACATGTATAAAGTGGCTCTGGGACACCTGTGTAGACAACGGATTCAAAAAAAAGCTCTGACTATCCAATTCCACGACCGAAGTTCCTCCCTCGCCTGCGCTTATCGCTCTTTTTCGAAAAACAAAAAAAACAAAGTCATGTCGAGACCTGCCAACGAGAGACATTTTCTCAAGTGATCACCCTTCCGGGAGCATCTTGCCTAGACGAGACTGTGATATGAGGGATTTTGCGGGCGCTCACTAAATCTGATCAAACATTCGCTTTTGGCTCTCTTTTGGGTCCCCTCACGTTAGCCATGGTCTGTTCGGTCTGGGCAAGACGGCAGTGTGGCCTTTATTGGTGAGCTCCTTATGAGTGTGCTGAAAGGATTAAAAAGGACCTGTAGAGCGCAAAAAAGGCAACCGAACGGTCCTGTGCGCGTCGGCACACGAGGAGGCACGAGTGGCCCTACTGCGTTAGAAGCCTGGATGTCACTTGACAATTTGTGGGGAGTTGGCTGCATTGGGAAAGGACTAGTGAATGCATACTCCTTAATGGTAAGCAGTTTGTTCTCCTGGTTGAATAAGCGGGAGGGAGGTGGACCGAGGACCTTGTTTTATGTCGAAACTAGACTAAACGGAGTGTGCATCCTTTCTCTCTTCCCATGGTAGTGATCCCAGACACGTCAGTATTGCGTTGGATTTGTGCTGTTTGTTTTTTTTAACGCTCTCCTGTCTCTTGCAGCACAGCTAAGTATCCAGTGATTATGCCTGCTTTTGTGTGCTGTCTTCTAACTTGTTTCTCTCCGGTGTGGCCGCTGCGGTGCGCAAAAAAAATTGGCGCCGCATTTTTTTTTTTCTTTCTTTTATTTTTGCCACACTGCAACGTTTTACAGATGTGGAGGATGTGAAATTTGTCATCAATTATGACTACCCTAACTCCTCCGAGGACTATATCCACCGAATCGGGCGCACGGCCCGCAGTCAGAAAACGGGCACGGCCTACACCTTCTTTACGCCAAACAACATGAAGCAGGCCAATGACCTGATCTCGGTCCTGCGGGAGGCCAACCAGGCCATCAACCCCAAACTGCTCCAGATGGCTGAGGACCGAGGAGGTGAGAGTTTATAAATTAAGGAATGAGTACCCGTCCGGGATACGAGTATTTACTTGTCTCACTTTTTCTCGGTTATACAGTTCATTCTGATCTTGCCTTCGGTTCCTCCTTGCAGGCCGTTCCAGAGGGGGCCGGGGACATTACAAGGACGACCGGCGGGACCGCTACTCCACTGGGGGTAGGAGAGATTATGGTGGTAGCTATAGGGATAGAGACGGGGACAGGGGCTATGGTAGCGGACCAAAGTCGCAGAACGGCACTTACAACGGGGGCACCGGCTACAACAAGGGCACCGGTAACGGAGGCAGCTACAGCACCAGCTACAACGGCGGCGGGAACGCCAAGCCAAGCTCGTTCGGAAACCAGAACTTCCAGAACCAGGGCTTCCAGGGAAACCAAGCACCAGCCCAGAACGGAATGAACCACCCTCCATTCCAGTTTAACCCTCCTCAACCACCCCAGCAGCCCCCACAGCCGATGGTGCCCTACCCCATGCCCCCTCCGTTTCCCCAGTAGGTTAGGGCGAGGCTGCACGTGGATGTGATATTGAAGTAATGTAGTCTTGTTTAAGGTTGTTATTATTATTATTATTAGCATTATTAGCATTATTATTATTTGTATTGTTTATTTTGTGCGGTTGGAGGCTTGATTATTAGTGCACCAGCCCAAAAAACTACGTCCGAACTATCTCGGCAGCTTGAGACGGCTGCACTTTGCTCACTTATTTTCTTGTTTGGTTACATTCCTCAGTAATTTATTTTTACTAGGTAATGTATATATTGGTTTAGTGTCTGTCCAAAGTGGTATGTTTACAAAAAAATGAACCGAGGACCACGCATGGACCCTGATCATAATAAAGGATGAAAATGACTTCTGTGTCTTCACTGAGCAGTTCTTTAAAAAATTTACCATTTGACTTCAATTAAGGGAGGCAAAGTGCCCCCTGCAATAGATGGTAAATGAATAGGTTACACACCTTATAAATTTTGTTCTTCTGTTTATTTAAATAATTCCTATATTAATAATAATTAATTCCTAGGCTAGTTAAGTGTGTACTTAATTTTGTTCTTACACATGTAACATCTGTCCCAGTTGAAGTTCGAGCCTGGGGTGGAAAAGTCCAGGTCCAGGCTGGAGTCTAAGGCGTGAGAGTGCCGGTTTAAGCTCGGGGAAGTGGGTCGGGAGCTCCTTCTGAAAACACCGGCGTTTACATCACGCTATCTCCCTATTAACCATTTCACTTGGACATGGAGAACATGTTAAACTCCACCCAAACCCTGATGGCATCAACACTCCCTGTTCTGACATTCGAGGCTAGCATGGTGAACACTGACCGGTCTGTGACTAGGTAGCCCCACATCCCTGTGACTCATAACCCTGTTGCCATCAGGAGGTTTGTCCCTCCTCGGAACACTGTCCATGTGGTTTAGGACATGCTCTGCCCCAGTCGTCTGGCCATAACGTTTCGGCACTTGTTAAATTACTAATGAGATAAGGTTTTAGAGTTTGGCCAATCGGTCCGAGTATGTCACACAGAGGGAGGCAGAATTAGCTCGAGCTCCACTCCAGTAGTTGGCAGTCCTACCTATATCAGTTTGAACCCAACCGTCTTGAGAAGAAGTGGCTCTGAATTTCATAACCATGCTGACCTACTGCATGAGGAGACAGCTTCTTAGTTCTAACAGAGTCCGAGTAAAGCTCTCGGTCTTCAGGGACCTGCTGTGTAGACACTTGAGCAGCAACGATGCCGGTTCGGATCCAGTCGGCGTCATGCTTCAGCTTTTACAGAAGCGATTCTTTGTTGCTCCTGATCACGGTCATGCTGATGCCTTCGTGAGGGGCAGATCTTGTGCACATGGTCCGTTAGGAGTGGACCTCAAGAGGAACATCCTGGAGCAGTGGTGGACTTCGGTGGTCAGGTCCAGACCGCAGGTGTTTGGGATTAGCACCCTTCATGGGGCAGGAGATGGGGATGCAGGGAATGAGGATGTGGAGGTTCTGGATCTTCTCAGCAAGGATCAGCTGGTTGAAAGACTTAAGCAGGTTCTTCAGCACAGACAGGCTTTTCGGTCCAGTCTTCTTCAAGGTGGGTTTTTCTTAAATGGTGACCCATGAAGCAACAAGAATTATTGGAATTAACAGTGTTCCGTACGGGTTTTTTGGGGGGTGGAGAGCTATTTAGACGCAAAGGGTGAAAACCAGGCTCTGAACCGAATGTCTCAAATGAAACAAAAGTATTACCTCTATTTGTTAATCTAATTTATTCAGTTTCAACCAAAGACATTGGAAAAAAAAGCCGATATTCAGCTACAGCGCTATGTGAAAACCATAACACGGTCTCGCGAGTTATGAGTTTCAACGGACTTTTTTTTTTTTTGCTCTCGATGTTTTTACAAATATTAAACGGTTTATTTCATATTAGGGCCACGGTGCACTGATAAAATGATATAATTAAGATTTTTTGGTCGAAAATGACACAATTAATATGACATTTAATAAGCCTTCACTCTTACCACAAACGCCCCAGGCTGCATGTTACAACGCTATCTAACAAATAAAAAAAATGTTTAATAAGGTACAAACTTAAACTTGAAAAAATATATATTTTAATCAGCATCCATATCTGGTCTAATTTTTTAATAATCGTCGACTGTTTCTTTGACAAATGTGCGAAAGTTGCCAAGTTAAAAACCGTTACTCTGATGCTAGCTTCAAGACCTTCTCGAAAGTTTGTGCGTTATGATTCATGGTTAACTGTCTTATTTAGCCAATAATCTCCGTCTTATTATTGGATGTGTAGGTGCTCTGGAGCAGTATGTCCCGTCTCTGGAGCTGATGAACAGGAGGCTGCCGTTTGGTCTGGCTGAAACGGGGCTCTGTTATCGTCCTGAAACCACAGACTCGGTTACAACCTCAGATCGGTTGGTGAGGTTTCAGTTTTTACCGTTTCACCCGACTGACCTGAGTGTCCTGAATAATTTTGATTCATAATAGCATGGAGATAGTTCTCATGGGTCTTTAACTTAAATCTGATTCCGTCTGTTTCATCAACTGGCTTCCAAACCAGCCCATTCAGTCTTTTTAGTCGTCATGCTAACGATTTGGTATCCCTGATCCAACTTAAGACATCATCTGCAAATAACTAGTTTATTTCCCTTTACGACACTAATTCAGAGTGACTTGCAATTGATACGATCTGAGAAGAGACATTTTAAGCAACCGGGTGCAAAGGTCTTTGCTCCAGGGCCCAATGGGTCAATTTTGCAGAGCCAAGACTTGAACTCTCAACCAGAATATCAATAAGAAGTCAATAACAAGCTGTAAGAAATCAGCCCCTCCATAGATGGCAAACCAAATCTGTGGCCTCGGGAGAGATAACTTGCTCCTTGGCCTGTTGCCCTCATTAGCCTCAGTAGGAACTTTGGAAGGAGGTTTGGAGTTTGTTGGGTTTTTTTTTAGGTTACATGTGTGTTTAGGCCTGTTGTACTCATTATCAGTGTTGTATTTAGGTCTTGTAGCTCCTGCGAGGTCACGGAGGCATCGCTCGTGTGGTTCTGCCCCTCCCGAACGTCCTCTCAGTGGCTGGACTACTGGACACGACAGAGACTGCAGTGGTGGAGGAAAGTGAGGATGCTTAATAATTTATCAGACTATTAAGCATGCCTAATCTTGACTTCATCTAACAAACAACAAAACAATAACATCCGGTCGAGGCCTTTAACCAAGCCGCCCTGCAGTTCGCTTTAGGACCGTCAGACTTCAGCGTGTGTGACGTATCCGATGAGGAGCTGAGCGAAGGAGTTTCTCGAGGAGTGAAGGTCCTCTACCAGTTCCCCTGGGGCCCGGAAACTTTGGAAACGCTGCTGAATCTCGGAAACGCTGACCTTTATAGGATCCACAAGGGCGGCGAAGCAAAACTGCGGGTGAGTTTCACGGATCCACATTCGTAGTACGATAACAGCAGGAGAATCCCTGCATAACTTTCTCAGAACTTCCTCTTTTGACTTTCCCTCTCTCTACCCATGCAGTGCAGAGACGGGAAGAAGACAGTCGTGCCTTACATCCTCTCTCTCACCGCTAACATGGACCAAGGCATGCTGGCCGTCCTCTTTAACTCCCTCCAGCATGTCCAGAAAGTGGACAGCAAGCAGAAACTCCATCAGAGGACGGTAAGAGGCCCGGGGTTAGAAGTTCCACTCAACCTTAGAGCATTTCCTGCAGACATAACCCTGACCTGTTCTTTGCTTTCGGTTTCTTTGTTTGTACAGGTGCTGAAGCTCCATCCTACTTTAGCTCCTGTTAAAGTGGCACTGGATATGGGCAGAGGTTCCACCTCCGAGCTCAGACAGGTACGCCCTCCTGCCGATCCTACAAAATGGTTGGCACCCTTGGTAAAATGAGTTAAAAAAAAGTTGGAAACTTTGAGCGGGAGAGGTTTATTTGAAGAAGACCTGCAATTAGTTTATCTATAAAAACAGCATGTTGGTATGACGTGTAACGCGTCACGTCACGTGGTGTTTTCTTTGTTACAAGGTGTGTGAGGGTCTGCTCCAGGACTTCCTACAGGTCGGAATCTCGGCGTGGCCGGGCTACATGGACACCGCGCAGTCCTCCTTGGAGAGTCTGCACAGCAAGTCTGTCCCCTCCTTCGCACTTTTCACGTGAGATCTGACCCTTTTGGCGTTCCGGTAGGATTCACACTATGCTGTGTGCAGGTACGACGAGATGGGCGTGGTCTTCACAGTGATGGTGGGCGAGAACACGCTGGAGAACGGGCTGGTGCTGGTGCGCAACCGCGACACCACCATCAGAGAGACCATGCACGTCTCCGAACTCCGGCGCTTCCTCCTGAAGTACGTTTCGGTCACGCACAGCGACTGACCGGTGTTCGCACGACGAATAGAGCTTCTGTTTGTATGTTCCAGCCCTGAATGCTAATGTGAAAATAAATAAAAATATTATTAAAGATTTTGGCTCACGTGTTTGTTTTTTCTACCCACACATTTAGTCACACAACCTCTGCAGGAGCTTAAATAAGCCACATTTCTGCGGGCAGGGGTTCATACAGCTGAGATCCTGCCCTGGCAGTGTCTTGTGGCCAGCACTGGCACAACTGGCTGTGTCTGAGGCGACTATGGACTGGCTTTGTTCTTCAAGAACATAACCAGGAAAGGCATGGAAATAATAGTGAATTAGCAACTTGGGTGGCTCTAATACGCTCAGGCTTCAGTGTCCAGCCAGGTCGGCTGTCCTGTACAGGTTCGAATCAGCGGTGCCTACGTCCTTGTGATTCCAGGATAAGCGGCCACTTAACTTCTGTGCATCAAAACCGAGTTTTTGCAGTGCTAGGTTAGCGTATTAAACGGCTGTGCTACTAATTTAACGTTTTCATTGTGCTATTTTTACGTATAATCGTGTTGTTGTACACAAAAATCTAGTTTTTTTTTTGCTTTGTATTGATATATTTCTGAAATTAGACATTATTAATGTTACCTAATCGTTTATATGCTATTTCTATTCGCTTCTTCACATAGTTTTGTGATTATTAGACGATTTTGTGCTACAGGGCCGTGTCCCAATCCGTACACTACCATACACTAAGATAGTGTGCGGTTTGGGACACGCCCCTCTCCTCTCTCTCCCCACCTCTGCGCTTGCGTATTTCCCGTTGGACGGTTTTTACGCCGTCCTCTTTTCTCACGAGACGTGTGCTTGGCTAGCTGGTGGGTAGAAATGGCCGCGGAGAAGCTGAATGAAATGAAGACGTCGTCGATGGAGGAGAACAAGGAGAACTCCGTGGACGAGGGACTCGCTCTCGAAAGTATCCTTTACCGTTTCGCTATAACGCGGCTCGGATCCGAACGAACTGTGATGATCGCTCCGTTTAGCTGAGAAGATAGCGTGCAGGGCTGCGGCTGTATTCCAAATGACTCCGTATTGGGTACGGAGGCGCACTATGTAGGGCGTGAATGTAAGCGTTCGGTGTGCCCTCTATAGTGCTATACTCGTGCGATTGGGACATAGTGGTTTAGCGTTAGGAATACGTGTCATTTATAGCAGTGCCAGTGTATTTAGAGCTCGTTTTGTGTCATAAATATGATTTAATCTGAAAGTTACATGTTTAAGTTGCACAGAAGGATTTATACGTGTGTTAAAATGCGCTTCTAGTTTATTAATCAGGTGTTAATGTTAAACATCGCAGTGTCAGCTATCAGCTACGTTAGCTTGTTTTTACCGTTTAAGTGAATAGTGTGTATTTTGTAGTTTGGTGTCTTTTCTA
The DNA here is from genome assembly GCA_025084515.1 of Ancistrus triradiatus. NCBI lineage: Eukaryota > Metazoa > Chordata > Actinopteri > Siluriformes > Loricariidae > Ancistrus > Ancistrus triradiatus. The sequence continues at coordinate 650,145 of JAJAGP010000024.1, forward strand.
TATTTATATGCATGCTGACCCTGAGTACGTGCTTACTGTTTAAATCAGACCTGCTGAAGCAGAGGAATCTCCAAAGTCTGCTAAATCTAAAACTCACCGATACGATAAGACGATACATTGCGATATAATAACAATACACTTGTGTTGTGGCTTTAAACTGATTATTTTTTATTGTGAAGTAATGTTACTTTGTTCATCCCTGCTGGACAATGAGCCATTAATAAGTCAGTTTAAGCTCTGATACCATATTAATGCGCTTTAAGTGTTTGGTTAACGGATCAGAATATCCGATATCCTATCTAAAATCCCGGCTTTGTTTTTCCTGAGTGCTTTCCCCCAGTCCTGCAGATAATCAAAGATTCTCAGCAGCAGCATGGACTCCGGCATGGAGATTACCAGCGCTACAGGTTCGAACCTTGATCGATCACGTTACCGCCCCCGTGCTCGGTGCCTCACCATATTCATCCTTTTTCCGTTCCTCGCAGGGGGTACTGCTCCAGGAGGCTGCGCCGGCTGCGCAAGACCCTGGGCTTCAGGATGGGCAACCGGCACAAGTACTCGGGCAAGAAAGTGACTGTGGAGATGCTGTCGGACAATCGGTGGGGCTCTCTCGCTCTGAACGTGGCTCGACGCTTTGCGCCTCCTCTCACTTCTGTTCGCTCTGCCCTCGGCAGGTACCTGCTGCTGGTGGTGATGGAGGCGGAGCGGGCCTGGAGCTACGCCATGCAGCTGAAGCAGGAGGCGAACACCGAGCCGCGGAAACGCTTCCACCTGATGGCGCGCCTGCGCAAAGCGGCCAAACACGGCGAGCAGCTGGAGAAGCTCTGCGAGAGCCCACGCGTCGATGCCAAGACCAAGCTGGAGGCTCAGGTAGCCCAGCCACTTATTATTTAGACCATAGAGGAGAGCTCCGGGTTCTCATCGTTCGCCTGAGAATGAGGAATGTAGGCAGTATTTATTTATAATCAAAAAATACGAACAGAAATTCCGACTTTCTGAAACTTCTGCCCCCTAAATAGAACTCTTAAGTGGGAAGTGGTAATAATGCACCAGCATGGTATGTCAATCGCTGTGAAACCCAAACTCGCCCATTCTTGCTCAGCTACTTAAGCTGAATTAACCACTTATCTAGAACCTCTGCTCTGATCTGTGCAGGCGTACTCGGCTTACCTGACCGGCATGGTCCAGTTTGAGCTGCAGGAGTGGAAATCAGCCATGGAGGCCTTCAACAAGTGCAAGTGAGTGTCATTTTCGGTTCTGCGCCCCCATCCGTACAGGACCCTCCTTTAATCTTGCCCATAAATCCTGTATATAAAGGACCATCTATGAGAAGCTGGCGAGCGCCTTCACCGAGGAACAGGCGGTGCTTTATTACCAGAGGGTGGAGGAGATCATACCAAACATCCGCTACTGTGCTTACAACATCGGTGAGAGCCTGTCTGTAGCGGTGGATCAGATAAAACCCTTTCCTAGCTCTGAAAGAGCTTCGAATTGAATAATGTTACTGACGGTTTCCACCTACAGGGGACCAGAACGCCATAAACGACCTGATGCAGATGAGGCTGAGTGCAGGAGGGGGTGGAGGCATGATGGCCGAAAAGCTTGAGGTAAGGGACGGTTGGGTTTGGATAATATACTGAGAATAAGGTGTTTCAGGCCAAGATCAGACTGAATTAGTAGAAGAACTGCTGGAGGTAATTGCTATTAAGGCCGCTAGAGGGCGCTGCAGGACTGCTTTTACACCCATGAGATGTTTTGTTATTCGGTCCGTTTTGGCTGACTGGTGTAGATTGTCATTTTCTTGTTTTGCCTCTCCAGGCCCTGATCACTCAGACGAGAGCCAAGCAGGCGGCCACCATGAGCGAGGTGGAATGGAGGGGTCGTACCGTACCCGTCAAGAACGATAAAGCCCGGATCTTTCTGCTCGGACTGGCCGACAACGAGGCCGCCATTGCGCAGGTCGGATCGCTTTTGGTTAGACGCACCATCCCTTAGCTGCTTTAGGTTGTTATTGGACCCGCTGTCCTGATGAAAAGCTCCGAAAACAGACTGCGATGTTTTAGGGCCGCTTTAAATCAGTTAGATCTCATTCAACATCTGTAACAAAGTATGGCAAGAGCACCATCTAGGGGCTGAATTCGCTGTTAGGTTAGGAACAGGGACCCGAGTTTCAGTCGGTGAAAGTGTCACGTTCTAAAAAAAAAAGGCAACGGATTTGAGGCCCATCAGAGGGGGTAAAGACCATCCTTATTAAAGTATCAAACTAGCAGGGGACGGGGTCTCGTTCCAGGAAGTTTTCTTTCTTATAAAAGTAATGTTCGGGAGTTTTTCCTTTCCACTGTCGCCCCAGGTTTGCTCAGTGAGTTCATAAACGTAGAAGCGTCGGTTGAGAGAGCTGTGGGTTCGAATAGCAGCGCTGCTGGACCCTTGAGCAGGGCTTTTAACGTTTGCCTTCTGCCCTCCTAAACAAAGTCTGGTTTGATTACGAGCTTTGTTTGTAGTCCTAACCATAACTCTGCCGCACCTTTCAAGGACGAATCGCGATGCCAACTGACAGCCAGGGCCTGGCCCTTAACCTCTACTGATGCCAGGAAAGTGTGGGTTAAGAGCCGGAGGCACCGCCGGGACTCGAGCGGACCTTCAGTGGAAAGGAATTTTTGGCTCTGCACAATCTATGCAGTGTCATCCCACAGTTTGTCCACTTGGGGGAGCTCTGTGGTGCTCTGGGCACGTTCGGTATGCACCAGCGGGTGTAGGCCAGTATCAGCCGCGCCCGCTCCGTGCCACTCCCAAGCACTGAGGTATGCTGTCGCCTCCGGACTGCATTCTGTACGTGCTGCGCCCTGCAGCCACGCTCGGCCTTACAGGGCGTGGGGTTTAAAGATCTACGTCTCGGTCGCCTCGTAAGTTAGAGTCTCCGGCGAGAGGTGTCCGAGATGCCGGTGAATGGCACGAGGGTGGGAGCGGGACTGTGAGACCTGTCTCTATTAGAATATGGGATTAAAATAAAAGTGTCCCGAGTGAAACTCAAATCCCATTAAGTCATGTTTCCCTGTCACTCAGCTGAGGAACCGGTTCCCCCAGTCCATCCGCTGCCGTTGCAAGGTGTTACCGAGGTGGATTTGTGACTCACCTGGCCACAAGCTCTCGGCGTTTGTTCCACGTTCTGTTGTAAAGCTGCGTTATTTTTTCCGACACGGTTTCTTAGCTGTGCGCGATCGTTCCGCGCTTCTCGGGGCGGAACGTCATGCTTCTGTTTCATGCTCCTTGCCTCTCTATGTCATTTCCTGCGTCCGATTCTTTGCTTTTACTAAGATTAGACTGAAATCTGCATCGGACAAATTCCATATCTAGTTTTGCATAACAGTGTAAAATTATTCTCGTCGACGTTCCTTTACGTTTCTTAAATATCATCCCTGGTAAATTAAAGATTTGGTAACGTTACACAACCGGTGCGAACTAATTATGACACATCTGTACGTTTTAATGGAAAAAGTAAAGCTCCATGACCTTAGGAGTGCACAAAGGATCGTCTGGGAGGGGCACAGACGTTTGAACAGACTGTATTTAATTATGTCTAAGATAAATTTGAAATACTTTGTTTATTATCGGATTCCATCACAGAGGCATCCTGTCACTCATCCTATAAGCTCTCTGAGCTGTTCTGCCCGGCGACCGAGCTCTGATTGGTCGGCCTGATTTTAACGCAGAAAGGAAAGGAATTTAATCGTCGGTTTAAAATAAAAAATGCAGCGAAATTCAAGCGGTCCATTATTGCTACAGGCAGCCAACGAGGAGACGAAGGAGCGCCTGTACGAGACCCTGCTGGCCGAGTGTCGAGACACCATCCAGGCCGTGAGAGAGGAGCTCCGGGCCGATGTGGTAAGAGCGCCGGTTCATCTGAAATCCAGGTCTTTTTTTAGACTAGAGAAGTGAGAAACGTCCGGGTTTGTGTCCAACAGAAGCAGAGGGAGCGAGCTACGGACAGCGCTGAGGGCGGGAAAGTCTCCCACCTGCAGTACCTGCACAGGTGAGGTCTTAAACCATGAGTGCGGGTCAGTGAGGACAGGAAGCTCCTTGGAAATATAGTAATGTAACGTGTGTGTGTGTGTGTGTGTGTGTGTGTGTGTGTGTGTGTGTAGCTACCTGACCTACATTAAGCTTTGGACGGTGGTGAGGAGGAACGAGAGCATGGCTCACTCGCTGCAGGCCAAACTCAAGGAGCCGCAGACGGACGAGAGCAAGAGAGGGCCGCGACCCCAAGACCTGATCCGCCTCTATGACATCATCCTGCAGGTTGTTCGGACCCCATGACCCGAGTGTTTTTGAGGCTGAAGCCTTTAAATCTGTCTAATCTTTTTTGTCCCCTTCTCCCGGCAGAGTCTGGCCGAGCTTTCAACCCTGCAGGGTTTGGAGGGGGACCACGCCTTCCAGAAAGAGGTGGCTCTCAAAACCCTGGTCTACAAGGCATACAGGTGTGTGTGTGCGTGTGTGTTCAGTCGGTCCAGACACACCCTAGAGATGTAATCAGGCCTTGACTTTCATGCAGACATTGCTGAGATTTCTCAGATTTCCGAAATGCTGAGAAGCAACAAAAACATTCATTCATGAGGAGACTATAACCACCTGTTCCTGTACCTGTTCAGGTGTTTCTACATCGCCCAGTCCTACGTGCTGGTGAAGAAGTGGAGCGAGGCCTTGGTCCTGTACGAGAGGGTCCTCAAGTACGCCCGCGAGGTCCAGTCCAAAGCCAAAAACCTCAACAACAGCCTCAAGGTACCGCCACCGCCCGGAATCCGATTTCGTGGCCACTTTTAACCTAATGCTAACACCTAACGTAGAGTGGTCTAGCCCCTGCTTAGGGTGAGGAATTGAGTCCCTGGACCCCTTAAAATATTACAAAGTCATTTTGTTTGCTCGTGTTGTTTTTTAAGTGAAGTTTTTCTCTAAGCTAAAAAAAAAAAAAAAGTTAAAACCATAGAAAGAATTTGGTTTAACATCATTTTTTAACAGCAGTCCCCCCACTTGCCTCGCCAGTGGTATGATCCAGGTGATAGTTCTGTGGCTTGGCTTTAATGGAAGTTTTAAGGAAAGTTTCTTAAGAACGATACGTGGTATTCTTGAAAAGGTTACGTTTTCTTAACCTTACGATAGAATCACACATGACTGGGGCTGCAAACTTACCAAACGTTTTAATTATCGGAAATAAATCCAACTTTCTTTCAACTCAAATTCAAAGCCTTTCGAGGGAAGGTCCTCCATAAAATCCAGCCCGGGTTTTTGTGCGTTTTTAACATTTGATGCGTGTTTGTTAAACGTCAAGCATCCGCGCAGTAGTTTATGTAGCAGCCGCTCAAGCGGAGGATATTCTTAATGTTGCCATGAGAACGGGAATTAATTTATTCGCAGCTCTGCCACACTGATGGATGAATGAATTCCTGTAGTAATAAGTCACAGCTGTAGCTGATGGTCGACCTGTTTTTTTTGTTTGTTTTTTTTTCGTTTGAATTTGACGTGTGCTATGATGAGAATGTCACGTTCACTCTCTCTCTCTCTCTCTCTCTCTCTCTCTCTCTCTCTCTCTCTCTCCTCTCGCACTTACAAGGATCTTCCAGATGTGCAGGAACTCATCGCCGAAGTTAACTCTGAGAAATACTCCCTACAAGCGGCCGCCATCTTGGGTGGGTCATTGTGTGTGTGTGTGTGTGTGTGTGTGTGTGTGTGTGCTTTTTGTACTCGTGAAGTGGTGCGTGGTTCCTTCAGTGCTACATCTCCTTTGTGTTTTTGTTTCTTTAGATAAAGAAGAAGTGACCGAAGCTCCTGCGCAGCAACAAGTGAAGGATAACACGGTAAGAGTCGGTGCTCCCAACATCAGCAGCACGGCCTGAATAAATAAGCGATTAGATTTAGGGGAATCGCTGCACGGGATCTGTAGCCTTTTAATGGGGCCCGTTGTGTCTGGACCTCATATTTTTGCATTGTTGGGAACCCATGTCCCCAAGGTTTTACATTTCTTATCCCTATATTTACAGGGCCTTTTGTGCCCTTATGGCCCTTTATGCCACCAGCTGTGTAATTCCCATCTCCCCAAGGCTCTATCTTTTCTGCCTAAAGCTCTATATTTTTAGGGGGCTCTGTCTCCAAGGTTATTTATTTATGGACCCTATATTTCCAGGGCTATTTAAACCCAAGGCTTTACATTTCCGAGTTCTGTTTTCCAAAGACTTCTCTATTTCTGGAGCCTATATTTCCAGGGTCCTATGTGCCCAAGCCTCTTTATTTCCAGGGTCCTTGTGCACAGGGATCTATGTTTCCAGGCCCTTTGTGCCCAAGGATCTACACATCTGGACCCTATATTTCCAGGGCCCTTTATGCCAACTGCTGTATATTTCATGCCCCTATGTTTCAAGGATCCCATTTCCCCAAGGCTCTACATCTTTGGACCCAAGTCCTTTTAAACCCAAGGTTCTGTATTTCCAGAGTCCTGTGCCCAAGGCTCTATATTTCTGGGGTGCTCTGTCACCAAGGTTCTTAAAGGAGAGGAATGAAAGTCAACTGTAGTAAGACAGAATACCTGTGTGTAAATGAAAGGGAGGCAGGTGGAACAGTCAGGCTACAGGGATCAGTGGTCACAAAGGTCCAGGAGTTCAGGTACTTGGGATCAACTGTCCAAGGAAATGGGAGTGTGGAAAGGAGGTAAAGAAGAGAGTACAGGCAGGATGGAGTGGGTGGAGAAGAGTGTCAGGAGTGCTGTGTGACAAAAGGGTCGCAGCAAAAGTGAAAGGAAAGATTTATAAGAGAGTAGTGAGACCAGCCTTGTTGTATGGCTTAGAGACAGTGGCACTGACAAAGAGACAGGAAGCAGAGTTGGAGGTGGCAGAACTTAAGATGTTGTGGTTCTCTTTAGGAGTGTCTAGGGTGGACAGGATTAGGAATGAGATCATCAGAGGGACAGCACAGGTTGGAAAATTGGGAGACAAAATTCGAGAGGGAAGTTTGAGATGGTTTGGACATGTGCAGAGGAGGGATAGTGGATATATTGGTAGGAGGATGTTGGAGATGGAGCTGCCGGGCAAGAGACGGAGAGGAAGACCAAAGAGGAGTTATTTGGTTGTGGTAAATGAAGATATGCAGGTAGTTGGGGTGAGAGTAGAGGACGTGGAGGACAGGGTGAGGTGGAAACGTTTAACTCGCTGTGGTGACCCCTGATAAAGGGAGAAGCCGAAAGAAGAAGAAGATAGTTCCAGAGCCCTTTATGCCCAAGGCTTTGTATTTCTGGACCCTATATTTCCAGTGCCCTGTGCCCAAGCCTCTATATTTCCAGCACCCTTTATGCCAAAGGCTCTATATTTCTAGGGTTCTGTGTCCCCAAGGCCCTATGCTTTTGGATCCAATTTTCCATGCCCTTTAAACCCACTAATCTATGTTCCCAGGATCCTGTATTTCCAGTGTCTTTTGTTCCCAAGACTCTATAATTCCAGGCCCTATGTCCCCAGGGCTTCTGTATTTCTGGGCGCTGTATTTCCAGGGTCTAATGTGCTCAAGGCACATTTATTTCCAGGCCCTTTGTGCCCAAGTTGTCAATATTTTAGAGCCCTGTATTGTCAGGGTCTTTTGTACCCAAGGCTCTGTTTCCAGGCCCTTCATGTACATGTATCTATACATCTGGACCCTATATTTCAGGGCACTTCATGCCAGTGGCTGTGTATTTCCAGGCCCTTTGTGCACAGGGATTATATTCTTCCAGGGTCCAATGTGTCCAAGCCTTTATATTTTCAGGATCCTCTAAGCCAAAGGCCCAATATTTCCAGGGTCCCATGACCTCAAGGTTCTGTATTGTTGGACCCTATCTTTCCAGGTCCTGTATGCCCAAGGCTCTATATTTCCAGGGACCTTGGTGAACAGGGATCTATATTTCTAGGCCTTCTAATACTTCTATCCTTCTGGTCCTTATTCTGTGAGCCCTACATGACCAGCTTTACCAGGAAGGTTCTACAGGTTTTCCAGTGTAGCCACTAGCAGCAGATCTTCACTAAGCTCCCGAAGCGAGAGTGAGATTAGATCTGGCTTGAAGCAGAGCATAGTGTAAACTACAGACCAAACAATGTGAAACATTTACAGAGCTAACCACAGCACTGCGGGGTGGAGGGCCTCGGAATGCTGCTGGACTGAACTTGGGGGTGTGTGTGTGTGTGTGTGTGTGTGTGTGCGTGCGCACGCTACAGGGCAGGGTTTCAGAATGGGGCTGCTTAATTGCTGGAGTTCCATGTAGATGAGACGGTGTATTGTGTGGATGTCAGGTTTGAAGGGTGTTCACAGTGCAGGAGAATTTGCGGCTCATCTCTGACTTTGTATCACAATTATCACTCTTTATTGTCTAACGTGTTATTCCTGAGAGTCTCCGTGTTGTAAATCTGAGAAAAGTGGAAAACGCAGTCTGTGGGAACCTTTGATCTCAAGTTATAGATGCTTGACCCATAACCCGATGTTCAATTTATTTTTATTATTATTTTCTTTTTGCAATGAAAAGCAGACAAGTGCTCTAGTCACGTGGTTAAATCCTAGCACTGTTGGAATATTAAAGTATTTCTTTGCATGAATCCCATTGTTTTTGCTCATATGTGCCGTTACGGAATTATTTCTGTGTATTTATGCCATCTGAAAAGTCACCTTTGCTGTGGACGAGCTCAAATTAATTTGTCCTCCTGATAAAACACCACGAAACGAACCTAGACGTCGATAGGGATGTTTATCCCTAAACAGTTAGTACTGGACCTTTTCTATTTATTTGTGTACATTTTGGATAAGGAGTCTCTGATATATTCTGTATTATACTTCATATTCTCTATTTTATAACACTTCATAATGTTGCGATTTCTCGAAGACAAAGTCTACGTATTATCATATTTAAAAAAAATGTTTTTTGTTTATTTTTTTTTAGCTTCTGTTTATGTAAAATACTAATATAAACTTGTTCATTGGATATTGTGCCCATTTTGGAGTCTTGGTCCTCCTGAGGTTTCTTATTTATAATGTTTAGGGACTTTTTCCTTGCCACTGTCGCCCAAGGCTTGCTCAATTTGGGATTGGGCTTAGATAATAGAAGATAAAAAATCTACAGAAACAAATATGTCCATATAAAAGCTTTTTAGATGGGATTTGGTTGTATCAGCAAATATACAAAACCCAAAATCTCTAAGATACAGCTTTCAAAAACAAACAAAGCCCAGAACTGCAGACTCAGCGAGTCCAGTGGTCAGGGAAACCCTGTATCTGTTATTCTCGACGCCTTTGTTTACTGAACCTGTTATTATTTTGGGGTGAAGCCTTTTTCCAGCCGACAGTCAATATCCTAGTGAAATGGATTATTAGAGAACAACCCGTTTACGTCAAATTGCGATAATAAAGGTCCACAATTAAACGGGTGGCCGGTTTAATCCAGTGGCTGCGTAATCAGTTGCTGTACTACAATAGAAACGTCTTATGGACTGGAGGCACACCCCGAGGAGGCATCTCAAGCAGCTTTCAAACATACTCCCACACACAAGTACTGCTAGTCACACCTGAGCAACCCTCCCAGGTCCAAGTTCCTGCTGTAAAACCCTCTCTCTCTCTCTCTCTCTCACACACACACACGCACTCTTTTTGGATTATGTTCTGGGTTATAAATCTGACCTGGAAGCGAGAGCGTTGTTGTGTTTGATTTCAGTTATTAAAATGCAAACAGCGCCATGCAGCTCCTGCTCTAAGATCGGAATTAAACACGAAAATATGCCAGTAGATCAGTTACGTTCTCCAAATGTATGAATGCGTGGGCGTATCCTGACTCGTGCGAGTGCTTTGGAGGTGCCCCTGGTTGACTTTTGTACCAAAACCAACAAAGCAGCTTTCGATTGGCTGGGAGTGAGAGAACATACCCAATCTCTGTCATGATGAAGAGTCGCTTCTCTTGTCCAGTTAGTTTGGGTTTGATTCATCATTTGTTCTTGACTGAGAGTCACTCCTTTCTAATTTAAGTGGTTCTAATGAAGTGTTTGAATCAGTGAATCATTTGCAAATCCGGAGAGTCACTCCTTTCAAATTCAGTGGTTCAGTTTTTGACTCAGGGAATCATTCAGTCATAAGTGAGATTCACTTCTTTCTAATTCAGTGGGTCAGTGTTTGAATCAGTGAATCAATACAAATCCAGTGTGTCACTCCTTTCTAATTCAGTGGGTCAGTGTTTAAATCAGGGAATCATTCAGCAGCTCAGTGCTCCAGTTAGCCATTTGCAATTCCTGACAGTTGCTCCTTTCTAGTGTGATGGGTCAGTGTTTGAATCCGTGAATCATTTGTTCTTGACTGGAAATTACTCCTGTTTAATTCAATTGTTCAGTGTTTGATGCAGGGAATCATATGGTCATTGCTGATGTTCACTCCTAATACAGTGGTTTAGTGTTTGAATTGATGAATCATTTGCAGATCTGGAGAGTCACTCTTTTGTAGTTCAGTGGTTTGGTGTTTGATTCAGGGAATCATTTGGCTATGTCTGAGATTCATTCTTAATTCAGCAACCCAGGGTTTGAATCAGTGAATCATTTGCAAATCCAGAGTGTCTCACACTTCTAATTTAGTAGGTTGGTGTTTGATTCAGGGAATCATTCAGTCATAACTGAGATTCACTCCTTTCTAATTCAGTGGGTCTGTGTTTGAATCAGTGAATCATTTGGTCTTGACTGAGAGTCACTCCTTTCTAATTTAGTGGTTCGGTGTTTGATTCAGGGAATCATATGGTCATTGCTGAGATTCACTTTTAATACAGTGCTTTAGTGTTTGATTCAATGAATCATTTGCAAATCTGGAGAGTCACACTCTTGTAGTTCAGTGGTTTGGAGTTTGATTCAGGGAATCATTTGGCCATGACTGAGATTAATTCTTAATCCAGCAGGTCAGGGTTTGAATCAGTGAACCATTTGCAAATCTGGAGAGTCACTCCTTTCTTATTGTGCTGTTCAATGTCTGACTCCATGAATCATTTTCAAATCCAGAGAGTCACTTCTTTCTAATTCAGTGGTTCGGTGTTTGATTCAGGGAATCATATGGTCATTGCTGAGATTCACTTTTAATACAGTGCTTTAGTGTTTGATTCAATGAATCATTTGCAAATCTGGAGAGTCACACTCTTGTAGTTCAGTCGTTTGGTGTTTGATTCGGGCAATCATTCAGTCATAACTGAGATTCACTCCTTTCTAATTCAGTGGGTCTGTGTTTGAATCAGTGAATCATTTGGTCCTGACTGAGAGTCACTCCATTCTAATTCAGTGGTTTGGAGTTTGATTCAGGGAATCATTTGGCCATGACTGAGATTCATTCTTAATCCAGCAGGTCAGGGTTTGAATCCGTGAACCATTTGCAAATCTGCAGAGTCACTTCTTTGTAGTTCAGGAGTTCAGTCTTTGTTTCAGGGAGTCATTTGGTCTTGACTGAGAGTCAGCTCTTCAGTGTTTGATTCAGTCCTTTCTCAGTTCAGCTTGGGTCAGTTTTTGCAAATCCAGTGAGTCGATCATTCTGCAGCTCAGTGCTTGTGTGAGTCATTTGCGATTCCTTTGAGTTGCTCCTTTTCTCGTTGACTCGTTTGATTCATTGACTCTTTAAAGGTTCTGTCATTTAATGAGGCTCCTTCAGGTGCATTGGTTCATTCTGTTTCTGCTGATGCGGTCTGGCTTGGCACCAGGATTACTGGGAGTTACCGTAGCTACTGGAGTCGAAGGCAGTCAGAGCTGTGTGGTGCTTATGGTCTGTTTTATTCTGTCACTTATTACCATCTCCCTGTTGTTTCCTTTCAGCCTCTGTCTGAGCGGCTGGACACTTTCCGTCTGGACCAGTCCCTGCTGGGTAAGCAGCCCAACCTGGTCCTGTTTCCGCCGGACTTCCAGCCCATCCCGTGCAAACCTCTGTTCTTCGACCTGGCTCTCAACCACGTGGCCTTCCCTCCTCTGGACGACAAGGTGGAGCAGAAGGGCAAGGGCGGCCTCACCGGCTACATCAAGGGCATCTTCGGCTTCGGCAGCTAATTCGGGGTATCGCCGGAATCCCTTCCCTCTCCGTCCATCAGATTCTGACATCAGTCGTCGCTTGTCCTTCAGGCACGGAGCTGCTGTTTAACCCGGGTCCCGTCCGGGGGGGCGGTGTTTGAACCGCACTCGAGGGGGGGTGGAACACTAGTAATGATATTTATAGTAGTGATACGATCGATGTATGATCCTTTCAGTCAGCTCGTTTAGATTTAGCTTTAGATTTTATTTTCGCGATTTACAGAGGCTCCAGGGTCCCCGTGTTAGTTGGGGAAACATTTTGTCCTTTAAGTTTAATTTCAAGCTTTTTGTTTTTGAATATCAGCTAGAACATGTTAGAATGCAACAAGCTGAACCACACACACACACACACACACACACACAATCGTGTACAGTACTGAAAATCGACGTCAATCATCCAGAATTACATGGGAACAGACAGCTTTAATTTCTCTGCCAGAGATTTCTCATGATATATAAACATACACTTAAGGGAACAGCTGAGGACTCGACCATATCCTGTAAGGTCCTTAAATTCGCTGCGGTGACATGTCTCTTATTTCATTTCCCTTTCGATCAAACATGACTCTGTTTTTCAGTCCGGCTTCCTGATTGGCTGAAGGTCTGCTGAAATGGAATTTGGTCTATTAGAAGTATTAATGCTTTGTGCTGTAAGTCACACCGACCCAGCTCAGAGACGCCGGAGCCTGTGGTGAGAGAACGAAACAGAAACGCGGTCCAGCACTCCTGCAGCCGGGATAACGTACGCCTAGAACCACCGGCACCAGAAACCGAACGCCGAAGCTTAGCGGCCGAGAGAGGCTGCGTAGTGAACATCAGAGAGTTAGGAAAAATGTACACCTGAGTTACTCTAGTCAGGAAACCGTACACTGTAAAGTAGCGGCATCAGGAACCGTCCAGCGTGAACAACGGCACCAGAAACTCTGCACTGTAAAATAGCGGTGCTGGAAAGCAGACACCGTAAATTAATGGTGATGGAAACTACATTGTAAATTAAGTCTGGAAACCAAACATCATACATTAACGGCACCAGATGCTGTACCTTGTAAATTAACAGTACCAGGAAATGTATACTGTAAATTAACAGTGCTATAAAACGTACATTGTAAAATAACGGTGCCAGAAACTGTACGTCGTAAGTTGGCAGCGATGGAAACTTTACACCTCATATTAACGTTGGCAGAAACCGTACACCGTAAAAATCAATGGTGCGAGGAAACCGTACACCATAAAAGAACAGCGCCAGAAACTTTACGTTGTAAATGAACGGTGCCATGAAACGCATACTGTAAATTAACAGTGCTATAAATCGTACGTCATTAATTAGTGGTGCTGGGAAATCCATATGTCGTGAATTAGCGGTGATGGAAACTTTACACCTCATATTAACGGTGGCAGAAACCATACACCGTAAAAATGAATGGTGCAAGGAAGCCGTACACCGTAAATTAACGGCACTGGACATCGGACATCGTAAAAGAATAGTCCCAGAAACTGTCCGTTGTCAATAAAACCAAACACTGTAAATTAACGGCGGCAGACCCTGTACATTGTAAATTAACGGTACCAGGAAACGTATACCGTATATTAACAGCACTATAAACCGTATGTCGTAAATTAACGGTGCCAGGAACTATAAAATAACGGCACCGGACATGAATGGCACCACAGTCCGTACACTGTGATTCACAGCGGCAGGAAACCGTACTGTGTAAATGAACGGTACCGGAATCCATACCGTAGATTAACTGATCAATACCTGCAGGCGGTGGCACCGGGAACAGGCCCTGAAGGTGTCAGCGGCTGCAGGGCAGGCGTGTGGAGTCACGGTGGGAGGAGACGAGGACGCCGTTCGGACGCTGCCCCCTAGTGTACGGGGCCCCGAACGACAAAAGTGAACAGACTGAAATATCGCCCCGCGTAGAGCCGCGCTCCTGTGGCGGCCCCGGCGTGTGTTACGCGTGAGACGGGGCTTTGCTTGCTTTGCAGTGACTCCCGTCAGGCGTCGATAAATGGATTGATAAAAACCTTTTTCTTTACAGCACACGGGACAAAGCACTGTTTAGTTTTCGGATGGCTCGATGCTGGGTTTGCGTTTGATATTTTTAAGTCGAGATGATCAGGAAACAAATCGCCTTCTGGTCGGTACCTCAGAGGAAACGGATCAGGAAATGAATGCGGAGTCTGTTGGCGGATCGGCTTACTTTCTTCGGATTTTCTGTAATGTTATAATGAACATGATCACCTTCCAGCAAATCCATGCATTTCAAGACCGCTCTGATATAACCTGCAGGATTGGGGCGTTTGTTTCCAGACCACTGTGTTTAATGTTTACTGGTCTTACTGGTGTCGCTGTGGACTGTCGGTTCGAACCAAAGGCCGGTCACGTCTTCAGCGTTTATGCTCCGGCTTTTATATTTAGTCTCTCTGACATTTCTGTGTTTTCCTGTCATACCTTGGCTAAGAAGCTGATTTTTTTTGTTCTTTCATTTTTTGTTTCTTTTTAAATTGTTTTGAGAGAACTTGTATGAAAGGAAGAAAGTTGGCTGAACCTTTTCTGTTATGGATGCTGCTGAAAAGGCTGGTAAATAAAATAAATAAAGAGCCATGAATTGGTTTCTCTGTTCTACCACTGTATGGTGGTGGTTATCGTCCTGTTTGTTCGTTTTAGATAAACATCTTTAAAAGCAAACCTAGCATACCTTTGAAAATGATTTTAAATATATTCTATAATACCAGAAAACTAGTACATCTAGAGCATTAATAAAACAAGGTAAAAAATACTTATAATACTGATCTGAAAGAAATAAATATATAATCAAACATTCCTACAATTAAATTGTAATTAGAACTGTAAATACTAAAAGTACACCTAGAACCTGTGCTTTGCTGTAGTATTTTAGCTAAGAAGTTGATTTATTTGTTCCTTTTTAAACTGTTTTAAGGGAATTTGTAAGAAAGATGGCTGAACCTTGTGTCATCTTGCATCAAAATCTTTAAAAGCGAAGCTAGAAAACGAGGATTAGCTAAAAAATCCTTTGTAAAGGTAACATCAGAAAGCAGGTAGAACATCTAGAGAATAAATAGAACAAGTAAAAAACACTTCCAATACTGATCTGAAAGAACTCTTAAGAATTAAATTGTAGTTATAACTAAATACTAAAAGTACACCTGAAGAAAAATTCTGTGCTTTACTGTTTCCTGATTGTTTTTGTTCCTTTTTAAATAATTTTAAGAGAACCTGTCGGAAAGAAGGAAAGATGGCTGAACCTTTTCTGTTTAGGATGCTGCTGAAAAGCCTGGTAAATAAAATAAACCGCAAATAAAGAGCCATGAATTGGTTTCTCTGTTCTACCGCTGTATGAAAGCTGGTGGTTATCGGCCTGAGTTTGGTCGTTTTAGTATCTGGATTGTTAGATTTTAGACCACAAGCAAAGACACAGTTGCACTCTCACAGTTGTGCTTATGATTTGGATGTAACTGCACATTATGTTTGTGTCTTGAATCTGTAGCATTTTCATTCTCAGTGACCGTCTCGCCTCTCTGTCACCCCTCCCTAAATTCCACTCCAGATCTCTAACACGGATTTTACACATTCCACACCTAACACGGCAGAATTTGTGGGTCTGTAAAACTAAAGTAAACTGTTTTTAGGGGGTGGAGGACAAGCCCTCATGAGCTGCTGTTATCGTAGTATCTTAAAAACCAAACTTGTAGTCTCATTTTATGACTTGACTACTAATTTTAAACTAAAAGTACAGATGAAATTCGGTAGGACATTCGTATTGGTGCAGTTCATAATGGGAAGGGTGGAGGTGGGATGATGGATGTAGCAGCGGTGTTCGTTGAGGGACGATTGGAGACCCAAAGTTCCTCCCGTACAGGAACGAGGACAGAAAGGATCGAATTCAGAGGCCAAAGCAGGATAAAAATAAAACCCCAGTCTGATCCCATACACAGAGAGATTAGATTTGACTCACTTTTCTCCACCCATGTGACTGAGCATGTCAGAATGCGGGTTGCTCAAAGAAAGTGGACGTTCCACATTCCTAAAAAACAGGCCACCTTCCCTCTGAGCCCGTCTACCTGCTCCCATAATGCTATGCAGCAACACACACCTTAGGACGAGGTGATAGGATTTAAAATCTTGACTACACTTAAAATGGCTCGTCATATTGATTTTAAAAACAGTTTTTATGTAAACATTCCTACATCGTTCCTGCATTAATTATTGTACTGCGGTTCTGAACTAAAAATCCTCAAAAAGTATTAAGTTAAACTAAAATATCACTATAAAACTGAAACCTTATGTATAAATATCTCAAATATATAACAGATAACAATATACACTATCAGACAATACAATATCACAAAGCTAGGACATCTAGAGAATAAATAAAACAAGGTAAAAACAGTTAAATGTATAACAAAAGTCACTTAAATATATAATCAAACATTCCTACAATGAAACTGTTGTTATGACTAAATACTAAAAGTACACCTAAAAATAAAAAAACGGCAAATCTAATGATTAAATACATAAAAGCAAACTACATTATCTGTCAAAAGAAGTTCAATCTCTACTACAGACAACACAAAGTAAACTAAACTATATACGATATGAAAACAACAATAATAATAATAATACATTTTAAAAGATACGTTCTAAAATATAGCAAGTAAAAGTACATCAAAAAACATAAAACAAAATTAAAATATTAATGAACTAAAATATATAATATAATCTAAAGACCACTAATATCGCTCAATAAATTTTAGTTTGCTATATTTTAGAAGTTTTTGTCTTTTTAATAATATACTTTCTATTATTATTCATATTTTATGGTAAGACTTTATGAAGAATATATCACAGTACCTCTAAAACCAAACCGAACACTGAAGGGAATCATTTAGAAATTGGAACTTTTAACTCTTCGTCTCTTTATTCATTAATTATGGTTTGCAGGCAATAAAATCTCTGTTCGAACTATTTTGGTTGAATTTCGAAATTAAACGAAGTTACTGTGCCAAATTTGGGCCTCTTTCAATGCTAGCACCTGTTGATGGTCGTTTAAATGGGTGGGAAAAAACCCTTTTAAGTTTGAAGAAAGTATGAATAACTCAGATTTACACCCACCAGTTTATTATTGGTTCTAACACAGCGTGTTTATCATTTGATGTCTGTATTTAAAGCCAAACAGGGGCAGAAGCTCCACATGAACATACTTTGGCCTGATGGAAGAAGGGAATAAATAAACGACTGAAACGTGAGTAATTAATGATTAGCAGGTTCATTATCAGAACGGCACCAGGCGGGAAAATGGACTTTGGTACGGAAGTTTAAGGGAGGATACAGACACGCTTGGCTTTCTTCCTATTAGTACACACTGCGTACAAACTGTCACTGTGTGTGTGTGTGTGTGTGTGTGTGTGTGAGAGAGAGAGAGAGAAATGGGAACGGAGAACAGGTCTGCCCGGTCCCTAAACACGCCTGGGTGTCGGCCAACACCTGTTCCTCAGGGTGGAGCTTTGGCAAGCAAACATCACCCATCTTTTAACAGTTTGCTACACTTCAGTTCAGCCGTGTGTATGTGTGTGTGTGTGTGAGAGAGAGACACACACAGCGATCGTGGTGAGGTCCTGACTGACCCGAGGAGTGTTTAGGTGGATTTTACAGCCGGCTGAGAGCCAGAGAGAAGAAACTCAAACGTGCACAGGTGACTCTTCACCTTCACCCCAACCTCCAGGATGTTTAAGAAGAGCGCCAAGGATGGCTCCAAAGACAGCAGCACGCTCAAGGCGTCCTCCAAGATGACCAAGTGAGTGTCTATATTGATATTCAATAACGTGTCATGGTCTAGGTTACTAACCTAAGTCTCAAAGTCCTGTCCTGTCTGGGCTGCATACAAGGTGTAATCACTTTAGGTTTTAAATCGAAGTCTATCTTTACGTCAGAAAGCAGCAATATCGTGCTGTGAAGCTTTAATCCATTCTGTTGTCCCGTGAACAAAGTTCCAAACCTTCACCTGCAGACTTCCAGCCCTCTTTCTGCAGGAAAACATCAATTTCAGTGCTTTATCCCATACTGAAACTAGAAGCAAACCTTTTTCTTAAAATGACCTTGTCATGGTTTCTCCAGCTTTCCATTTACAACCCTAATTTTCTCAAGACTAATCTGGAGCTGCGTCTGGAAAACAAACACTACGTACAATAGTATTAAGCTTTAATCTGTAGCTACTGAGACATGAAAAACTGAACTTTTTTTGGAAATAAATCCAACATTCAGAGCTGCAGCATAATTTTAGTCCAAGACATGACACTCAATATTTTGGATGCAAATGAGCCCTAAGTCCTTTCTTCCTTTTCCTTCCTTTGTATTTAACTTATCCAACTTTCACTCTGAACCTATTGTGGCCCAGGACCTGTCTCATTTCTTAAATCCTGCCCAAAAAGCAAAGCTACTGCCTTCTGTCAGTGCAGGGGGCTGGTGCTGAAAAACTTGTTTGTGGTAATCACAATATTCATTAAATATCTGAGAGTTCGGGTGCCTTTATTTTAGTTTGAGGTTTAATTCCTGCCCCCAATAGATAAGAAACCAGTGCAACCAGAGCAACCAGTGAGGTGCAGCGATTGCACACGTCAGGATTTCGTTCCTCACCTTAAGGGTGGCTTCTTATAATTTCGAGAGGCCAGTCCACCTACTGGCTTCTCTGAAAAGGGAGCAGAATTTTCCTTCTCGGAGCTGTGCACCACTAACACTACCTGCTCCACCAGCTGTATTATTACTATAAACTATAAAAATACTATTAATAACTTATGTACTATATATTAGTGTTTCCCAACCTTTTGTCCTTGGAGCCCCCCCTACAAGTATCAGACACAAACCAAATGAAAGTTATTCATTGCAAATCTTTATTGGCAAAAATGTACATGAATTAAATATATTTTTGTACTTTTCTCTTGGGTTCCTTTTATGTGTTTTTTATTTCCTCTTTTCAAGGCCGCTAAATATTTAAAAATCAAAAACCCTATTGTTATTGTTAAATTGTATTTTGGCAAACTCGGAGCACCTCAGAGCCTTGTGCACCGCCTTAAATGTTCGATCCCTCCCCATCTCCCCTCAAAGGGGGCCTGGACCCCCAATTGGGAACCAAAATACAACAAAGCAAACTCTAGATGTAAATGAAAATACAGCAGAAAGCAGGTGTGACTTCATGTTTCTGATAATGCATAACAGCAGATCAATAACTTTAAGGTTTTATTTAAAGGTAGCTTCTTTACCGTTGCCCATAAATCTTGTCGCTTGTTTCTCGTCCAGGTAACGATTTTATGTTTTATGAGCTTTAATGTCACTATTAATAATAATAATCGTCTTACACATGACTCATAGTTTTGTAGCTGCACCCATTCTTTCCACTGAATCATTTCAGAGACGCCATGTTGTCATTCTTTAGTCATCTTTGCTTTGTAAACACGAGCCGGCAGAACCGGGGCAGCACCCATGCGCCGGAGCAGAACAGGTCGGCCACACCAGAGTTAATCAGTGGAAACCGATGCGGGCAGAAGGTGAGAGTTTAAAACAGGAGAAGCTGGAGCGTCCGGAATTTGAAGCTCTCCCCATCATAAATGATCCTGTTGTTCATGGGCTGGGTGTTGGCTCGGGCTCAGTCACGCTCACGACAAAGTGACAGGCCTGCCATCAAAACCGATTGCTTAGGATTCAAAAGGCAAATTTATTTACACAGGGCTTTGTTCTTTACGATGGAGCATCGTCTCAAAGTAGATCAGACAAAAATCTAGGCCCCTATTTGAGCAAGCATGGGACGACAGTGGCGAAGAAAAACTCCCTAAATTTCATTTGACGTCTAAGGAATTGGTGTGAATTTTCTTGGGTTTATGCCTCACTAGGTGGGAGACAGTAAGAGCAAACGTGCCGCACTTTGTAATCAATGTAAATGATTAACGTAAGATCATACACATGGCAAAATCTAAAGCATCCCTCTCACAATACCAAAAGAGATTCTCTATGTTAAAACGTTTCCTTCAGACGTTTCCTCGTCCAAGGTCACCGCTGAGTCAGAGTAGCTGCACAGGCTTAGCATGACTCCGTGTGGGTGCGGGTTACCGACATGACCGTGAACCGGACTCGTTTCACTGTCGGTACGGGTCACATGACAGCCTCCAGCAGGACAAGCCAGTCCCGAATGTTTGGAAATACTTACATGTCTTTTTGTCTTCATTGGTTTTCATTGGTTTTCATTTTATGTTCAGTCTGTACAGGGTTCTGTCCTGCCCTCTATATTATTATACAAGCCAGCAGGTCAGTTGGCTTCTCTAAATCATCCCAAAGTGGGAACATGAGTCTGTTTGATCCCTGGTTCGATCCCGACCTTGGATTCCGTCTGAAGGAGTTTGCATGTTCTCCACGTGTCCGTGTGGGTTTCGTCCCACATTCCAAACACTTGCACTAGGTTAATTGGTTGCTCTAAATTGGCACCATACGAATGTGAATGAACCTGAATACAAACAAACAAACAAAAGGAAAATAAGTTACTTTTCCCTTCTATTAGGTTAAAAAAACAAGAACAGAACTTGTTAATGGTTTGTTAAAAATGGGCAGGATAGGTATTTTACAACCTTGCCATCAACTTTCAAATCAACTGTACCCTCACTAAAATGAAGCACTTATGTTTTAGGACTAGCTCTCAAGTGTACAAAACATCACAATGGAAGTTGTATGGGGTGGAAAAATGGAAGTGTGACCCTTAAAGAGTTTAAAACCACAAAAAAACAATCATTGACTGTAGTCCAGCTTTTGCTTTCACCCTGTTCCTCAATGGTCACGATCCTCACATTATGGTGTGTTGCTCTGGTACGACTGGCTTAGACACAGCAGTGCTGCTGGAGTTCTAAATGCAGTGCCCCCTTTATTAGACATGCTACCTCTGTCGGAAAAGTAGTTAGTGTGTTGCTGCACAGCTTTCAGTCCTTCACTTGGCTGGATATTTTTGGTCGGCCGACTTTTCCCTGTCCATAAACGAAGGCAGCACTGGTGTCTGAACCACCCGTACCACTCGTACCTCAGTGTCACCTCAGTACCGAGAATGATCCGCCACCCAAATAATGTCTAAGAACAAAAGACAGACTACAAAAAAAGTCAAACTCACCGCCCCGGTGTCACACCGATGCATCACTAGCGCACAACGATTTTCCTCTTGTATTTGCCCGGGCACGCCTGTTATTTAACCGATAATAATTACCGAACAGAAGATGCCTCGGTTCCCAAAAGAAGGGCGGGGGTGATGTTTACAAATATCTTACACTTGAGGACATTTTCACAATGAACTGATCGTAACAAAAGACTTGATTCAGCAACCGAGCAATAAAACCACATGTTGAAGAACTTCTGGTTCAGTCATACGGTGGAGAACAGCCTCCACGCCCGATTTGTCATCATCTAAGGTAACGATTACGTAACATTATAATATATTTTCCTGTCCAAAAGTGTCAGGTGGTGCGAAGATGACACTGGGGCTCTTTAGAGACACCTGCTGACCCACCACATGTCTTTGGAATGCGGAAGGAACCCACGCAAAAACTTTTGGGGCCTGGACTCAGATCGGGGAACTGTGACGCGATGCACATTAAATAAACTAACAATAAGTCCCCCCACACGTATCCTGGTCAAGGCAAGAGGGTTCTGTTGCTGTTTTAGTGCCAGAGGATGGTCTCAGAAATTCAGTGGTGCCCGTATGATGCCCGGTCTGGAACAGAGACATGGAAACGTAGGCTAGTTGATTTGCATTACGTTCTGTGAAACAGGACGCTGAACGAAACGGATGTGAAGTGGACATTACCTTAGTCGCGTAGCAGTTTAGATACTTTGCACATTTAAAACACAATTTGAAAACATTTAGGACTGTACTGTATATTACAATTCTTATTTTTGGATCTTTTAAACTCTTGAAACGCTTACTGAAAACGAAAATGAATAAGGCAAAAAAATGAATGAATTTCCTGCTTTTCAAGACTGCAATTCTCGTTTCTGTCAGCAGGTGTCGCCAGGGTTCGCTCCTACTAGTTTCTCTCATTCAGATGTGATTTGCACATATATACGACTGATTTTTATTTCCTATTATAATTCTTCAGACCTCGGACGTAATATCTTGGCTTCAGACGATCCCTTGTTTGTCTGACAAACAATTAAACCCAATCAGCTGTTTGTTATCTATATAACATATACAATAACGAGTCGGCCGGCGGGTTAATAAATTGCCATCCTGATATCATATCTTTAATCATATAACATGTTCTGGGCATACGACTGATGACTTTTAGCCTGTGTGTGTGCTTATGTAATGCCTACAGAAGAATAGATGTCTGGAGCGTCAGATTTCCACACGAGTCAAACCTTTTTCCTCGAACAATAAGAAAGCGAGTTTGATTGAGCTTGACATTGCTTTAAGCAGAGCAATGGCGTTTACAGATAAGACACGGGGAAGGACTGAAGGTCGGGATCTAAGAAGGGAACAGTGGCCTGGGGTAGATGTTTAAAATTCTTTAAACAAAAGGCAGCATTGGGGCATTCCGTGACATTCATACCCATGGCAGGAAGCTCTCAGAGCAAGGTGAGGCCCGTTGGCCAGAGGCCGGCGTGGCATTGTCGGCATTGTTGGGGAGGAACAAAAGATCACAGAAGCTCTTGGGCTCGCTTTATCAGGCTGGCTTTTTGGGAGGTCTGGCTTAGGGCATGGAGGGGTCGGGCACGAACTCCTCATTGGGAATGCACCCAGTCTTAGGACTTAAGTGATTTTTACAGCGGATCTTACCAAAGTTCGCTTCCACCATAAAACATATCAGCAGGTTGATTGGCCAATAAGTGGATGATCTTGAGGTGTTTCCTGAGCTGGACCGAGCGGCGTTCATCTCCGGACCACAACGACCCTGATCGGGATGCTTACGAAATGTTTAAAGAGTCCAAAACAGGGAGAACTTCACGAGTGCATCGCTCTGATTTTCCTGAGATCGTGCCCATTTACAAGGCCGTTCTTCAACCGCAGAGATAAGACCCAACGATAAAAAGGTTACGAGAATCTGCGGCGTCTTTACGCAACTCTTCGTTATCCTTTGTTCTTTCTGGGTGTGTTCACAGATTCTTATCGGACAACATCTCTATTTACAGATAACAGAAAGTAAGAGGTCGTGGAATGAAAGGTATTCAGGTATTCCAGAGCGGAGATACGGATCAGGGGTCTTATTGTTCCCAAACTGCTCATACCAGCTAGATGTGGAACGATGCAAAACCTGTTTGGACACAGCCTGTATGAAAAAGAAAAAGCCAAAAATATGTATATCTGCGCTGCATTTAGAGACTAAGGCTCATGTAGAGCAGGCGTAAAACATTTTCTCTTTGAGACTGGTCATCATTTGGCTCAACATTCAATGAGACCTTAATCAGGATCAATTAGGAGCAACATATCACACATATTCACAGACATAACCATACACCCTTTCTTTTCATTAAAACGCCCCAGAAACAGACCTAACAGACACTCAGTGAAGCCCAAGCGTCTCTGAGCATCTATGGCGCAAACGTCTGCGTGTTAAAAAGATGTAATGTTCAAGAGACCCAGTACTTTCACTCGCCCCGATTCCTAGATGCGGGTGCATCTTGCACAGCGAAATAAAAATCTCAGCGTTTATTGGACATTGTGGGTTTTTTTGTAGAGCCCTGAAGCACGACATGTTTGTGTGTTCAAAACTTCCAAAACAGGACAGAACGAGGGGTCCAATAAGTGCTCAAAAATGCAAGGTCTCTCAAATTTCACGACTTGTGTCCTCTGTCACTGCTGGACATTTAGGGCATTACCAAAAGTGCCACACAACCTCTGGACTTCATGCCAGGGAACACTTAGGACTTTAGGTGCCAAGCACAACCCAGTAACTGACAGACACACCTCACCTCACCAGAGGCGGGATACGAACCGGCACTCTGCCTACTGAGATGTTTTTTGTGAGTCCGGTTCATATCCCGGCTCTGACACTGGAAGAATCTAGCTGAATTTGCCTAAATAAAATGCCTTGCCTTGGATGTATATGCAGTGCTTGAATTTATATTCAGGTGAAATATAAGGTCAGGATAGGTGCACCCCAAACTGTCTGACCGTGACCTTCTCTGATCTACAGGACTCAGGTGAACGACCTGGCCTTGCTGATAGCGCGCATGCAGAAAAGTGCCGACACGGTGGAAAAAGACGTGCTGAGAGCAGAGGACCTGCTGCTAATTGTGAGTCTAAATTCTGTTTCTCTCTCTCTCCTTCTATTGTCGTCCTCAAACTTTCAACCAAGTTTGTATTTGCTAATGTATAGTCCTTTGTTCAATCCTCTCTATGTCTCCATCCCAGGATGTAGAAAATGACAAGAACAGGAAACCTTTCCTGCACCAGAAGGAGAACGCCACGTGCCTGACCGAGGCCGAGGGTCTCCTCAAGGATCTGTTTTTGGATTTGGACAAAGCCAAGAAACTGAATCACCCGCAGACGGGAGAGATCGAGAAGGAGTGAGTACCCAAAAACACACACCAGACCAGATCTTGCTCTTGATATTTAGGACACGGTAAATAACTTTATTATAAAGCTGAATAACACTTGGAAGGGTTTTGAAAACCAAAATCATGTTTTCATTTAGTGCAAAAGTTACAGAGCAAAAATCTGAGATATTCCTGCAGCCAAAATAGCAAAGTCAAAGTCAGGTTTATGTTTGTAGCGCTTTTTACAATGGAGCAATGCAGCTTTATAGTTTTCTAATATCTAGACCTACAGCCCTAACTGAGCAAGCCCAGGGCAACAGCGGAAAGGAAAAACTCCTTAAACTTTATAAGAAAGAAACCTTGTTAGCACCAAAGAAAGGCACCCGGCCTCCTAAGAATTAAACTACGTTTATAGTAAGAGTTTAAATAAAGAGGATCTAAATAGTATTATCACAATTACGCAATATGTAGGTTTCTAAAATGTAAAAGTTACCTTGTATTACGAGAAACATGCTGATTAGCTACTCACAGCTGTGAGGAAACACTTCTGGGCACAAGCGCCTTTAGTCTGGTCATGATCTAAATGTGTCAATCGGATTTTTTTGAGTCAGTGAGAAGTCTGAACAGGGCCGGGATTATGAAATCTTTCGGCGAAGGAATGATGAGTCATCATACAATAGGGAAGAGAATACCTGTACGCCCTCAAACACACATTACGTTTCAGCTATAATCCCATTCGAACCCGAACCCAGATCAAGATTTGGCAACATTTCGATTTGACTCACATTTGACATACAATAGATTGTTTGTACTGACCTGTACCAGGTTAAAATTATGCTGTGCTTACATCAGAGTATGGCCTCGGGGCAGCCTTATATACATTTTGTAAACATCTCGATCCGCAGCATCAACAGAGCAAGCCTAGGGAGACAGTGGCAAGGAGAAACTCCCTAAATGCGATGAGGAACAAACCTTGAAAAGACAGAGACTCAAAAAAGGACTCAACCTGATTGGGAAGAAGCTAAATAGAATAAATAACATAAATAACGTGATTAAAAAAAAGTAACATAACAACACAGGCCAAATATTTTTTGGCAAAAATTAACATAAATTATAGATTATTTTCCCTTTCTTTTTGGGTTCCTTTTATACTCTTTTTTCCTATAAAAATAATTTGAATAGTTTTAGTAATTTGACATACAGATTTATTTTCCCCAGTGTTATTTTAATTTTTACTTAACAAATTATATTTTGACAAACTCAGAGCACCTCAGAGCAGACAAAGCCAGGTTGGGAACCACTGATATAGACTATAATAAACTAAAGAGAGAATAAAATAGTATGGATAATAGTTCTAATAATAAAAATATATAAAGTACAGAAGGTGAGAGAGTCTCTTGGTATCAAGATAAAGTCTTCTGACTGATCCCCACGATTTGAGGAACTCCAGAGACTAGACGGAAGGCACGTGCATTACCACTGAGCCACTCTGGTTCGTGTCCCGCCTCGGGCAAGGTGTGGTTTGTCTGAGGACGAGATGCCCCTTCGTGGTTGGTTATCGCCAGTCGTTTTTGTAGTAGTGCTCCTCGAATTGGGTTCCTCCTCGTTTGTATGACTCTTTCTTCGAGACTCCATAGTTCCTCGTCTGAACAGGGGTGCCACTATGTTATAATAACCTTTATGTAACTCAACGTTAAGCTGCTCGCTCACTTCGACTAAATGCATTTTTTTAACGCTATAAATGGCGATAATGCCTCTATTTGCATCAGGAACTCACAAAACCGCCGAGCAGAACGTTCCATTTCGATCGGCTCTAACGGCTCGGCATGTTTGTGTGTTTGTCTGTTTCAGCGTGATTCGTCTCCATGAACGCTGGCTGAAGGACTGCGTGGTTTACCGCGAGCTGTACAAGCAGGTGAATGAGATCGGCCTGCAGCCGCGCATCAACTGGGCTCAGGTGTTCAATCAGAAACAGGTAAATATCAGAATAATTATGGGACAACACAGTCTCTAATGCACTAATTGTGTATTTTTCAATCAGAAAAATCCACACAATGCATCATTTGACCGGGAGTGTGTGTGTGTGTGTGTGTGTGTCTTTTACAGTCGGAGATCGACTCGAACGCCTACGGACCCACCATGGCCGAACTGGAGAAGCAGATCGCAGCACATAACATTCTCCACAAAGAGATCGAGACTTACAACACACAGCTCAGCCCGGACAGCGCCAGCAACAAGGTCCGAGTCGTGAACGTTTAAACTGTTTAAAGCTCAATGAACACGAATGATCTGTTTTATAAAACGACGTTTAACATCCATCAACGTAACGGCTGAGCTCTTAAGAATCACAGAGAATTAAAATCTGTCTTATGCATATCTAATTCACGTCTGAATGACAGAAATCTAGTATGAGTGATCGCATGCGACACCTGCTGACAGAAACGAGAATTGCAGTCTGAAAAGGCAGAAGACTTGCATCCTTCCACTTTCTTTTTCAGTACTGTACTAAATGTTTTCATATTGTGTTTTAATTCGTGTTATTATTTAAAATAAAACACTGTGTGCAAAGGATCTAAACTACTACGCAACTACTACCGCAAAACGTAAGGCGTACATTAGACATTGTATACCTGTACAGTAGAATCGAGTTTCAGTACAGCACAGCTGCTTTTCTGTTCTGTTTCTGATACATCACGCTGACTTTTTTTGTTTATTCCTTGTTACAGGAGGAATACGCTGCACTCCGGAAGCAGTACAACCACCTATTGGTAAGATCTCACTTTCTAAGCAATCATTTTTAAACTATATAATCTAATTTCTAAACAAATCAGTTAGTAAAACAGCAGGATTAGTGCATATTTACAAATATATACAGCACGCTCTCCAAACGTGTCTTGGCTAAGCAGGTTGATTTAAGGCGAGGGGAAAAGCATGTAAATAATCATTTATCATTAATTAATCGCCATATCTTAACCTTAAATAATAACTGAGTGAAAACATTTCTTTTTTTATTTATGAAGAATATCAATTGAAATAGAAAACAAGAAAAGAAATGAAAACAAACAATCTTTAATCTGCTGCAATTAATTAGAAATTGACTTATGACTGCACCCTCTGGGGTTCAAAAATGCAATTGCATTAGATGGTCAATCTCTACACCCCTCTCCAGCGTTACACAACTACTGTCCACACCAATTTAGTAATCTTGGTTAAATTCAGTATTTTACCCATTCACCGATTGAATATCTCACTGCAGTATCACGCCGTTCGTTCCTTAAAGTCAAACTCCTCCCGGTAAACATTGCAGCTGGCAAAATCTGCTACATAACAGACACTCACTAAAGCCCAAGCGTCTCTGAGCGTCTACGGCACGAATGTGTACGCTTTTAAAAAGATAGAACCTCACGACGTAGCGCTCACAGGTCAAACGGGTTTGAATGGCTCATTTTGGGTCATGCCCAGATACCAGTACACTTTAGAGACGCCTGATTGTTTTTCCATGCAGGATAACTCCAAGTGGCGGAAACACTACCTGAACAGTCTGTACGAGTACATGCAGGCCTGCAACAAAGAGGTGGGCTACCTGAGCGATGAGCAGGCCAAAATTCTCAAACAGGACTGGAGCGACCGCATAGTGGACCTGCCGGACGTCCGCCGCCGCTACGAGGTGAGCCTGACGCCCGGGTCTGATCGTGATCTGTGTTTATTGGTCTGTCATTCACAAAGAAATGCCATTTCGGGTTGTATCGTCACGAGCGTGCACCAGTTACATCCCACCTGTTGGTTTGGGTCCACACCAAGGTTGTACCTTTAACAACACGAGGCTTTTCTCTCTTTGTGGTTTGCTGCAGAACTTTAAAAACAACAGCCTGCTGTCTCACGAGACCGAGGTGAACAAACTGCAGGATGATGGAGATCGCCTGGTCGAGCTCAAGCACCCGGCGTCCAGCACCATCCAGGTCAGACAGGAAAGGCTGACTGCAATTTTTATCTAAACACTAAAGGGATACTTCAGCTCTTTAGGATATGAAGCATGAATTAATCTCCGTGCCATTTTTAAGGCTTCGTACGTCTCCGAATGAAGGGTTTTACATAATTTCAGAGGAACATGATGCCGTCTGTTTAAGGACATTATGTAATCCGGTGCGAGGAAATCTGAGAATGCGACTCCAGCAGCGATTTCTTTAATAATTGCAGTATCAGTGACACCATTTCGAATCCCTGCTTCCGCTTTGTGTTTAAGGCCCACAGAGAAAACCTGAGGAACGAGTGGCAGAAATTCCTGAACCTCTGCATCTGCCAGGAAACACACCTGGATAACGCAGAGGAGTACAAAAAGGTAAGGCGATACAGGACGAGAACAGCTGAGTGGACATTAATACATGGAGCGTTTATAAATCCAATAAATAAAATGAACTCGAATACACAAAACATTTGTAACTTTTGAAGGATTGCATTCATGTCAGGTCACATTCATGTCACTACCGTACAGGGACACTGCCAGGGATTTTTAGAAAATAAATAAAAAGACATTACACATATCAGGACCCCCGCCAGGCCTTTAAGGCCTTTACATAGCCAACAAACTACGTAGTCAAAAGAAAATAAGACAGCAAGTAAATCAAAATACAATAAATGAAAAAGAATGAGAAAGTGTGAAACACGCCAAAAGATATGAATACGTGAAAATGTAGTGTGTAATGTGTGTAGCGTTAACACCGGAGTTTCCAACATGTTTTGAGACCGAAGGCCTTCCATAAACATCCAGCAGTGTAATTTACAAGATTTGGCGACACCTAGAGGTTCACGGTGGCATTACGTATAAATATTATTATAGGCAAAATATGAACTGATAAATACTGTATAAATATAACCACTGATATTGATTTTTATTTTGTTTTCTGTCTATCTCTCGGTTCTTTAATTACAGTACCAATTGGATGCTGAGACCCTGTCTGAATCTTTATCAGGCCTCAGTAAAACTTTGGACCCCAAGGCTAAAAAGACCACCACGGAGACCCAGCTGCAGCTGGAGGTAAGATCGTACGACAAACTTACTAAATATCAGAGTCACAACGATATCAACAAGGGGTGCACAAACCCTAACATGACGCAGGCTGTTGTAAATAGAACACATTTGTTCCAGCTTCGCTCCGTTTGATTATCTGGTGAGCTAAATGTAGAATAACGAATAATTTCAAGTAATTATAGACTGTTAAAAGGCATTAAGGATAAACCCAGACGTGTTAATCATTATTCATTTCTGTCTTTCTCAGGCGGAGGAAAGGCCTCTCCAGCGCTGCGAGCAGCTGCTAGCCGACCTGCGGAAGCGCAGCACCACCATCGCGCCTCTCAAAATGCGCCGCACCACCCCCAGCCGGCCCGTCACGGTCGAGTCTCTGTGCGACTGGAGCACGCCTAAGGTGCGCGAGTGAGAAAACCATCCCTTATCCGCTAATAATGCCAAGTCACGGTCTCGGAGCGTTCCATAATTTGTGACGCAGTATTTATCGAACCTGTATCTTCCAGGCCTCCATTTCTAGAGGCGATAAGTTCACCTTGAAGTCCAACGCCAACAACGAAAGCTGGGATGTGATGTCCACTGACGGGGTGACCAAATCCTTCCCCGGAGTCTGCTTCCTGGTGCCTCCGCCTGATCCAGATGCCATCAACAAAGTGGATCTGTAAGGATGAGAAAGATTAAATGCCGATTTAACCCTACATAAACATTTCTAATGGAATAGCTTACTCTTGTTTTTTGCCCACTAGAGGCACTATGGATCACCTCAGTACAGGTTTAATGTCCGCTTTGCGTTCTGTAAAACAGGTCATCAACCGAAATGGACGTTGACCAGACATTACCTAGTCTACTCTAATGTAAATATAAAATCCTTAAACTGCATGCAAAAAAAATATGCATCGATACACAATATTGGGAAGGTGAAAGAGAGACTATACAGGCACAAAGGAGTACTACTTACAATAGGACAGGTGCTTATACTTACGGACACCATTTACAGCTTGGTACAAATAAGCAGCACAAAGTCAACCGTTTTAGAGCAGCCTCACCTACACGAATCAGGGTTGCCAGATATCAGGAGAGAAACAAGCACCAAGATCAATGGAAACAAGCCCAAAAGAAGCAAACTGGTTAAAAAAAAAGAGGTGTGAGAGTGACCAGTTGAACAGTTAAAATAATAAAATAAAATAATAATAATAGGGTGTAAATTCATTTGAACCTTAGAAGCTGAACATAAGTGCAGGAATATTGGAGAGAGTCAGGGATCAGGGAGTCCAAATAAGTTTCTACACTGTAGAAACAACTTTCTAAGAAGTCGCTTAGAATGGGCAGATTTGGCAACCGTGACACTAAAAACAGATTTCTGCTGTAGGACTCCCACCTCTGCTTGGAGTTCAAAGACAGGTTTTCGTATTATAATTTATTACAATTGTTAAGACCTCGGTCATTAAAGTAGAAACGGAAAAACTTGCTCCATGTGCCACTGCTGATTGATTTGGGGCTGATTTGATGGGACTTGCTGATATTTAAAACACTGCAAATGTTATACCTGGATTAGTAAGACAGGTGTGTGTGTGTGAAGGATGGGCAAGGAAGTGGAAGACCTGAAGAAGCGGCGTTCAGCACTGAGGGCGTCGCTGAAGACTCCGGTCCCTGAAACCTCACGAGCCGTGGCGTCAGGTAATTCCCGAATTTAAACAACTTGGCAGAGGTGGGATTTGAACCCTTGACCTTCTGGTCCAGAGTCCAGTACCTTAACCGCTAGGTTACCACAGTCCCACAATGCGTGCACATACAACGCACACTAACTTGCGTGTTTGTGCTTTAGCTCCCGTAGCCAGCAAGCCTGTGGAGAACCCTAAAGCGGCGGAACTCAGCGGACGCCTGGACCAGCTGGACAAGGACCTGTCGAAAGCGGAACTGGACACGCTGAACAGAATGAGGGTTCCACTGGACAACAGCGACCCGACTCGCGACCTCATGAACCGCTTGAAGGACCAAGAGGTGAGGGAGGGAGGGTCAGCAGACGCGTAGCTAGTGTACGTTAAATCGGGATGCCCGTGGTCACCAATTGTTTCCAATGCAGAAATCAGCGCCGGCCATGCGGCAGCTGGACCAGCAGAAAGTGGCGGCGCAGAAGGACCTGGAACCCCTCATGTCCTTGGATTTGAGGGACCCGGTGTCGTCCGCCCTGCCCCAGAAACTCAACCAGGTCAAAAACAAGCAGGAGAGCCTCGCCGGGCTGAACGACCTCTACACCAAGAAGTACGGAGGCTTCGTGAGAGCAGATATTCTCTAATCTATCATTAAAAGACCTTTTTAACAGTCGGTGTTTTGCTGTCGCAGGGCCAACGCGTCGCTGAACCTGGAGAACCAAATTAAGAAGGTGGATGGAATCGTGTCCGGCTTCGAGAAGCAGCTGAGCAAAGACGCCGCCATTGCAGACACACCGAACGCCCTCCAGAAACGCGTCCAGGACCTGCAAGTAAGACGCTCGTGCTCCGGCGCGTGTCTGCCAGCGATTTCCCGATGGGAGCTTGAAGTTGTTAACCCTTCACTTTGTCGAACAGGTCCTGAAGAAAGACGTGAGTGCCGCTCAACCTGAGATGCAGAAACTAAACAAGGACCTGGAGGCCACGGAGATCCTGTGCAGATCCCTGCAGCAGGGATACCAGGAGTACTGCCCTGATATCCGCCGGCAGGAAGCTCAGGTGAAGAGTCTGCAGAACCGCTACGCCAACATCAACAACCAGCTCGGAGACAGGTACGACGTAACGACAATTCCTCACTCCTCCTCCTTCTAGGTGGTGAGACATGTAGCCAAAAGTACTGGGACACAAACCCACATGTGGCCAAAAGTATTGGGCACAAACCCACAAAAGTCAAAAGTATTGGGAAACAAACCAACATGTGGCCAAAAGTACTGGGACACAACCCACAAAAGTCAAAAGTATTGGGAAACAAACCAACATGTGGCCAAAAGCACTGAGACACAGACCCACATGTGGCCAAAAGTATTAGGATTCAAACTCACACGAGGCCAAAAGTATTGGGGACAAACCCACATGGCCAAAAGTATTGGGACACAAACCCACATGTGGCCAAAAGTATTGGGAAACAAACCCACATGTGGCCAAAAGCACTGAGACACAAACCCACATGTGGCCAAAAGTATTAGGATGCAAACCCACACGAGGCCAAAAGTATTGGGCACAAACCCACATGGCCAAAAGTACTGGGACACAACCCACGAGGCCAAAAGTATTGGGAAACAAACCCACATGGCCAAAAGTATTGGGACACAAACCCACATGTGGCCAAAAGTATTGGGACACAAACCCACATGTGGCCAAAAGTATTGGGACACAAACCCACACGTGGCCAAAAGCACTGAGACACAAACCCACATGTGGCCAAAAGCACTGAGACACAAACCCACATGTGGCCAAAAGCACTGAGACACAAACCCACATGTGGCCAAAAGCACTGAGACACAAACCCACATGTGGCCAAAAGTATTAGGATGCAAACCCACACAAGTCCAAAAGTATTGGGCACAAACCCACATGGCAAAAAGAATTGGGACACAAACCCACATGCGGCCAAAAGCATTGAGACACAAACCGACATGTGGCCAAAAGTATTGTGATGCAAACTAATGTGGCCAAAAGTATTGGGACGCAAACCCACATTTGGCCAAAAGTATTGGGACGCAAACCCACATGTGGCCAAAAGCATTAAGATGAAAACCTACATGGCCAGAAGTATTGGGACGCAAAACCCACATGTGGCCAAAAGTATTGGGCACAAACCCACGAGGCCAAAAGTATTAAGATGCAAACCCCACATGTGGCCAAAAGTATTGGGATGCAAACCCCACATGTGGCCAAAAGTATTGGGATGCAAAACCCACGTGGCCAAAAGTATTGGGATGCAAACCCACATGGCCAAAAGTATTGGGACACAAACCCACATGTGGCCAAAAGTATTAAGATGCAAACCTACGTGACCAAAAGTATTGGGACGCAAAACCCACATGTGGCCAAAAGTATTAAGATGCAAACCTACGTGGCCAAAAGTATTGGGACACAAACCCACATGTGGCCAAAAGTATTGGGACACAAGCCCACATGTGGCCAAAAGTATTGGGAAACAAACCCACGAGGCCAAAAGTATTGGGACACAAACCCACATGTGGTCGTGTTTATTGAATGTGAAATTGATAATGGTGAGAAAATCCAATCGTGAA
The DNA here is from genome assembly GCA_025084515.1 of Ancistrus triradiatus. Taxonomy (NCBI): domain Eukaryota; kingdom Metazoa; phylum Chordata; class Actinopteri; order Siluriformes; family Loricariidae; genus Ancistrus; species Ancistrus triradiatus. Next base: position 684,017 of record JAJAGP010000024.1, read on the forward strand.
CTCAGTATCATGAATCGAATCGAATCGTGAGCATCGTGTGTCGTTGCACCCCTATGACGGACGCTGCTTTGTGCTTTTTGCAGAGAGAGTCTCCTGCAGGGCGCTGTGACCAAACACAACGACTTCCAGAATACCAACCAGTCACTGAACACATTCCTGGACAACCTGCCCAACAACAAGCTCAGGCCCAGTGATGATTTATCCCAAATCACAGCCAAGCAAAATTCTCAGGAGGTCAGTGGATTTGGACGCTAAGAACCGTCTGCCTGCTCAACACATAACAAATAGCTAACGGTCTGTGTGGCATGCTGTTTTATTTTCAACAGAGGGTGGTAGAGGACATTAAGAGGAAGGGCTATGAGGTGGACAGGATGGTCGACGTCTCTCAGGACCTGCAGGATATCCTGAACGTAAGCATCGCCTACAGTCTTTAAATTCTAAACAAAACCTGAATAGCCACATTTACTCACCAGTACCTTTTTTCAGGAATATGAGGTTAATTCTGACAACTACAGGGCTACTCTCAAAACCCCGGATCCTACAGACGCCAGAAGGCCCACCACCAGCCTCGCAGACACTGTGGCAAAGCAGGTGAGACAAATACTGGGACACAAATACACGTTGGGACACAAATTTACATGTGGACAAAAGTAAAAAGCAAACCCCACGTGGCCAAAAGTATTGCGATGCAAACCCACATGGCCAAAAATACTGACACACAAACTCGCGTGGCAAAAGAGTACTGGCATGCAGACCCACGTTGCCAAAAGTATTGGGACGCAAACTGACATGTGGCCAAAGGTATTGAGACACAAACCCACAAGGCCAAAAGTATTGGGACACAAACCCACGTGGCCAAAAGTATTGGGACGCAAACCCACATTGCCAAATTTCAAGCACTGTTTCATCAGGAAATGCAGATACATTTTTTTAAACATCACAAACCCCTAGTAACATCCAAGGGTGGCATAAAGGGTGTAGGGAAAAATATAGAACCCCCAAACAGAACAGGGAACAATGGGACTCCTCTAGAGTTAAAAGTAAACCACATCTCCTGAAACCTCTGCAGTAACAGTACACCGCTTTTTTGTTGTTATAGGAAAAGGCCCTTGTGAATCGCTATGCTAACACGGCAGCTGAGAACAACCAGCTCCTCAACCAGATGGACTTGGCAAAGAGCATTCATTCGCAGGTATGTGAGCCTCAACAGACTGGCTGCAGTCAGTGAATTTTGGATTTGGTAAAAGACCCACCTCCTCCATGACCCTGACTGGGATAAGCGGGGGTAAATCAGGACGCTTTGCTTTGAAATCACATCCTGTTTGCTTTGCTTCTACAGAAAGAGGAGAAGGTCACCGCGGTACAGCAACGGAACGAACAGCTGCAACAAAGGAGCGCAGCCGAGGTCGGTGACCTGCAGAAGCAGCTCAACGATGAAATTGCCAGGCGCGGCCAAGTGGAGTCCGAGTTTAAGATCTTCCAGGACAGAATGATGTCCCTGAGGAGCAGGAAAGGCGTCGAACGTGTGGAAGAGAAGGAGGTGGTGCAGTACTACCGCGACCCGAAGCTCGAGGCCGATCTGGCCGACTTCCAGAAAAGGCTCCACGAGGAGGCCCTGAGGCGCACCACGACCCAGAGCGAGATCGAGGTTCTCTCTAGAAGAGTGACGACCATGGAAAGCGAGCTTAAGAATGTCCAGCCAAAACTGGTGACCAGAGAGGTGACCGATTACGAGAAGGACCCTCAGCTGGACATTGAGGCAAAAAAACTGAGGGACGAGATCAGCAGGATGATGAACGAGGTCAAGGTTAAAGACAGTCAAGAAGGCCACCTGAAAACGGAAATGATCCTCCTGGAGCAAAAGAGGCCCACCATCAAACAGAAAGTGGTGCAGAAGGAGGTAGTTCGAGTGGAGAAGGACCCGGAGATGCTCAAGTCGGTCATGTCTTTTAAGATGGATATTGAAGACGAAGGCGAGAGATCCAGGGCTTTGAACAACCAAATCGTCCAGCTCAAGAGCCAGATCAACACTCTCGAGAGACTCATCCCAACCTTGGAGCCCAAGTACGTGACGAAGGAAGTGAAGAAGGTCGAGACGGACCCTGTGATGGTCAGCGAGTCCACCAGGCTTCGATCCAGCATCGATGAAGAGAAACACCAGAACAATCTGCTCCTGAACGAACTGGCCCAGCTCCAGTCACGCTACAGACAAATCGACCAGCTGAAACAAAAGATAGACATCAAGGAGATCGTCAATGAGATTTACCGGGTCGCCCCAGAGACCGAATCAGAGATGGTTCGACTGGGAAGAGAACTCCAGGATGCCAGCCGACAGGGTGCGGACTTGGAGAGGAAGATCAGTTTGGTCCGAGTCGATTTGGAAGCCGTCCGTTCTCAGAAACCAAAGATCGAGTACAAGGAAGTGGTTCAGGAAGTCGTGAAGGAAGAGCGAAGCCCAGAAATCGTGAGAGAGCTCCAGAAGCTCTCCGACCAGGTCTACAACCTGCAGCGATCTTTTGGCACCTCCCAGGATCAGCTGATCCATCTCAGGAGGGAACGGGACGACCTGAGGGCTGAGAAGTCGAAGGTGGAGATGAAGGTGGTGACAAAAGACGTGGTCAAACACATCAACGATCCGCTGTTGGAGAAAGAGGTGGATCGCCTGAGGAAGGAGGTGCTGGACGAGGCACAGACGAGGAGGTCCGTGGAGGAAATGGTGTTTGACCTTCAGAATAAATTCATCCTGTTGGAGAGACAGAGGCCTGAAGAAAAGGTGGTTGTTCAAGAAGTTGTGAAACTGGAGAAGGACCCAAGGCAGATTTTGGAGATTGAGAGGCTGGGGAGGACTCTGGATGAGGAGGTCAACAACCGCAGGAAGGCAGATCAGGACGTGCATAGGCTGAGAGGCCTGATGGAGGAGAAGGACAGGATGATTGCTGAAAGCGAAGAGAGGCAGAAGAGAATCCTGGTGGAGACAGAGCTGACCCAACTGAAGTTCCGCATCAACGAGCTGAAGAACGCGCCGCCGCCGGTTCAAGAGACTATCATCATGGAGGAAGTTCTCAAGGTAGAGAGGGATCCGAAACTCGAGAAACTGACCAACGGCCTGAGGGCGGACTACGACAAGGAGAGCAACGACGTCTTGCGGCTAGAGAGGGACATCAGGAATATAAAAATCCAGATCGACATCCTGCAGAAGGAGAAATCGTACGAGAAAACCGTCTACAAAGAGGTGGTCAGGGTGGAGAAGGACCAAGCCGTGGAGGCTCAGCTGTCTCACCTTCGCGATCAGGTACTCCAGCAGAAAAACGCAAGGCTGGACCTGGAAGACGAGATTCGTCGCCTTAACGAGAAGATGCAACGACTGAAGAGCAGGAGAACCACCACCACCCACGAGGAGAGCAGCCTTTCAAACCAAAAGGACAACCTTCTGAAAGAACAGCAGGACCTTCAGGGGCAGCTCAGAGCTCTGGAGAATGACCAGCGAGAAATCAGCTTCTCATTCCAGCAGCAGTCCAGGCTCATGAGCGAGAGAAGCCAGATGAGCAGGCAGAAGAGCATCAAGATGGAGTCAGACGTCCAGCGCCTGGAGAGAGACATCCTGGACGAGAAGGACAAGATCTACAAGCGGGACAACACCATCACGGAGCTCAGAAACAGCCTGAAGAAAGAGGAGACCACCCTGGAGACCCGCACGCAGGAGAAAAACGTCTCCACCAGAATCAGCATCCTGGATCCCGAGACCGGCAAGGACATGTCGCCCTACGACGCCTACATTCAAGGCCTGATCGATCGCACCCAGTACATCAACTTGCAGGAGCTGGAGTGCGACTGGGAGGAGGTCACCAAAGTGGGACCCGAGGGCGAGACATCCGTCTTGCAAGACCGCAAGAGTGGCAAGCAGTACTCCATCAAAAACGCCCTCAGAGACGGCCGGGTGACTCCGAGCCAAGTGCAACAGTACAAGGACGGCAAGATCCCAATCTCAGAGTTCGCCCTGCTGGTGGCCGGAGAGAAGAACAAGCCATCCTCGATCACATCCACCACCGTCCAGAAGGTTGCGCAGAAACCGTCATACTCCAGCAAGATCAGCACCACCAAGGACGAGAAGCTGCCCATTTGTGGAATCTACGACAAAGATACGGATTCCTGCCTCTCCGTTCGCCTGGCTTTGAGCCGGAAGATGATCGACACCACCACGGGGCAGAGGCTGTTGGAGGCGCAGGCAGCCACTGGCGGAATCGTGGACATCAACAACAAGGAAAGGTACTCGGTCCACAAAGCGGCGGATCGAGGCCTGATCGAATCCAACCAGCTGCAGCGCTTGCTGAACGCCCAGAAGGCCTACACAGGGGTCGAGGATCCCGTGACCAGAGAGCGCCTCTCGATCGGCGAGGCCGTCCAGAAGGGCTGGATGCCCAAAGACACAGCCATGCGCTACATGGAGGCGCAGTACCTGACGGGAGGCATGATCGACCCCGATCAGACGGGCCGGGTGAACATCGTGGACGCCGCGAAAGCCAAAATGATCGACGGCACAATCATGAGGGAGCTCCAGGAGGAAGCCAACTACGCCAAGGACCTGGTGGATCCCATCACAAAGCAGAAGATCAACTACAAGCAGGCCATGGCACTCTGCAAGTCCGACCCGCGGACAGGGCTCCCCATGCTCCCGGCTGCGTCCACGGACGCCTCCTACGTCCCGTCGTACTACAGCCACAGGTCATCTTACAACTACTAGCCACGTTTACAGCGAAACCGGGTTATGGGAGGGATCAGATTGTTGAACATCTCAGGAAAGTCCTATGTGTTATTAATATGTCCTAAACCATGCTGGTACTAACGAATGATAGCTAATGGGGCGATATAAACCAATGCTGGAATTCAGAAATCTGCCGTGCACTGGCTGTCTTTGATTATTAGCATATTTTTTCATTTAAAGGCTTCAACTGCTGCTGATCTACATGTTTACTTCATTTGCATGACCCTATATATTCAGCCAAAGAGAGAACAGGTTAAAAAATATTATCTTTAAAAGTTCATTTTACTCGGGATGACGGGGTGTTTTATTTTTTCATGGTTGCAAAAAAGCAAGATTATTTAAGTCCTCGTTTGTTCCCTGAACAACGCGACTGTGGAAATGTTCAATAGAGTTTTCAACGGCTCTGTGTTGTTTGTGCTTCCTAATGCAAATAACCAATTAACCAAATAAAAGGAGTTTAAAGAAAAAGAATGATTTCTTTATTATGATCCTCCTTATTTGTCAATCAAATACAAAACCTGAAACTTGCCATTTACCTTTATGCAGGCGTTCCTATCCAAGCAACTGTGGGTTAAGGGCCTGGCTCAAGGGCACAGGTGGTACTCGAACCCTGGACCTTCTGGTCACTTTTTAACCCATGGAATCATAAAATCAGTTGGAGTACATGAAATCACCCTGATTTCCATTCCATACGTTTTGAATCACCAGGATGTATCAAAGAAACAACAACACTCCTTATCATCAAGCAATGGAAACATATACAATACTGTGCAAAAGTCTTAAGCCACCTTTAGATTTGATATATTTTAGCAATGGTATAATGACCATATATAATTATTTCTCAGTCTCTTTATTAGCATACAACCAGAAAATACAGGACATCTGTATGCAGTATTAAAAAATATTAAACAAATTCTTTTTTTAGGATGAAGTATTTAGTGTGGCCTCCCCTTACAATTGAGCAATAGCAAAATCTGGGAGCTTCATCGGCATGCCAAATTGATCCTTCTACAGTCTGAAGAATGATCAGGAATGGTCTTTTCAAAAAAAAAGGCAGCAGCCAAGAAACCACTTTTTTAGAAGAGGAACAGATTGGAAAGACCAAGATATTCTAAAGCTCACAAAGACAGAACGAAGATCAGTCGAATCATCGAAAATGTACGTTGCCATTATATTCTTGTTAATGGGGGCCTAAGACTTTTGGACAGTACTGTACGTATACATCGGTTTAGTATTCCACCTGCCTCTTTTTATATCTGAATTTGATTCATTGTTTAGGCTATAATCATATTTCAGGAACTGATGCTACGGTGCAGGCGCGCTGTTCCTTTCCTCAAAAAAGTTTCTCTGTTCATTGATGGCCTTCTGCAGCAGCGCCACATCAACCCCGTCCACGCAGTTCAACACCCGAGCACGCACCGTTCCTCCCTGCTGTCCTGAACACACGAGCAACGAAAAAAGCATATAGAGAAGTGCAAGCTGTGGAACAAACTCCTATACATTTCAGTTTTAATTGTTTTTAAAACCTATGCATTAAAGTCCACACAAATGTGACATATGATCACCGGCCACTTTATTAGGTACAGCTGTTCGATTGCTCGTTAACGCAGATACCTAATCAGCCGAAGCATGGGGAAGAAAGGTGAATTAAGTGACTTTGAACGTCACCACATTGCAATCCAACAGCAACAACTTTGGGACGTGGCGAATCTTGCGCGTGCAGCCGACGAGTGATGCTATCATTTTAATATGGACCAAAATCTCTGAGGACTGTTTCCAGCACCTTTGAATCTATGCCATGAAGAATTAAGGCGATTCTGAAGCAAGGTGTACCTAATAAAGTGGCCGGCGAGCGTATTTAAGCTTGTTCTAGGCACTTTGGCGAGGGGTGCCCAAAAACAATTTGATTAGGGCTTTTAAAGGGAAATAAAGAATTTAAACACATACACATAACAAACAGTAACTTACCCTCTGCCTTGTCAATCTCGCCGAGTACAACGTACTGAGCCCCTATTATTGGATTAAAAGGCTCGACAAAAGTGGTCTCCACTGTCACCTGGTACTGCAAAGACGCATGCTGGGATGTCAGGATGGCCTTGGACTCCTCCGGAAGGTAACTCGTAAGTCTACGTGTAGGGAATCAATCAGAACCATGGTGTGCCACTGTTATCATGCCAGGGTACGATTTGTTTTAGTCACATTTTAAGCGTTTGAACACTGCACGGCCAACAGTATGTGGATATTCAAACCCTGAACTGATTCGTCATTAATCTACTCTAAGTATATAGCTGATTATCCTAATTAGAAGGGGTGTCCACATAATTTTGGCCACGTAGTGTCTTTCTGCTTTGACCAGGACTTCGTACCTTCCAAACGTCCTGAGGGACGCTCCATCTTTTACCAGATCGGTCTGAATTTCCCAGGGGAAGTGAAACACTGTGGCTGCAGGAAGCATCACGTTGGTGCGGTCACAGTATTCTGTACAGAAGCATCTCAGCTCTCCATACAGTTCACTTTGGGGTTAATCAGGCTCAGGTCCAAAAACTGAAAACGTCAAGGCATGAGAAGTGTTAGGAAACGTTAATGCACACGTATTTACCTTGAATTAGGGAGTACAGATTACTGATACAGAGTTTTTAAGTCTGTTAGGTTTTCAGAGACAGTCAAACGGGATTGGACTTTATTTTAAATATGTTAGCGCAAACCTGAACAAACCAGTCTTTAAATCGCAGACTAGACTCTTCTTCAGAGATTCAGACCGATGTTACGGGTGCTGTCTCGTCACCCTGACGTATGGTCGCCAAAAGTGAGTAACCTGTACGGAACACTGTGATTTTACTCTATGGCGTCTAACTGGGGCGTGAGATGTTCTGTAGTGATCTTTTCCTAGGATAATTCTTATTACACTGAGGAGTGGCTAGCCTTCAAACGTCTCAAAAGTGCTCGAAACATGACAAAACACAAAAGTTCGTGACTATTAAATGAAACCACAAGCACTAAAAGCTAAAATTCACCGTTAAGATAAACTGCGAGCTGACGAACTTACTGCCCCTCTGTTTTCCGGATTCTGATTGGCTGAGAAGCGAGAGACGTTGGAACACGTGATCCACCTGACGGAAGAAAAGGACAGCCAAGTCGTACTAGGCCAGAGTTGAAACGTTACCCAGCGGCGTAGCGCGGACGTTTTACTTCTTTTACAAGGAAAGGAAAATCGACAGTTTTAAACCATGAATCCTGATCTGCGTCGAGAACGGCAAAGTGCAACATTCGAGCCGGAGATTCTTACTAATGTTATTGACGGAGGTCCGGAAAAGACCCGCAGAAGGAGAGAGATAGGTCGGTATTATCCTAAATAGAGTGTTGTGGTATATCAGGTGCACTATGCAGGGTGCTATTTGTATTACCGTGTCCTGTATGTAGTGCGCCAAGGTAGGTATGGTGTAGTGATTTGGGATGCAGTCGGTACAGTATACAGTGTAAATAAAAACGGATTGCGATTGTCTTATTCGTAATTGTTTTAACTTTATATTTATTATACTGTGTTTGCGTTAAGGAATGCAATTATGCATGATCTTAACAAGCAGCTTTGTTGTTGTTGTTGTTGTTAAATGTTAGTCTGAACGATTCGTTTGATATCGTTAATTTATTGAATTCGTTTTGCTTTGTTTAATCACTTCTTGCTTGTCAGAAATGTTATTTAAGTTATATTATAATACTATTATGTTGTTGTTGTAACCCTTGTGCATTGATCATTGCTTACTTTTTATATGCTTGTTCCCTTTTTTCATTACTATTTTGATGATTTTATTAGGGTTTGGTTTACTGTACTGTGTTTCTTGTATCCAAGAGTAGCTAAAATGAAGCGAGTCCTAAATCAAAGAAGTCCTAAACCTTGCATTGTGACGAATGCAAGGTTGCGTTAGGGTGGTGGAGTGGTCTAAGATGCCAGCCTGCAACAGCAGGGACCTGGGTTCGAGTCCCACTGGTGATGCCAGTCCAGATTATGTGTGTCAGAGGGATGGGAGGCTGGTCGGGGGATTACATAAGTGATCTCTGGCCAGGTTTGCGCCTAGGCACTGTGACCTGACCAGTTAAAGCAAATTATGACCTGACAAAAAGAAGAATAAGAACGTTAATCCATTTATAAAGAGTAATAACCAGTAATAATTATATTAATAACAGTACAGAATGCTCTGGGATATCATCACCACCGAGTGAGTGACCCTATCGAACTGTTGCTCTGTCGCAGAATCTCTGGTCATCAACGACCCTGACTTCCAGACTGAAGATCCGAACTTCCTGTCCCGCAGCGAGCGCTACGATGTCGCTGTTAAGAAGAGCACCATGATGTTCACCAAGCTGAAGAACTTGGGAATCTCCAATCCTGATGAGATTTACTACTACAAGAGGTACTGAGCGTCTTACCAGAACCTCCAGATGTTTGTTTCACCTCTTGCACAGCTGCATTCAGTGTTGTTGCTGTATAGTTTTTCTCTCCATATGAAACCCCCGTTTGTAGACACCCTCAGCTGGTCAGGTTTTGGAAAGCGAGGCATAAAAACGTCCTTTGTGAACAGGCACACGATTTTCCTTTCATATCTTTATTGATTGCTCGTTTACAAGCAGGCCTGGAAAGATTAAGGCACGTAATCACCTGCGGCTGGGAGTGTACGCAGATAGTGTACAGAACTGCGTGTTTGAGCGTTTTATCTGAATTTCTGATGTTTTGCATCCCGATTTGTCACTTTCGTGCGTCTTTGCTCCATTCTGCATGCTGTTTGCATTTCGGTCAGGCATTTCTACAGAATTCATTTCTTTTATTTGTCACGCTTCAATCATTTTCTTAAAACCAAATGGCCGATTTATTCCAGAGCGAGGTCTTTGTGCCAGAGTGCTCCTTGGGTGAAGGTTGGGTCCTGATTAAATGTTGCAAAGGTTGTCCCATCTCGACGCTTAACGCTATTAGTCGTACGGATTGTACGTTCTAAGAGATAACTTGGCTCGGGTTGAAGTCCGCGACCTTGGTTTTTGACCCGGGGTTACACGGGAATGGGGGCCAGCGAGACGCAAAGGTCAAACCTCAGCCAGGTTTCAGGCACAAGATGTAAAGCTAAGCCTGTAAGCGACAGCGGATCTCTTTAATGATTTATAGCTGCGCACTTTGACCTGTTATGCTCGTGGCGTGGCAGATCTGCTGTACAGGCACAAACCTGAAATAAAGGAAACACCGCGCGAAGATGGATTAGGGAGGCCTTGTGTATTGGGCCCTGATGCGATTGGTTTGGCTGGTTCTTCATAATTTAGCTCCCAGTTTATTTCTCTGGGTTCCTTTAATAAACTCTGCTATGCCACCTAAGCATCCCTGATCTCTGGACACGCTCGCAGCTTCCCCGGAAGGCACGAGCAGATACATCGGTGTCAAACCTAAGCGAGAAGATGCTGAGGTGCCAAACGCGACCTGCTTCAGTGGACCAGCCTAGGGTTGGGATGCCACAGTGGGGAAACGGGTAAAGGGAAGTGTAAAGAATGGCAGCGACGCCCGTCATTGCACACCAAAGCTAGGCTGTACACTGAAGTCCAAAGTCCGAAGATAAGCATTAATCTGGGGAAAAGGTTGGTACTGGAATCAAGTATGGAACACAATAATACACAAGCAAATGTGAGTGCCCAATCTGAGCCTGTGACGTGCCCACACCGAGAGAGGGGGGACAATAATGAATACAGTTACGCACGGATCGTAACATCGCCGACCGGAATGGTTTTTAAATACACAAAGCCCTTAAATGCCTAAACATGTGTACTAAACAAATATTTAAGATGCGTGACGACTCCGGAGTGAGCTTTATTCTCTTAGCCTAAGAGATCCAGTGTGTAGAGTGTGTAAGGTGTGAGTGTTGGTGTGTGTGTGTGTGTGTGTGTGCGTGCGTCCTGCAGCCTGGCACAGAAAAACCACCGCGAGGCCATGGGTCTGCATTTCATCATGTTCGTACCCGCCATGTACCATCAGTGCAGCCCCGAGCAGCGAGAAATGTGGATGCCGCCGATCCACTCGTTGCAGGTGGTCGGCACCTACGCCCAGACCGAGCTGGGGCACGGTCAGTCCCTCTGACTCGAGGCATCATGGGATCGACAAGTCTGAGTCCACCAGCACCGCTCTAATTTCGGTAGGACGTATAAAAGATTAAAACCGTACGGTTACCTCGGTAGCGTCGCATCGCAGGGGTCCGTCACAGGGCTGGGTACGGGTGGCTGCCAGCACTGCAGCAGTGACTCTGACCGGGCCCTGCGACAGACTGGCATCAGACCAAGAAAGTGGTGACGACTGCTTGCTTTTCGCTCAAACGCCAGCGTTAATTCTTTTGCTTTTATTCATTCATTTTATTTTTCGTACTTGTGCCCCTGGTTGTCAGTGCCTGGCATAATGCAAAGATCTAACCAACGCTTCCAGCGTCTTACTGGCTCCGTTTGGTCCTCAAATCCACCTTTGGTAAAGGTTTCCATTAGTGGTCGACCGATGCTGATTTTTAGAGAGCAGGATGACCGATGGTCGATTTGATATGGAATATATATTTATATAATTTAATAATAACATGATTTAATGGTATAATTTATATGACTTTCAGTTGCAAAAAAATTTATTGTTTTGCAACTGATAAAACTACTAATAAGGATTGAGACTGCTCTAGTATTTTATAAATTTTTTTATTTTTAGATAAATAGAAAGTTTTATTACACTTTACAATGTTTATTACGAGGTAATATCATCTGGCAAAAATGTGCACATGGTGGCATCATCTTTTTGTTTTAAATCCCAGTTCAAGTTATACTGGATCCATGGTTTCCTGGCTGTAGAATGGCGAAATGGACACAAGGGGGCGCTCCAACATCCCTCCACAGCAGCCAGGCTGACAGGGTTTATCTGATCTCAAAACGGCATTAATCGGTCGACCACTAGGTTGTGGCGTACATTGTGGCCACTGGGTGGCACTGCAGGCCGTGTATTATGAGCTTATATAGGTACACAGGGACAGAACTACTTTACGAACAGAGGGTCCTCAGCCAACGCTTTAAACCAATATAGCGTCGTTGTCGCCTTGTTGGGACTTGAACCCTCAAAGAGCAAGTCAGGGGTGTGTCTAGGTCGAGTTCTGGATGCACAAGCTGAACTCTTTCCGTGTACCTGCAGGACCGTACAACGAAACGTCCCCGATGCTCTGGGGCTCCACTTCAGCATGTTCCTACCCACCCTGTACAACCAGTCCACCCCCCAGCAGAAGGCCAAATGGGTCCCGCTGGCCAGGTCGTTCCAGGTCATCGGCACATACGCCCAGACCGAGCTGGGACACGGTCAGTCCCACACACGGCATGACGGAGAAATCTGAGTCCAGCACCGAGAACTGTCCTTATTTAACGAAATTAACACCAGGCGCTTGGGTACCGTCCCGGTCCTGTAAGGGTTTAATAGGGTCCAGAAGAACTTCCTCTGGTTAACACTAGACGTAGAGCAGCGTGAGCTTCGACCCGTATTCGGCGCACTCCTGCACTAACAAATCGCGGAGTTTGCTTCGTATGTGCAAAATTGTTCCGTCTGTAATATAGGTGGCGAAATCCAGAGTGGTTCTGGTCGTGGACTCAGATTTGTGGACTCGTTCTCTGGCTCCATGCAGTCCAAAGTAACCGGCGCAAAGAATCCTGAAACGTCGAGGGTTTAGTAGCTCATGTTGGTGTTTGACAGCAGTTTGTTTTTTTTTCTGTTTGATTCAGAGCAAGTGCTCATGGTCTCTGTAGTTCACTGTTCCAGAGAGAGAAGGATCTCTGAGAGAAGGCAGTCAGAGATTGTATTTTATTTATTTCTTTTTCTTTTTCCACCTCATTTTCTTGCATGCCACCTCGATTAATCTAATGCATGGTCTGTGGTTAAAGCGTGATTTGCCGATTTGGTTGCTCATTTGCTGCAACGTTGGTTTAGTTCGCAGGGTTTTGCGTTCCAAAAAGGCTTGAGTGGGATATCACTCGCTTGGTAATTGTTGCACCGGATTCTTGCCTGTTTCTGTGATTTTTAGGCTTGAATGTCACTTATTACTCAGATTTCACCCTGAGATTCTGTTCCAATTGTCTATACAAATGCACAAACTTTTAATTACTAATTAAATCCCTGAAGATTGAGTGGTACGACTAATCGGCACCAAACTTCTTCCTCCATCCATTTTCCGCCCTGTTCTTTAACTCTCCTCACCTTCCAAAAATCATCCTTTCCTCCTCCACCCTGTTTGACTCCGTGCCTCCAGATGCGTTCACCGGGGCCGCTCGGAACCTCTGGACCTGCATCTCGGGATGTTCCTGACCACCCTGCTGAACCAGGCCTCGCCCACGCAGCTCGACACCTTCTTCACACCCGCCTGGAACCTGGAGATCATCGGCACCTATGCCCAGACGGAGCTTGGGCACGGTAAACGACCTGGCAACTCGCGACACGATGTAGATTTGTCTTGTTTGTTTGTTTCTGTGGTTCGGTGTCTAATTCTAACCACAGTATCTAAACCCTAGATCCTGTCTGGATATCGAATCCTTCTCTCAGGAGCATCTTTGTGTCAAAATGATTAAATATTGTCCTGGCTGTCAAACGCACAATGTTTTAATATGGATTTCTTTTTACTTTAAACATTGATACTAAGGCAAGATGTGGATAAAGTTTGCACCTCAGTAATTGCTCTGTCTCGGCTTGGAGATTTGCCTCCTCAGTTCACGCTCTAAATTCGTGCTCTCACTTGTTTGGGGTGAGGGAGAAATTGTGGATGATGAATTAATTTAAATCGGTCTTGTCAGTGGAACACTTTGGACTGCGGGAGTTTTAGTTGTTAGTACATATTCAGATTATACTTTAAGTTGAGGTATTGATGTTGCATTTTGGTTTGATGCCCCTTATTCTTCCTGGTTGCATTTTGTGTGTGTGTGTGTGTGTGTGTGTGTGTGTGTGTGTGTGTGTGTGTGTGTGTGTGTGTGTTTGTGTGTGTGTCTTCAGGGACGCACCTACGTGGACTCGAGACCACCGCCACCTACGACCCGTCCACGCAGGAGTTCGTCCTGAATAGCCCGACCGTCACGTCCATCAAGTGGTGGCCCGGAGGACGTGAGTGACCTTCGTTTAGCTCCAGCAACCTCCTGTGCTCACACTAGGGGGCAGCATAAAGACAAAAAAGATACCATGTTTAACGTAGTGGTCACTCCCTGCTTTTGCTTCCTTTAATTTCCTTTCTCTTAATGTGCCGGAGATTTCTTCGTGTCTTTTTCACATCGTTAACTCCTAATAAAACACAGACACGAGCGAAGATGAGCGCAGGAAGCTCTAGTTTGTGTTTTTATTTTATAAATAATGCTGCTTCCATCCAGTCCCTGTGAGCTTTATCACCGTCTTTCTCCAACCTTTCAGTTCTGTCCCACCAGATCTTTTCTCTAATACCCATGTGTTGCTCGTCCTTTAAGCTCTTGTTGAGCTGTTCTGCCCGGCGACTGAGCTCTGATTGGTCGGCCTGACTTTAAATTAGAACAGGCTCCGGTCGAACATTTTAGAAGGATGGTGTTAATATAAGTGTGTTTTTTGCTTTGTACCGAAGCGTGTTTGTGTTTTAGTGGGCAAGACTTCGAATCACGCCATCGTGTTGGCGCAGCTCTACACGCAGGGCAAGTGTCACGGCCTGCACGCCTTCATCGTCCCTATCCGCTGCATGAAGACGCACCAGCCCCTGCCAGGTACGACTCGTTTGGACTTATTTTCAGACTTTTAGCTCTGTAGTACCCTTCTGGTTCCCGTCCCAGTCCGTTTGAGGCCCACGTTTGCTTGACGGGCACCAAAGTGGGCGTGGTGTGTCTCAGGTCATGTATTAATGACTCCGCCAATAAGAACAGCCCTCATTTGTTGTGTGATTTATCCAGCCCTTTTCAAATATGCAAATACACACCAAATATGAACTGCATCATCTTGGCCTTTTGCAACCCCCACAACTGCGGTGTCCTGGGTCTTGTCCCTCTCTGACTTGTCGTCGGCACACGCGTGTGTTGCAGGTGTGGTCGTGGGCGACATCGGGCCAAAGTTCGGCTTCGACGAGGTGGATAACGGATACCTGAAGTTGGACAACATTCGGATCCCGCGTGACAACATGCTGATGAAATACGCCAAGGTCAGCGCCGCCGCCTCAAGGTGGTCAGGCCCCAAAACTCCGGTGCTGTAGTGCCCAACTTAACAGTGTGTGTGTGTGTGTGTAGGTGGAGCCTGACGGGACGTACCTGAAGCCCCCCAGTGATAAGCTGACCTACGGCACCATGGTGTTCATCAGGGCCATGATCGTGGGCGAGTCGGCGATCGCTCTGTCCAAGAGCTGCACCATCGCCATCCGGTACAGCGGCGTGCGCCATCAGTCCGAGATACGACCCGGGTGAGGCATCGCACAGTGTACACAGAGCCAAAAGTTTGTGGACTGCAGCCACATTTTATAAAGTCTGCTTTCCGGTAGGGGTGTGCGATATAACGATGTTTTATCGTATTGTGATACTTTTTTTGATGGACGCTATCGAGGATGGGGTCAGTGCTTAGAACACTGACTGACTTTTGTTATAAAGAGTGTAGTTGGTCCTGTTTTTACACATTTCTGAATCAAAATCACTTTAACATGGATGTTATTTGAGGAGTACTTCTTAAGAAGCTGTCACTACTGCTTACGTTTTGAGCTTGGTAAGCTGTGATGATTTAGGGTTCCCTTTTCGGTTTTTCTTGGATATTTTTGGGTTCCTCCATGTCCCGACATGCCCCTCGATACGCGTTCCGGTCCCAATCTCAGACTATTTGAGAGACGCCTCCTCTAACCGAAGCGTTGGTTGTTCCCGTAGCGATCCTGAGCCTCAGATTTTGGATTACCAGGCTCAGCAGCACAAGCTGTTCCCTCTGTTGGCCACGGCCTATGCCTTCACCTTCGTGGGCCAGTACATGAAGAACATGTACAACCGCATCCTCGGGGACATCAACAAGGGAGACTTCGGGGAGCTGCCCGAGGTACGAGCTCGATTGAAGCACGACGCTTCGACGCCGTCCTGTTGTGTCTGGGTGGCGCCATACTTCACCTTTCTCTTCTTCTCAGCTGCACGCTCTGTCTGCCGGACTGAAGGCCTTCACCACCTGGACGACGAACTCGGGTATCGAGGTGTGCCGCATGGCGTGCGGGGGGCACGGTTACTCGCGCTGCAGCACTCTGCCCGACATCTACGTCACCTTCACCGCCACGTGCACCTATGAGGGCGAGAACACGGTCATGATGCTGCAGACGGCTCGGTACACACACACACACACACACACACACACACACACCTGTATGCTCGAACCCGTTACAGCCCCTTTCCCACAAAAGTCGGGCTGAAATAAATATCTCTGATGTGCTGATGTGGGTGGGGTTACTCACATGAGGGGTGGGGTTATGCTAATGAGACAGATCTGAACAGCTTGTTGAATCCCATGTTTTAGACCTAGGCAGCCCACTAAGAGATGGACTGTGGCCTGATTTCGCAGTTTGTGGATTGGTATGTTCTCCAGATAACCAAATATTACATGGGTCCCCTTTAAAAGATCCTAATACAACCTAAATCGTATTACAAACTCAGCTAGATCTGCATATCCTGCAGGGACTACGACAGTGCTTGAAATGGGGCATGCAGAAAGAATAAGATCTGTGTCCCAATACTTTTGGCCGCGTGCAAATAGTGTAAGGGCTGTGTAATTAAATTGCTTTTCCTCACATTGTGTGTTATTGAGCCTGTTTTTAGAATCTGGTAGAATCTTGCAGTATTTTTGTATTTACTTGTACGTTTATGACTCGCTCTGGAAAATGAGCGACTATCCCCACTGGGTGAATTTATACCTACTGTCTGTTGCACGTAGTTACCTGGTGAAGAGCTACAGGCAGGCCAGCGACGGCAAGCAGCTCAGCGGCATCGTCTCGTACCTGAACGAAGCCCAGCGCATCCAGCCTCATCACACGGCCTCCAGACGCACCGTCCTCAACATCAACGACCTGCAGAGCCTGGTGGAGGCCTACAAGCTCCGCGCCGCCAAGTGAGTAGCGGATTACGTACGGATTATAAAGCTATAAAGATGAAAAAGGAACGAACCGTACTGCCTTCAGGAACGCGATTCTCTTTTCCGCCAGCAGGCTTCGCAAGGATTTGCTCATACTGGTGTTCTGTCGTACTTGCTTTCAGGTTGGTAGAAGTGGCAGCTAAGAGCCTGCAGGTGGAGCTCCAGCGCAGGAAGAGCCAGGAGGACGCCTGGAACAACAGCGCCATCGAGCTGGTCCGAGCCGCCGATGTACGCTTCTTTCCTTATCTCTTTGATGTTAAAACCGTGTTGCTTTATTTCCCTTTATTGTATTCTGCAGCTGTCTGAACTGCTTTAGATTTCGATTCGAGCCTCATTTGGGCTGATCTTTCTGCCCAGGTTTTTATTGCGATTGAGGCCTGATGGCTTTATTGCTGAACCTAATGTAATACCACACCTTTGCCACTAGGTGGCACATGTTGTTTACATGTTCCGGGAAGGTCCGTGGGCGTAGATGAAACCTCTGTCCAGCTAGTTCGCGTGTAAGCACGCTTAATTGATACAGTTCTGAGGTTTTGGGTTCGAATCTCCTAGATTTATGCCGTCTAGAGGTTTGGTAGTTTCTCCATGCATCGTGCATTTTGTACATGCGCTGGGCAGTAACTCATGATGCGTATGCGTGTGTGTTCAGGCCCACTGTCACTACGTGGTGGTGAAGCTGTTCGCTGCGAAGCTGAACGAGATCAGCGACACGGCCGTGCACTCGGTCCTCAGCTCCCTCGCCCTGCTGTACGCCCTCCACGGGATCTCCGGCAACTCCGGCGACTTCCTGCAGGTCGGTTGCTCTCCCAGACGTGTTTGTGGCCTTCATTTTGGAAGATCATGATCTGTACCAAGTTGTTGCTCTCGGATTTCCGTGGGTTTCCCTACAGGACGGTTTGCTGACCGCCCCTCAGCTGACTCAGGTCACCCAGAGGATCAAAGCCCTGCTGGAGGAGATCCGTCCCAACGCCGTGGCTCTGGTGGATGCCTTCGACTATCGTGACGAGATGATGAACTCCGTGCTGGGCCGCTACGACGGAAACGTCTACGAGAGCATGTTCGAGTGGGCCAAGAGATCTCCGCTGAACCGCACCGAGGTGAGAAAGGAGTCCCTCGATCGGCCTAACTAAAGCTTGGTCCTGATCTGAATCTGGGTCTGGTGTCGTTTTAGATCTGGGTCTATCTTTAGATGAGTAGCAGAACGGACTCGTAATTTTGTACTTGTTTGTGGCATCAAGGCCGTTGCACACCGGACGCGACGCAAAAAATGCTAAATGTTCACTCCTGATTGTTTTTGACCCAACTTTTTAATGGAAATTTTAAATGGAATTTCACCGCGTTGGTTCTATTTTTCTTTCCACGGTGAAAAAATGGACAAGACGACAAAAAATCCAAACGATGGTATCACACGAAAACCATGATTTGATTTTGGAGGTTTAATTACACATAAGCTTTTACTCAAATATTATTAATATTAGTATTATTTCTGAACATCGCCCTGAGCTTCAACATTTTCTAAGCATTTTAAAATGGCTCTGCGGTTCCGAGGATTACAGGAAAAGGAGCGTGAAGACGAAATAAAACACTGTTTTTTACTTAGTTTTGTGCCGAGTGCAAAAAAGCTCCCAGCGGAGAGGCAGACTGAAAATGCAGGAGCTGCTTCATGATTGGTCAGTGAGATTAAGATGTCGCATTTTCGCCATCTGAAAAATGACGTTTGGCGTCAAAGATCCCATCATATACACAAGCTCGAATGAATTTGCTGCCATCTAAAAAAATTATCATCTAAAAAAAAAGGATCTGGTTTTATCCGTTTTCTTTATGTATGATAAACTGCTTTAGTTTCAGTTTTAATCTGTCGTGCTGCCTGTTTTTCCTTTCTGTTTTCATTTTAGAATGTTTTATATTCTCCATTTCATTGTTCTCTTAATAATATTGTATTCTCTTTATTAGAATGCGCAAATATTATGTTCTTTAAATATGTTCTGTGTATTTACAACTGTTGCTATAGTGGTATTATTCGTAACTTAGTTCAGCGCTCTCATTTTGAACCTTGGTACTCCCAAAGTTTCTTCCTTATGCTGAGTGAGTTGGGGGTTTTTATTTTTATTTTCTTATTTATTTTTTATTTTTTTTTGGGTTTTCCCTTTCCGCTGTCACCCTAGGCTTACTCGGATAGGGCTGTCGGTCTAGGTAGTTGTAAAGCTGCTTTGAGTCGATGCTCATGATCGTACAATGAGCCATGCTTTCTCTATATACACTTAGTTTTAGAGTTACTAGACAAAGACCAATGTTTCCTTTTGAGGCCGATCCTAAAACGTTTTCCCCTCTGTTTTAGGTCCACGAGTCGTACTACAAGTACATGAAGCCTCTGCAGTCCAGACTGTGAGAGTGGAACGTCGACGAAGAACGTCCAACCCAGACACTAGCACTTCTGCCATTAATTAACAGTCAGAAAACAATTCTGTAATCCTGTACACTCAAAATCCTAACTGATCAAACACGTGTTTGTTTACCTGAACAAAACGCTGGGAATGAGGGTCTGTGTTAATGCTGATGTATGAGTTCATGGACTAATGGGTAATAATCTATTTATAAATTAGTAATACTGACAAGGGCATCTGCAGCCAGCCCAGAACTTTGAGGAGAGGATGATCAATGGTCTGCAGAGATGAAGAGCGTGAGATCCAGTTTTGTATATAAATTTAGGAATGGACAAAAGGGCGGCAACGCCTCTGTTTACTAATATTAAGGTCTGTTCAAGGGTTAAGGCCGTCCAAATCAGCATCAGTCCCCCTTCGAATGATGGAATTCATCTTGGAAAACAAGACAACTAAATCTAAATATCTGTAATTGGTGTCAACTTTGCAGCCTTTTAAAGCAGAACAGTAATTATAAGTGGTTAGATTTAAATTGAAAGCTTTTCTTGGTTTGTAGTCACTCAAACCACTTTTAATTTCTAAATATAAGTTTCACACTGGACTTGCTGACATGCTGACATGTATTATGTGAAGTTTCTTTGTACAGTGACTTTGCCAAGGTAAACTGGCTCAAAACTTTGAAAAGGCAAGTGCCAATAAAATAAATTAGATGCACAAAGAAATTCAACAGAACAACTATTATATTGGTAGCTGCTATACAAGCTCTTCAATCTAGCTTTAAGTATTGTAACAAGCTCTGTAGCTTGTTTTTGTTCATTTGGAATCCCCAAAAACAAAAATCCCTTCCTCATACTTTTTTTTTCTTCTCTTCTTTAGTTTCTATAAAGAGAGCAAGCCACAGTTGTGAGAGTAAATTGTATTGGATGGATTTATGTGAATGTGAAGGTTTCATTCCAGTATGACCAGGATTCTGGCGTTAAACTCGTTCTTTACAATAGTAAGATGCTCATGTATTAGAGGTTTTATGGTAGGCGCAGTACTCTAAGAATTATGGTAATTTTCCCAAAGCGGTGCCTTTTAAAGTATTAAAGTTTTGGCATTAAATATTATCTAAACAAGACAAATGAACTCATTCCATATGTGTAATACAGTAATGAATCAAATGAAAGTACTCCGTGTGCTGTCAGTGACTAATTGTCTGCAAAGTCCGACACTTGTGGAATGTCTTGGGATCAGAGTTGAATTACTGTTGTTTATTAACTGATAATTGATAGTGTTAACAATAAAACAATTTGCACTTTAGTGACCTTTTGAGAAACAATGCCTTAATCCGTTAAGTGATTTAATTTCTGATCTGTGTAGTTATTTTTATGGTCGATTTAGTTCGGTTTTGTTGTGTAATTGTTTATGGGCAGTTTATAATTGTGACAGAATCAACCGTCAAACTACTGTGTAACTAAACAGCTGTTAAAATGAGTGGAATTTATTTGCTGTATTACTTTCTCTGTTTTATGAATTAAATAAAAGATTAATTTTCGGTGTGGTTTGTGCTTTTAGCTAATGTGTTCGTGTTTATATGAAAGGAACCGTCTGGAAAACTGCTTGTTTAGCTTCTGGTGCTAATGCAGTAATATCGAGTCAAGTTTCAAGTCATGAATGCCTGGAAGTCAAAGTCAAGTCGCGTCTTTTATCAGTGTTAGTCAAGAGTTTCAAGTCCTTGAATTTCCTATTCGGGTCTGACTCGAGTAAAGTCCCAAAACTCGACGGTTTAGAGCGGGCTGAGTTTGTGTGAAGGAGGATGGCGACATGTTGGATCCTCCCATCTGGGTTTGTAGGCGAAGTTCCAGCTAAGGGGAAGTGAAGGAGTGTAGAGCATGGGCGGCACGTCCTGCGTTTAACGTGTTACACACTTTATACCCAGCTCTTTAGATCAACGCTCGGAGTTGGCCTCTTTGGGAGGATTTTTGGACCTCTGAAAGGTGAGAAAGTTTAATTTTAGTGCTTCGGGTAATGGTTACTCGGAGAAGCTCGAGCGCGCGTGCATGCTGAAAGAGTAGTTCAGTCAAAATAGAGCCAAATTACATGGTGTTACCCAAACACTAACCGGGATTTTAATTCGGGGTGTCGGTGTAACCTACAAAACACAGCCAAAAGAGCAAATCTGTTAGTCCTGTCCATTACGACTGCGCGTTACAACTCGTTATTCCTACGCTACAATCTTCCACAATCTCTCCGTTATCACTTACAGTAAGCAGACTACTCTGTATTTTGTTGTCATGCTATTCCTCTTTTTGTCTGTGAAACAAGTCGACTTGGAGCATGTGTGGTTGTGTAACTGTATTCGTAACAGGTTGCCTGAGCTGTAGCAACACGTTTTAAGCCGCACTTTTTCGATTCGTTGTAGCCTTTGTGATGGCCATATGGTTATAACTGTGAGGAGTCGATTCTTTTGAACAAACTGATTTAATTGAGCGAGTCAGACGGTTTGATTCAGAGCCGGTTTCAGAGTGCATAATTTTTTGTACTATAGTTTAATGGCATTTACGGATGCATCAAGAAAAAACGTATGTTCTCAATGGTATTGAATATAGGTGGGTGCTGCATGGCCTCTGGACCTCAGGTTCTATCCTCGTCTTTGGTTCTTGTGTGGAATTTGGTATGTTCTCCCACTGTCTATCTTGGTCCTTTTTGTTACTCCATAAGAGCATGGTTTATGGCAACAGGACTTAGTCTTGAACAAAAGCCTGGACGCCTTCCCAAATTTATTAACTCCAAATCTCTCTGCTCATAACTCTTTTTGAGGGCTAATCCCTCCGTCCAAGGATGAAGGCCATAGGCCAGCGTGTGCCTCCGTACGTCCAGCGGCTGCTGACTGCCTCTTTCTCCCGAAAGCAAGCTTAGAAATGTATGGATTAAATTTGTCTGCTTCGTTTTGCCATTATTGGCAAGCGAAGCTGTCGCTCTAATGGACGGTCGGGCATATGAACCGGATTCCAGGTTATTTTAATCATTAAACCGAGGCGACGGATGCTGATGTTTTGCATGAGCAGGAGCCGCTTTGCATTTGTTTTGTGTTTCTGGAGATAAAACGGTGGGTTTGGTCCAGGCTTTGGTTTCTCTCTTCTGCTGACGTATGTCAGTGTGTTGCAGTGTGTCAGATCAGGCTGCTGAAACTGCGGTTGAACCCGCAAGTGCACCACATTACCTCAAACGGGGTGTGGAACGCCTGCAGACTCAGCGGACAGGCAGAAATTCAGATACATATACAGTACATATGTTTTTGACCATTTTCGTTGTCCAACCCAAAAAAAAAAAACTCAGTAAAGCACTCAAGCACAATCCAAAATTGGCACTTTTTTGGAACACTGGGCGTCACCAGTGCTCTCCTCTCTGCTGATCCAATAACTGCAGCGTTCCAAACCTAATTTGGCATTAACATCAGCATTAGAACTGGGCACCTGGAGCTTCATGGCACGGGCTTCCTTGGCCCAGTGGGAGCTGTTAGAGCTGCGAAGGGTGACCGATTCCATATTAACACCTATGGATTTAGAATGGGACATCATAAAAGCTGGAGCTATAAAGTATTGGGTGTCCCAATACTTTTGTCCATATAGTCGTTGTTTTTTTGGAAGCGTTTAAACACATAAAAGGCTAAATGTGCCAGGCGGGGGTGTTGGCGTTCTGTACGTGTTCAGCAGAGTGTGATTTGTGCCCGGACACGTTCAGACTCGCGCCTTCTCCACGAAGCTGTCGTCCAGAGAAACGCTGTAACCAGAGAAGCTTTTTTTTCCCTCAGGGACAGAACAATCCATTAGAGGGAAACATAAATTGATGCAAGAGTCATTTCGCTGAGATGAGTAACTCTTAACGAGGTGGGGGTTGTGTATGTGTGTACTTATTGTTAGGGACGGGGGTTTGCTTCATTATTTAAATATTAGTTTTAAATCTGAGTGAGCACAAGATCCGTCGTCGTTAGAAACCGATATAGAGGCGCAGACAGAAAGACGATGCGATGTTTGGCCAAAAGTACGTAGACACGCCTCCTGATGAGTGATATGTGTTATTGCAGGTTTGTTTTTCACGTTTTGTCCCTGTTCTTACCCGGTCAGGGTCATGGGGGCTCCAGAGCCTGTGCTTGGAAAGGGTATATGTTTGTAATGGTGTCTTGAACGAGAAACCTGAACCGCTACGGATGGGACCCTGTCGTGTTTAGCGACAAATCCAGGCTCTGTTTGGGGTTCGAGTACCGAGACACACTGCCCCAGTCGCTGGTGCGATGATCTGGAGAGCCGTCCTAGTAGCGATATGAGGGGCACTAACAACTCAGCGATATGTGCAGGGTGTTTTGCGGCCACACGGGTTGCCTTTCATGGCATATTTCAGCAGGATAAGGCTCTCTCAAACAGCAAAGGTGTCCCAGGAATGTCTCCAGATTGCAACACTTCCTTGGCCTGCCCGGTTGCCAGATTTATCGCCAATCGAGCATTTATGGGACCAGCTACGAATGTGCAGGTCCAGCTGGAACGTCTGTAGACAAATGTGCCACAGGACACCATGTAGAACCTGTATGCCTCAATGCTCAACCATATCCCTTCTTCTATCCAGTCTAGACACGGCCTAACAGGGTACTAGTGCCTCCTTTTTCTCTCAATTGTAGTTTTGTGTCGTAGATTAATCCTTTCGCTCTAATATTGTAATCACTTACATGTATCATCGTTACATTCAGCCATAACGCTTCATTCGATTCCAACCTCTCCTTCTCGGTTAAGTTTTTCTTCCTCTCTTTGTAGAAGAGAAAGACAAGTGAAACGACTCTTTCGCTGTTGTGTGAGTTAGAAAAACCGCTTCCTCTGTGCTCACCAACACGCAGCAGGTCCGAAATAAAAGCGTGTGTGTATGAGGTCATGCTGAGTCAGTGGCACCCGGTCATTTGGAGTATCACAGATAACAGCTGAGATTGGGACAGCAGTCCTGAGGCGTCAGGTTTGTGTATTAGACCACCTGAGTGCCTGATTATATTTAATGCAGTTTGTAAGTGAGGCTTGAATGTAAGTATGGTCTGTCGTTTTGCTCCTGAAATGTACTTGTGTGTGTGTGTGTGTGTGTGTGTGTGTGTGTTTAGCTGAGCGTCACTAGCGGCGGGAGGGAATGAACAGCTAACAGTCGTGACGGCAGCTCAAGGAGTGAGAAGAAGTAAGTGTGAAGTACGAACGAACCCTGGCAGCTCGGCTCCTCTAAAGAGGGGAAGTGTTATGAAAATGGTTTCTACATCTCGCGTGGTGAAACCGGTGTCACGTTCCAGCTTCCCTCTGCCCTCACGCTAAACAAATGATGTTTTAGGTTAAAAAAACACGCAAACCTGAAGCACAGGCTCGAAAAGGTTTGGCAGATTGCGATTGCGAATAAACAACGGCAGGTTTGAGTGACAGTGAGTCACGAGCTGGCGTGTGCTGGGAAACACACACACACACACACACACACACACACACAGATTGTACTGTCTTTAAAAATATATATTGTTCTCCTACAGCTTAAATTGCGTTTCGTGTTGTTTCTTGTGGAAAGCCAAAAGTCCCAAAATTATAGTTTAAAGGATAGATGGCTTCAGTCCGTTCCAGGGTTGCCAGATCCAGGACGCAAAAACCACTAAAGCCAGTGGAAATAGAGGCAGAATAAAGCCAGATCTTTGGAAATACGCAGACCTGGCAACCATGGGGCAATGCTCGTGCACATGCGAAGACTTTGTTATATCTGCGATGAGTAATCCGATTACTCATCACCTTTGTCGGATTTGTAAATCTGAAATGTAAGCAAGCCATCAGAGTTAGATATGAATCATTTCTAACAGTTAAAATACACAATATAAACTTTTTTAATTTGGCCAGCTCTTTATGGGGTTTATAATTTGGTGTAATTGTTAAGACCTCGGTCATTAAACAGTGCTTATGCCGGGTAATTAGTACTTCTAGTGGCGATTGAGTCAGCAGCGTCGGAATTTGAACTCATAACCTGCTGATTGTTGGTCCAGATCTTTATCCGCTGCAGACTACACATATGACATGACGCTGTGATATAGGAGGCCTCTGCGGCGCCTGACCTCGGGTGCCCCCCGTGTCATGTTTCGGGCTGCGGCGCTGATGCGAGAGAGTGGTGTAACACTTAAACGAGAGGGTGAGGGATCTCCTCTGGGGATGCTGCTGTGTGGGAAAAGGCTTTTGAGAGGTATAGGGAAGTGCTTGGAGTCGCCTGTAAGGCAGGGGCGAAGCTTCTAATGTAATCTCCACAGGAAATCAGGTTTGGGTAAGTGCTCTTCGCGCCGTATCGTTCTGTAAGGGGCGGGACTGGATTGTAAACCGTGGCTGAATCCAGACAGTCGCTAAGATTCTGTCCTGTGCAAAAATAACCTGTGTTTTGCAGGCTTAAACCAAAATGTATTGTTTTGTGTTCAGAAACAGCTATTTGTGTTGTTTGTGAAGTGATAACATGGAGATAAATGTGCCGCCAGGGACCTGCAGAGACGCCACATAACATAGAGGGACGTCCAAACAGTGCGCACTCTTGAGTAGCAGGTAACATCCGTCAGACCGCCAGATGGAGAAGCGGGATTGTACAGTATGTGGCTGCTCGGCCACGGAAACCCGTACCACGAAGCTCTCGGTGCCCAGATTTTGTCCTGATGTTATTTTTCCAGAGAAGATTTGGAACTTTTGTGCATTTGGCAACCCCGGTCTATATCTGTATGTGGTCTGAGTCACGGTGGAGGCTGGATCGGATACGCCCGTGGTGACGGGACTGAATGAAACACCTGAATTCGTTGATTAAATGGTGTGTCCAAATACTTTTGTAGATATAGTGCAGATCTCTATACTGTGCAGTTTTGTTAATGGAAATCAAAGGTTTATACACGTTTGCCACTCACTGATAGATGATGTGGAATCGTTTTCGATGTATTTAAGTCGTATTTATGCAGGAATCTAGAAAAGCTAGAAAACTCACAGGCACCACTGCAGGTAACCGAAATGTGGCTAAACAAAATATGCTCGCTGTTTCTTCTTGTGTTTTGTGTTACTTAGTGTTACAGTGTAATAATAGCTGTTTACTTCTAGCTCAAGGCCGACTCGTGCTCGGAGCAAGTCCTGTAATCTTTCTGAACTCTAGGTGTAACCTTGTCTGATGTTCCGAAGCTAATAATTAACGCCAGGCGGCACAGATTCGGTGGTTTGTAGTGTGTTTGTCAGGGCGCGCTGCGTTACAGGAGCCCGGATTGTTTAGTACACATGCAGAATACATTATCAGCTTTTTCCTCCTTTCCTGTTTGTGTGTGTGTGTGTGTGTGTGTGTGTGTGTGTGTGTGTGTGTGTGTGTGTGTGTGTGTGTGTGTGTGTGTGTGTGTGTGTGAGCACGTGTTTGGCGCCGTGACTTGGCTTGTATGCAGATGAAGACAGCTGGACGTAGTACGGCGTGATGCCCGTCCGTGGGCGTGATGGATGAATGATGAGTCTGTTCCTGTTAATGCAGCCTTTGTTTCCAGCTCTGAATGGACGCATTAAATTTGACTTTTATTTTCTCCCCAACAACGCAGGAGGAAGCGGCCAGCATGGAGTCAGAGGACGGGCACGGGCGGGAGGGGGACGGCGCCCGATCGGACAGCCGCTTGAAAAACAAGAAGCCGCCCAGCCTGGTGATCGCCATCCCTCCGTCCGAGGAAGAGGAGAGGACGGTGGCTGGCACACGGGTACTGGCGCTTTGTTTAAACTTTAGTTCAGAGAGAGAGAGATGTACAGTGTTAATTCGTTCCAGAAGGCACGTCGGGAGCTGAAAATGGCGAGTACTGAAGGAGTTGCCCATAAGGAAAAATGGAAAGTGAATGAATCGGTTCCAGACCCCAAGAAAATCCACCCTGTATGAGGCTTTATATGGATTAATAGAGTCATATTATACACTTCAACACTCGGTTCTCGAGCACCTCGGCTCTTGACGCATTTTGACTTGGAAAATTTATATGTACTCTTGGATTTTTTTCACCATTTCGATTTTTAAGTTGTTAGCAGTGTTTCTCGAGAAAATAACTACAGTCAGTAGCACAATGGCACCTCTGTGTTTAAAGAAAGCGCTGCTAGGTTAGGGCTTAAATAAGTACGACAAAACCGACGCTCCACTTAGTGACACGCTTCTGTATAGAGCCAGAATACCACGCTGTTGCCTGGTAATAAATGTAAAGTGCGCTAAAACTTTTGATTTGTTTTTAAAAAAAGCTCAGTGCATTTATAGCTCATGAAATTAAAGCGCTGCAACGTTTTCAGTTGCGGAAAAAAGTGATAAACAGTCGTCCTGCTCTCTAAATATGATTAAAAACAGTGGTTAAAAGGTGATTAAAAACAGTGGGACTGTGGTAGCCTAGCGGTTAAGGTACTGGACTATGGACCAGAAGGTCCAGAGTTCAAATCCCACCTCTGCCAAGCTGCCACTGTTGGGTTCTTGAGCAACAATTAACCCACAATTGCTTGGATTGTAAGACTGTACCAATTGTAAGTCGCCCTGGATAAGGGCGTCTGCTAAATGCTGTAAATGTGAAACCTGAATCGGTCGAGCACCAGTCAGTCTAACATAGTGTGTGTGTTTTAGCTACTGCGGCCTTCCCTAAAGAAGAGTGTGAGCATGCAGCAGTCAAACGAGGCGCTGTCGGACGGCGGGGCCCCCGAGAGGAGGACGGCGTTCCGCAGACAGACCTCGCTCTCGCAGAGCATTCGCAGGTAACTCTCGCACAGACGTGCCGGTACTTTAACCCGAGTTTGTGGAGCTTTGAGGCAGCAGAGACGGGATTGAAACCACAGAGCGTGTGATTTAGGATGTGTTTTGCAGACGTCTTCACTTTCCACGTGTGTGTGTGTGTGTGTGTGTGTTGCAGGAACACGGCGCAGTGGTTCGGTGTGGGTACGGACTGTGAGAGTCAGCAGCAGCTGTGGCAGAGGAAGAGTCTGCGCCACTGCAGTCAGCGGTACGGCCGGCTCAAACCTCAGTACAGAGATGCCCACGAAGCAGCCAGCCCCGAACATAGCCTCGAGTCACCGGCGCCACACAGGATGCCAAAGGTCCTGAACGACCAGAGTCTCTCACACACACACACACACACACACAGTGCAGTCTGGAAGATATAACGTGCCTTATGCCAGTGTGAGGTCACTGTTTAAGCTCCACTGATGAGCAGAAGTGTTGGAGTTACAGTTCGTCTCTTTATTTATATTTACAGAAGCCCAAACTTTTCTGAGAGTCTGATCCAATTAAGTGATTCGGTGCTGGACCAGTTCCGTGTTTTCTCTCATCCTCTCTCTGTTTCTTTTCCTTTGTTTGATTTTTAACATAGCAGCACTGAGCGTGCACATTTTTCCCCAAACCCTCTGAAAGCTCCCTACTTTTGCTGTCTTTAATTTCCCTTCCCTTGACATGTCGGAGATTTTGCCTTGACTTTTTTACATCGTCGACTTTAAAAAAAAAAAAACAGAGCTGAGATGAGTGCAGGAAGCTCTAGTTTGTTTTTTGTGATCATGAAGAGACAAATAATCAGACGCTTTCATCCAGTCCCTGTGAGCTTTATCACCATCATTCTCCAGCCTTTCAGTTCTATTCCACCAGATCTTTTCTTCAATATCCGTGTGTTGCTCGTCCTATAAGCTCTCTGAGCTGTTCTGCCCGGCGACCGAGCTCTGATTGGTCTGATTTCAACACAGAAATTAGAACAGGCTCCGATTAAACGTGACGTGGCGTCGCAGAATGTTGGTTTTGGCCTCTCCTGCTGTCTCTCATTCCCTCTCTCTCTCTCTCTCAGATCGTGGACCCTCTGGCCCGCGGGCGCCAGTTCCGTTACGACGACACCGACCGGCCCAGGACGCCCCACGTCGCCCATGCCCCGCCCCCTGTGACCCCGGGCGTCTCCTCCCTCTGCTCGTACACCAGCCAGCGCTCGGCCTACACGCGCTTCCCGCGCCGGAAGAGGGAGAGCGTGGCTCGCATGAGCATCCGCGCCGCCTCCAACCTGCTGAGGGTCCGTATGTGTGCCGTGAGGCGCGGTCTGATCAGGACCGAACCCGAGAGCCGAGCGCTGAGCTCATGCTACATCTAGGGAAGTCCCCATTATGATGGAAAGACAAATGCGTGTGTGTGTTCGTAGGGTCGACCGGGTTTGCCGGGAGCCCCCGGGGCCCGGAGTTTCCCCCGGAGGAGTTTCGCTCAGCCCAGCTGGATGGAAGAGGACACGGCTGATACGGTGGACACCTCGGACTCGGTCTTCTTCAGCAAGGTGAGTATCCGTCCCTCCATCGCTGCAGCTCAGAAATGAATCCATACCGATGGATCGGTCGATTGTCTTAATCATTTTATCAGGTGGACGCTCACGACGACTTCTACTCCATGGCTGACGACGTGTTCGAGTCTCCGCCCCTCTCCGCCACGCCCGCGGCGGACGGCACGATGGATGAAACCGCGCGCTACCCCAGCTTGTAAGTTCCAGAACGATGTGCAGTCTTGGAGTGCAGTCCTCAGGACACGACCGAATCTCTCTCTCTCTCTGTACGTTCAGCAAGGACATCAGTCGAACCCCGGCTTCTGCTGCAAGCCCCGCCCCTTACCGCGGAGGTCGGATCGCGTCCCGCGTCAAGCACTTCGCCTTCGATAAGCACAAGCGCGAGTACGGCATGGGGGTGGTGGGCAAGTGGCTGAACCGCCACTACCGGCGCAGCCTGAGCAGCCAGGTGCAGAAACAGCTGAACGACTTCCACAGTCACAGGTGAATTAGAAACAGCTGCATCTGGATCTAAAGCCCTAACCGGGCAAACCTGGGGCGACAGTGGCAAGGAAAAACCCTAAAGGTTATTAATAAGAACCCCTGGTAGGACGGAGACTTGAGGAGAAAACAAACCTGCTTGTGTGTAAGAAATAAACGCAGTTATCGAGTTATTTACTTAGTGTTTGTAGTAATAGTTTAAATAAATCGAAGCTAAATATAAAATAAAAAAATGACTTCTTAATGATAATTTACTAAAACATCAAGGAAGCTAAAATAAAAACATTTTACTTTTTTAATAAAATAAAATTTTATTAAAGCATGTAATTGTAAGAGCTACAAAAATGCATTTATTTCCAAAGTTGCCTTGTTTATTTTGTTTGAATGTCCCACATTTTATGTCAATGTTGGAACTAAAGAAATAATATAAACATAAAATGTAAATATAAACTAATATAAAAATAAATCAAATAAATAACATTAAAAAAACATCTGTTTGGACAGTATGGGATTAAACTGATAACAAACGCTATTAAAACATATTTTCTGTTACATATTAGAAGAATAATTAACTCAAGCCAAATCAGATTTATTTATATAGCGCTTTTTGCAATTTGAGCATTGTCTCGAAGCAACTGTACAAGTTTAGATGATCTCCTAATATCTACATCCAATCCCAAATAGAGCAAACCTAGGGCGACAGTGGCAAGGAAAAACTCCCTAAGTGTTATGAGGAAGAAACCTTGGGAGGACCAAGACTCCAAAAGGGACCTGACCTCCTTGGGTGGCGTAGATGATAAATCTAAGAACGAATCTAATTTATCTAAACTAATAAGTCTTGGAGGGATAGTAGAAATAAAATGTAAAACCTGCACATCGGCATTAAGTAGTCTGATACACAGAGTCACTCCGGATCCTGGGTCTAAGCTTTAAGCTTTATATCGTGTGCTAAGTTTTCGAATGAGTAAAATAAGCTGTTACGTTTCTATAACTCTAAATCCTATAGTATTCCAATAGCTATATTTTTATGAAAGTCTTTTCTCTCAGTCTCTGACTGTCTATAAGAAGTGGTTACTGTAGCGCTGCTGCCGTGTTTGTGCAGGCCATATTTTACCTACTGGATCACGTTCGTGCACGTGGTCATCACCCTGCTGGCCTGCTGTACGTACGGCTTCGCCCCGGTCGGCTTCGCCCAGCACACGGTCACCCAGCTGGTGAGATGCAGTCATGAGCGGGTGGGTTTTTCAGTGAGATTTGTACTTGGTTTAGTTTTGTTCAGGTCTCCGGTCTGTTCTGTCCCAGGTGCTGAAGAATAAAGGCGTGTACGAGAGCGTGAAGTACGTCCAGCAGCAGAACTTCTGGGTCGGCCCTGCGTCTGTGAGTGGCTCCGGCCTTTACCTTTGTACTCCCCTAAAACCCTTGCTTAGTCAGAAAGCGGACCC
Source organism: Ancistrus triradiatus (assembly GCA_025084515.1). Lineage (NCBI taxonomy): Eukaryota > Metazoa > Chordata > Actinopteri > Siluriformes > Loricariidae > Ancistrus > Ancistrus triradiatus. Next base: position 715,506 of record JAJAGP010000024.1, read on the forward strand.
CTGTCAGAAAGTCCACCCGTCTTAAAGTCATACCACGTTTTAGGGATGGTCTGAACATTTGGCAACCGAAATGATCCGTCCGAATGGCAAGGAGAAATCCCTAAAGGTTATAAGAAAGAAAGCTTGGTAGAACCAAGACTCAGAAACAGACCAAACCTGCTTGGGCGGTTTAGAAGTTCTATGTAAGAACTGAACTAAGTCATGGAATTACCTAGTTAATACGTTTATAGTAATAGGTTAAATAAATAGAAGCTGAATATAAAATTAAAAATGACTTATGGTAATTCACTAAAACTTCTCAGCAGCTAAAATAAACATACTTGTCCCGGTGTTTACACTTCTGAGCAAAAATTCTATTCAGTTATTTGTTCATTTATGTTTTACTTTTTTTGTGTTCATTTGTTACAAGGGCATCTGCAAAACGACAAAGTTCCACTTTGAGTTAAAATAAAAATAAAGCATGTACTAGTTACAAAACGGGCAAAGATCCCAGGCTGGCTGTTCAAGCAGCAGCAAGACGACGTTTGTTTGGGAAAACAGAGCAGCGAATGAAAAGAAATCACCAGCTATATGGGACTGCATAAAAAGGAAGCACCCCAAAAAACACCCTGAAAGCCAGATAGCCCTGGGAACAGAAAGAGCGCTGAATCAAACAACAGCAAAAGCATCTGAGCACCTCAGAGGTCACTGATGCTCTTCTTACCTGGCCAAGGATTTAAGTGTCTTCTATAAATATGGCGAAATACAATCAAACTAGCTCCTGTATGAGTCTAAACCTGCTCCAAATGGGGCTTAAGATCACCTGTGTGCTCCTGTCACAGGTAGACCTGATCCACCTGGGGGCGAAGTTCTCGCCCTGTCTCAGACGGGACAGGGAGATCGTAAAACGGATGCAGAGCGACCGAAACGAGGAGAAGGAGTCGGGATGCTGCGTGCAGAATGACAACTCTGGATGTGTGCAGACGCTCCGAAAGGACTGCTCGGTACACACACACACACACTATGATGTATTCCCGCCTTGCTTCTTTAATCCATTCCGGCTTTTACGCTGCAAATGCTTTCTGTTTGGAGTATTTCCTTAAGTGTCTGGTTTAAGCAATGTTATGAAAAACAGGTTTCAAGACCTTAATTCAGGGTCGTTTTATTTTTTTTATCTCTGCTGCCACCGTGTGGACGTAGTGAAAACATCACTGTCAGTAAGAGTCTTGTTGTTTCGTTATGAATTCTGTTAAATAGTATGTGACTCTGTGCAGCATTAGTATGGCTTCTTAGTCCTAAAAACAGGTCACAAAACCCTTAGCTGTACCTGCCACGCCCTGGCTTTGTCCCTCACACGTGTAGCTGTGTGGAAAATAACTAGAAATGCACAGAGTTTTAAAATTCTTGGGTAAGGGCTTTAAGTAGCAGAGGGTCAGGTTAATGAAATGCGGGACGGGTGAGAGGGTTGGGTCGAGGGTTGTGCCAGACAGTCTGGAATGGACCTCGATCTTGGAAATGCTTTAGCTAACGAATATTTGAAAAACAGGAGCTCTGTGTGTAGGTTTTCTTATAGGGAAATGTAGTTTTCCTTTGTAGTTTTAGCGACGTACCTAAAGTTAGTGGCGCAGGAGACGTTCATGCCTTCCTTTGTGTGTGTTCACGTGTCCCTCTGTGTGTTCCTCCCTCAGGTTGGTGCCTAGTTAGTGTGGTGGCAAGAGCCTGAAAATAAATAAAGAAAGCAATATTCTTTTACTTCTCTAAATCCCTGTATGAGCACACAATGGAGCTTTTTCCGACAGGAAGGTGCCGGTAGAGGCAAACTACCCTTCAGATCCAGGGGGTAGAGTGGAGACTGGCGATGAGCGAGAACAGCTGCCAGAACAGGAAGCACTGACCATATAAGGGATAAAAGTCGGATGCTTCACGTTGTTTTTGTGTTTTTGTTCCAGGAGACGCTGGCCACTTTCATAAAGTGGAAAAACGAGCATGTAGATGTTGTTCGTTCATCAGGCGCCGTGTGCCACCAGGACCCCAGGTAATGCCACCCGTGCCCCCTCTTTAAAATGGTCCACGCTGGGATGTGACGTGAATTGTAACAGAAGTGCTATTATTTTTATACATTTGAAATTTCAACCTTTGCTATTATTATTATTACTAAAAATAATAGCAAAGTTTGAAAGTCTCCCCAAAAGTGCTTCAAGGATGCTGTTCCAGGGTTGCCAGATCTCGCACGTACAACAGGCAAACAGGTATATGGAAACAAGCCCAAAAGAAGAGAAATCTCTTCTTCCAAAAAGCGCGGCGAGCGTGTGCGATTCTGATTTTTGTGCATACGCAGACGGAGAAAGCCAATTGAGATCAGAGTAAGGGTACACAAGTGCCGACTGAGCTAAATCCGGCTTCTTATCTGATTTCTAGACCTTAATACGATCTGAGCCATCCGTCCGAGAATAAGTCTGGCACCTGAAGGACAGAGGGGCCCACTCCGGTCATGTGACGACAGACCTGGGGTGCCCCCGTCACTGCTCACTGCTCTGTCAACATAAAAAACCCAGCAGCAGCTTCGAAGTTCTCAGGGTCCAGTTAGTTCCAGGGCCCATCTCTAGCTTGGCATCGGTGTTCGATTTTGCGCTCTCATGACGTTCTGAATGTTTTCTTGCGCTCTTATTCAGGACATGTCAGGAACCCGCTTCAGCAGAGCCTCACGTTTGGCCCGATGACATCACCCAGTGGCCGGTGAGTCCCGTTATGGCCTCTAATGTAACTTGTAGGAGAGTTAGGGCAGGCTGATGAGCGTGCTTCTTGTCCCTGCTCTCAGATCTGTACGGATCCAGGCCTCTCGAACCACACGGGCCTCCCGCACATGGACTGCACCATCAGGGGCCGACCGTGCTGCATCGGGACTCGGGGAAGGTAAAACAACGTCATTTTCTTCAAACGGGGTAAACGTAATAAGGCTTAAAAAATCAAAACAAAGCCTCTGAACGATGTTGTTTGGCACCTTTCTTGCTGCCGTAGGTGTGAGATTGCTACTCGAGAGTACTGTGAGTTTATGCACGGCTACTTCCACGAGGAGGCCACACTCTGCTCACAGGTAACACACACACACACACACACACACACACACACACACACTTGCAGCATTGGATGATGGTGACAGTTGAATTACTTAATGCTATTGAGTGAGTTGCCTGTAATACCCGTTCTTACCACCGGTGTCGCCAACTCCCCTGTTTAGACCCATCTGTGTTTTATGAGCATTATCTGTAGTAAATGGCAGCCACTACGTGGGGTGTGTTGTTTCAGGTTCATTGTCTGGACGAAGTGTGCGGGCTGCTGCCGTTCCTGAACCCGGACATCCCCGATCAGTTTTACCGGCTCTGGCTCTCGCTCTTCCTGCACGCCGGGTTCGTGTCCAGTGTTTCATCTACATGTATTTTACAGAATCATAAATTATGATCGATTATTGCCGCCGCTTGAGTCAATGTTAAAATAAAGCCGTATCTGAGACCGCAGAAAGGCACAGTACATCAGATGTGACTTAGAATTTATATAGAGAAAAGCAGACTGTCTTTCTGTAAGCAAAGTTAACTCGGCTTAAGATTTCTACCAAGCATGAGAAGTGATCCTGAATGCTTTACTTAAATGAATTTATGCAGGCAAGAGCCAAAAAATGGAAAACAAATATCACCTCTGGGGAGAGATTCCCTATGAGAGAGCTCTAGCGGAAAAAACATGGTTGCCAGGTCTGCTTATTCTTGGGGATTTCGCCGCTTTCGGGCTCTTTTACATAGACCTGGTGGGGGATTCTGTTGTGGGATCTGGCAACCGTGGAATTAAACGCAAACAGCTATCGAACTCTGAGACGTAGTATATACTCGAGTAAATGAAGAATTTCTGGAGTGCATGTAAAGTCGTCGGATTACTGACAAAATCAGATTTTCTGCAGGCATCGGATTATGAAGTGTATGTAACACACAACCTGTCAGTCTGAACAGGGTTACTGCATTACCTCGCAGAGATGCTTCTGCTGCAATGAGAGTCTGTTTGCTCTGGATTCTCTGGTTTCATAGCAGATGTTGGACACTGCTGTTCACCTGGAGGAGATATTTGATCATTTGATTGGCTAAAATACCGAATTCCACTAAGGTTCTTCGCTGACTGAGTGTAGAAGCCCCTCACTTGTTTAGTAGAGCTTCAGAGCTTAGTCTCACTGTCTGGTCTAACATCAGAAGCTGCAGACCCACTTGTCAGACCCACCCAGTCCTAAATCTGGCCTTGTTCCCTCTGACAGCCTCATGCACTGCCTGGTGTCTGTGGTGTTCCAGATGACCGTCCTGAGGGATCTGGAGAAACTGGCCGGCTGGGTACGCATCTCCATCATCTACATCTTCAGCGGCATCACCGGCAACCTGGCCAGCGTCCTCTTCCTGCCCTACAAAGCAGAGGTGATGGTGATTTAAGGAACAGGCTTGTTATGGTGCTGGGTCAATAGAACTTCATTCATAAATTAATAAATATATCTAAATAAAGACGAAAATTATGCTCTAAAAAAATGAAAATGATTCTAAAGACGGCTAGCACACCAACCCAAAAACTATAAGTATAAAAAAAAAAAACCAAAAATAAAATAACAAAAAAAACCTAATAGAAACGAAATGACCCAAAATGAACAACCTGTTGGTAATTTAAAGTCATTTAAAAAATAAAAGCACGTAACGTTCCCATCAGTAATGATTGTCACAAAATAAAAAAAAATAAAATATTAGAAAAACTAAATTTTACTTTAGAATACAAACTAAATAAAATGACAGTAAATTAAAATAGAAATATATATAAAAATGTATTAAATGTATTATATATCAAATGTATTAAAAAAAATCTTGAACCATAATAGCAAACTTAAAGATGCATAAATAAGTAAATAAAAACTAATAAAAAGTTTAGTTAAAATAAAAATGAAGTAGAAACAATGAAAACAGAAATCCAAAATAAATAAAAAAATCACAAAATCACTAAAACGGTTGCACTATTTTTATTCTGCCACTGAATAAAATAAATTAAATACAATAATAAAAATACTAAATAGTGACAATGAATAAAAAAAAGAATTAGTAACAGTCATTTCTAAAAAATATAAAAATAGTAAATAAAACAAAAATAAAATAATAAAAACATAACAGAAAAGAAACTTTAATCAAAAATCAAAACATTTTGGAAAATTGTAGAAACAGTAAAAATGTTATAGTAAAAGCCCTTGAACAATAATAACAAATTAAAGGTACATACACACACAAATAAATGAACATAAATATTTTTAAAGTAGAAACTAACAAAACTTACATAAAACCAATCCAAAATTAAGGACTCAATGTTTTTACAGTAATATCTAAAACTGTTGCACCAAATGCAGTAGGTGAGAGTTACACTGGGACTAATTTGGGAAGAACTGAAGACCTGAAGGGGTTTTCCTTCAGTACTATGTTTGTTCCAGGGCCGTTGTTGGTCCTTGTGTAGGAACGCTGACGTGAGCCGAGCCGTGCTGATTTAATTTGTGTACTCCTGTATGACTGTGTAAGGAGAAAGCTTCAGAGCTTTTAATCTGGACTCGGTACTAGAGTAACACTAACGTTAAGTGATAAAGACGTGTCGTCCCCCCCCCCCGGCGTGCTGCAGTGAGCCGGATTACCCGGTTAGCACAGCCTCGTTTATCCTGATGTGACCCACTCAGATCCTCTTACTCTCTCCTCCAGTTTGCCGTGTTCAGAGCTCGTTAGTGAGATTTGTCCTGAAACGAGTCACAAACTATTTGTGGAAATCTGTCCGGGACAGAAAATACATTTCTCATTACTGGAAAAGGAAGGTCCTGGGATGACATTATTATTATTATTATTGTTGTTGTTGTTGTTATTATTATTATTCTTGTTGTTATTATTATTATTATTATTATTATTATTATTCTGCTCAAATTCTAATTTAAATCAGACATTCCTAAACTAAAATGGTATAAAACAAAAATGGAAAGTTTTATTATATATACATTAATAGCAGGTGCATTAAGACTTGACTTGGTTCCTGGTCAAAATAAATTCATACATAAATTAAATAATTCTATACAAGGGGAAACAAACAGACCCGAAAACTATAAATAAATAACTGGATTTTTAACGTTAATATTAAAAAAAAAAAAACCTAAACGGATCCACTAACAAGTTTTCTTTTCTAATACTTCAAAGACATCACTGTTTAAAACTAAAAATAAAACAGAAACTCAAAATTAACTCAAAAATGACTCAAAATTAACAACCTATTCATCAATATCAATAATCATTTCCATTTAAATCACAGATTAAATAAAAAAAATGAAACAAAATAAAAACACAACTACAATATTATCAAAACATACAATAGTACTATGGAATACAAACTAAATAAATAAAAAAATTAAGTAAATTATTAAATAATAACATTACATTAAATTATAAAGTGTCAAATAAAATACAAATATTAAAAAAAATCTAAATGAAGTATAGTAAAAAAAACTCAAACAATAATAAAAACTTAAGTACATACATAATTTTTTTGTTAAAAATTAAGACTTAAAAAAACACATTTAAATAAAACAGAAAACAAAATCAAAGCTATTCACTTTGATTACAATAATAACTGAAACTGTTTTTTTTTTGTTCTACCACCGAATAAAATAAATGAAATACAATAATAACAGTTTAAAATATTAAATGGTAACAATTAATTAAAAACAGTAATTTCTAAAACAATATTAAAATAATTAATGAAATAATAAACATAACCGAAAAGTAACTTTAATTGACAATTGTAAAAAACAATAAATTGAATCTTCAGTTGTGCGTTTAATAGTAATTAACAATGAACACGTGTCCCCTAGGCTCACTGTTATTCTTTAATCTTATTGTCGTTCTCCCCTCCACACTCACCTGCTGTAGCCTCACCTGTGAGATTAGTGAGACGCGTGTCCGTGTGTGTGTGTGTGTGTGTGTGTGTGTGTGTGTGTGTGTGTGTGTGTGTGTGTGTGAGTGAGATTAGCCGTCTCCAGTCGTGATGTCAGTCTAATGAGATCAGATGTAACCTTCACACTTTGTTCTGCTCGGTCACTTTATAACTTTTTTACGCAGCCTGAAAGCGTTCCAAGAATAAGAGCGGGATTTAATAACACTCAACACTCTGGCAAGCGTTTGACCCTTTTTAATTGTGGTGTATTACAGAAATGACACACAACAGAAAGTCGAAAGAAAAATGTGTAGGAAAGAAAAATGACAGTAAGTAGAAAGAAAACAGAAAACTAAAGAAAACATTATAAACATGAGCATTGGAAGGAGGGAGAACCAAAAAAAAGTAAGCAAGAAGTATAGGAACAAAAATACAGTAAGGAGTACAGAAATAAGCAGCAATACAGTAGAGAAGAAATAGAAAAGAACAAATGGGCAATGTAAAAAATTTAGGGCTGGGTGGAAAACAGGGAGGGAAAGAAAGAAAACCACAACAAAAAAGTTCAAAAATGAGAAGAAACATTATGGAAAAATAAGAAGGAAAGCAAAAAGGTAGAGTGTAAAGTGAACAAGGGAAAACCATTTTTGAAAATAAAACTAAAGAAATAAAGTAGAAAATAGGCATGAAAGGAGCATCGAAATTTGGAAAGGATAAAGACAAGGTCAGATACAACAAGGTGAAAGTAAGCAAGATAAAAATGTAGAAGTAAAATATGGACAAAAAAGGAAAATGAATAAAGAAAGGCATGTAAGAGTAAAAGGAAATCAAGTCAAGTCAAGTCAGATTTATTTATGTAGCGCTTTTTCTCATTGCATTGTCTCAAAGCAACTTTACAAGTTTAGATTATCTCCTAATAACTACGTCCAATCCCAAATCACAAATGGAAAATAAAACATTTTAAAAAAGAAAGAAAGAAGGGATGTATGAAATGGGAAGAAAAAACATGGTCGTAAATAAAATAAATCAAAGGATGAATGAAGAAATAAAAAAGTAAATAGAAAAGGTAAGAAGAAAGAAAGGAAAAAAAGCACAGAAAGAAAGTAAAAAAGGTGAATGAAAGCAATGAAAAAGAAGACAGGAGGAGAAGAGAGTGTAGAGAATAATGTAAGTAGAAAAGAGTGAATAAAAGTGATAAATAAAATGATCAGGATTAAAATTGTGGCCTAACTGAAAACATTTACAAATGGCAAAAATAGAACATTCTGATTTTTATTTGTTTATTTTGTTATCGTGCTGTTGACATTCCCCCGGTTTTGGGGGTAATTAATGCCTGAGGTGATAATTATTCTTTTTAGCATTTCATTGCTAGCCTTTGTCTCACTTGCTTTTATTGTTTTTGTTTCATAAACCCTGTGCATTGACGTCAGAAGTGTCAGCTGCTCTTTTTGTTCGGTTCATTCATCAGAAATCTGCAGCTGCACCCCCGGCTTGTTTTTCTTGTTAACGCTGCCTGAGGGCGCTAATAACAGACCCGCTGTCGCTAATGAGGACACGCCCTTTCTGTTAGCGTGACGCTGCGTGACGTCCGGACCGACAGAGTCAGACAGATAGAGAGATCAAAAATATAATTAGCACTCTAAAAAAACTCTTCGAACCAAACTAACTTATAACTCAAAATGAAAGAAAGGAAGAAAGCAGAACCGTATGAGACAAAGGAAATGATTCACAATAGAAGGTAAAAAGAACAAAGAAATAAAGGTTGATCTAAAAAAGCAAGGAAAGAAATAACAGAATGTAATTAGGAGGGAAGAGGAAAGTTAAGAAAGAAAGCAGGGCATAAAGACAATTAGATGAGGTAAGAAATGAAAGAAGAACGAAGCTGAATAAAATACAAAAAACATCTAAAAATAACTGGAAATGGAAAAGAAGGAAGGAAGGAAGAAAAACACGGAAGGCAAAAATGAAGAAGAAAAAAAGAAAAGGAGTGAAAGAAAGAAAAAAGTCGAGGAAAATATAGCCAGAAGTAACAGAAGCCAAAAAAAAGAAAAGCAACAAATGATGAACAATAAAGCAAGAAAGAAAATTAATGTAAGATATTAAAAGGGAAAAAGTGACGAGGTAATGAAAAATTAAATAAAAAAGAAAGAAGTGAAAAAAGAACAGTACCTTTCATTTCTGTCTTTATTTCCCTTCTTTCCTCATTTAGGAGGACAAGAAAGAACAAAAAACAAAACAAATAAACAAAGAAATGAAAGGAACCAAGGAAAGAATATATAAAGAAAACGAAGAAACAGAGAAAGACAGAAAGAAAGACAAGTTGAAGAAAATTCATTGTAAAAATGGAAAGATGAAAGATGTGTGAAAGAAAAGAAAGAAGGAAAGGACAGAGTTAAAAGCAGAAAAGAATGGAGGAAAGATGTGAAGGAAGTAAAGACAAAGAAAGAAATAAAGAAGAAATGGCAAAGGAAAAAGAATTTAAAAGACTAAGACTAGGGGTGTGGGGCCTTTCTCAGACAGGACACTGAGGGTTGTCAGGAACAACAAAAAAGAAAAGAATTGAGGAGGGAATTAAAGAAAATGGGAAAGAAGAAAGAAAAGGAAATGTGGGAAAACGGGAGGGAATGAAAGAAGGAAGAAAGGAAAACCAAATTAAGAAATGTAGAATGAGTTTATGTTCGTTAAAAAATAAAGGAATTAAAGTAAAAAGCAAGGAAAGCTAAAAACAAAATAAAAGGGTAAATGGCTTTTTGGAGTTAAAGGAGGAAAGGAGACAGAAAGAAAGGCCAGTTGAAGGAAATAAAGTGTAAAAACGGAACATGAAGGAAGAAAGAGGTGACTAAAATAAATAATAATAACTCAAGAAAAACAATTAAGCAAAACAATTAAAGCAGCAATGCTGTAAGGAAGGAAAGGATGAAAGGACAGAGTTAAAAGCAGAACAGAATGGAGGAAAGGTTTGAAGGAAGTAAAGAAAAAGGAAGAGAGAATTGAAGAAAAGGCAAAGAAAAAAAGCCCTTTAAAAGATTAAAGAAGTTTGTAAAGGAAAGCAAAGCTTTGGGGTCTGGAGCCTGTTTCAGACTGGACCCTGAGGATGCTCTGGAACAACAAAAGAGAAAAAAACTGAGGAGGGAATTAAAGAAAATAGGAAAGAAAGAAAAGGAAACGTATTGGAAAAACATGAGGGAATGGAAAACAAATCAAGAAATGTAGAGAAGTTGTAATGGTTGGTAAATAAAAGACACAGGAATAATGAACGAGAGGAATGGCGGAGTAACGTTTTCTTCCCCCCCCCCCTCTCTCCGTTCGGGGCAGGTGGGGCCGGCCGGCTCTCAGTTCGGCTTGCTGGCCTGTCTCTTCGTCGAGCTGATCCAGGGCTGGCAGATGCTCGAGAAACCGTGGAAGGCTTTCTGTAAGCTCTTGGCTCTGGTTCTCTTCCTCTTCCTGTGCGGGTTGCTGCCCTGGATCGATAACATCGCCCACATTTTCGGGTTCCTCAGCGGCCTCCTGCTCTCCTTCGCCTTCCTGCCCTATATCAGCTTCGGCATCTTCGACAAATACCGCAAGAGGGTGCTCATCATGCTGTCTCTGATCGTCTACGTCGGCCTGTTCTCCTCGCTCATCGTCTGGTTCTACATTTACCCCATCGACTGGAGCTGGCTCGAATATTTCACCTGCATCCCCTTCACCCCCAAGTTCTGCGAGCGCTACGATAACGACTAGGGCGCCATCTAGTGGATCTCCTTCTGCTTGTTATTGCAGTTCCGTTCGCGTGGACCCTCTCAGGAATCCTAAAGCAGGCCAGGAACTGGCAAGGATGAGGAACGCAGGAGTTACGATGCCCAGTCTGGGGCATTATCAGGGATCGTCGGAAGTTCTGTACCTTTAATTACGCACTTGCTATTTCTTTGATAATAAACGAAGCATCGGGTCGTGCTGCTTCAGCCGACTGCGGGTTCAATCCGTTGCCTTAGCGGCTGAAGCACTTTTAAAATAAACAGGCGTTGATAGACCAATAAATCTATTTAATACTCTAATAAAAGCACTATTGTGTGTAAAATAAACAGCCGGCCCTTCTCTGCTACATCCAGGGTTGCCAGAACCTCATAATAAACCCATATATACATTTAAAAAGTGCCCTAACAACATTACAGGTCTGAGTCACGTAACGTCCACTATACGTTCTGTAAGAACACACCCTGTTCAGGTGCTCTGGTTTGTCTCTCTCTGTCTGTGCCCTCTGCTTCCGTTTCTGTGCTCTCCCTGTCCATTTTTGGGGAATCCAGGTCAATTTCTGTGCCCCAGGTCGATTTCTGTGCCCTCTCTGTCCATCTCTGTGCCCTCTGCTTCCGTTTCTGTGCCCTCCCTGTCCATCTCTGTGCCCTCTGCTTCAATTTCTGTGCCCTCAATGCTCATTTCTGTGCCCTCTGCTTTTGTCTCTGTGCCCTCCCAGTCTGTTTCTGTGCCCTCTCTGTCCATTTCTCTGCCCTCCAAGGTCTGTTTCTGTGCCCTCCCTCCCTGTCTCTTTGCCCTCTGCTTCTGTTTCTGTGCCCTCCCTGTCCATTTCTCTGCCCTCCAAGTGTTTTTGTGCTCTCCAAGGTCTATTTCTGTGCCCTCTGTTTCCATCTCTGTGCCCTCCCTCCCTGTCTCTGTGCTCTCCCTGTCCGTTTCTATGCCCCCCAATCTGTTTCTGTGCCGCCACGTCCATTTCTCTTCCCTCCAATCTGTTTCTGTGCCCTCCGTGTCCGTTTTTGTGCCCTCCTGGTTTGTTTCTGTGTGCCCCAGGTCCGTTTCTGTGCCCTCCAGCTCTGTCTTAGGTCAGATAAGAACCCGATTGGACGTTAAGTGGTGCATTCCTGTAAATCCATGCAGTAATTATAGTTTTAAACTGTCATATGATTATTTCTGTTAAAATATTTTATCTCTGTCAGTTCAGGATTTAATACATAGCTCTAATTTATTATATATGAAAAACACCAACCATTAAACTGCCTCAGTGAACCGATGAGTGAGTGAAGTTTAAGGACATGGCAACCCGATCGCATCCTGTTTGTCACTATGCCCCAGACCTTTTTTAAAAATTAGATTTTGGAAGCTGCACCCTGGGCAGGACGACTGTGTGTCTCAGGGTCGGGGGATGATCCACTGCTAACGGTCCCCTCCCTCAGATCCTCGAGTCTTTGTAACGTGTCAGACCTTAATCCTTAAAGGACGGGTAGATCGGGGGTCCTGAACGTTTGCGTAAGGCCTTACCCCACCCTGCGTAGGCAGTATCATTTCCCGTCCCTTTAAATAATAACATAAGAGTTGTGTTTTCAGAGCTGGAACAGAATCGGGTCCAATTTCACACCTGCTCTCACTGATTTTTGGTTTCCCTGTTACGATTTTACCCTGATGCCAGCCTAACGTAAACATTAGCCTAACAAAAAAACCTTATTCCAGGTTTTGTGATTCTAGAATGAGGTCTTTTTGATTTGAAGGCTCGGATTAGTTTTTGTTTTTGTCACGTTAGGATACGAATCGCAGTCATTTCATCCTCCACTTGCTTATTAACCAGTTCTTGGTTTATTTAGTTTTGGAGCGTCTACTGCCTCGGAGAGGGTAGGAAACGTGCCCCTGTGCCACTAAATTCTTGACAGGTGGCAGAAATTTAACGTGCAGGAAAAAGGTAGGGACTTTCCCCTAGGTTGTAATGGAAATGGATCCATAATAATGGAAGTGCAATCGGAAAATGGTGCATGTTGTACTGGGTATAAATGGATCTAACGTTTCAATCTGTTTTAGAAAGCTCTGGAAATGACTGTGTGTGTGTGTGTGTGTGTGTGTGTGTGTGTGTGTGTGTGTGTGTGTGTGTGTGAGGGGATTACACCGAGCGTCTGAAGGGATTACGAACTAATTGCGATGATCAGACAGCAGGAGGCTTTAACGAGTCACGACACGTTTCACTAAAGCCGCTTCGACGTGTGACAACTGGAGGTTCTCGGTGACACTGAGGAAAGCCGGTACTGATACGGAGCAGCGGTTCCCCAAACCCTGTGATGGTACCTCCTGTTTGTGGATCTCGATCGATGAGGCCTGAATTTGTTGTTTTATACTTGTTGTTGTTTTTGTGACCTTTTTAACCAAACTGTGCCATTTCCTGAATGTTTCTGGTTGGGATCAGTGCTTGATTTGTAAACTCTAAGCCGTGTTACTGTGCCTTAAATGAACACAAGGGAAAAAGAATCGTCGCAGCGTTGAGAATGTGAATCTGTTTTACCAAACATCGTTTCTACTGTATTTTATACGAACGTGCGTATCCTTCTAATAAAGTCAGCAACGTCCCTGCTTGTTTAATCAGCTGTGCATCAGAACGGGAACGAAATCTCCTCTGTAATGTAAGTGGCGTGTACGTGGCATGGTAGCGTGAACTGTGTATATCGCAATATATCGTGATATAATCGTATCGTGAAGTCCTTTCCAATACCCACCCCTAATAGAGAGGTAACAGCAACTCAAATAACCGCTCCTTACAACCGAGGGATGCAGAAGAGCGTGTCTGAACCACATCAACCTTGAAGCAGATGGGCTACAGAAGCGGAAGACCACACCGGGTGACACTCCTGTCACCGAAGAACAGATAACTGAGGCTAAAACTGGCCAAGATCACCAAAATTGGACGATAGACGATTGGAAAAACGTCACCAGTCTTGATTTCGGGTCAGAATTAGGCGTGAACAGCATGAAAGCCTGGATCCATTCTGCTTTTCTTGGCACACTTTGGGCCCCTTAATACCAACTGAGCATGGTTTTAACCCCACAGCCTACCTGAGTATTGTTGCTGACCGTGTGCACCCCTTTATGAGCACAGTGTACCGACAGACGGCTACTTATAGCAGGATAACGCTCCACAGTCACCAAATCTCAATGGTGCAACGTCTAAATATTTAAGGAACGTTTCTAGGAGCTGGTTGAATCGTTGATTAGACTAACAGTATCCTACAGAATAAAAACCGGAGCGGGAGAATAATAATAATAATATTTAATAACAATGATAATACTAACAGTAACAATGATGGTAATATTAATTGTAGTAGAAATAATTATATTAATAATAATTATTATATAGTAATCAAAAGATTTAACTGCTGGTTTAAATGATACTTCTGTTTATAATATAGAAACGGAGACCTGTGAATGTGTTACTGAATTTTACTGCCACTGTTTGTCTGGGGGGAGGGTGTCCACAAACTTTTGTCTGTATAGTGTAAGTGTATAGCTTTTTGTACTCAGAAAAGCCAAATATAGATAAAAACATGCTTGTTAAATTTAGTTTCCAAGGATTTTGGGCAATGCCAATAATTGTGGCACGTGGTTTTGTTAAGAATAATTTCTCTGAGATTTGAATTCTTCCTTAGTTTTTTTGTTTGACTAACAATATCCTACAGAATAAAAACCAGAGCGGGAGCATAATAATAATAATAATAATAATATTTAATAATAATAACAGTAATTATAGCCATAATAGTACTATTAATGGCAGTAGTAATAATAATATAGTAAAAATTATTATTATTATTATTATGTAGTAATATTAAGATTACTTGGCGGCTGGTTTAAATGATGCAAACTTCATTTAAAGTGTCCACAAACTTTGGTCTATGTAGAGTACATGTATACCTTTTTTAACTTAAAAAAGCCTAATTTAAATACAAAATGCTTGTTAAATTTAGTTTCTAAGGATGTTGAGTGATGCCAATAATTGTGGCACGTGATTTTGTTACAAATGATTTCCCGATGAGAGTTGAATTTTTTTCTCATTTTTTTTGTGTCATGCCTGTTGAAGATCAGAAACGACAGGTCAGCGCTCCTTTAATAAACTTTAGTTTATAATATAATAGCAAATTGGACAAAAAATGGTGGAACGTCTAAATCTTTGAGGAAAGTTTCCATCACTTTGTTGAATCATTGCCCAGACTAACAATATCCTACAGAATAAAAACCAGAGTGGGATCATAATAATAATAATATTTAATAATAATAACAGTAATTATAGCCATAATAGTAATATTAATGGCAGTAGTAATAATAATCTAGTAAAAATAATAATAATTATTATTATGTAGTAATATTAAGATTACTTGGCTGCTGGTTTAAATGATACAAACTTCATTTAAAGTGTCCACAAACTGTTGTCTATATAGAGTACATATATACATTTTTTAACTTAGAAAAGCCAAATATAAATACAAAATGCTTGTTAAATTTAGTTTCTAAGGATTTCGAGTAATGCTAAAAATTGTGGCACGTGATTTTGTTACAAATTATTTCTTAATTAGAGTTTTTTCCTTAAGAAAGTTGGATTTTTTTCTCATTTTTTTAGTGTTATGCCTGTTGAAGATCAGAACAGGTCAGCGCTCCTTTAATAAACTTTAGTTTATAATATAATAGCAAATTAGACATAAAATGGTGGAACGTCTAAACCTTTGAGGAAAGGTTCCAGCACTTTGTTGAATCATTGACCAGACTAACAATATTCTACAGAATAAAAACCAGAGCAGTTGTGAAAAACCCGTTCTTTATTCGAACTCTATTTACAAAACCTGTACAAAATCAGACGTCTTGATTCAAGACTCCGCAGAGGCAAAGGTGGGGGTGGGTTAGGAGGCTCTCGCAGCACGGACTGGTGTTTTGCTGGGAGTAAACAGTTTGCTCGGCTGAAGCCGGCTCCCTTTTTCCATCCCATAATGCTCGCTAATGCAGATAAAGCCGTCTATGACTGCGTGATCCGCGGGTCCTTTAGTCCTTCACCTGAGCGTGACTCAGGATTTCCAGGAGCGCTCTGCGTGACTTTGCTTTGTTTCTGAAATATTTAGACCACCATGATAAATCCTAATGCCTTTCCCAAGGATTTGGGTAACAGGATTTGTTTGTGCTGCGATTAGACATGCTTACTTTGTACTCGCTCTCGAAGGGAGAAACAGTAACAAAAGTGTTGGATCGATGCTGGTTTAATGCGTCACACACAGCCACAACACACTGAACACAACAGTTCTTTCTCTTTTTACCCTCTGAGATGAATCCCTTGGGAGTTGGGTTTGACTGCTAAGTGGCATGAAGAGACAATAATCGATCAACGTCCCTCTCATTCCACCTCGCACCTTTGCCTCCTTTGTCACCACAAACAGCTTACAAAACGAGTGATAGAAAAATAAAGCACGAGAGACATCAATAAATAACTCCAGCAGAACCGAGGCAAAAACGAAACAGATCCTACACAGAGAACACGCTTACCAATGTTAGATGTTGTAGATCAGCGTTTCGGGGCTAATAATAGTAATTGTTATAACCCTGTTTTGTCAGGGGCAGGTGTTTTTGGATGAGGTCCTACCCCCGGAGCCCCAGGCTGTCACAGGACTCGCTAGGGGTCGCTGTTGCAGCACCTAATTTCCGTTTAATATGGCCTTTAATATGAATTCAGCATCAGTAATCAATACTGATCTGGTCCAAATGGTTTTTGCCTTTTGCTGTTTCAAGCACAGTTTGTATTTGATGTCTAAAAGCTTTGAGGAATTTGCCTCCACCTTTTAAAGCCAAGTTTTAATTAAATGGAAGTTTGGATTATAATTACTGTTGTGTAACATCATAACAAATTGGTAATAATAATAACAGTAACAATAATAATAATAGTAGTAAAATATATGTATTAACAGTAGTATTAAAAGATTGTTTGGCTGCTGGTTTAAATGATACATCTGTTTATAATCTATAGAATCAGATACTTGCGGAAACCTGTAAATATGTCAGTACAACCCATTTTACTGCCACTGTTTGTCTGGGGGGAGGGTGTCCACAAACTTTTGTCTATATAGTGTAAATATATACCTTTTTTAACTTAGAAAATCCAAATATAAATAGAAAACACTTGTTAAATTTAGTTGCTAAGGATTTCAAGCGACTGTGGGACTGTGGTAGCCTAGCGGGTAAGGTACTGGACTATGGAGCAGAAGGTCCAGGGTTCAAATCCCACCTCTGCCAAGCTGCCACTGTTGGGTCCTTGAGCAAGGCCCTTAACCCACAATTGCTTGGATTGTAAGGACGTATCAATTGTAATTCGCTCTGGATAAGGGCGTCTGCTAAATGCTGTAAATGTTTTTCCTTAAGGAAGTTGCATTTTCTCTTATTTTTTTAGTGTGATGCCTATTGAGGATCTTTAATACATGGCGTCCTAGTGTATAATATAATGGCAAATGAGACTAAAAAAGAAAAAATTCTTTGGATTAAATACAATAAAAGATTTATATGATAGAATCTTGGTTCTGTAGCCAAACGAGTCTGAGAATCTTATTTATCTCCAACATCTAACCTGGTTTGAACCACACAGTAAGTCCTGTAGGGAAGATGGACTGGTACATTAGTTCTTTTTTTCTTTTTTCTTCATTTTTAAAATATGGTTTTACACGTACGACACGGACCACGGGCATGACAGAAGCTCGGCACAAACTACCAGACTTACAGGAGCGTAGTGGACTTTAAACACGACCCGAACCTGTTTTTTTTTGGATGATTAAGCAGATGCTTCATTCTGACGTGCAGTCCTTAACTTGGGTTTTTTTAACGAACGATAACAGCGCAGACTTGACAAAAAGCAACGCCACAAATACAGCCTCCGCTGAAAGCAAAAGCCAGGACCCCGGGGTTTGACCGGACGGGCTCAGCAGCCGCTGTTCCGGCGCATGAAGGCGTGCCCGCGGACGGCGTACTGCATCTCCATGAAGGTCAGGGGCCCCACTGTGATCTCGCACGGGCCCTGCAGCTTAAAGCCGGACTTCTGGTAGAAGGGCACCAGGAAGTCCTCGCACATGAGGACGGCGCGGCGGACGTACGGCAGGCAGCGCAGGTACTGCAGGTAGCGCCACATCAGGATGGAGCCGCGGCCCTGCTGACGGAAGGTGCGGTGCACGGCCAGGACGTGGATGTGGACCACGGTGCCGTGCGGCTTGTGCAGCGTCAGGGCTTCCTGCAGAAATGGGAGCAAAGGGGGCGTGAGTGCCAAGCCGGCACCGATGGGCATTGGGACGGGACAAGATGGTCTGTACTCACGTTGGTCAGGTGCTCCTGGTCCCACAGCGAGCCGATGATGAAGGCGACCAGTCGACCCTCCACGAACCAGCCGAGGGACAGCTCGGGACAGAGGGTCAGAAAGTGCCGCACCTCGTCCAGGTGCAGAGGGCACTCGCCCGATACGGAGATGAACGCTGCGAGGGCAGAAGGCGAGAGGTAACAGGCTGTCAACCAAACATTCTACTAACGACCACTGAGTGTTAAACAAGGATTGATCTGAGCTATTCCTGTATATAAGGGATGAATAGAACTCAGCAGTCAGGTGGACGTTCTGCCATTTCATATCCACCATCGTGCTCTTTACTCAGAAACAGTAAAGTCCGTCTTGGCAAGTTGTAAAATACAACTGAACACAGAGCCTCATTCAGGAGATTAAACTTTAGAAGTGAGTCTGTGAATAAAACTGCTTATTGTTACTCAGAAATAGCCGTCCACAGCAACGGAGAGCAGGATTATTTATCTTAGACACATGTGAAAGCTCAGGATTTACTTACAAACCAGAAAAACCCCAACAGAACCATGTAGGAAAGTCCATGTTTAATGAATATTGTAGAATTTTTAGTGTCTAATTGATGGTTATTCTGATTAACTTAAGTTGTAATAACCTATCAATAGAAAAAAATATATTTACACTGTGACTCTGAGTACTGAGAGGGTTCGTATCTCACCTCGGGCAAGGTGAGGTTTGTCGATCAGATTTTTTATTTTTTTTTTCCAAATTTTGTCTATTGAACTTTCAAAAAAAGACACAAAAAATATTATATTGTCTTATATTATATATTATATTACATTATATTAATATATTATATTATATTATATTATATATTACATTACATTATATTAAATTATATGAATATATTGTATTATATTGTATATTGTTTTACGTTACATTGTATTGTATTGTATTATATTATATTATATTATATTGCATTACATTATATCATATCATATTGAATCTATGAGTCAATGTCAGGCAGGATTCCACCAGATCTGGTGCTCAATCTTAAATAGGTTAGCGTTACCTAAAGGTTCTTTAATTGTTAGAAGAACTCTTCAAAAAACTCATAAACACTTGGAGCCATATTTGTAGGATTTATGTGGTTCTACTTAAAAGTGTGAGGAACCTTTTTGCACACGGACCAAATGAAAAACCCTCTGAGATATCTTTAGATCATTTAGGGAGTTCCTTAGATTGTTCTTGGGACTTTGTTCCTTCTTTTATTGTGTAAAATCTTTATTAATGGGATTTTCTTCGGATGTTTTCTCTCCTAGGCTTGTACACGAATTTCAGGGGTCCAAGTTAGCAACCTTAAAGGTTCTTTAATATGTTCTTCTAACAGGAACCATGTAGATCCCCTTCAGTAAAAGGTCTAAACTGTATTATTTTGAGTAAAACACTTTTTGGAGCAGCTTTAATGAGTTGATTTGTACAAAAATGGTTCTACTTACAATTTTAACAATCTTTTAACCTTTGAGGAACCTTTTTTCACACGGACTAAATGAAGAACCCTTTGAGACATATTTAAATCATCCTTAAATGTTTTTGGGACTGTTTGTCCTCTCTTCTTGATTTTCGTGGGACGTTTTTGGTTAGCACCTTAAATGTTCTTCTTCTTAATTTGTTCTTCTAATAGGAACCCCTAACAGTACCATGTAGGTTCCCTTCAGTAGAAGGTATAATACTTTTATAGGTTTAAGGTTTAAAGTTAACCATCTTGTGGACCTTTTGAGGAACCCTTTTGCACACGGACCAAATGAAGAACCATATGACATCTTTATGGGTTTCAGGGAGTTCCTTATATAGAATTGGGTCTTAGGAACCTTTTCACATCTAGGTTTCTGTGTGACTTTTAACTGTCCGGTTAACATCTTAAAGGTTCTTTAACCTGTCCCATGGTTCTTCTAAAATGAACCCTTAATGGTACCCTGTGAAACCCTACAATCAAATATTTTAAATGTATTACATTAAGTAAAGCACTTTTTGAATTTCCCTCATATAGCTCTGGTTCTACCTGAAATCTTTCAGGAACCTTTTTGCACAAAAAGAACTCTATGAGACGTCTTTATCTTTTAAGTAGTTCCTTAAATGGTTCTTGGGATCTCGTCTTTGGTGTAAAAATCTTTGTATAAATGGGTTCTGTACGACTTTTAGTCCTCCAGTTTGCACTTAAGTCTTCTTTATTCTGTTCCTCTGACGGGAACTATTAACAGTACCCATGTAGATCCCCTTTTATAGATGTGGGTTTAAGGTTAACCCTCTCGTGAACCTTTTGAGGCACACTTTTGCACACGGACCAACTGAACCCTTTGAGATCTTTATAGGTTCCAGGCAGTTCCTTATATAAAAACAGGGTTCCTGGAACCTGGAACATTTTCTCATCTAGGTTTCTGTGAGGCTTTTAGGGATCCAGTCAGCACCTTAAAGGTTCTTCAGGACCGTTAGCTCTCGAGAACCGTTTAGGAAGCTCTAATATGGAGAAGGGTAAGCAATCTTAACTTATACTGTGTATAAAGTGTGTGTGTGGTCCAGAACTCACCCTCTCTCTCGATCTCGAAGACACTGATCGCGTCCTCGGTGTTGAGGGACCGGAACTCGCTGGCCGGTAGAGTGTGACGCCGCTGGCGCGCGGGCAGCACCGGGGTGTGAAGGGGTTTGAGAAACGGGAGCGCGCTCACCACCGACATGCTCTTTTAATTTAAAAAATAAAGTCCCAAAACTTCTCTAAACGGACACGTGCAGTCTAATCACGGTGTGCTGCGGTTCTTAGCGTGTGAGCTCGTGACCTCTCGGACGGTGCGCGTGTACAAGGTGAGCCGAGGTGCTCTGGGAGCGCGCATTTATAGCCTGAGCTGCTTAAGCGGCCGTTAGTCACCGCTAATAGGGGGCTTATACTTTTCCGAGCAGGTGCAGGGTTGCCAGGTTGCGATTATTCCCCTCAGCGGGAGGCTCTTTGTTACGAGCTGAAGAGCGTGGTTTCTGCAGCCGCGAAAACGTTTCATAACGACCTGAATTATGTTTAATCACGAATTGAAATCCATTAGGCTATAATCGCGTCCGGCGAGAGGACACGTGCACAAATGGGTCATTTTTGGCTATTATTTTTGTAAATGGTTAATCCACTTATTGGAATTCAAAACGTGCGGACACTTGCTTGTATGCTTTATTTTATCCATTTATGTCAATTCTGATGTATACAGGCCTATCTGAATGCCTGGACGCCAATTTACAAGCCCACCCTTGCACAAACCCGGGCTTTGTGGCTGGTGCAAAAAATTCTTGCTTCTATATTTTTATTTAGGAAAACCTTTAGAAAGCGTCGCTCAACCATAACATCCACCACCTGCCAAATATGGTGTGGGTTCCCCTCTTGCCAAGGCTCGGACCCGTCCAAGGTGTCCTGTGGTATCTGGCACCAACACGTTATCCTTTAAGTCCTGTAAGTTGCGAGGTGTGGAATGGATCGAGATCTGGGGAATTTGGAGGCCAGGGCAACACCTTCATTCCTGAATGATTTGTTGCAGTGTGGAAGGGCACTGCTGAAAGAGGCCAATGCCGTTAAGGTACAGGTGCTCCCCGATTTATGATGGGGATAAGACTGCAACCGTGGCTTTACCTCACTACATTTCCCAGCGCTCATCACTCGAAACACTTACATTAAACCACAGTTGGACAAAATCCTTAACACAAAGCTTATTTTGTAATAAAGTACTGAAAATCTCATGTAATTTATTAAATAATGTACTGAAAGTGAAAAACAAATGGGGAGCACCTGTTTTGCTTTGCCATGATGGGGTGCACTTGGTCAGCAACATTGTTTAGGTACGTGTAGATATATAACTGGTGACTATCTTGGGAAACACCTTGGACAGGACCCCCAAACTGAGTGCCCTGTTTATATATTTATTTATACAACTATTCTGTGTATTTAATGAAATTAATTTCACCTAGGATTTATGAAATGAATGTGAACCATTTGATTCACCATTTACTTGTTATAATAAGGTTTTTTTGTTCTTCTCCCAAAGTGAGAAGTATTTCTGCATCACTTCTCACTTTGGGTGCAAAATCTGTAGGTAATTTGGATGTAAAGTTTATTGACTTTGTATATTAGTAATGTTTATTGTCCCGTGGGGGGCACCCCTGGTCTGCTTGGGCTTCCAGAGTTCCAGCTCTCCTGAAATTGAAACTGAAATTTGAAGAAGTTCAAAGACAGACAACGTTCTGTGAAGAGAATGCCCTCGAGATCCATTCTGCATGCTCACCATAGGGATCATGGATATATTTTTACATTTTGTAATCTGACACCACCCAAAGGGAGCTCACGTGCTTACGTTTCCTCTTACGTACAGAATGACGGTGCAGTAATGAATGCGCACTTCCTCGGTGCGCTTGGTTTGTTTGGGATGCCTCCCTGTATCCAGGTGATGTGTCCAGGCTCCGACGCCGCTTTCAGGATGAGCGGATTCTGCACCAGATCCTGCACGTGAACATGAGCGTACCGGACGCTGTCCTCGTGAAGGATTTCGTGGCTGTGTGCATCGCGGCTGCGGTGTCCGAGAGCGCCGTGGCTCCTCTGGAAAGGGTCAAGCTGCTGCTGCAGGTGAGAGAGAACCGAGAATTAAATGCATGATTTTGAAGATTTAATGCTCCGGTATAAAACAGTGCATGTCCTGTAGTTAATGACTTTGATGCGTTACGTTTTAAACCTTGTATTATTAGTAAACTGTGCCATACGTGGTTTAAAAAGGATGTAGGAACATATTTACACCTTGATAAAACAAAAGAGTACATGATTATGCAGTAGGAATAAAAGGCCCTTGTGTCCACCTGCAGTCCTGTATAAGAAAGATGAGTTGAGATAAGATCAAGGTTTAAATCACTATATATTCATAATATAGATTCAGCAAGGTGTTGGAAACATTCCTCAAAGATTTCGGTCCATATTGACCTGATAGCATCACGCAGTTGCTGCAGATTTGTCGGCTGCATGTCCCAAAGTTGCTCTGTTTGAGATGATTTGAGCTTTGGGAGCTTTTGGTGCTCATAAAGGGGTGCATACGGTCAGCAACAATACTCAGGTAGGCTGTGGGGTTTAAACCATGCTCAGCTGGTAGTAAGGGGCCCAGAGTGTGCCAAGAAAAGCACATGTCGAGCCTGTTTACTGTTAGAGTGTTGTGAGAACTGGACGTTCCTGGAGGTTGTACTGACCTTTTGTTTGAAATCAGACACCGACGAGATGAGCGGGTGATGCAGTCGGGTTACACGAACGTCTCGTAGAGCAGGATTTCAGAAGAGCTCCATGAACACGCCGTCTGAGAAACAACAAAGGCCTTTAGTTTCAGCGAGGTGAAAAGAAGGCGGCTCATGCCAGAGTCTCTTTCTGACAGGGTAATGGAACCCGATAAAATCTTCCAATCCGAGAGGTTGAGGGTTAAGGGCCTTTGTTAAAGGACCTAACAGAGGCAGCTTGGCAGAGTTGGGATTCGAACCCTGGATCTTCTATTCCATAGTCCAGTCTGCTTGTGCATTTTTAGAGCAGTTCTTCTTTTAAGCTCCACTACAATACTTCATTTAAAAATACTTATGCAGAACGTTTAGAAATATTATGCAGTTCATCACAGAAATTGAATTCACCAGGCCAGGGACATGGATAAACCTCCAGTGTCTGATGAATAAAAATCACACTATTCCCTATACTCCAAAGTTTTTAGTCTTAAATAAAAAAGAAAAGATAGATTGTTTCGAGATAGGATATGAAAAGATAGGCGGTTTTTGAAAATGTGTTGAGTAAAAAGTACAGGTATTTATTCTGAAATGTTGACAGTATTGAGTTACAGAAATAATCGAGTAAAGTACAGATACCTACAAAATCCTTCATTACTTCAGTTAATACAGTAACGGACAGTGTTGTGCGTGAACGAGTTCAAAAGAACGCGTTCATTGAACACGCTCGTTTTTTCGTGAACGTTGAACTGAACGCAACACATTTTTTAATAAAGAACTTGAACGTGAATTAGTTCACATTATGTGTCATGAACGGCAGACATCACTGTAAATGAACGTTGGAATTTGTTTTCCATTGAAAACTGAGTGACATCTGTTTTTATCTTTTGAAACGCAACGAGAGAAAGTTCCTCCCTCCTGTATTCCTCGCTGGTGCCGCTTAAATCATGCATCACCAGACAGAAATGGTTTTGACATTGTGTGCGCAATGCATTGTGGGCAACGTAGTGTCCGGCTGAATGCCCGTGATGAATTGCAGCAGAGCGGGGTAGCCATAGCAACGCCGCGTACACAATTGCAGTGCCATGAGCAAATGTCTACAATGAGCAGTTTCAAAGAACGTATAGTGATTTCTAGCTTGTAGTGTGAAAAAAGTATTTATTTGAATATCTCACGAAAAAGTAAAATGAACTGAACTTTGAACTAGTTCAGAATTAAAATTGTGAACTTTGAACGTGAACTGTTCACTTTGAGCATGTATGAACTGAACTTGAACTAGTTCAGAAAAGCTGTGAACTGGCACAACACTGGTAACGGAGTATTATGCGTACTTAACATCTCTGCCCACTGAACATTAAATCGATTAATTCTGACGTCATTATTGCCTCACTGCGCAGGTGCAACATGCCAGCAAACACATCCCAGCTAGTAACCGCTACCGAGGTTTCGTGGACTGCCTGGTGCGCATCCCAACAGAGCAGGGCGTCCTCTCGTACTGGAGAGGGAACCTGGCCAACGTGATACGCTACCTGCCCACGCAGGCCCTCAACTTCACCTTTAAGGACAGGTACAAGAAGTTCTTCCTGGACGGCGTGGACCAGAACACGCGCTTCTGGCGCTACTTCGCGGGGAACCTGGCATCGGGGGGCGCCGCAGGGGCCACCTCGCTCTGTTTCGTCTTCCCGCTGGACTTTGCCCGCACCCGTCTGGCGGCGGACATCGGCAAGGCCCGAGCCGAGCGGGAATTCACCGGGATGAGAGACTGTTTCCGGAAGATCCTCATGGCAGACGGTCCGAAAGGTTTGTACAAGGGCTTCAGCGTGTCGGTGCAGGGGATCATCATCTACCGGGCGGCTTACTTCGGAATCTACGATACCGCCAAGAGTGAGTAACAGGTGTATTTTCTTGTGCTAAAGTTTGCTCCAGATACCCCGGTGTCTCTAAAGTGGCAGAGTGCTGGTGTGGATGTGCCCGTGATGGACTGGCACCCTGTTCAGAGTTGGTAACCTTGTGCGCCAGGATAGGCCTCGCCCTGGACTAATTGGGTATGAACTGGTATGGTTGCTTAGGTACAGAGTCAGTCACAGGGATATTTAAGGTCAGGGTTGCCAGATTTCTACAGAATCCATGCACATGTTTTAATGATACATTGTGTAAGCTGCAGGTTTGAGTAGCTTTTTTGAAAACGTGCACCTACTGAATGCCATCCTCTCTTGTGCAGGTACGTTGCCAGACCCTGAGAACGTCCACATAGTGGTGAGTTGGATGATCGCTCAGAGCGTGACCACGTTCGCCGGGCTCATCGCGTACCCGTTCGATACGGTGCGTCGCCGCATGATGATGCAGTCCGGCCTTAGACGGGGTGAGTCCGTCCATTATGTGCAGCTTGGCAGAGGTGGGATTTGAACCCTAGACCCTTCTGGTCCATCGTCCGGTACTT
The DNA here is from genome assembly GCA_025084515.1 of Ancistrus triradiatus. Lineage (NCBI taxonomy): Eukaryota > Metazoa > Chordata > Actinopteri > Siluriformes > Loricariidae > Ancistrus > Ancistrus triradiatus. The sequence continues at coordinate 741,218 of JAJAGP010000024.1, forward strand.
TACCTACCAGGCCACCACAGTCCCACAATTAGGACATGAATTTATTCTGTGTTTATTCGCTCATGAACCTCTGCTGTGACCGTGGCTTAAGGGAAGCAGTAGAAGAGATGAACTGCCTAGTAAGAGTCCCTATAAAATAAAAGCCTGAGCTGTTTTGTGTTTGTTCTCGACCTGCAGCTGACGTTCTGTATGCTAGCACGATGGACTGCTGGAGGAAGATCGCTCGTGACGAAGGGGTCGGTGCTTTCTTCAAGGGAACCTGGTCCAATATTCTTCGAGGCATGGGAGGGGCTTTGGTGCTGGTCTTATACGACGAGATTAGAAAAATCCTGTAAAAAATGACTGTTTTTTTCAATGGGGGAGAAGAAAATGTTAAAAAACACTGCTCATACTTTAGTTGGATTTACTGCCTTAATAACTGCCTGCTGCTGAACTGCGTACCATCTGAGCTCTGAATTTCACCACATCTCTGTGTAAGCCTTCTAACTTAAACACATTTTAATGACCAATAACAAGTCAAAAACACTGAATCTGGAAAGGTGTCCACGTGCCATGTTCACGTTTTAAAATGAATGCAAATGCAACGTGTAAGCTGCACAGATCGTGTACCTGTACTGTGAGTCACCCCTGGGTCTGCACCCCACAGTATAGTACCTTTTAACATTTAATATCAATTTTACATCTAATTTGACCGGGGTGCCCAAACCTTTGCCTTAAATGCTATTTATTTAAAACATCTCCACTTTCCTGATCCGTCCTTCATTGTTTTTCTCCTCTGCATCTCCAGGTTTGTTTGTTCTCACTGTGAATTCATAATAAGCAATAAAAAATGTCAGACCAGATCCGTGTCTAGTTTTACACCTCTGCTGCTTCTGTTTTCATGAGCTGAACCTTACACCTTAGCACCCCTGCTCACCTGCCGTGGATAAAGACAGGTGTGAGATGTGTTTTGGGCCCTAGCAATCCCTGGTGAAATTTGGGTTGATGTTGAGTCTGCAAAGTCAGAACAGGGGGTCACCACAGTCAGGATCATCCTGATTTAAGGATCTAGCACAGATCTTTATTTCGGATTCACAGCGAGGAATCGACTCCAATGTTCACATAGATTCCATGGTAAAGTTGTTTTCAAAGAATCGACTCTTTTTTTAATCGACTCCAACTTATCACGGTGAACACAAATCACGATATAAAATAATTTATTTTGTCTAAAATTTCAACAGACATCATTTTAAGTTGTCTATAAAAGTAAATCTTGTAAAATTAAATGTTGGTAAATAATGTACAACTTGCTTTTCTTTGTTACAGCTCGATGTGCTTCGAGGTAACGGACAAATCTGATTAGCTGGCTAGCATAGCTAATCTGGAACGTCATTATAATATCCTAATACGTTTGTGTGATGAATACATATAGTATTCATACTGCGTTAAATGTATTAAGACAATAAGCATTAAACGGACAAAAACCGTCAGGGGAGACCTTTTAAACTTGTTGTACTCTAAAGAGTCGGCTCTTTGAATCGACTCTTCTAGGCGACCGTTAATACCTTTACTAGTATTGATATGTCATGTATAATAATTTAGTGACTTAAAGAATTCCAAACCACAAGCATTGCTGTCAGTACGGAAATACTGATATCCATCTAATGTCTCTAGATCTGATGAACTATACTCTTCAAATGGCAACCCTGCTAAAGACGAGTCGATCGGGAAACGACTCTTTCTGATGAGCCGAATATAACGTGACTCATGCTCTAAAAACGGTCAGGTATATAGATATAATGATTATGTAATTTGAAGTTGACGAAGAAATAAACTGCAATTAAAAATAAAACTAAACGTATGCGTTTCTATTAAAATCAAACTATAATAGTTCATTGAAAATAAAACAATGAGTTGACATAAAGTGATAAAATTGTAATACTAAGTAAATAAAAACGTGTGACATTAACCAGGAAAACACAGGGTTAAAATGTGAAAACAATATATATTTGTAAAGAATTTTTAAACGGCCAGTAAAGACTTTTTTAGCAAAAGGTTTTGCAAAGATTTAACAAACATAAAACAAATAACAAATTAAAATACTAAACTTAAATTATTAAATGCCTATATATTTTATACATTAAAATATATAATATCTTTAAGATATGATAATTAAGTAAACAGTATTTAAAAACAAAACTAGTTTGCATTTATTTTGAAATGAAACTATAATAATTCATTTAAAATAAAATAATGACATCACATAAAATGATAAAATAGTAAACAATAAAAAAACAACATAATTCAAGAATTATATCTAACATAAAATGATTGTTTTTCAGTGTCATTCATGATATATTGTGTTGTATTCTGTTCTGTTGTTTATTTATTTATTTATTTTACTTTAATTCTATGCAATAATTGAACGAGTCTCTTTAATCACGTTATGTCGTTGAGCGTCCTCTGGGTGGCGCTATGCTGCTGTAGGGCATTAATGAGGCGGGCCGGTGCGGGGCGCGCTCACAACGCTACGTCTGGACATAAACACGTGTCTGTCCCCGGTTACGGGTTTCTTTTTTGCATTCTCCCCATCATCCGTCCGTTGCTTCCTCTCCCCTCTTTCTCTCCCTCACTGTTCTCCGGTAGCAGCAGCGGTGATGGCGGATTCCGTGACGGCAGCAGGATCAGCGGCAGCAGGATCAGCATCCTCTCCGTGCCCTACCCCGGGCCTTTCTCCGGCTGTGAGTCCGGGCTCGGAGCCTCCCTCCGCGGCTCTGTCTCCGTCTGCGGGCGGCGCTCAGAGACTCCTTTTCTCACATGATCTAGTCTCCGGTAAGCACTGGGGCTCGTTGCGGTTCGGCCTGGTGCGCATGATTCACGGGGAGGAGGACTTCGAGGACGAGGAGGAGGATGAGGAGCTCGATGGAGGCGGAGGTAGAGACGGTGGTGGTGGCGGCGGCGGCGGCGGCGGAGGTAGAGACGGTGGTTGTGGTGGTGGTGGTGGCGGCGGAGGAGGAGGAGGCGGCGCTGGAGGTGGAGGTGGCGGCCGCGTCCCGGGGAGCTCTGACACTGAAAACGGGGCACCTGAGACCCGGACGTGGCCTCTCGGAAGAGGCTTCGTGCGTGTGCAGTGGTATCCCGAGGGGACGAAGCAGGATGTTCGGGAGACGAAGGTAATTATTTCAGGTGGCGTTTCCTACATTGTTCACGTCATCCACGAGCCGTGCTTCGTCGCTTGTTGCTGTTTTTAGACGGACCTAATCTTGTTTTGGTTTCCTTCTGTTTTGCGTTCGCAGGGCGCAGCAGGGTATCGATTAACTAACAAATCGATTCATTCGCGATTTATTCGACCCACCCTGCGCTCAGGGTTCGTCCTTTCCAGCCAGAATGGCCGCTTTTAAACGCTACACGTTTGCATATTCGGTTTTTTAATCGAGTCAACGTTATTTTCACGAATAGTCGATTTGATTTCAGACTTGAGTCCGTTCTTAATGTATTCTAATATGTTTTTAGTTCAGCCATTTAAACGTTTGGTTTTATCTCTGAATCTACCCGTCACATGAGCTTCGGCTAGCTAAGGAAGAATCGAATAAATCGTGATCAGTGTAGGTTAATTATCGTGACCCGCCCTTTTAACGCCTTGAAGCAACACAGTAAATCTCTCTTGTGTTTGTATTTATGCAGATTTCAGAGGACTTGTTGTTTATTCACAGTCTCAAGGAGTCAGCGCCACAGAAACACGTTGGTACAGGACCGAATATATCGCTCCCTGTTTTATGATGGCCTGCCATAACGATATTTCGGTTTTAAGATGGGAATCCGGAACCCAGAAATTCAGGTCCAGTACGCTGTGATATAGGGTACATATTACACCCCTCGGTTAACGCGGCATTCGACTCACGATGGATTTGTAAGGCATCCCCAATGTACTTTTTCACTAACTGATTTGGGGAGTAAACGGCGCTAGACCCGTGAAGCAGCTGATGATTTGGGTGGTGCGTACGCCAGCTTTCGAGTCCTGGCGGTGCCTTCTGACTGCCTAGGGCGTCACATACAGGCACGATCAGATGTGGCTGAGGGAGGGGAGGAAGAGCGGGCTTAAAAAGTGGGCACGGCGCTGCAGAGTTCCTCCTGTTATGGATTTCCTCTGGGTTTTCCTGCCCGTCCCAAATAGATTCCTGTATATTTGATAGTTTTGACCTGAACGTGTTTATAAGAAACGCTGATCAGAGCCGCCGTTTGTAAGCTGGATTCCAGCAGCTGTTCTTCTAGAAAATGCCTATAGGCGACTAAATGAGCCCATTTTTTAGGCCTATTGTTAGAGGGGATGTTCATGATGTCAGCAGGTTGCCAGCCCATCCCCACACAGGCCTGACGGTGCTCACACTCATCCAGAATCTCCGGAAAGTGCAGGACAGGGCAGGGCCATTTGTGTTTTGATAGTGGCCCTGGTAAACGTTTGCCTTTTGTGCACGACGCACAAAGGCCGGAGAGTTCCAGGCCACCTCTCAGGCCACCAGGCTCATCGTGACGGCTCAATATGAAGCGGTGCCAAAACAAAGGCGTGCTGCTCGGGCAGGCTGCGGGATTACCATGGCAACAGGATGCGCCATATATTAAAGCTCATTGTGATATCGTCCCCGTGCTTGAGGTGCCCCGATTCATTTTCTCCTCATCGTCTCCTGACCTTTTACGTCGCAAGCCCCTCCTGGGAACCCAAGCCCCTGTGGACTGTCGGCTCGTCCCACCGGAGTTGCCCAACTAAATCATTTTTGTTCTGTTAATACAAGCCGGGTTCTTATCCTAAGATTTTGAATCGCAGTTCGATCTTGAGGCTGAGATCTGTTCTGAGATCTGTTCTGAGGACGTACCACGCCTGTAAAACACCTGATTTAGTCAGAATGCATCTCAGAAACCTTATTTTTGCAGCGTGACGGCTTTCCCTTTTGAGTCTCAATTAGTGGTTCAACACTCTGGCCTAATCCTGACCTTATTAAACAGATCGGATCTGGTTCCAAACGTGTCCACATAGACGCCCGCCACCTGAAGAGCATTACTCCGAAACGTGATGAAGATCAAAAATTTATGCACAGAACAGAAGCAATTTCTTCACAGTAAACGTCTTTCCTTATGGGAATTAAGCCGAAATGTGCTTCGACTGTTTCTGTGTTGTGAGGCAGAGTAAAACCCCCTCCAGGGGCCGGATTCAGGAAGATTTCCTATGAAAAAACCTGCAAAGGATCTTCAGTTCATAAGAATCCTATGTAAATGCAGTATTAAATGCAATTCTCTAGTATTATCTATAAAAATTCACAGTTTTCTTATGTAGGCCATGCTGCAATTACAGCTGACGACACATTTTGAATCAGTGTTTATCGTTGTTTCCCTTATTTAATCCGCTCAGAAGTAACAGGACAAAATCCTCCCTTGGAAAATATTGGCCTTATGTCAATAACATAATGTAATAAGTTTAAGTCCGTTTCGATGCTTACCTGGTCAACTCTTGGAGCATTACAGAGAAGGTTAAGAAAACATTTAAGAACATAGCATTTTCAAGAATGCCACTCGTTGTTAAGACAAGAGCTTTTAAAAAAATTCTTTCAGGAGTAACATTTTTGAAAAACGTTTAAAAATGTGGTGCCTCAGTGCGTAAGACTCTGGAATCCTATTCGCCGGGTTGCCAGTTCATGCGTCTGTGGTCTGTGCTGGTGCAGTGGTTAAGCTCCTAGACTGTAGACCACATGGTGCAGGGTTCAGTTCCCATCCCTGCCAGGCTGCCAACATTGGGTTCTTGAGAAGGGACCTTAATCCACAGTGGTGCTGGATAAGGGCATCGGCTGAATGGTTAAGCGTAAATGAGTGCGTTCACATGTGCTGCAGAAAATCCAATTTTGTCAGGAATCCGATAACGTTAAAGCTCCAGGTTTACACGAGTCAGGAATCGGATTTCTACTTTGCAACCAGCCAGTAATCTCACAGAAATGTGTGACATAAACTTCAAACTTTAATATTAAATAATCAAATTCATTTTCTCGAGTATATACCTCGTCTCCACAAAGTGTTCCCTAAGCGTTTCGCTGCCTTCGATTCCGTGGTGCTTTTAATTCCGGGGTTGCCAGATCCGGCGAGAAAAATGGGAAGAGAGGCAAATAAAGCAGAGTCTTTAGAAGACGCTGATCTGGCAACCGCGTACAAATGAAAATGCAGATTATAATTGGGTACCTGGTGTACACTGAGTAATCAGATCACTGGGGTAAAAGCCAGCTGCTTTTATCGGATTTTTTAATCTGATTTCTAGCTCGGAGTTGAATGTTCAGATAACGTTAACGTACTGACGGACAAGGTGCTTTTTAGATCAATGTGTAATTTTGTATCAGTTTTGAATCAGTTTAAGATGCTACATCACTCTTGGCTGTTAGTTTGTGGACGTCGTCATACTTGGGCACGTTTTGGGTGACATTTAGTGTTGGTAGGCTGACTGGCACCCCGTAGGTGAGCCGTGGCGTCTTCGCTTAGTGGGTAACCTGCTTCACATTTTTAATCAAGACCTTGTCCAAACAGACTCGTCCCTTTTATTGTTTGCTCTCCAGTGCAGATGGCGTCTATGCTAATGGTGTCACTTTTGTCCTTGGCGGCTGATTAAGACCTCCTTGCTTACCCTTTTCGGTTGTCGCCTCCTCTGCCTGGTCCTGAGAGTGGCCGTTCCTTTTGTCGAAGCCACAGGGTGGTCTGCGGTTCCTCTGCTGTTTAGGTGGCTTGTACCAGCTTTTTAACAGCCCTGTTTTGTGACGTTTAGGGACTTTTTCTTGCGACTGTCACCTCAGGCTGTACTCGCTGAATTATGGGTCGGTGATTGAGCTGTAAGCGCTCTCGCTCTTGTCCTTAATGAGCTCTCTAGGAGCAGTTCTGAGATCAGCTCTGCTTCTCTTTAAATGCACAACGTGGGTTACACGAGCTCGTGTATAAGGACTAGGGTGTGACGATACATTGTGACGCGATGCAAAAATTGTCATCGTCTCGCTGTTTTTGTTCATTCTGCTATTCTACAAATGCAGTTGCACAGCCCTAATTTACTATAAGAAAACCGTTTGTTAGGGAGGATAATCAGAAAAAGGCTCGAGTTTGCATTAAGGATTTGAGTTTACAGAAAAAGGTCACATGGTCTGAGTTCAGGTCGACCCTATAGCCTGTAGCGATGGGTGCATAATCGTTTCCACCACTTCAACCCTGACCTTAACCACGCTGAAAATCTTTGGGATGTGCCGGGAGATTTGTGGAACGTTTCGACTCGGAATCTTTCTGACCAGGCAGTGTATTAGAGTGTATTATATCTAGGGTATAAGCGAAGCTCTGGAATCACACATTCCAGAAATCCCAGTACTTACAGGCTGCTAAATTGAAACGGAGCAAATGATAGATTCAGTTACGTCTGAAGGCGTGTTATCTGTCCAGCCTGTGTTCCAAACCAGATCAGATCTGAGCCTTTAATGGAATTATCTACAGTCTGGAAAGGAAGCAGGTCTCAGATCTGACCGATTTCACTTCTGTGTACCTGAATTCAGAGCAGATCTGCTAATTATGGAGGCAAAAGTGCAGCTTCTTAGTCCGTGATGGATCGTAATGCGGTGCACGGAGCTCCGGGAGCTCGTGCTATTTGACACGTTGCTCGCTGCGTCTGTGTGTTTGTGTCCTGTATCGGATCTTGTTTTGGCACCTCGGCTCAGGTGTGAGTGTCAGTCAGCAGGTGTGAGCGCGGCGCTCTGGCTGGGCGGGGCCTTGGATTTGTAATCTAGTGCTGTTAATAATAGAAAACGTGTTTGGAATAGAAAGCGTGACGTGCAGGAGGGCAGTAACAAAACGTAAACATCACCGCCATGTTCTAGGTGTCGACCAGTAATGTAGTATAAAATCGACATCACTCTCTCAAGCGCTGTGCTATCTGGCTTTCGGTGTACTATTTGGGGTGCTTCCTTTTCAGGCGTTCGAACAGGTTTGGTACGAGTCCAGCGAGCCAGTAGATGCCATTAAGTATAAAGAAATAAGTACAAAGTAAGCAGGAAGTATAGAGAAAACACACTAGATACAAATAGCTAAAATATAATTTGGTTTTTAAAGTCATTTTAATTTGTTTAAACCCCTTGTTTTTGTTCTTTTTGTTGCATATCGTATTCTCAATCAGAAAAAGGTCATGGCATCACTGGTCTCTCAAATGCTGTGCTGTCTGGCTTTCAGCGTACTATTTGGGTGCTTCCTTTTGAGGCGTTCCAACAGATTAGGTGTATTTTTGAGATGTCTTTATTGTCGTGTACAATGTGACGTCGTGTACAGTATAAAGAAATAAGTATGAAGAAAACGCACAATAGATACAAAAAGCTTAAAATGTAAGGTCATTTCTAAGGTAAATCTGTACCAGATGTCCATTTTGTTGTCTTTCTTGGCTTTGTGAAGAATGACGATGTTAGTAAAATGTGTCTTAGTATTAAGTAACAATGAGTGTTATACTTTTAACGAAGTTGTTTAAACCCCTCGTTCTTTTTGTTCTATATGGTATCCTCAATCCGAAAAGCGCACGTCATCACCAGTCTCTCAAATGCCTTGTTTTAGTTGTTTGATTCGTCCATCTGAGGTTGCCGTGCTATCTGGCTTTCGGCGTACTATTTGGGGCGCTTCCTTTTGAGGCGTTTGAACAGATTTGGTGCATTTCTGCCAAATGTCTTCACGCAAGGTGATGTTTCTTCATGTCTTTTGTGTGAAATCCAAGCTAATCTTTCGTGTTATGACCTGCTGATTTTGGGCTGCTGTTATATTTTGAGTAGTTATTCTTCGGAATTAAAAAAAAAGGAATGTTTTAACGGAACATTTGACAATTTTAAATATCTTTCTAGTTGTATCTTTTAATTGCATGGGATAAAGGGACTGTGGTAGCCTAGTGGGTAAGATACTGGAGTATAGACCAGAAGGTCCAGGGTTCAAATCCCATCTCTGCCAAGCTGCCACTGTTGGGTCCTTGAGCAAGGCCCTTAACCCACAACTGCTTGGATTGTAAGACTACCAATTGTAAGTCGCTCTGGATAAGGGCGTCTGCTAAATGCTGTAAATGTAATGTAAATGTTTTATCTGTTTAGGAACATAATAAAAAAAACCTGTGCGCTGTTTTGCGTTTCAGAAAAAAAAAATGGTACGAAAATCTGATTCTTACGAATTCTGGTATTTTAATCGTGTGTCTGGATGTTAAAACACCTTGGGTTGCCGTGTCGGTGTTTTCAGCATGAGTAATACATTTTGGTAACGTTATCGCTTGTTGGTCTTAACCACTGCTTGCAGGAGTCCTGGAACGTCACAGGGTGATGTAGGTCCGATGCTTGTGTTGAGGCTTGAGAAAATTGCTTTAAGGAGCGACCGTTGTGTTAGTGTGACACTGCGTCCGGTAGCTCCTCCTTCGAGTAAAAATCTTATGAATATTCGATTAGTGTCCGAACAGCAGAAGCGGAATCGACCCCTAAGCGTTTCATTCCAGCCTGTTTAAGTCTGACGTGATGCTTGCTCGTGGGTTTTGTGATGGATTAACATTTTGCACGTTAAAGCCAAACCGTGTGTGTGGGGGGGCGTGTCTGCAGTTTAAGGCGTGCCCCTGTGTCTGTCTCTGCTGCAGTCCGGTGCTGCAGTCCGTCCCTCTGGCCTGCTTTTGCTCTGAGAATCGTGTTGTGTGTAGCTCATCAGCACAGCGAGTCAAAACAAACAGATCCCCATCGATTCCCTGTAACCCATCCCTGCATCCTAATCCTCGACCTGGCCGTATTGCTCGATGACGGAGGACGTGTTCGGTATCGGCAGGTGCGTTGGGAGGGGGGCCCGAAAACAACGAGCCTGCAAAATTCTTCGTGGCTCAGATTCAAGAAGGTGCTGGAGATTTTGACGATTCCTCAGCGATTTTGGTCGGTATTGACATGACAGCATTGACATTGCTGCAGTTTTGCCACATGGTGTGGCTTTCGGCCACTGTAGCCCATCTGCTTCAAGGTGCAGACATGCTTTTCTGCATACTTCGTTTGTAATGAGTAGTTATCAGCTCAAACCAGTCTGGCACCAACGAGGCACTTTCACCCAGATCACTGCCCTCACTGGATTTTCTTTTTCAAACCATGCGCTGTAAACCCTAGAGGTGGCGCTGTGTGTGAAAATGACAGGAGTTTCTGCAATACTAGGCGCCACTGGCTGCGATATATTGACGCGTCTGCCATATTGGTCCAGGCGAGCCTGGCTTGTAAATGAATACAAGTGAAAGGAGGAGCTGCGCTTTTCTGGTCAAAATGGCCATTAAGCTCATTATTTCTCAACCGATTTTAAAGAGACGTTTTTATTTCCAAGGCTTTTGATCTACATGGGGTGGTTTATATTGTGGCTGATCGGTATAAAGCGCTGATATGGATGGCCTGTCGGGTCAGAACTGCACATTTTTGATGTTAGCTTATAAATACCTTGCGTAGAACCCGCCCGCCCATCCTTTTGTTTTAAAACCAGGCTGTGAGGAGACCGAGGCCTCACCCCTGCTCAGCCCAGCTGCATGAATGACATCATCTCCAACCAATCCCCTCATCCTGGGTGGATAGCCGACGGGATTTGGGATGGCGCCCAGTCCTCGGATGGCTATTAATAGCGACTCGGCGGGAATCGCCAGGCTTTAAGACGGCCGATGCACGATCAGGCTCAGCCTGCGGAGTGGTGTTAAATCTATTCCTGGCTCGGACAGCTATCTTCAGCGCCGTGCCTCGCCTCCATTGAAATGTGTGTCGGCACTTCTGTTAAAGGCCCAGAGCTGTAGAAGTGAGAGCTAAGCCCCGCCCTGGTCTGGACCCTGGCTCTTATTACATAACACCCAGGTAATGGAGAAGAGAGCGAGCACTGATGTCACTGCGTTATTTTCCTGGAAGTTGCCCATTAAGGCCCAGCATGGACCCTAAAGATCCCAGTCTCAGGCGGAGTCCGTGCTTAATTAGGATGAAGCGGTTACTAAAGATGAAAGGATGAATAATTGATTTTAAGTCTTAATTACCAGAGAATGCTGCTGATCGTCTTGGCTGAGAACGGCGTCACTGATCCATGTTTTTTAGCTGAATGAATGGGTTCCAGACCCCCAGAAAATCCCCCTCTATAAGGCATGATCTGTGTTAATGGAGTTATTGTACAGGACCTCCCTCCCTGTACTCACATTGACACTTATATTAACACCTAGACTAATCTACAGTTACCCAAGATCATTAACACAAAACTTATTTTATAAAAACCTGTCAAAATCTCATGTCATTTAGTGTGTCATGGATTGAAAGTGCAAAGTAAAAAAACACTTACTCTCTTGATGAACTCACTGCATCCTGTGTTCTGGAGGATTCAGTTCTTGTTTTATTTTAGGTTGGCTTTTTAAACTGTCTTAGGACCCATGAAGATTTATTTGCACTCAGAATACAGTACTATAGGTGTAAAAATCAAAAAACATCATAAACACCACAGATCTGAACTGAGCCGTTTTGAATCTGAATCACTGTGTACTGAATCGTGAATCATGAATCAAGTTTAGGCAGAAGCGAGTCACATGGCTCGACTCGTACAAGTTTAAGCAAGTGCGCCGGGAACTGAGACACATTTTTCTAGTCAAAAGGGCTCCAAGGCGATCAATAAAATCCCAGAAAGATCATGATATCATTTTTTTTACAATATCACACACCCCTATTCCAGGCTATAAGAATAGCAGTCCTTTAAATGCGCTAAAATGCATGTTAAAAGAGAACGTGAACAACCTGTAAAACCTCTTATCAGGTCTCGTGTCTGCGGTACGAGGCAGCTGCATACAGGTCTCCCTAACTGCGCTCTCTCTCTCCCTCTCTCGCTCTCTCTCTCTCTCCCTCTCTCGCTCTCTCTCTCACAGCTGAAACTTGAAGATCGATCCATCGTGCCTCGAGACTTTGTCCGCCGAATGAACTCGAATGTAAGTCTCTCCCTTATCTCCTCGAGTTTTGCTGATCTTGGCGCCCGGGTCCGCACCGGGTCCGCCGCTCGGTTCGTGCTTTCTTAATCAAGCCGCTCTGCCCTGTCAGAGGGTGATGGACCCGATTTAATCCGCTCGATATGACGGCTGGAATTGCTTGGGGCTAATTTGCTTGCCTGTTAGAAGTTGGGGTTGGTACCGGCGTGACGCTGTGGTTCTGTGGATGTGGCAGGATAAGCAGTGCGGGATCGTGACCAACATTAACACGGAGTGTGCGGTGAAACTGGTCGGGACCAACTGCTGCCTTTATCCCGTGAACAGTCGAGACCTGCAGCACATCTGGGTGAGTCTGAGCACGGGAACCCCTGGAGGGAATCGGATGCTCTACTCGCTTCCTCTGGTTTCTTTAACCTTGATGATTTTGTTTTTTCCTCCTCCAGTCCTTCATGTACGGTGATTACATCGTCTACGACTTCTGGCTGGGGAAAGTGTACGACCTCAGCAACCGCATCATCCTCAAACTGTCCAACGGAGCTCGGTATCCGTTCGCTTCTTATTTCAAATATGGGATTTTGAAATCCTGATGTAGAGCCTTTTTTTTTTTTTTTTTTTTTTTGTAACTCGGGTAATGGTGTTTTATTTCTATCATCTGCTTAGGTCTCTGAATCTGCTTGTTTTCTTTTTTTTCCTTTCTTTATGTGTAATAAAAAAAATCTTGGGAGGAATAAAGCTAAAACTTTTTCAACAAGAACAACTTTTTTTTCTTATTCCTGCAAGTTTAATTTGTTTTTCTTCTTGTTGTCATTTTCCTTCTTATTCTAATTCTTTTCCCTTCCTCTTAGACGAAGAAGGCCTCCTTTGTCATCATTCTTTTTTTAATTTATGCTCATCTCTCCTAAATGAACTGTTCATGCATTGTTTTTTATTTTGCTTAACCTGTCTTTCAGCTTTTTTATGCTTGCTTTCTTGTCCTGGTCTGTTTTGCTACGTCTTTATTGACCACTTGTTTGTTTTTCTGTCTGCCTTTATTGCTGTCCCACCCAATGTTACGTACTTTGTGCTCGGTGTTTCTTCTTTTATTGCTTCTAAAAAATGTATTAATATAATTTCCCTTGTTTCTGTCTGGCGTCCTTTCTTTATTTGTGCTGCTTCTCTTCATTTTTATGATGTAAGCATTGGACTGAGCTGTGTGTGTGTGTGTGTGTGTGTGTGTGTGTGTGTGTGTGTGTGTGTGTGTGTGTGTGTGTGTGTGTGTGTGTGTGTGTGTGTGTGTGTGTGTGTGTGTGTGTGTGTGTGTGTGTTTCTGCAGCTGTTCGATGAGTGAGGAAGACGGTTCCAAGCTCTACGATGTTTATCCTCACGTCAGCGATTCGGTAAGGGTTTAATCTTGAAGCTGCAGTCGATCAAAGAGGCAGCGATTAAAAGAGCGACAGAGTCACGTGCTACAAATGTTTATCCTCAGGACTGGACTTGCTTAGCCTGAGGCTCCTGAGCCCCGAGATGCAACTCGGACTCACACTGGGGAACCCAACTTGCACTTCTTTCTTGTCCTTTTCCTTCATTCTTGATGTTTTGTTCTTTGTTGTTTTCTTTCTCTTGCATCCTCTCTAATATCAAATCACATGACCTCAGGCTCTCCGGTCCTGTCAGGTCAGACTCCTGTACTAGAAGCTCCACACACACTGGCACGGCCCGAGGCTTTTGAGCCCCGGGTTCTTGCTGCTGCTTTCGCAGTTCCGATACGAGTGTCTGGGCTTTAGGCGGGTGTGGGGTAACGATGCGGTGGCGCTGTTAGTGAGATGACAGATGCAGCTATTAAACCCAGGAGTCGGTGCATCTGTTAACGTGCAGCTTCTAATTAGAGCAGATGGACGATGGGTACGATTTACTGCACGGACCGCGCTCGCTTAAGGACGATCGATGGCGTGGCGTTCCTGCACTGGATCGGGATCTCGGAATACTCAAAGCCTCGTTTTTTTCCTAGGGGCTGTTCTTCGACGAGGCGTACGGCTTCTACCCGGGTCAGGTCCTGATTGGGCCGGCGAAGGTCTTCTCCGGCGTTCAGTGGCTGTACGGCGTGAAGCCAGTGCTGAGCAAGAAGAGCAAATTCCGGGTGGTGGTGGAAGAGGTAGGTCCCTTCGCTTTATGAGCGCCTGGTGTGTGCGTGTGTGTTTTTGGTGCGTTTGACTCGTCGTCGGTCCCTGTGGGTGCAGGTGCAGGTGGTGGAGCTCAAAGTGACCTGGATCACCAAGAGTTACTCCCCAAAAGGCTCGGACAGCGTCTTCCCTCCTCCGTCCACCATCTCGCAGGAGAACCTGTGCAGGTACGTGAGCTAAATCGTACGATAACTAAATAAAAAAGGGTTGCCAGATTGGGCAATCAGTTTCCATCCAGAGTTTATTGAGGCTGTATTTGCCAGAAGTTGAATCTGTTCATCTGGACATAGATTTTGTCGGAGAAACGTTTCGTCACTCATCTAAGTGACTACTTCAGTCTCAGCAGTTGGAAATCTTCCCCGATCTTATATACAGCACCACTGCATAACAATGGGACCGGTGATCAGTTTAATATGCAGATTGACACAGCCATTAACGACAATGGCCACGTGTGCCGTTCACACAGGATTGGGGAAGGGCTGCGATGGCTCCGTTGTAAGATGGTGAAGGCGTGCAGATCCTTGATAGGGAGGAACGCTGGTTTGAACGCGGAGTAAAAGAAGCCATTTTTGTAAAAAGGGAACGTCCATCCCTGAACCGAGGAGCGGGGGTACACCTCTCACCATCTACTGTAAGCTCGGTAAATCTTAGATTTACATTTACAGCATTTAGCAGACGCCCTTATCCAGAGCGACTCACAATTACTACAACCTTACAATCCAAGCAACTGTGGGTTAAGGGTCTTGCTCAAGGACCCAACAGTGGCAGCTTGGCAGAGGTGGGATTTGAACCCTGGACCTTTTGGTTCATAGTCCAGTACCTTAACCACTAGGCTACCACAGTCCCCTGGCTCTGGTTCTAAGCTTCAGTCTATCATTAAGGCACTTGGTTTCCTTGCCTCTTCCTGCGCTGTGCTTCAGCCCGGGTAATGGGTATTATCCCGGTTAGCTCACTCCTCTGATCTCATTCCTTACAGCGGCGGTGGCTGGACCGGTACGATATTAGTTAGTGGTGCTGCGATCCGATACTCAAACGTGATAAAGATCGTAAGGACTTTTTTTTATGAGCAGAACTGAAGTGATGTAACGCTGAAGAGTATTTCAATTTTGCTTAGACAGCTCAGACGCTTGGTGTTAGTTTGTACGGCACAAGTATATTTTAAAATGGTCAAACTCGACGTAGGTACTTGCCCAGATCAGTCACCAAATACTTCAGTCACCCAGGGTTCCTATGCACTGACAAAAGGCCCTACCATGAAGCAGGAGCTAAAGTCCCTGCACACACCTTCTAAGAACTATAATCATCCCCGGCAAAAAAAGTGAGACACTTTTTTTTAATTAATTAATTTTTTTATTGATGAAGTTAGTCAGGACATTAAAACATTTAAATAGGCACAGGTCAAATAATGCTAAACAAAAAATAAATGATATTTTTTTCCCAGTTTAACCCACCTTATAGAGATTTATTTTTGTTTGCGGACATCAGAATGTGTTTATTCATTTTAAATCCTTTCATAAAAACAAAAAAACGCATCGCCGATTAGCAGAACCATCCGTTTGTAATCCAGTCATTTCATCAGGCACTTTTAAATCACTGTAACCTTGAAATAAATACACAAACAAGTATTCGATACTTTTGTTAGAAACAGAACGACGTTGTCAAACTACACTAGAAAGCAAAAATGACAAAAAAAGAGAGGGTGACTAAAATAACGTCACATTTCTGGCATCGAGATCTTTTTCTTTAAAGAAATAAGCCTGAAATTTGCTGCCTGCAGAATGAAAGCCCCTTTGTTGACATTCTCTTTCTAAAGTCACCGCATCAGCTTCAGCAGCCAGAAAAGCGAACGTGCTTTGTTCATTATTATCGATGACATGCTCAAAAGTTGTAGTTCCAGCGAAATTAGAATAATGAGGCTAGACAATGCTGCTTGTGAGGTATTTAACTAGAGATCGGATCGGTGCATCTGTTATTAGTCCTTTCCTGCCGTTCCGTGTGTTCGATCACGCTAGGCGCGGTTTCTGTGCATTTCCTGCATTTTTAATGCATTTCTCTGGTAGGACAAATTCCAAACAGCTTTCTTCTCAACCTTGTGCACGTAATGGTCTCTGCGCTCGAGGTGGTGCTCTGTGGAGCCCTTGGGTATCGATTCGGTTTCATATTTCAACTTCTGAACCGTGCTACTGGGACGTCTGAGGACGCAAGTCTGGATTTGAACGTCTGATGTTGCTTTTGCATTTGGTCCGTGTCTCAGGGTGAAGCGTTTGGGCTATTTCGATCACACGCAGAGGCAGCTCGGCGAGAGGGCGCTGTACGTCTTTCCCGCTAAAGGAGACGCCACGCGGATCACCTGCGAGGGGCTGGAAGGGGCGCCGGTCCTACCCGAAGACCCCGTCATCCGCAAGGCGAGGCCACAACACAACACAGTACATTAACTGAAATCACATTTCCTAGAGCTAGAGGCGGGAGAAAGTCGTGTGCAAGTCACAAGTTACTGTGGTGATATTCAAGTAACTCAAGTCAAGTCAAGTCCCTGCTCTAAGTCAAGTGAGTCTCAAGTGAAATGTTGAAGTTCTGACAGCGGTCATAAGGACCTGAATCCTGTTGGCAGGTTGCCAGGTTTGCGCACGCTGAAAGAAAATCCTGAAAATCCAGTTTTAATAAAGTCAAGTCGCTTCGAGTTTAGCGACCCGAGTCTGACAACTCGCTTTTGTAGTACGCTGTACTAATACTGGGTAGCATTGTAGCCTATTCGCCTTGAGCTTGTGCATTCTGTGATGCTTTTTTAGGCACTAGTGTTTACTGTAGCAGGAACGCAGCGCTGGGTCAGGGGGGTTAGATGGCGATTCGGGGGTGATCATGACCTTGTGATGCTTTTTCAGGTTAAAAGGATGTTTAAGAAGCATCCTGGAAAGAAGGTCCCCGAGAGCACGGACCCGCAGGCCAACAGCATGCAGACGCCGGGCAAAGCAGACCAGACTGAAGGTGTGAATTATTTCTTTAAAATGATCCCGGCTTAAGAAGAACTGCCGCCAAAGCTAAACGCGCTCGTTTCTCGCAGTTTCTGCATGCTCCTCAGTTCCCTGTACCAAAGACGGTCTCTCTTTCTGTGAACACTGCAGTCTGAATGTACCCGCCCACCTCGTGTTCTCTGGGGATTTTTACTTTAAACTAGTGATGCACGATATATCGCGGCCGATATGTTATTTGCTGATATATGGATTTTTTTTCGGTTATGATATTAGCATATTAGCCGATATTACATCCGATATTGGTTACATATGAATTTCTAAGCAAAATCGGAGTGTATAGTTCTGCATGCAGTTATGTTCTCAGCCAATCTTTCTTAAACACCTAATTGCTTCTGCTTGTGTCAATTCAGTACTAAATGAAGGTTAGGAAATAAAATGGATCAAAACCATTTGTCTTTGGGTGAGCCGCAGCTTATGTTTAATGTAATCGTGATGTCTGACTTATGTTTTATAGCTGTGTGGATTTAATTACTGATCCAGTTTTAACAGCAGTTCATATACGGATCATAACGTGAACTTGTAAATACAGGTTTTAATATCGGTATCGGCCACAGAAATTCGATATTGGTACATCCGCACTTTAAACCATATGAATGATGTACATTTAAGACCATATGTAGTCCAGGATCAGTGCACATTTAAGTGTTTCATTAAAAATGTAATATTTGGACACCATGGGAGCCAGTGTAGGTTGGTGACCCTTGTCCTGTCCGTCCCCAGCAGAGCAGCGGACTGACCCGCCGCCATGCCCCAACAACGGTCCCGTCCCAAACCCGGAGCCTGCTGAGGAGGGCAAGGCGCAGATTAGGGACGCCCCTCAGACGCAGTGGCCTCTCCTGGGTGACCTGGAGTCGGACGAGGACGTGGCCGAGGACACGGACGACACGAGCTCCATCACGTCCTCGGCCAGCTCCACGGCGTCGCTGCAGAGCGGCCCGAGCAGGAAGAAGAGCATCCCTCTGTCCATCCGCAACCTGAAGAGGAAGCACAAGAAGAAGAAAACCAAGTTCTCCCGCGAGTTCAAACCCGGGGACAGGTGAGAACCTTTCTCTCTCTCTCAGGTGTGACCTCTGTACTCCACGGGCTTGGTGTCGAATTTCTTTACTCGCCTGAGGCTGCTGATCAGTTTCGTGAGGAGTGTGTGTGTCAGCGGTAGAGGGATCTAACACCCCGAACACGGACGTTTATCGACCACTTGCTCACTCTCCGTGTCCTTGTTTGAAATATCCGTGTCTTTACACGTGCGATTTGTAATGGACGTTGTAATGCAGCACTCTATCACACCCCGATAACGATTTAATCATCCGGAGCAAATCTTGGATTAAAAAAGGAGCCGATGTACAAAAACTGTCGCCAGTAAAGAATCGAACAGATGTGC
This sequence comes from Ancistrus triradiatus, assembly GCA_025084515.1. Lineage (NCBI taxonomy): Eukaryota > Metazoa > Chordata > Actinopteri > Siluriformes > Loricariidae > Ancistrus > Ancistrus triradiatus. Next base: position 759,746 of record JAJAGP010000024.1, read on the forward strand.
CCAAGTAATCATTTTAAACCGAACTTTCCAGTTGACAGGTGAATTTTGGAGCACAGATTGTTGTCTCAGAGATCTGAAACTTTTTTTACACATCAAGGTCAACTCAATTCTAATTTATTATTAACAATATTACTACTATTTTTATTTGCATCGGTCCGAACTTGAACATTTTATAAGCGGCTCTGTGGTTCTGGGAGAAGAGTGGGAACAACAGAGTGCGAAGAAACTAAGTGTTTTAAATCCGTCTTGTTCCGAGTATGAAATCTGCCAGCGGAGAGGCAGACTGAAAAAACAGGAGCTAGTTTTTATCGCCGAATAAAAAGACGTGGCCGTTCGGACCCGTCCCAAATGCTGTGGGGTGACGTGCGGGTTGGTAGCTGCTCCATAATCGCTGACATGTTCGTGATTGCGCAGGGTGGCAGTGGAGGTCGTTTCCACGGTCACCTCGGCCGATGTCATGTGGAAAGACGGCCGGTTGGAGACTGGAATCCGGTCGAACGACCTCATCCCCATCCAGCACCTGGACAACCACGAGTTCTGCCCCGGAGATTACGTGGTGGACAAGCGCTGTGAGTGTGCGGCTAAATCTGTAGATCGAACGCATTCTAGTTTGTTTGTTTGCGTAAGAAACCGCTGACTTGTTGTGGTCGGTTGTTCGGTAGCCCAAGCGCTACAGGACCCGAGCGTGTACGGCGTGATCCAGAGAGGCGATCACAAGGCCAGGACGTGCGTAGTGAAGTGGATCAAGCTGAACGCCTCCGGAGACGATGTGGAGGTGAGAGCTGGGTTTAATCTGACGCTCCTGCTGAGAGGGACTGCGACGATTTTAATCATCACTGTTGTATCGGTCAGGTGATCGGTGAGGAGGAGGACGTCAGCGTCTACGACATCGCCGATCATCCCGACTTCCACTTCCACACCACCGACATCGTGATCCGGATCGGAAACTCCGACTCGGAGGACTTCAACGACGAGGTAAAAGCTTGAGCTTTTAGCTTCGTAAATCTGCGTTGTAAAAGAACATGTATTGAATTTGAGTTGGAGACGTAAGAGGATATTAGAAGAATGCTATTTTAAAACTGTTATTTCCTACATCCACAAGAGGGCGCTTGACCATTTTATACCTCTATAAATAGTAAAAAGTCAGATTTGTGTTAAGTTGAAAAAATTGAAACTTTCTATGAATGTTATGATAATATATGGAAGTGATTACATTATTAGAGCGAACGTTTACTGGCGAAAACTGTACAATTGATAGGAGGCTCCAGTACCCTGTTAGGCCGCCTCTAGTCTGTGTACAAGATGAGATCCGGTTGGTCGTGGAGGCGTACAGGTTCAGTATGGTATCATTTGACACTTTTACCGACGAATATGTGTGTGTTGACAGAGAACAGTGGGCCAGGTGTGCAGGGTTGATGTTAGCAGTAAGGTGGAGGTGGTCTGGGCAGATAACTCCAAAACGGTCGTCCTGCCCCAGGTAATCGCTCCCTCTGCCTGTCTGTCCGTCACTTTAACCAGGACCGCATGAACCAAACCCCTCTCTCACGTTTCCGTCCCTCAGCACCTCTATAACGTGGAGTCGGAGATCGAGGAGACGTATTACGACTCGGGCGAGGGCAGCACCAGCGGCGCCTCCTCGGAAGAGTGGGAGGACGAGAGCGACAGCTGGGAGACCGATAATGGCCAGGTGGAGGAGGAGGCGGGGCCCGGTGGAGAGGGGTCCGCCCCTAATGCCGAAGCCGTTTCCGAGGTCCAAGTCTCGTCTCCTAGTGCCACGCCCGGCAGCGACGCACAGGGGGCACCGGCTACACCCGAGCAGCCAGCAGGTAAGTTGCATTTCTAAGGAAACTGAAAATACTGTCTTATAGCAGTGACGTAAAATAATTCCTTTGTTAAATATAGTTATATTATAGAGTTATATATGTTTCTAAATGCATAGTATTTATTATTCATTAATTATATGTGCTTTGGCAACATTGTACATCATTGACAATCATGCTATTAGAAATGGAAAAAAGAGAGAGAGAGCAAGAAGGGGCTGTTCTGAGAAGGACCGAAGTGAGGCCTGGATAGAAGGGGAGAGACCGAAGCAGATAAACAATGAGAGAGATGTTAAGGACAGCGAGCGAGAGACTAGCGGAAGTTTATTATACTCTTTTTAATCTGTATTCCTGTCCTCCTCTTCGACGTGGAGCTGGAATGGCGTTGCCCGAGGAGAAGCCCAGCAAGGAGACTCCAAGACTGGCCTTCCGCGAGCTGAAGGAGGCCCTGAAGATCCTGGAGAGCCTGAAGAACATGACCGTGGAGCAGCTGTGGACCGGCTCACCCACCTCTCCGACAGCAGAGCCGTCGGGGGCCGCGGGCGCGACCACGCCGGCCGACGCCAAGCCCACAAAGGAGAAGCGTTTTCTGGACGACATCAAGAAGCTACAGGAGAACCTGAAGAAGACCCTGGACAACGTGGCCATCGCCGAGGAGGAGAAGATGGAGGAGGAGAGGGCGTCGGCACCCGCCGAACCCCAGACGCCGGTGCGCTCGGACTGGCCCAGCGACACGCCCGTCCTGTGCCAGCAGAGCGGCGGCAAACCCGGTGTGACCTTCACCAGCGCCAAGGGCGAGGTGTTCTCGGTGCTGGAGTGGGCTCCAGGTAACGCTTATCGGTTCGGGTGCTGTCTGGGTGTCGCGTGTAAAGGTTTCTGATCTTTCCTTCTGGTGCCCCTCAGACACTCACACGTTTAAGAAGATGGAGTTCCAGCCCGCTGAAGCAAAAAAGTTCTTCAGTACGGTCAGGAAGGAGATGGCTTTGCTGGCCACGTCGTTACCGGATGGCATCATGGTCAAGACCTTTGAGGACCGTATGGTGAGCTCCTCGCTCTTTTGCTTACCGTGCTGTTGCCGTGGTAACGCTTAACTCCAGTTTTACCCCCCCCCAGGACCTGTTCTCGGCTCTGATCAAGGGTCCTACGCGTACCCCCTACGAGGACGGCCTGTTCCTGTTTGATATCCAGCTCCCAAACATCTACCCCGCCGTACCCCCTCTGTTCCGCTACCTGTCCCAGTGCAGCGGCCGGCTCAACCCCAACCTGTACGACAACGGCAAAGTGTGCGTCAGCCTGCTGGGAACCTGGATCGGCAAGGTATTGAACCGAAACTCCACCGACAGATGGAGACAGACAGGCAGTGAGAAGAAAAACCATGTTGCCAATCTTATTCGTAGAGTTTTTGCTTCTATGAGGCTTTTTTTTACTTTGGCCCGGTGCAGGATTATCTCGTGGGATCTGGCAACCCTGGAATTAAATGCAAACTCTGAAATGCAGTATATAGTCAAAGAAATGAGTAATTTGATTATTTAAGATGAAATTTTGAAGTTTGTCGCAGATTTATGCGAAAGAGATGATGAGATGACTTGATAGTCGGGGGGAAAATCCAAAAACAAACAAAATAATTGTGGTTTAATAAGTCGGCTGAAGGTTTTGAAAATGTGATTGTTGTTAATTAGCCCAATCTAGATTAAGTTGTGATTTTAAATTGACTCGTTAGTCAGTTGCCTTTGCCTCTCTGTAGCTGTAATAGCTGCTTCGTGTTTTGCTCTGCGTCCTCAGGGGACAGAGAGATGGACGAGCAAGTCGAGTCTCCTGCAGGTCCTCATCTCCATCCAAGGTCAGTCCTCTCTGCCGGTGTGAGCGTTCCTCTCTAACGTCTTTATGTCCCGCTTCGTTTAACCCGCTTTCCTCCGTCTCAGGCCTGATCCTGGTCAACGAGCCGTACTACAATGAGGCGGGCTTCGACAGCGACCGGGGTCTGCAGGAGGGCTATGAGAACAGCCGCTGCTACAACGAGATGGCGCTCATCAAGATGGTGCAGTCCATGACCCAGCTGCTGACGCAGCCGGTCGAGGTCTTCCAGCAGGAGATCCGCGAGCACTTCAGCTCCAGCGGCTGGCGCCTCGTGCACCGCCTCGAGTCCTGGCTCGAACTGGACGCCGCCGCCGCCGCGTCGGAACGATGCTCTCGGACGGCCGGCACCCCTCGGGCCGAGCCTCTGGACGAGGAGGCCCCCGAGGCGCTGTCGCACAGCAGCCCCACGGACAAACGGGATTCCAGGGGCGAGGAGGAGCTCGAGGACTCGGGGCTCGGCGCTTCCAAGGACCTCAGCCAGAGCTCGGATTTGGACGGGTCTCGAGGGGCGGAGCCGACGGCACAGCCGGGCGGGAAGGCGGCGCAGGAGGCTCAGCCGACCGTCAGGCCGAAGAAGCGCAGGCGGAGCTACCGGAGCTTTCTCCCGGAGCGTAGCGGATACCCGGACATCGGCTTCCCGCTGTTCCCGCTCTCCAAGGGGTTTGTGAAGAGCGTGCGCGGCGTCCTGGTGCAGTACCGCGCCGCGCTGGCCGCCGCCGCCTTCCCCGAGGACAAATGAAGCAAAAAAGCCTGTAAATCGTCCCGTCTCGTTATGCCCCTCCCTCTCGAGAGCTGCACTCGCCTCTCATTTTAACCTGAGGGAATGCCCGCCGCACAGTATTACCCACAAACCCTCTCTGGCTTTTCGTCTTTACCCTCTTACAAGCAAAACGCCTGGTCTCTCAGGGAGTCGGTCGCCTGGAGCGGTTGGAAGATGTTCGAGACATTTATGGTGCCAGCGAGATGCAGAATCTGACACCCGAGACCAAAACTGACAGGAGGACCGGGCGATAGGGCGTAGAATGGTGCACCCAGGGCACCTCATGCCCCGTGACCCTGACGTACCCAGACATTCGAGGATAGGACTTCTTGTTCTCTAGCTTTTATATAACGAGCTTAAAACGCAGCTCTAATGCAGCATGACTTCGGCGGCGATTACCGATATGCTGTACGCTACCACCACCTAGAGGCTCACCAATGAAATGACATGAGAATTTTTCTGGAATCTGCTTCTCTCGTAGTTCTAAACTTTCCCGTTATGCCCCCGGTTCGTCCCGGTCAGGGTCGGGTGCCAGAGGCGAGCCTAACCTTCACGGCACAGTCCCAGGCTGTCCCTAGCGCGGGTGTGTCCAGGGTGTTTGGGTACGAGTTATCGTACTTGTACTGTAACGAATTAACAAGCGCTTTGTAGTTTTGCGTACGAAATTAAAGGCATTTAAGGTCCTCTTTGTGCATGGACTGGGTGTTAGTCTGTGGTTTGGGTGCCAAATTATGACACGCAACATTTTCCACATCGCAATATATATCATAACTCGCCATATCGCCCGGCCCTGAGGTACAGAAAGCGAGGCTGGTGCTCGTTCTTCACCTTTATTCGCAAGAGAACTACGTTTCCCAGCATGCTCTTGCCAGTTATGATTCAAGCTGCTTTCTTTTAGCGTTGCGACTGTTCTTTCGCTCCTGCCACACACACACACACGTGCGCACTTCAAAGGTTTTTAAACTGCCTGATCTCTGTACTGGTTTACATGCGAGAAACAAGACACATCTGCGAGAGTGCCATCGAGACCTACCGAGCTCGCGCCATTTCCGTTTCCATAACGACCCGCTGGAGGTTTTTATAAGGGTGTTTTTGGTACGCGCGTCTTTGTAGCGCATTCGCAGGTCTTGGGGTTTCTTCCCGCGCTCGATCGCGGTACGTAGACACGATTCTGACGCTCGGCCCTCTTTTCCTAAGCTCGCCGCACATCCTCACCGCCTCGTCCCGCCGTACGTCCGGTTACGTCCTGAAGCACAATCCAGGCTGATCCTCCGATTCCTCGTTTCAAGTCCTGCTTTCGTTCGTCATGTTTTTGTACTCGTGAAACAAACAGAACATCCAGGACTCTGATGTAGCACAACCACATACGACCACACGAGGGCAGCAAAAGGCAGAACTTGAAGTTGGCGTATGATTTACATATCAGGTTTATTTATTTATTTATTTTTGCCAAGTACTGTGAGTTGTTATTGAAATCAGTTTGGTGTGTAATTATGTAGAAGTTTATACTTAAAAGGGATCGTGTGGATTGGGACGGAGCCGCAGGAGGGTTCCGTCTAGCAGAGAGATTTCAGGGGTTTGTTGTTGGGTTTTTTGCAAATGCTTTGCAGTTTAAGTTCTGGATTCTCTGGTGTGTTTGTTAGCGCTATTTATTTCAGCCTGGTTTCATAACGTAGGATGTTTAGGCCACGTGCTGATGAATCCTGCCTCATTAATTACACTAAGGACTAAACATAACAGTGAGACGACTCTTCTGGAACAGCACAGGTTTTTTTTTTTTTTTTTTTTGCTTTCTTTTATATTTTTTACCTTTTTATTTGGTTTATTTATTTATTATTTCTAGATGTTCTACATTGTTCTTTAGTCATTTTTCTCCTTTTGGTTAATTTGCTTTCTTTTTATTCCTGTTTTATTTCTCCCCATTTTTTTCTTCCTTCCTTTATTAATGCTCTTTCTTTCTTTCATTGATTTTCTTTTGCTTTGTCATTTTTTCCATGCTTCTGTTTTGTCTTGTTTTCTCTTCACTTTGCCTTATTTAATTCATTTTTCATTATTTTTCTTCTATTGTTTACTTGAGTGTTATTTCTATTTTCAATTTTCCTTTGTTTTTCTTTCCTTGTTTATCGTTTTCTTTTTTTCATTTCTTGTTTTTGCTTATTTCTTTTCTTTCCCCTTTTTTATATTTAATTTAGAATCTTGTTTATTTCTTTTGCTTTTTGTTTCATTCATCTCCTGTTCTTTTCGTTTTTCCCTTTTTTATTTATTTATTTATTTTTTGCTTATTCTTAGTTTACTTTTTTATAGTCTTCTTATTCAGATTTTCTTTTTCCTTTGTTTGTCTTTCTTGATTTCATTTCTTTTTTTTTTTTCCCCCATCCTCCTCCTGCTGTTTAACTGAACGTCTATTTGCTGTTTGTGTTTTCTGTAGTCGGCTGCAGCTTTTGGGTTCATGTTAAGTCGTTTAAGCTCGGGTGTGTTAGTGTGAGAGGAGGGAAAGCTTACACACACACAAACACACACACACACACACACTAACACGCACTCTGAACTGGAACAGGTCAGGACCTGAATCATCTAACTGTGAAACTTTCATCTTCTTATCGACACTACTTTCCTGACCTGATGTCATTAAGCATGACTGCATTTTGGAGTGGAAGCCCTCTTATCGTGACCCTGCCTCGACCCTACCGCTGACCTCTGTTCCTCTCCACCCGTGCTAAAGCAAAAACAAATGTGAAGCTGACACGTCCGAGCTCCGCCCCCTCCCCGCACCCGTGTAAGATATCGAGCGAGAGACGAACAGCCAAAGCATGAACCGTCGCTTTTAGCACACGGCTGCTCCGACTCGGCTGCACCATGGAAATCATTTCCACAGTGGCCTGTATTGGGAAGCGAATAAAAAAAAAAGAAAAGGGGGTAAAAAAAAATTTGTAGCCTGATTCCTCTGTACAGAAGTCATGACTACATTATAAATATATAGATGATATATATATTTAACAACACGGTGATAATGTGAATGCTTGGGGCATATTAACTGCTGAGTGTGCATTATTGTATTTTTTTTTTTTTTTTCCTTTCGGTTCCTTTGTATTTTTTTAACAATTAATTTTGGTTGCATTAAAAAGACAAATGTATAAAGCGAAGCATTAAATTCTTGGCGAGCAAAACCAGAGACGAGCGTTCTGTCTTTTCTTAGTTACATCCTTCTATGTTTCAGACACACGGCTTTTGTGCTTTCTTTTTTTTTTTTTTTTTTATAAATGTAAAATAAGATGCCTGTTTTTTCCTAAAAGAAAATACTAAAAATACTGCTTTTTTTTTTAAGTGAACTAAATAACTAAAATGAAACTTAACTAGAATAACAATTAAGCCCGAACCTTCAGAAATCCAAAATTAAAGCCTAACATGGAATAAAAGTTTTAAGACAATGACCTGTAATTAAAACAAACACACAAACAGGCTTCATAAAAAATCTATTTGCCTTTATTTAAAAGAAATCCATACTTCTCATCTTATTTATACTACAAAATCACATTTTGTTAAGAAAAAAATAGCATTTCAGTCTGCAAAACAGTCGTCTTAATCATATGTGTACAGGATGTTTCATTCTACAGTGTAAACAGTCCCACCCTCTCCACGTGTTTGCCCCCGTTTACCCTTGCCAGGACCGGTGGGCTGGCCAGAGCCTGTCCACACATTCACAGGATGCAGATACGTACGTGTTCTGCACGGAGCTCCAGACCGTGGCAGGGCCGCTGTGCCGGCTGATGTAGGGTTTCGTTATTGCTTTATCTTTTTAGTCTCTGATGATCTTATTGGTATAAAGCTAAGAATGGCTCAACTGTTTTGGAGTTTTGCATGATTTTCTAAGACGACAGTCTGTGAAGATCGGATAATGAGACCTGTAATGAACAGTACAGTGCAAAAGTCTTAGGACATCATTACACTTGTTGTTTTAGAGGTGGTACAATCGTCATGTATAATTATTCCTCAGTCGCTGCTAGAATACAACCAGAGAATACAGGAAATCTGTTTGTAGCGTTAAAAAGTAGAAAGAGTCCAGGCTAGGGTTAGGGATAGGATTAGATTAGGGGAAAGAAAAGTCTGTTCCCAACGCTGGGAAACCGAATGCTCAAGTATCAGTTAAATGTTCAACGTTTTGTCCTACTATTTTTCCTTTAAAAATGTTTTTTGTTTTATTGGGACCATTCACACTTGCCTGTTTTGTTCCCATTATATCATTTTAGGCCACTAGTGTCCCCAGCTTTAAAATAACATTTAAATAAAATACTTAAAGTATCTCACAAAACTAATAATAATAAACAATCTTTTGTTAATTGCTTCCACGTTTCCTATGCCCTGTATTGCTGAGAAAGTCATATATGGTCCTTGCTAAAACAACAAACCTAATGGTGGCCTAAGACTTTTGCAGTCCTGTGTATTGCTTTATTATGCATGTTGTACTTTTAAAGGTGAATTTTTATTGTACGAATTAAGTAAACCTGTTTCTGCTCCATAATTGACTGGATATGATTTAAAGGCCTGTGTGTACTGGAATATTTTTATTTCTACAAACTATTATTTGTGACAAGCACTATTTTGGCTTTTTATATTTTATAAAGGTGTAATATGAAGTTAAGTTGTCAAAAAATGACGTGATATGTAGATAGGACGTACAGCCTGCTGGTTTTTTTGGTCGAATGTGTGCGGATTTCCTACATAAGAGGTTAATTCAAACGTATTTCTGTAACGTTAACTCATAGATTTTGAAAGATATTGGAAAAAACACCACCCCAAAATGTCCACCTAGTGTATGGTCTAAACCTGACTGACTTCAAAAGTTTCCCGAGTTCTTTGCAAAACCTCATTGGACGTCATTCAGGAATGCCCAAACTTTTACACAAGACCTTACACTGTCCCAAACTGAAGTTTTATTTATTAACTCCAGTTATCATCTGCTGTTGTGCTTTGAATTGTCACAATATTATTAGACAGCTCGAGTCTCTCAGGCATGGCTCCCCTCCCCCGCTCTCCTGAGAGACTTGCAGCTGCTAACGTCCTCCATTTTGAGATCTTGATTTGCTGCACTGTGGCTAAACTGGATGAAGAAAAGATCATCAAATGTTAATTTGATGGCTCAAAAAACTCCTTTCTGTGTTTTCTATTGGATATGAAGTAGATCTTAAGGCACATTCTCAGTAGTAATGCAGAGGATCATCTTGTTAAGCAGAAGGTGTTCGGATCAATAGTGAGGAGATTGAGATTGGGGCTCTAATCGATTAAAGCAGCTGGGGCTCCAGGAGGGCGTGGTTGTTTTGGATATAGATGGGGTGTTAAATTTGGACAACAGCTATGAATCAATACGCTAGAATCCTGCATGCTAGTGTTAGTTCCACCTAGCATTGCGTCATTCTGAGAAACTTGCTTCTGACTGGAACGTGATGCAATATGTGAGGAATGTTACACACCATGATCTTGTTTGATTAACAGTATACGATTTGCGTGCTTGTCCATCAAAACCGGCCTTTTATGAGGGAGATTATATACGGCATGACAGCAGGTTCCTCAGAGAAACGAAGCTACGTTAATCATTGACCAGCGCTCAGATATGAGGGCTGTTGTGCAACGCTTACTGCTCGTGTATGGAGAATATTAAAGGAATACGCCAATGTTTCTTCAATCCCTTTTGAGAATCCCAAACAATACATTCACTCAAAACTAGATCTGTAACCCAAGCCGAATGGAAGCTGTTAGAGGATTCAACGTGTGTCGGATTTGTAATTACGCACCAAGTGCTTCTGATACCATGGGAAACTTTAATATATCATGACTAACTGCCCTTAGACGTCCATTCAAACGAGACAGCCTCCCCAAAAAGGAAGCAGTCAGCCGTTGTGGCATTTTAGCCATTACTGACATGCAATTTGAGGATTGGTTATGGTTTGGTCAGCTTCTGAAATGAACCAGCCCGTACACTTGTAATGATACAACGACTTGGCCAGGCAGCTCTGCCATTGTTCTCTGGTTAACTTTCGACATATTTAAACTTCCCACACGGCTTGGCTGGTGAATTCTATTAGCAGAGGGAATGGGCCGTGTGTGAATTCAATAAAGGCTGTGAATTTGCTGAGAAATTGTGATTTTACTCATGAAATCTGTCGTCAAACAGAAACATACCGATCAAACACATGCTAGCAGTGGATAGAGATTTGTTTGGAATTGCCCACTCATTTGCATCATGCATCGTGTCGTCAGTAGGTACCACAGCAGATCAGGGTTGAGGTACAAGATATCCTGTAGACTGTCCTGCCTTTTCTAACATCAGTATAGAAAATGACACTTTTCTTGTAAACTATTCTATAAACTCAGATATGCTTCATTATTAAGCCATTTAATAACTGTACTCGATATCATTTCTTCATTCTCCAAAGCTTGTCAGTGCAAGCACCTTGGAAAGAGCAGCCGACTTTGGTCACAGGTTTAAGCCATCGCTTTTTATGCTTTCTAGAGACATTCAGTAGTCGAGGACCAGCATGCGATTGTTTAAACGTACACAGCCACAAAAGCTAACGAGAAATTGTGAGTAGACACTAAGCATCGTATCCTAAGCCTTACTTTCTTGGTCCTCCTTAGCAACCTTTGTCCCCATATTGATCCGTTATGGCTAACGTGTTCCGGGATTGTTCAAATATTACATTTTTGTGGGCGCATCACCTTTTAAAGGTAGAAGCAGGATGTTTGACTGTCCATCAAGAATCTGGACAGCACTGAAAAAATGGCAGACAGTGAGCGCACTATATAGGGAATAGGAAATTGGGACACAGCTTCGGTATTTCAGAGATTTTGTTTGTATTTTTGACGTACAACAAATCGTATTTCGGGAACTGTGTGTGATGTAAGCATTAAATGAATTAAATAAATTAGATCTGGAAATGTGTTTTAAAGGGCTTTGGGGTAGAATAGAAGTTTATTGCATTGGATCCCTTTAAGAGAAAAAAGGTCTGAAGGCAGGTCGAAAACTGGCTCAATCCTGACATTCCTGCCAAGAACCTGTCCGAAATAAATACAAGATGTGCAATCCAGAAATCGGCACAGTGCTATCCGACCCCTGTTGGGTGTACCCCTAGCTATTTTAGTGCTTCATGTGCAATACGTTGCTGTTTTTTTTCAATTCCTTTAACGCCAAACACTCCCGCTCGCGTTCATTCGCGTTTATTCGCACATTCAGTCTCATCTAGCTATGACCCTGGCTAGACTGCCGTAGATCTGCGCTTGCACCGGCCCATATTCCACCTGCTCGCCGTCCACGGTCATCGTCCCGTTGGGTGTGTGAGGTTCCAGCCGTAGCGCTCGCGCTTTAACGTACACCACGAACGGGCAGTTTATACTCAAGTGTGTGCCTTTAGCCATGGCCAGGAAGAGGCGCAGCAGAGCCAGGCGCGAGATCCCTGCTCTCACGTAGATCAGGTGCATCATGCCGTCGTCGAGTCTGGACGCGGGGGCGGCTATCAGATCCTCGGCGATGTGGGACTGGTACACGGCCAGCACCAGAATGAATTCCTCGTCCTTTACCACGGTCCAGTGTGCAGGAACGGGCTGGTCCAGGGGCACAAGCAGGGAATCCGGAGGACCTCGTGTGGGCGACGCCGGGTCGATGCTGCGTTTGGATTTGAGGGCATTGTTGGAGTTGCACGAGTTGTGCAAGGTGTGAGTCCTGGGATGATTATCGGACTGAGCCGAGGACGAGCCGACCGACGCGGGACCTTCACTCAGCAGCGCCGTCGGGGTCTGGGATTCCTCCGCAGGGAGGTACGAGATCGTTCCCCTGTACACCCTGAGCGAGAGGAGGCGAGCTAGCGTGCCCATGGTGAAACGAAACTTCCCTATGTGCCGATATTTCTCACTCTCGATGTCCACGTCGGCCACGAAGCCCCATGCGAGGGACAGGAAGGAGAACAGGCGCTGGCTGGACGCCATGCAGACCGAGGTCAGGTCCATACTCGACACCAAGCCTTTGCACAGCATGAAGCAGGAGTTCACCAGCAAGTCCTCGTCCGACACCAGCTGTGACCTGGGGAGGAAAAAAACAACCCGAGATTTAGGGGTATACACTCTTCTACCAACAGAAGAGATCCCGGTGTTAGAACCAAAGTCTAGGATCAACGTTATAATTTAAATGTGTTAGCTGAAGCTCTTAATGTTAATCTTATCAGTCATAAATGTTAAGAGTTCTAGAGCATCAGCAGCTCGGTCGGGTTAATCAGAGCTGAACTTAACACCATGACTGAACCTCCGATCAGCCGTGGATGGTGTTTAATCAAAGATGCCGAGTTTAACACCAACAAACAACATGAAGAAAATCAGAAAGAAATAGCTGCTGGAGCCGGCGGAGCTGCTGATGCTGTATAACCCTCCCGGAACATTTCTGACTGATCCATCACACCAAACCCAGCTAGAAGCTGATCCAGCATTTTTGGTGATGGGACTCAAACTGATCTTCAGTCGAGCTGTGAATCTCTGCGTTATGTTTCTCTGCCTTTCTAACATAAATCCAAATCCTCGTTCGTAAGGAACCTCGGCTCATTAGGCTCTTATAATCCTGCAGTGTCACACAACACACGCAATTCCACTGCTTTACCAGCAGATGCTGCAGGTGTCACCATTTACATATTACTTCACCGCTCTGCTGACCTCTACTGGCAGAACAGTGGAACTGGAAGTCATAAAGTTTAGCCTGCGCTTCTGAACAAATCTATAAATTTCCCCCCAGGTGCCACGTCCTTTGCATATTCCCCTAATTCTGTATTGTATTGACTTATTCGATTTGTTTGCCTGATTTACATCCTCCGTCTGTTTTCCTTTCCACTAGGGAATCCCTGTCCATTTCCTTGATTACTTATCATCCAGGATCTTTGACACACCCCAGGAACAAAGACCATGTCTCGTATGAAGGAGGATATGAAGTCGTCCTTCCCCCTCCTGCGTCCATCTCAGTGGAGCGCTTGAGGGACGATTAGATCCTGCACCGCGGGCTTCCACTCAAACTGTCAGCTCAGTGTCGTCTGATGATTTATGCAGGCTACGCTTCGTTATTATTTAATGCTCTGTTCCGTGTTCGGCTGATAAATAATAAATATGACCATTTAGCTCATGGTTCAGGGGAAGTACGAAGCCTGTGTTCCAGTAGTTACAGTGCTCTCATTGTCAGTGTGAGAAAAAGCTACTTTATACACTTAGTTCCGACATAGGTTTTTACTTCTCTCTTTTTCACACCAAACGTTATCCCTCCACTCACGCGTTGCCATGTATCGCAAGGATCTTTTTGTTTCTCTGAACCATTTTACACAATAACTACAGACTGGGTACGACCAAAGCTCCACGTTTATAATTATACCTCTCTAAACCACGAGTTTTAGGTCTATAAACTGGTACCTCAGGGTGTGTCCCATCATACTGAAGCACATTTTCATTTAATTTATGGATCTCTGATTTCTTAAAGCTTTATAAACACATCTTACCCGGTGTAGTAGTGCATGGATGCCGCTAGAGCGTTCCCTGAACCTCCGGGCAGCACCCCGAGTGGAGTTTGTATAGCTTGCTCCCAGTCTTCCCTCTCCATCAGGCCGTTCACCACCTGACGACGAACAAATGTCCTGATTAGGCTAGACAAGGGCCTAACCTTGGCGGCTTGGCAGTGCTGGGACTAGAACTACCAACCATAGGGTTAATAGTCCAGTAGCTTTACTGCTGCACCCATAAAGTCCTGTTTAGATGATAAACTGATGGACTTTGAAGCACTCTCAAGGAACTCCTCTCCCCCCATGCCACTTTCTGTCTTGTTAAACGTGTTATATAAATAAAAGGTTTGACTCATTTCATTAAATGCAGAACAGATCAACTCAGAGACGATAAAGACAGGGCTTTAACCCACTGCCTCCTGCACCAGGCTATAAGTGCCACCTAACTTTACATCTACTGCATTTAGCAGCCGCCCTCTTCCAGAGCGACTTGGCGGAGCCAGTATTTGAACTAACAACCTTCCTAAAGGCAGTTGAAGTTTAAGCATCCTGCAGCCTGGCAAAGCTCTAAACCTTCTGACTCCAGAACCTCAACCACTGATTATTTAATAATCAGTGCATAATTTAATAATAATAATTTTATAATTATTTAATTATTAAAGTTTACGTCACATCTTTCTGTAAGATTACTGTCTGGTTGCAAAGTAGAAATCCAGTTACTGCCTGAGTCATGTTATACCGATAAAGAGAGCTGGATTTTAGCTCCATAATCAGGTTCTCAGTGCATGTATGCCCTTACTTTGATTTCAATCAGTTTTCTCAGTCTGCAAAAGCAGCTGGAAGAATGAAACACGGTTGCCAGGTCCGCTTAATTTAAGAAACTTTGCTTCGTTTTGTGCTTCCATAAACCTGGTTGCTTGTTTCTCTGGCGGGATCTGGCAACCCTGGAATTAAATGGCTGAAACGCAGTACATGCTTGAGAAAATGAAGAATTTCATTATTTAATTATTAACGTTCACGTCACATCGTTCTGTGAGATTACTGGCTTGTTGCGAAGTACAAATCCGAGCCGTGTAAACCCGGAGCTTTTCCATTATCTGAATATTCAAGTTCACGTAACCTCGTTGATCGGATTGCTGACAAAATCGGATTTCCTGCAGTTCTCGGGTTATTTAGTGCATGTAAATGCACACAATGGTTATTCACAACAGGAGCAAGGTTACATCGACACTAGTCACACCGGGGCAATTTAGAGTGACCAATTAACCTAATGTATGTCTTTGGAATGTGGGAGGAGAATGGGAGTGTATCCAAACTATACACAGTCTGAGGTTTGGATTGAACCAGGGATCTCTGTAACTGTGCAGCAAAAAGAGTGAGAAACTTAACGGGTTCCTTGAACATGCTGACACATCACAGGTTAAAGCGAATTTTAGATTTAAGACATCAAGTTCATCCTGACCTCAGATTCTCACATTCCTCATCTCACTGCCAGTCGGAGAAAGCTTCGGCTCGCTCGGGTTCACTTGGCAGCGTACGGTGTGTAAACTGTGTGTGTGTGGAAAATAGCCTACCTCAAACAGCAGCCCGTCTCCAGACATGATGACCAGGGCGTCCCACTGAGACAGGTCGGCTTCCCGGACCTTCTCACGGGCGTGGTTCTGATGCTCTGCACACAGAAATAACAGAATAGCTTTTACACATGACTGTAGGTTTAATTCTAGGTTAATCAGACATCATTATTTACTTCTGCCCACACTTAGAGTCTGCACATGGCCTTGTACATCTCACTAAGCTCTCTCTGGTTACATAATTCATACTCGGTTTTTCCCAAAGCATCTCGTACCAACAAGGCTTCTGTTTCGATGTCTATCTGAGACTCTGAGAGACGAGTCTTTGGTATTTTTTCTGTACACAGCACCAGGCCCTGAGGGGGCATCATATTCTCTTTCCTGTCCACGCTTGGGTCCGTGTGAAGGCCGAGGGAAATCGATACAGCCGTAATCAGTCCGGTTCAGTCACCTTTCCTTAGACGGAGCCGCTCCGGGACACAAGGTGGAGAGAAACTCGAGAAGAACGAAACTGGGTCACGAGGATTTGATCTTCACCTGCCTGAGTGCAGCTTTTGTTCACACGGTGGGATCAGTTCGGAGGTAAAAGCAATGTCTCGAGTCTCTACCTGCGTTTATGTCTCATTTCTGACAGGATAACAATAGAGAATGAGTTTGGTTTTGTACAAACCAGAGAAACAAGCGGTGGAATAATCCTGCAGCTAAATTCCACTTCCAGAAATGAATCTGATTTCTTTCCTTCGTTCATTCATTACATTTTCTTATCTGCTTAATCCTTGGTCAAGTTCGCGGGAAATCCATCATAGGACACACACACACACACACACACACACACACACACACAAAGGGCGCTTTAGAAACACCAATTAATCTAATGCACGTCTTTGGAATGAACCAGGGGCACTGGAGCAGTCAGGCAACCATGACCTTTGTCATGTCATCTGCATTATAATGCCATAAAATTCCCTAAGTCGTACAGCTACACAGTCTAAGATGCCAGCCAAAGACCACGGTGACCAAGATTTGAACCCCGGCGGTGCATCCAAGCTGGGTGGGGCATCACACAAGCACGATTGGCTGTGCGTAAAAGAGGAGAAACGAGAAGATGGAATTATTCTCTGGCGTCGCAGCAATAACTCAACTCACTGACCCTGTGAGTTCCAAGGATAGGGTCTGAACCCCTTAGTGACCATGACCAGGATTGAGTTACTCAGCAGGGTCCATGTGCTTTAATCAAATTAAAAACAGTCTGGTTCTATGAACTTAAAGACTCTGAAAGTTCATTGGTTATATTATTTCCAATATTCGCTTATATTAAAGGATAAAAACTCTGAGAATGGTTTAAGCTAATTTCCCAGGAAAAAATGTACTGTGAATGTTCATAGTAAAACTGTGAATTGCTTGACAGTTTCACAGTTTGACCATGAAGTTCACAGTTCTACTATGAATTTTTGATGGTAATTTGGCCGCTTCATGGTTCTACTGTCAAATTTCACAGTACATTTTTTCCTGGGTTACTTCGTAAGATTTCTTATAGTAAGCAATAATAATACTACTAATACTAATATTAATTCTTAAATCAACCAATTTTATACCTTAAATTCGGACAGAAGAATCAGAATAACTTGACTGGTGACTTTGTGCTTAATTTGAGACCGAATTACTTAAAATAAGATAAGACTTCTGTGAGGGTCTTCATGGTAATTCTTCTAAAAATAAGCAAAATCTTACACTTTAAGGGCCTATTAGAGAAAACAATAAGAATTATTGCCTTGATATACGACCAGTTCACTTTCTAAGATTTTGTTTTTTGCAGTGCAGTTAGTACCAATTAATCATATAAGACGGTTAACGAACCATTCCGTAATGCATTCGCTCCGCCATTTTTAATGCAAAACAGAACAGATAAGAGTTGTGTCAAATCTCCGGGAAAATTTTATTTTAATGGATAAGTGAAGTAGCCTACAAGCACCGTTTTCGCAGTCCAAAACGAATGCGTTTACTGCTCAGGTCATGGTTTCTAATCAACTACACACACACACACACACACACACACACACACACACACACACACGAGTCATGAGTCATAAGCTAGGATAGTCTCTGACATTTTCCATACAGGTAGCATTAGCACGCTGCTCTATTCTTGTCTTGTTCTGAAGTATGTGCGATTCCAGAGCAAACATTAAACCCATCACAGTTCAGTCTGAGCTACTGAAGGAACGGAGTCAGAGATAACTGCCCAAAAAAGGTCACGCCATCGCACCAGATTTAGCGTTCAGAATACAAAGCACTAAACATGTCCAGGGTTATTAGGGAAGGCAGCGTTATGCATTAACGTCCAATCTGACCTCGCGTGCCAATAAAAGTCGGTTTGTGTTGCTCGGTCTTATCAGAAGCTTGTCTCATGAAGCAGGATTGATTTACAGACTTCATCCTTTGCTCCGAGGCAGGTTAAGTTCAGGATTAGAGATCGTAAATACCTGGCTAATCCAAAGTGCAATCGGTCTGTCAAAACTAAAATCCCACGGTTGACATTTTGAACGATTACCCTCAGTGTGTGTACAGACACGCGCCATTTAATGCTGGCATTACGTTCTGTGGAACATGTCGTTGACCAAAAATGGATAGACCAGACATTACCAGACTTTTTAGGCTGCTCTAATGTAAATATGAAGGTATTTTCACAGGAAACCTCTGTGCAAATGAAACGTAAATGCGTCTGAGATGGACTGATATTTTGTTTGACAAAAATGCATCGTGTTAGGAGACACGGAAGATCAGCCAAACGAAACAGACTGACCGAGTGAATGTGAACCAGTGTCTATAGTTATAGGTTAGAGAGAATATATACTAACAAATGAGTCTAACAAATGAGTATTAATTACAATAGGAAAGGCACATAAACGTACAAAAGCCTTTTATATCTTGGTACAAATAAGTCTCTAACCACATCAACCGAGTTCGAACCGTCTCTAGTCCGAACTTGTAAGGTAGTGAGCTTGGGTGAATGATTGACATCTGCTCTTAAATATTAACTCTCCTTCTGTGCCGCAGCATTAATTGGCTTGTGTGCAAAAAACAATAATAGTACGCTGCCAGTACAAAAATAAGTGATTAACATAAAAATCTGTAATAACTCTTAAGTAAAACATGGTCATTAGAGTTCATCACAGTAGTCTATACTCTGACATCCTACACTGGGCAGGGCTGTATAGCGTCTTTGTCGTTCAGACTCTATTCACGGCCGCAACTTCCAGAATTAAAAGACAGATTTTGATGTCCTATTATAATGTATCATCACTTTTAATTTGATTTTTGCATACCTGTACTGAGGTACTTCTTAGTACGTAGATTCATTTCATACAGTCTGGAAATCACTGGTGAAAACGCTTGTTTGGATTTTGTAGAGAAGGATCAGGAGCCTGAAGTTTCTACCACCTTAAACTCTCAAGGTGACTCATTTTTTGTCTGGGGAGCTTACTGTAGCAGGATAATGACCCAAAAAATACACCTCAAAGCTTTGCAGCAACTACATGAAGACCAAAGACGATGAACTTTCCTAAACAGGAACCTCAGTTATAAAAGGGGCTCGATCTGAAGGCTCAAACTCTCATACTTCATTTACAGTGTAGATTTTGTGTACTATTACCGTCCTGAGACGTGGCTTAAGCTTCCTGATGATGCAGTTTGGATTTAAGTGTGATTTAATACATATGGGTTACTTCTTTGCTTTTGCTCATTCCTGAAATCTGCAGCCTGACCATCCTCCCTCTGTCTGAGCTGCGTTCCTATAAAGAGCTGATTTGCTATTCTAAGTAGAGCAGGACTCGTTGGACTCAGCTGCCCTGCAGGATGACTTCGGATTAACCTCCCTCTCTCGCTCTCTCTCACTCTCTCACACACATACACAGAAGAGGCTGTAGCAGACAAAGCAGTGCTTTAGGGTCCGTGGCTCTGTTACAGTGCAGTATTATGTAACGGCGAGGTCGCTCTTCATTCCATCTGAGCAGCTCTGTCACGAACCAGTCGGACCAACAAGATCTTTTTCATTTCTCTCTGAACCAGCGAATAATCAAGCCATTACATAACCGCTGAATCGATCCGCTCTGAATTATTAAACGCACCCCAAACACACAGGAAGAAAAGAAAAGCCTGATTCATCGTTTGCTGTGCCTGAAGCTCCCAAGCCGTGCTGTTGATTTTTCCAATCATAAGGACGTTGTACGGCCTCTGCAGGAAACCTAAATAGGACATGCTTTTACACAATTTAATGAATCATTAAGAAAGAAACTTTTGAACCTTAGAGGTTTAGTGCATCTAAAGATTAGATGCACTACATTGACTTACATTGATTAACAAAGAACATTCATATATTACCTGCATTTATTTATATTGATATTACACTATTCCCAGATGACACTAGATACCAGTCTGTGCAGGAATATTCTTAGGTTTTTACACAAGCATGGGCAGAACATGCACCATCCAGCAAACTGACGACTTCACCTTTGAAATCGTTACCAAAAAGGCCTAATATTTGCAGCGATTTTAAACATTAAACAGCTAATCGTGGCAGATTTGGGTTAGTGTATTAGACCACCCAGTGCCTTTATGCCACCCTTCAGGTATATACAGACTATTTCAGATCTGAACTCCTCAGAATCATGGGTTCCTGTGCCCATGTGCCTATCCCAGCCCTGGACAGAAGGGGTCGCTGTTGCAGCAACGAGGTATGATAACTAATCGCAATACTTCCAGGACTCAAACCGTGCCAGCGATGGTGGGTTAGACTGCTTTGACATACATATAATTGGTTATGTCACCACGTGATTATTTCCATGTGCCACTAGCTTTTCAATGCCAAATCCTTTCCACCTGCTTTACTGATACTGACCTGTAACGATAAGCGTGTAGGTGATGCAGGCCTCCTGCAGCATGCTCTGTACATGGCGGTGGAAAAGACTAAGGGCCTGGCCTTTACCACTCTGAGGGTTTATCAGGAGAAGGAACCTGCACGGCCTCCTGACCTCACCAACCACGGCACCTGAGAGACACACAGAGACAGAAGGAGAGGGAGAGAACAATGTCATTCCATCACAAGCCTGAGCATGTAAACCGATACGGAAACAAAACGCAGAAAAATGTGCTGGCGTGAGTCACCAAGACTCCAAATATGCTCCTGTTTGGTTGCGGTTGTTGCGTTTACGTAAACACAAAACGCTTACGTAATGTGAGACATAACCTGATAAATAGTTATACCGTCTCGAGCTAAAATTAGGGCATCCTGCTCGATTTTACAAATGAACATATTTCTGCTTACTTGAATAAACACCATACTGTCAACAGTACTGTGCAAAAGTCTTAGGCCATGTTAGGTTAGGTATAGCATTGTTATAGCAACAGTATAATGACCATATATAATTATTTCTCAGTCTCCTGATTAGAATACAACCAGAAAATGCCAGAAATTTGGATGCATTTTTACTAAATCAGGAATAACAGCTTCTATAGGAGCAGCATCTGGCAGCTTCATCGGGATGCAAAGAAGGTTGACCAGCAATGGTCTTCTTGGAAGGGTAGCAGCCAACAACCCACTTTTTCGGAATGGGAACAGGATGAACAGTCTAATCTAAGCAAAAGATGGAATAAACCTTGCATACCTCACGCTAGATGAAAGAATAACTAAAGTTTATTCACGCAGAACTTAAACTCCGTACCCTGCCAAAATCTATACCAGATCTTCAGCGTGAGAAGCAGTGACGCTGGTGTAACCAGAACGAGGCTAAGATGGGAGAAACCTGAAACTCCAGCGACGTGTCACTACTTGTTTAGCAAAAGCTAATTGGATGCTTCGGTTGCCCGGTACGACTGGGAGGCCTCAGAAACTATGAAAGACACCGCCGGAGGCTGATGAACGCCTCCTCATTAAGAACGAAAAGTGCCCGAGGGCTAAAGCTGACGAGAAGAATGAGGAATTGTGTGCGAATATTTGCTCTAAGTCAGTGCTGAGGTATTTTAATGAACTAGAGGACTGCGATTCAGAAGTCTGAGTCCACTGTTAGGACATGTTTTGAGTCATCGGCGTTCCAAAACTGAAATGGACGCATTTTCGGTCAAATGTCATTATTAGTTAATTGTTTTCAAGCCACTCCTCACAATATCCTGCATACTCAACACTCACTCACAATGGGAAACTAAAACTGACCTAACGTGTTTGGAATGTGGGAAGAAACTGGAGTGCCCAGAGAAAACCCATGCAGATACAGAGAACATGCAAACTTCACACAGGCAGCAACCGGGACGGAACTTAAACCCAGATTTCTGGTGCTGTGAGACAACAGCGCTAACCCTAATGATACGGTTTTTCTATAAACGTCACTACTTTCATTTAAGGAGACCCATAGGGTTCAGTTCTGGGTCCCCTTCCGATTATCATGTACTTCTATATTCTATATTCATTAATGCGGTTGCATAAGGAGTCCTTTAAGGTTCAGTTCTCGGTTCCCTCCTGTTTTGTACAGAAAGGTATTTAAACATTCATTCATTCCCATATCATATCCGAGCCCAGAGAAGTCGGCGCCGCTTCTGGACATGGTTATAACATAAGGCTTCTTTTTAGCACAGTAACGTTTTAAGTGGCATTTGTGAATGTAACTCTGTATTGTAGAGCTTGATAAGGGTTTGATAAAGGAATCACTTGTCCATGTGGTTCTATCGGCTATTGATGAATGACGGTTCTTGATGCAGTGCCGTCTGAGGGAGCGGAGATCACCCCTCTTCAGTTTAGGCTTTAATTAGAAATTCCTTGAATCGTTTACTGATATTATGCATTGTAGAAAAAGAAATATGGAAATCCCTTCCAATCGTTCTTTGAAGACCATTGGTTTTACACATTTCAATCATTTTCTGACGCATTTGTTGATAAACTGGAAATTCTCTGCCCATCTTTACTCCTCAAACACTGGATACTGCTTTTGTAGCAAAATGACTATAATACCTGATTATTAGCCCTAAATTGCCCTCGTCCCAACTTTTTTTTGGAATGTGTTGCAGCCCTGAAATGCAGGAATGGATGTTTATTAACTAGAAAAAAATGTGAAATATCTCGGGTTCATACTGTCTGCAATGTAGTAGAAATTAAAGTAAATGTAAGATGTGTGTTTTTTTTATGCATTTTCCATACTGTCCCAACCTTTTCTGATCTGAGGTTGTAAAATGAGTTGCTTAAGCACGAGTCTTGTTAAAAAATGATAACGCGACGTTAGAGCCAGCCATAATTAATCATGGTACGGCTTTTACTTTCGATACTTAAGTACATTCAAAGGCAAACACTTTTGCACATTTGTACTGGAGCTCTAGAGGAAGGCCTTCTAATTTTAACTCCAGTACATAGTTTGTGCTCATGTTTAGGAGGCTGACTGAACACAATGTCTCCAGAACCTTAAAAACATTTGAAAAAGCATCCCAGGAAGGTGAGGACAGTAGCTACTGATGGTGTTTCACATCGTATTGTGATAATAACCTCGATCACATGATCTTCCAGTCCACACTCCAACATGCAGCCATTCTTTCCTGATCAGCAGAACCCATTCACCTCCAGCACACGCAACACAAATAAAACAGGACCAGACAGTGTTTGGTCTGCTTCTCTAGAATCGCTCGGCCCATGTCCAGCTTTGTTTCCCCCACAACGTCCCTTTGTGTGATACAGGAAGGATCTACGGGCGCTGTTGTGGAATAGATCGAGACGATACCACTTGCTGCTGCGGGATGACACAGTTTCACATTCTGAATGAACCAGCATTCACTGTGAGGTCACGATTTCCTGTGGTGTAACGGCAGGATGTGCCACACCATAGAGGAAAGTATATGATCTGCATAAGATACGTGAATTACAACACGTATTTTTAGCTCACAGGCTGATTAGTATTATTTTATAACAACTGTGAGATATTAGCCTGTAAGTGAACAGTCTGTTCTCGTAGTGGACGTGTTGGACGGTCGGGTACGTGTTCACCAGGATGCCCCGCTGGCATTCAGTCCTGCATAGTTCTGCCTAATTGTCAGGTTAAAATGAAACCAGCCTGCTAACCGAAGTATGTGTAAGACCGGTTAAACAGGTTCCTCGCAGCGTTCGGTTGCCCCGTGTGAGCAGCACAACTAACACCAGCTTCACACCAGAATGCACAACAATACACACAGCCTCATCATTAACACTACTCATTACAGATCATAGATTTTACACACATTCATTAACACGCCATTAACATTAAACCCTGCAGCTGTGAGAAAAACTCAACGGCCTTTGCCCAGAACAGCTCACATTTACACCCACAACCGGATACTGTTAGTCAGTGCAACCTGTGTCTGTGTGTGTGTGTGTGTGTGTGTGTGTGTGTGTGTGTGTGTGTGTGTGTATGTGTGTGTGTGAGACAGAGCTTAACTGAGTCTGGAGAAAACAGTAAATATAAATATCTAATATCTGTGTCTAGCTATGTTTTATATATCTATTTTTCTGTTAAATAAATATTTTTTAAACAAATATATTAAAAATTATTTTCTACACGAGTAAATAATAAATATTGCTTTTAAAAAGCCATTTAAACAAAATTCTAAATATATTGCAATTATTACTATTATTATTAATATTAATAAATGAATGAAATGTATTTAATAAATTTTATTAAATTTATCTAGCTATTTAGTCTTTTGATAAATTCTTAATACAAAACACAAAATAAATGGGATGTATAATATAATAAATAATAAAAAATGTTAAAAAAAAGAGAAATGATTTAAAAATGATTATATACATAAATAATTGTGTGTATTGTAAGAAGTAAATTCAATACTGTATATTTTTATTCATAATAAACCATGTCATTTATGTAGATATTTCTTATTTTATTATTACAAGAAACATATTTAATATATAATAGTAATGAATAAAAATGAAATCTATAATATCATTTAATGCAAGAATATATCACTTTATATATTAATTTTAAATATTTTACAAACATAATAAAAAGTAGCATAAATAATTAATCAGATTTATAGCCTTATTTTGAAACACTGCATAAAAGAATATTAAAATCCATTTTATTTCTTTGTCCTTTTCCAGAATGAAGTATACACATTAGACCTAAGCAGATTGCTCGGTCGGACATTGAGCTGCTGGATTATTGTCGAGGGACAGCATGTGTTTTGCAGGCGTAACCTTTGACCCGTAGCTGTTATCTCAGATGCTTATAAAGCTCCTGCAGGCATCTGCTCGTGTTTTACAGCATCAGAGGCTTCCATGACACGCTCTACACGGCTGTGCCGAGTGACGTCATGCTATAAATCACACGGTGAGCGAGTTATGTGCTGTAACGAGTCTCGTGCTTATAGAAGGTGTTAATATTTCATGAATGGCCATTTATGATCCATCAATGTCACTCAGGCACAGGAAACCCTGATGATTCATGTGAGGCTACATCCATAACCCTGAATCAGCATTACCTATAATCTGGGTCAAACGACATCTTATGGATTCTCCTGGGGCTAAGGAACGGCTGAGACCTTACAAACAACCCTAAATCATTTGGAGGGGTGCACAAACTTTTGCACATTCCAGACAGTATGCTGTATAAGATGCGTGAGCATGTGAGGCTCAGTTATGGGATATAATGATGCATCAGCACACACAACCACATGAGATAACATGTGCAGCAGGTAACATCTCAGAGGGCTCCAACGGTCAATATAAATACCTAACTATATAGGATTAAATATTCATTTATTCATACTAATAACTCAACATTTATATCTTATATTTAAACAATATTTATTTATCGTATTAAATGAACTATTTCTCAATTAAATAAATGTTTTTAAAGTGAATATATTTAAACAGTTTACATAAGTAAATCTAATAAATATCAAATTCAGTTTAATGCTAAGGTTTTTTCTTTATTTCAATATTTAAAAAATTCTAAGAAAAAATGCTACAAATATGACAATTATTAATGACTAATAATGATTAAAAATATTATATAGCTATTTAGTCTTCTGATTAATTTATTAATAAAATATTAAATGTAAATATGATGTATAATATAACAATAAATAATAAATAAATAATAACTGGTAAGAAAAATATAATACATATTTTTGTTTAAATATAATAAATAATTTTAAAATTATAAAAACAACAAACTGTCATTTATAATGTAAATAATAAGTAAAAAACAAGCTATATACTTATAATAATAAATAAATAACACATAAATCCATAACTAATAATAATAAATACAATTTATTATTAAATACTATCTAGCTGTGTAGTCTTTTGTTACAGTCTTAATAAAATACAAAGCACAAATAGGATTTATAATAATAAAAATAATAAATACAAATAAAAATGTGATAACAATTATAATAATACTGAAGTAAGTACATTATATGTGTGTTTTAAAGTTTAATTCATAACACAAAATGTAATTTATGTATATATTTTTATACATTTCTTATTTATGATTACACATTCTCAGCTTTCTTCTCACAAGCCAAAGCACCGCCAAGTCCCCTCTCGGATATGCCAACAAAACCCCGCCCACGCTGAACTGTGACTAATAAAAGCCTCCTAGAACAGCCTTTCCCTTTTTAATATCACACCAATAACAGTGTTCCATACAGGACCTGGTAGTTATTTTTGGAGGGTCAGTGGGAACAGCCAGATTTACAACATGAGGGAGAGAGAGTCCAAATATGCAGACAGATCCTCATAACCTTACCGATTCAGGAAAGATAAAGAACAGCAGCACTGTTGATTCTCACACACACACACAGGAATTTAAACATGCAGTCATATTCAGTTTCACTCAAACACACACACAAACACACACACCCGTACACAGTCATACCACAACACACGTACCTCGTTCTGGAAAATGACTCAGAAAACCAACAGTCAGTGACACAATAAAAGACAAAGTCAGGTCGTGTTGTCCTGTTACAGTCTTACTCTTAAATGAAAAGATATTTACACAACCTCTAAAGAAAGCACAACTGAATACGACACTCTGCCCCAAACTGTAAAAACATAATGCAGAATAAATACATCTGTGCACCTTTCAGGTCCAAAAATTGAAGGACATGTTTTTCTTTCCCCATTAAAACCTGAGCAGCTTGAGTTGTAGCTGAGTTGTAATTTCAGCTTCGTTTGTTAGTATAAGTGCTAATTCATGCGTGAGGCGGCCGCTCAGAGTGCGCTGCACGCTTCTTATCTTCAGACGCAGTTTCCTGAATAAAAAGCTGCAGTGCTGAGGAGGATAAAATTACCACACGGTTTAGCAAAGCTCAGAATATCTCGGTGAGTTTACATCCGGCTCACTCTGCAACCGCTTTGATTAAGAGCCAGAGTGAAACCCCGAAACGTCTGCAAACTCACACCCAGAGTGAACTCACAGAGGCCCGTAACAAGTCCCAAACCGAGTCCCAGACTGCTCCTGTGTATTCCCACACTGAGCCCATAATGATTCCCATACGGAACCCAAACCCATGCCTGTAACGAGGCCCAAACCGAGTCCTGCACTCAGCCCACGTCTTCCCACACTGAGCCCATGACAGTTCCACACCTGGTCCCCTCCAGAACCCACACAGAGCCCCATGCTGAGTCCACCCTGAGCCCATAACCCACACATACCACACCATACCATACCAATTCCCAAGTCGAGTCCCAAGTCCCACACTGAGCCTGTGTATTCCCACATCGAGTCTCATAGCGACCCCACACAGAGGCCCATACAGAGTGCCATACCAAGTCCCTACAGACACACATGCAGGGTTAGTTTGAATGAGTTCAGCCCCTTTGGTGTGGTTTGTAATAACCAGGCGGCTGGTCCTGACCCGCTTCCAAGCGAACCCCAGTCAAACGCAGGAAGTGAAGCCGAAGCGGTGCGTTTAACGCGCTGCATGCAGCATTTTTGGGCACGTCTGGTCAAAGCACACATTTTTGCCAATGTGAGCAATCGGTAAAACAAATGAGATGCAGAAGTTTGAGTATCTTTGGTATTTCTGGGGCGTATTTTAAGATCAGATCTGTACCGATTCAGCTCGGTTTTATCTCTGTAGCACTTTTAACAACGTACACTGGAGCTTCACAAAGTGATCCCAAATGATCCCTCAGAGACAGCCAACTACAGCCTTTGTTTTTGTGTGCATTTGATTTAGCCTTTAATGCATCTTTAAGCATCTGGTATTATTCAGGACAGCCTAATCAATAAGAGCGGGTCATTGTTTTCACTTACACACACCATATCAACGTAGTGAAGCTGCAAAAATCATACCCACAAAATGCAGCGTATTGAGAGAGAGCTACACGAATAGAGAGTGAAATGAACGCTAAAAGGTTAAATCTGCTGCACCTTAACTGTCCTGCTTCTCCGCTGCCTGCATTAGTCTTAAATCTAACACAGCTTCTAGTCCTGTTGTTCGTCGCTTTAGGCTGGGCTCATTAAACAGGCCAAAAGTCTTCATGTTGTGTTGATGTGTGTTATTTCTGCTCCGTGCCCCTCCTGAGCCGCCGGCCCCGACCTAACACACGCTGGGTTTGTCCCAGACTGTGATCCTTCAGCAGCAGCAAAACCACAGACCACACATCGACGTGGCACGGTGACCTCAGCTCTAAATCCAGCACCGGCTGGGCACTTCCGAGCCACTTGCTCCATCACATCATGGAAACGCTGGCGAAGGCCACGGCATACGTCGTGTGTTCGCTCTCCACAAAACACACGCTGTATTTTTAACCCTGCTCTCTCACCGCACTCGCGCCGCACACAACGTCCCTATAGATCCGTCCAGATCCATTTCACGTGCAGTAAAAATATAATAAAACATTTTTAATCGTTCTATAGTAGGATGCAAACACTGGGCATGAGCTGCAACTCACCCTGGCCTGGCATACACCCTCTGAAGGGCACCGGAGATCAGTGGAAACCTCTTTATGGAGTGGGATGAACACGGAGCCCCGAGAGGAAACCCACACACTTCACTATCAATTATTTATTTCATCAGATTCTTCGCCAAAGTGACATCGTAAGTTACATGAGCAAAAGTACGTAGACACCACTTGGAAAGATTGGCAAAGAATGATGGGACATATTCAAAGTAGAAACTCCACTTTCCAGAGTAAAAGACCTGAATTCAAAACAAAATTCAAATTCAAACCTGAATTCAAATCAAAACAAGAACAAGGACTGGTTTCAGTCAAACAGACCACTAAATGACTACAATGTTCTATGGGGTCTGTGCTGAAGGACTTCATTCTGTACGTCAAGAAATAAATTATATATATATATATATATATATATATATATATATATATATATATATATATATATATATTTATGTATATATAAAATACACATACACTAACTATGTGCATTAATTAATTATATTCATGTAAATATATAGTAAACGATTAATTAAGCCGGCAGAAATTTTAACACATACTGAAATAAACACTTTTGCAACACGTACTGTACCTAAACCACGCTAAATAAACTCGACACAAACCAGCAGCACGGGGTGCAAGGCAGGAACTGACCCTAGACGAGGCCCCAGTCCATCACAGGCCGCACACACACACACACACACACTTTACAGATGCAAGTTGACCTAAAGCGTGTCTTTGAAAACACACCTATGTAAATAAGGGGAGAACATGCAAACTCCACACAGGCAGTAGCCAGGTCAGGACTCGAAGCTGCGGTAAACATTGTGCCACCATTATCCCAAATAACTAAAACTACTATAGAAATAAAACTAAATTTAAAACTTTATAAATCGACCCCCACCATCTGTATTATTTAGCCTATAGATATAACATAGTACTTTAAATTCTTATTTAAATGTATTTTATAGTACACCATGTCTGTATTTCTGTCCTTATTTATTATTATTATTACTGATAATATTTATAAAATGCACTTATGTCTCATATATTAACTTAGACGTATTAATTGAATTCATTAAAATAAATAAATGAATATTTAATTATTTAGAAATTCAACTAAAGCTATAACCTAATACAATATAACACAGATAATAAACTGACTAATATTGTTACACACACACACACACACACACACACACACACACACACACACACACACACACACACACACACACACCTGATCTACCGTTCCGGATGGACCCCTCTCGGATGGCTCGTGCCCACCGGTGCGCCTCCTCCAGGTTACTCCGCGGATCCGGACTCTGCATGACCCGGAACCGGCGCTCCACTCTGCGGCGGCTCGGTGGGGATGTTAGCGCGCAACGGCTCCGTACCGGGTACAAGTACACCGAGAAGCAAGCCCCGGGGTCCGCCTCGTCCTCTGTCCCGTGCACGCTGCATCCGATACAGTCATCCAGATCAAACACCGTGATCGCGCGCGCTCCTGTGCTCCGGTTATCCGCGAGCCTCTGTACGCTCAGCTCCCGTTCTGTCAGCACCAGCGCGTACCGGACTTTGGAGTCTCGCGCCGCCGTGAACTCGGCGCGCATGGGAAGCGCTTCCAGACCCGCGCCTCCGGCCATCTGCTCCGCACCGCATACAGTTCGAGCTGCGCGCGTGCTCAGCGTGGACTGGGGCTGCTCGCGTGTGTGAAGCGCAGATCAACGCTACCGGGTGACTTCAGGGCCGAGAAGTAGCGCGACGCCCCCGTGTGACGAAATATAGGCATCACGTCAAAAGTGAGCTGCTACAGAAAAGAAGCGTAAGCGTTCCGTTTGATAGAGTGTGGTGCTTACACACACACACACACACACACACACACACACACACACACACACACACACACACACACACACACACACACACAACAGGGGGCGCTGTGTGCAACCGTACTTAAAAATTGATTTAAAAAAACTTCTAGTCTTGTCTCAGTCTCGGGGCATAAGATGGACTCGGAAATTGTTGTAGAGCGAATTACATACTAATTAAATTTTTTACATTTTCTTCTTTTTACAGCATTCTTGTATGATGAAAAAAATCTTGATCTGGTCTCTGTCTCATCTCAGTCTCTGCCACTCATGGACTCGACTACTAAAAGTCATGGTCATGTCTCAGATTCGGTTCTGGCGGTCTTGACTACAACACTAAAACAAACTATGGAAGGAACCTAAGAGACCAGGAAAAAAATCATTTAGGTTAATTTTTGGTGATAAAGATTTCCAGTGAATCACTTTATTTGTTTGGTCAGTGTGTCCCAACTTTTCTTAGATACCCCTGGGGGGAGCTCCAAGGAAAAATGTTTGGGAAACACTGGTTTAAGATTTAAGGTCTTTACTCCCAAATCCAACACGTCCACTAGGAGAATAGACTGCTGACTTACCGTCCAATATATCCCAGATCTAACATGTTTGTTATTTAATCTGTGCTTGGTTTGACATTTTGGTTTATCACTGTACTGTACATCATCTCACTTGCTGTTCTGGTGAACAGCATTACAGGACTGTCTAAATTCAGAAGCAGTAATGCTGCCCTGACGTTTTTCCCAAAATAAGCAACCTCAGATGATGACGTCCTCCTAAACAGCACCGACGTTACCCGTAATGCTGCCCAGAGCGTCTGATTAGATGGTAAATTGGACCCGGAGCGGTCGCTTCTCAGACGCTGAAGGTCGTCTGTAAATACATCGCTCCATCCTCGTCCACCTCCCTCATCTTCTCATCACAGTCGAGCGATGAAGGATCTGTTCCAGACAGAAAGCCAACCACAGACGTGATTAAGGTTGTTTTCATTTCTCCTGGCTGTAGGAAACGCTCTGATCCATCTGCCGAAGCTCCAGATTGGAGGACGTGAAGAATTTTTTTTTAGGATTCTGCTCCTATGACCACAATGTTGCGCCACGTACCAATTATAAAGTAAGAGTGTGTAATTACGATGGACGGACGAGCTGAGGATGCAGTGGATGTGGAATCAGAACCGCAGAACATTACCAAAATATTGAAAGCATCCTTCGGTCAGGTCGTGTGCATTCCTGAGAGACTGGAAATCAGTCTTCGTCGCTCGTACTGCGCTAGGATTTAAATCGTTAATCGAACATGAAGTTTATTAAACATCATACGTTTTGTAAAATGCACATCTGTAAAATAAATATAATATCTTAAAAACCTAAACCTTTCCACAGTGGGTCTACCATATAGAAAGAGCTGAAACATTACGATCATAAACAGATCAAACACGTCAATGAACTCGTTATCTAGACTGATTAACAAACAGTCTGTTCTCATAGGCGACGTGTTGGGTGAGTGTTGGGGTGGTTACTCAATATGAGTAATCCATTTAAAATAACTGCCAACTTAACGGGATTACTTTAGTCATTACTTCCTGGGAAATATAATCCCATTACTTTACTTTTAAGATACTCCTTAAAGTCCACATTAATCTGTACCAACTAGACAGTACAACGATAACAGTCACTTAACTGCTTTTTTTAAGAAAAATTCATTCATGATAAAATGAAATTCCCTGTAAAAGTTTTGATACACTGAATAATTTATTCAATCGATTGGTTCCGATGATTCAAAGCTTCAGAAAGCTCTGTTTCTAACCCCTAACCCAACCTTAAAACCTAATTCTAACCCCTAACCCTAACCCAAACTCTAAACCTTTACCCAACACTAATCCAAACTCTAAAACTCTAAAATCTAATCCTAACCATAACTCCAACACTTAACCTTAACCCTAATCCAAACTCAAAATACTAACCCTAATCCAAACTCTAAACCTCAAACCTAACCCTAATCTGACCTCTAAAACAATAAAATGTAATCCTAACCCTAACTCCAACCCTTAATCTTAATCCTAATACAAACTCTAAACTCTAATCCCAAACCCTAACCTTAAAACTTAACCAATAACCCCTAACCCTAATCCACACCCTAAACCCTAACACTAATCCAAACTATAAACCCTAAAATCTAATCCTAACCCTAACCCCAAACCCTAACCTTAATACAAACTCTAAACCCTAAAACCTAACCCCAAACCCTAACCTTAAAACCTAACCCTAAACACTAATCCAAACTATAAACCATAAAATCTAATCCTAACCTGAACCCCAACCCTGATCAAAACACTAAACCCTAAAATCCAACGCTAACTTCAAACCTTAACCTTATTCCAAGCTCTAAGCACTTAACCCTAAAACCTAACCCTTAACCCTAATCCCTAATCCAAACTATAAACCTTAAATCTAACAATAAAATCTCACCCTGACCCCTAACCCTATTTTGTTAAAGTAATTACATAACTGTAAAGCATAACTTTCACCACGTCACCCAAACAACACTTGGATGTGGGAGCCTAAAGACCTGAGAGACTGTGATAAAGACTTTGAAACACCAAGGTTCAGCGTGGCCAACTTTGCGACTTTGTAGTAAGATTTGGTGACTTTTTAGACCCGTATAGTGACTTTGTTTAAAAAGAGAGCTTAGCAGACGTTAGCGACTCTCTTGCTGATTATACAACTACTCAAGCCACCTTATCTGGAGAAGTTTATCCCAGGATGCAATGTGGGAAGCAGACAAAAATGCGAAAATGTCATATTTAAGTTCGTGCCTGCACAAGGTTGTCTGACTTGTTTTAAACTTTTTTCAAACGACTGCACAAACACGTAGGTTCATCTCTCAGCCACTAGATGGCAGCTGGTGATCTGAAACGAATTCAGGACCGCGCTTCCCTAAAGCACTGCAGCACCGAGAAGATTCATAAAATGGTAAAGAGAACATCACGTTAAACGATCTCTGCCCCATTTCAAGCACACAGATATGGGCACGGTTACGGCTTTCACAGTATTTACAGAGTTACAGAAAGCACTAGTGGATCCAATGGAAAAGTGTTTTTGCACATACCAAATTAGCAGATAACCAGTAATGGTGCGTGACGAGGTTTAAAAAGATCGAATATAAGTTTGTTCCTTTCTGATATTGTGTTGTTTTATTTTACCAGCCTAAACCTTGCAGGCTAGCAAGACAGTTAATGCAGCCTAGCAACTATAGCAACCTCTTTATCCTTACATTAGCTAGGACAGGACTAGCTTACTTCACTTTTAAAAGCTTATAGTTTATTATATCAATACAACAGGATGTAAAACAGCTCATGGTGCTTTTAAAATCCATATGAAAGGGCTGCTGCTTGAATAAAGCTGACATGCAAATGCGAAGTACAAAACCCACGACGTGCTAGTAAACAACCTCCGTACACATTAATCTCTCTGTACTTCAAATCTTTCAGTTCGTGTCCATGTGAAAAATGCATGGCTAATTCACCCTGAGCTAATAAAGAGCTCTTCAGAAGCGAAGATGCCTCAGAGGGTTTCAGCTAGCACGGAGGAGACAATTAGCATGCTGGATTAGCTGTCTACTCCTTCCTCAACTCTCCAATCTCCTGTTATCTCATAATAAGGTTTTGGGGAAACCTTTCTTCAACCTTAGCAGACTTGGTTATTTTGCTTTTGAGTCCTCAGTTCACAACTAAGAACTTGTGAGCTGTTTAGGTGGGAAAATGGAACCTTACTGTAGCTATACTAGCATGTTTGTAGGTTTTGTGGATTAAAAGAGCAGTCAAATTGTATTTTTGCACCCAAAATGACATGTAAAAGAGCTTGTAAAAGTTTTTAAGTCAAGTCAAGTCAGATCTATTTATATAGCGCTTTTTACAATGGAGCATTGTCTCAAAGCAACTTTCCAAGTTTAGATTATCTCCTAATAACTACGTCCAATCCCAAATTGTAAATTGCTAAATTAAGAATAAATCAACCTTTGTACAGTAATTTAAGTTAATGCATCCTAACTCTCCTGTGTCTCTGCTTCCTGCATGTGTTATACATGCAAGCTCTGGTTCTAGGGTCCTGGTTTCTCAATACATCTCTTTTTCTACATATTCCGGAAAAGCTGAGCCAGTTAACTCCTCAGATATAATGAAGATTTTATTAAGTTTATGTCATGGAAGATGACAAAAGATATTTCAGGAAATGCAACGATTGTCCGGTAACAGTCAAAACAAACAAAGATTTATTTTATATCGTGCATATTTATCTTCCCTCAGGTGGCACTTTGGCAATTTGGTATATTGTAGGTGCTATTCTACTGCATATATTAGAAGAGCATGCTCAGTGTCGTTTGTTCTCTCTTGTCCTCTCTGTGTGTCATTACTGCCTGGCTTTTCTCCGTCATTAAATTAGCCGAGTGCTCTGCAGGGCCTTGGGCTGCATGAGGAAGGCAGTGTCGCTAATGACCAGGCCTCACACAAACAAGGCTTTCATCACGACACTCGAGCCCTGATATCCTCAGGAACCGGAGAACTGAGAGTCCCTATCAGGATCTCTATCCACCACTTCAGACGTTTCACTCTTATCTGGCTGAGTGCTCAAGCGCACACTCTGTGTTTCTCGAAACCCATCAGGTGAACCCTGTTTTAAGCTTTTTATCTAAAAACACAATCTAACTCAGAATAGAGGGTGCCACGAGGCTAATGCATCATGTAAACTGCTCCCGTTCTTAACGTCTGATGCTAATTGGTTCAGGGCACTGGCGATGGACCTTCCTCCGTCCCAGATGGAATAAACAAACAAACAGAATCAATTGCCATGGAAATATGGTAACACTGATCAGGCCATTTCTCTGTTTAATCAGGCGTCGCCTCATTGGCTGCACTGTGAGAAGCACCAGAATCTAAAACTCTAACTCCCCCAGTCAGAAAGCTGTCTATCTGTTTATGCTTAAATATTCTAAAATATATTCTTGGAACGGATCTATAAACATAGCTTTATCAGTAAATCCCACTTGGGTTTCAACAAATGCACTGTCTTCAAAATAGCATCTAGTAATTTAGATATATCAACCCAAATTGGATATAGTGGGATTTTACTGACTAGATTACCTGGAATAAACCATAATATAATAGAAACAGAGCTCTAAAATAATTTATGAGACCTTAAAACTACACTAGTGGTTCATCTGGAAGGCTGTCTGAAGCAGAAACATCTCCGAAATGTACACATTAATGACAGGCATGACAGCTACACTACACAGCTACAGAAGATTTCTAGACCACAAAATTTTATTTATCTAAAGGCTGAGCCCTGACGAGTTTTAGTACTGTAAACATTCGGCCTCTGAGATTCTGGCAGGTTAGGTGTCAAATGTAATATCTGGTAATGGAGAATGAATATCTGTCATCATGCTCCTGTCTCCTGTTCTTCCCCAGAGAATCGCACAGCACACGAGACACTTTATTACAGGAGACAAAAGTTGGACAGACTCTAAATTCAGCCATACCCTAAAGTCATCATTTATTTAAGTTGGGTACAGCCTAAAATGGAACACAACCTAAAGTCAGACATGCCATAAAGTTGGACATGACTCACGATACAATAAAGTTAGGCGTACAGTAAAAGCTACAGGAGTCCTAAAATTAGTAATAAAATAAATGTCATCTGTGCCATAAAGAGAGTTCAGTGCAAAACCTGGCCATGCCCTAATGTCGAACAATCTCTGAAACACATGCTCTGAAGTCAAACATACTCTCATGTCAGACCTGCAGAAAAGACAAATATTCTAAAGTCAGTTATATCCTAATGTTGAGTTAAACCTACTCTAAAATCAGATATTTTCAAACGTTGAACATACCCTAAAGTTAAACATATTCTACAAGCAGCTGTAATCTATTATCACACATACCATAAAGTTAAACATACTCTAAAATCAGCTATATCCTAATGTTGAACGTATTCTAAAGTTAAGCATACTCTAAAGTCAGCTATATCCTAGTATTGAACATGCCCTAAAGTTCAACATATTCTATAGTAATCTATCTCCTAATGTTGAACATAGGAGATGTTAAACATACTCATAGATATTTCCTAATGTTGAACATACTGTAAAGTCTAACATACTCTAAAATCAGATATTTCCTAATGTTGAATATACTATAAAGTTAAGTATACTCTACAAATAGTTTTAATTTAATATCATACATACTCTAAAGTTAAACATACTCTAAAATTAGCTATATCCTAATACTAAACATACTGTAAAGTTTAGCATACTCTAAAATCAGATATTTCCTAATGTTGAACATATTATAAAGTTAAGCATACTCTAAAGTCAGCTATCTCATAGTATTCAACACACCCTAAAGTTCAACATATTCTAAAGTAGTCTACATCCTAATGTTGAACATACTGTAAAGTTACATACTATAAAATCAGTTATATCCTAATGTTGAACATATTCTAAAGTTAAACATACTCTAAAATCATATATTTTCTAATGTTGAACATATTCTAAAGTTAAACGTACTCTAAAATCAGATATGTCCTAATGTTGAACATACTCTAAAGTTAAACATGCTTTAAAATTAGCTTTATACTAATGTTGCACATATTCCAAAATCAGATATTCACTAATGTTGAACATACATAAAGATAAACATATTATAAAGTCAACTATATCATAATATTGAACATACTCTAGTCCAACACTATAAAATCTGATATTTCCTAATACTGAATCTAGTCTAAAGTTAAAAATACTCTACAAAGAGCTCTAATCTAGTATCAAGCATACTCTAAAGTTAAACATATTCTAAAATCAGCCCTATCCTAATGTTGTACATACCATAAAGTTAAACATACTCTAAAATCTGATATTTTGTATTGTTGAATGTACCGTAAAGTTAAACCTACTCTACAATCGGATATTTCCTAATGTTGAATATACTCTAAAGTTAAGTATACTCTACAAATAGCTTTAATTTAATATCAAACATACTCTAAAGTTAAACATACTCTAAAATCAGCTATATGCTAATGTTGAACATACCCTAAAATTAAACATACTCTAAAATCAGCTATAATCTAATATCAAACATACTCTAAAGTTAAACATACTCTAAAATCAGCTATAATCTAATATCAAACATACCCTAAAGTTCAACATACTCTAAAATCAGCTATTTCCTAATGTTGAACATATTCTAAAGTTAAGCATACTCTAAAGTCAGCTATATCATAGTATTGAACACACCCTAAAGTTCAACATATTCTAAAGTAGTCTACATCCTAATGTTGAACATACTGTAAAGTTACATACTATAAAATCAGCTATATCCAAATGTTGAACATATTCTAAAGTTAAACATACTCTAAAATCATATATTTTTTAATGTTGAAAATATTCTAAAGTTAAACATACTCTAAAATCAGATATGTCCTAATGTTGAACATACTCTAAAGTTAAACATGCTTTAAAATTGCTTTATACTAATGTTGCACATATTCCAAAATCAGATATTCACTAATGTTGAACATACATAAAGATAAACATATTATAAAGTCAACTATATCATAATATTGAACATACTCTAGTCCAACACTATAAAATCTGATATTTCCTAATACTGAATCTAGTCTAAAGTTAAAAATACTCTACAAAGAGCTCTAATCTAGTATCAAACATACTCTAAAGTTAAACATATTCTAAAATCAGCTATATCTTAATGTTGAACATACTTTAAAGTTAAACATACTCTAAAATCAGATATTTTGTAATGTTGTACATTCCCTAAAGTTAAACATAGTCAAAAATTGGATATTTCCTAATGTTGAAAATACCCTAAAGTTAAATCTACTCTATAATCGGATGTTTGCTAATGTTGAACATACCCTAAAGATAAACATATTCTAAAGTCAACTATATCAAATGTTGAACATACTCTAATGTTAGAAATACTCTAAAATCAGATATTTCCTAATGTTGAATATACTTGAAAGTTAAACATACTCTACAAAGAGCTTTAATTTAGTATCAAACATACCTTAAAGTTAAAACTCTAAAATCAGCTATAATCTAGTATTGAACACACTCTGAAGTCAAGCATAACCTAAACTTAAACATACCATAAAGTCAGAGTATGAGGAATTCAATAAGAGGAATCATTATAAGCACAATTTAACCAGCACAGTGTAACAGCACAGTAACTAAATGTCTGTAGTTGATGCTGAACAGACAGCAGGTATTTATTGCATTTATATTCAGTATTTTAGCAGAGGCTCTTATACTCCAGCCATTTGTGCTCACAGGCCGAACAGTTTGGCAGTGCTAGGGCTTGAACCTTGCATCTTATGGTTCATAGACCAGTACTTTAACTCTTACACCGCCAGAGTCCCAACTGGTCAACTTAGAGGCTCTGGGATTCCAGTGGTCAATTATTCATAAGACCTTTCAGTTATATAAGGTTTTCAGAAACATGTGATCATTTAATCATCATTAGATTACATATGACGGATAATTAGGAATATTTTGGACTCTCCAGCTGTCTGGACATCAAGGTGAGAATACTTTCTACATTTAGCAATAACTAGAGAACATGAAAAAAACCCATGAAAAATAAGGAAATAAAAGCGAAAAGAAAACAGCAATGTAAGGTTTTAATCGAGAGAGCTACAGTTATGTCTCGAACGCATAAATCATTTAGAAAGAAGCGGATCTTCAGCTCCCCGTGAGAGACATCTTACATGCTGTTTACTCCATCTAACATGCAGAGTCACGTCCCACAACTCCTCAAACCCTCGACTCTAAATATTCATATGCACTGAACCCAGACGCAGAGTTCAAGTAAATAAAGCGGCTGTCTCGCTCCGACCTCTTTCTGGAAATATTATTCAGTAATCACGCTACTTTAATCAGTTCACTTTAAATAAATATCAAACATCATTAATTTTTTTCTAGCACCTCAAATGGCATCTTCTGCCTGCTACAGGTTTTCCTCAAGACTATGTGTGAGCTTGGCTGCAACCGTTTTCCAACCAAGGTGCATTGTGCTACCATGAAGTACTTGTTAGTGGAATCCTCAGATACAGGTATGTGTCATTATCGTCCACTATATGTTACGGAAAACACCCGTTATATGGCTTGAGTAACTTGGGCATTGATTATGCTATCAAGATATTGTTATAAATTTATAACAGGTTGCATATGTACTGGATTTTTATTGTTTATGGGAATGGATGTTGCCTGAAAGGACATTATGGGGCACGAACCTACAGTATAATCAAAACCACTAGGGTTGATGTCAGGTGAGACCTGGGGTGTTAAAATGCAGCAGGAAAATGTTCCACGTGATAAAAGGTAAAGATTTTGATAAAAAAAGACACTGTATTTCTGAAATGTTTTATTTGTATTTGCAAGAGTTTGATCCTTCAAGGGTTTGTGTGAAAAGCTTTATCTTCTTCTTAACTTCTCCTTGTCATTCAACAAATCAAAACATTCTGTGAAACAGGTCGTTGACCAAAATGGACGTTGACCAGATGTTACATAGTCATGTAGGTGATCTAGGTCAGACATAGATTATCGTTTTGGGTTATTTTACACAAAAAATATGAAAAAAAAGAAGATCAGCCAGACGAACCAGAGACTCAACGAGAGAATATGAACTAGTTTATATAGTTATAGGTTAGAGAAAATATACAGGTAGTGGAGGGACAAACAAAGGAGTACTACTTACATTAGGACAGGTATACATATACAGCTTGGTACAAATAAGCAGTGAACAGGACCGAAGCCATTCAGATTCAAACGGCTCATTAAGGCAGCTCTAATTCTCTGCACCGTCTCTGTCTATATCTCAAATTAAAATATAACATTTATCTTCAACACTCGGGATGGGATTAAAAAGCAGCACTCGGTTAAACAATAAGAATTCCTCGAGTGTTTTCCAGTTCTGAACTTTAAGCACCGCTGATGTTTATGCGCTCTAACACACCTGGGTAAACTCATCCGATAATTAAGAAGCGCTTCATTAGTTCGAACTGCTGCATGGAGCAGACAGGGATGCTTGAAAACTGGGCTGTAAATAAAGAATTAAGATATGATTAAAATCAAATGCATGCTCTGATTGCTTGTTTGGATCTACCATAACTGAAAGTGCTTTGGAAATGAATAAGAAATAAGATTTTGAGAAAATTCATGGTAGAAATTTCCTGCGAAACAGTTAGCAGATGAGTTTAGTACTTCAGTAATTATATCCCGTGTTAGCTAAGCTGTCATTGATTAAAACTGTTCAGTTTTAGATAACAAGACTAAAGCTAACAAAAATGAACTACATATTAGATTCCGTTACATGTTGCATTGTGAAAAATGTCGATGTGCACTGTAAAGATAGAGGATGTTACATGATCTAGTGCAATTGCATTTTTGACCACCAGAGGGTGCAATCCTACGTCGCGCTCCCATCGGCATTTAAAACTTTGCAGCAGGTTAGAGATTCTTTTTGTTTACATTTTTATATTGTTATTCTTCAGAAATAAAAGAGGAAAATTTTAAACGTATTTAAGAGGCTACAATAGAAGAAAAAAACCTCTGTTTCTGTTTTTGGTTTTGTTTAAAAGCTTATACGAGAAACTGTGCATCATTTTGCAATGTTTACACTTCAGAAAAAAAGGAAGAAAATCAAATCGTGAACTCAGTATCATGAATCGAATCGTGAACAGAGCGTATCGTTACACGTCTAATGTCCATTACCTTAACGACTGCGCCACCACAGTCCTAAATAAAGATGCATGCACACTCCATAAACGTTCCTGTGGATGCCATGCAAAGCTACGCACGGGCACTAGGGTGGCATAGCAGTCAAATACTGTTGTCCGTCACCGTAGAGAGGTTTGGTACATCTAGTGCCACTGCAACTGTCGGCCATCTGAGATCTTGTCATAGAAGTCTGCGACTGTGGGATGTTCAGGGGCAATCGTTGGTCTATGGCACTCCTCCTTTGGACTGCTTTTTGCCAGATTGGCAAGCGATGCCACTTTATGAATCAAAGGAAACTAATTCTTCTGCCTCAGCAATAATTATGTCTAAGGGCAAACCTAAGGGCAACCTAAAACTCTTTTTGGTGTCTTTCATGACTGTTTTGGTC
This sequence comes from Ancistrus triradiatus, assembly GCA_025084515.1. NCBI lineage: Eukaryota > Metazoa > Chordata > Actinopteri > Siluriformes > Loricariidae > Ancistrus > Ancistrus triradiatus. The sequence continues at coordinate 801,244 of JAJAGP010000024.1, forward strand.
AATGATCTGTTTCCAGAGATGGCACTTTGTGAGGCTTTACCAGCCTACTGGGTCTGAACATGGCACAGATATGAAGGTGGTACCCACACTTGTGTCGAAGCTGCTGGCATCTTCCTGAACGTCAGCGTAAGGGTTAAGCCGTGCAAACTCGGGGTGTTTGCACTGGCAGCACGAGCCTCGGGCTGCGGGTACACCTGTTCCCGTCGCACACACACCGCATGCCAGAGCTCACACATCACCATGGCAACTCGACCGACCAGGAGAGAGACGTATCTGTCTCCAGCTCGCCCGCCTGCCTGCCTATCTCCTCGTGTACGGATTCAGAATAAATCAACATGCAGCCGGCATTCACATGAGCCACCGTGTTAGACAAAATATGTGCATTTTTATACTGGGCTGTTTGCATTTCAGAGCTGTATATTTTCCTTTCTGAGCAAAATATCTCAGCACCTCAATGGGAAGAGCAGCACCGGTGATTTATTTTGATCTGTGAGCCTTCGTGTCTGACTTAACGCGTGAATAATTCACATTGTACATGCTCCTTAGAGGTCCTTCAGCAGATCATTAACAACACAACAGTTTCCCTTTTTCCGCCTCTTTAATATGACTGATATCCTGCAGAGACTCTTCAGAGGTGTTTACCTTTAGGGGGGCTTTAAGGAAAATTTCATACAGTCTATAATCAGCTTGGAACAATCTGTCTGTTATCACAATAATATCTTAACCGTGACTAAAGCCCCCCGGTCTGCTCTGCAGTGCTCACACTGAGGGGCGGAGAGACTCAGGAACCTGGCTGAGGTCTGGGAACACACACCGAACTCCAGGTAATCTGGGTTCCTGGTATCTCATATACACAGTGCTGTTCACCTGGATCTCATATACAAACCTGGTTCGTATCCCGCCTCTGGTGATAAAAGCCGAAATACAAAAGAAAAGCGTTTTTCAAATACACGATGACACACAGAACTGTAAGTCACATGAATACATTCCACCTGATCAAACCAAAAACAAAACGAAACCAGTATTGTTTCATTTAGAGATGATTACATAGTCGAACTGACTGAATGTGAACGGGACTGTTTAAATTTATACAGTACCTGATTAAATGGATAAGAAAATGAATGAATGAATGAATGAATGAATGAAGAGATGGGATGAGTTGAAGACAGCTTCATGAGCCATGAGTGCTGCCGATCGAATAAAAGGACAAAAGAAAATGAAAGAGAATGTAAAGAAGGAACGAAAGAAAGAAAGAATGACAGAATGTAAGAAAGAAAAAAGAATGAAAGACAGACAGAAAGAAAGAAAGAAACATAAAGAAAGAAAGAAAGAAAGAGAAAGACAGACAGACACAGAAAGGCAGACAGACAGATGGACAGAAAGAAAGAAAGAAAGAAAGAAAGAAAGTAATCTGTGAGGGGAAAATAGAAAGGAAGGAGTATAAAAGAGTATCAAAAATAAGTTAGAAGGGAGAATGAAATTAGAACAAAATGAAAGAAAGAAGGACAGAAAAAGAGAAAAGAAAGATTGCTTGAGTGAAAATCAAGCAACGAAATCGGACATAAATTCAAAAGCAAAGAAAAACTAAAGCAAATAAAAAAACAATGACAGAAGGAAAGAAGGAAAAGGATAAAGAAAGACAAAATGGACAAAAAGATATTACAGTAGATATTAGAAATAAGTAAGTAAGTAACTAAAAACCATGCCAAACGAAGCAATGCTGTATTTTTACACAGGATGATAAAACAATCTGTTTATTGATTATCACTGAACATTTAATGGGAGAAAAACCTTTAAATGTGTGTCCAGTAGCAAACCGGTTCAGGTGGTGCTCATTATTTACTCTGCTGGGATCAGTGGAGTCTGAGGACCTGGGTTCGATCCCTGATGGAGGTTGGAGCGTGAAGATCGGAAAACCTGCGCCAGATCTACCATGCCCAGGATTATGATTTGGTTCTGGTGTAGAACAGGCTTTAAGTGGTTCCACATTCTGTCGTCGGCTCTGCTTAGGACCTTCGAAGACGAACTAAAGAACGTTTTGGGCGCAGGATTCCCTCCTAACCCTGTTAGTGCAGCACGGAGACGCCGTCACTCGTCTGTCGGTCCTCTGTCTCTCTGCACGTACGCCATGTCCTTCTCATGAAGCTCCTCCTGAAGCCTGGGTGAACAGAAGGGTGGAGGGAAGGGGACGAGGGGTGGGAGGGGGGTGAGGGGGGGATGATGTACGTCAGGTTGGATTAATAAGACGAAGCGGCGTTACGGAGGATGATGAAGGGGTTCCTCCATCAGCCCCAGGGAAGATGACTGCGGCATTGTTATGGCTTTATCAGCCTGCTTTCTCATTTCTGAAGATCAGCCTCACACACACACACACACACACACACACACACACGCACACACACACACACACACACAGAAAATGGAAATTCTCCTATGTTTATAATTTTGTGTAGTCCGCTCACGCTGTACAGGCTGATGCACTGATCTGATCAGTCAGATCATTAAGTTGGGGGTCACCTTGAACTCACTTATCCTATGTAACACACACACACACACACACACACACACACACACACACACACACACACACACACACACACACAGAGGAAACCAACCAAAGTATAAATGCAGACATATTGTTTGATTCAGATGGATCTGACCTCTGCAGGCTTTACGTGACTTAAAAAAGAGGCAAGCATTGCATCAGTACATACAAAAAGGAGGAAAGAAAGGAAAAAAGCAAATGAAAAAAAAAGTGAACAAGTAAGCAAGCTGAGAACTCACTAAATAAATCAATAAATAAACATGGGGGGGCGGGGGAATCAACAAGAAAAAAGAAACGTAAGGACAAAAGAAACAAAATAAAAGAGAAACTACATGAAAACTAAATGAAAGGACGAAGAAGAGTAACAAAAATGTTTTAGAAAGAATAAAAGAAAGAAAGAAAAAAGGAAGGAGTAAAGGATGAAAAAGAATGGAAAGTCAAAATGACAAAAAACTAAGAAAGAAGGAATGTGAAAAAGAAAAAAACCTTAAAATGAAAGCGAAGTACAATAAAAAAAAGAAAGAAAGACAGAAGTGACATATGGGGGCGTGGGGTAGAAATGAAGGAGTGTAAGAGAATATCAAAATATATGAAAAAATATGGAGAAAAGAAAAAAGAAATTAAGAACAAAATGGATGAAAGAAAGATGAAAAGTAAACAATAAAAAAGGACAAAAAAGAGAAAGAAAAATAGAAATCAGAAAAGAGAGGAAAAAAGACAGACTGAAAGAAAGAAGCAATAAAGGAAAAGGGACTAAAAGAAAGAAAATGAAGGAGAAAGAAAGGAAGCACAAATGAAAGAAAGAAAAAAAGAAAAAATGAAAGAAAGAAAGAAACAATAAAGGAAAAACTAAAGGTGAAGAATGAAGGAGAAAGTAATGAACAAAGAAAGAAATTAAGAACAAAATGGACAAAGGAAGGAAAGTGAAAAATGGAGGAAAGAGGAGAAAAATGAAAAAAGAGAAAGAAAGATTGTTTGAGTGAATGAAAAGCAAACAACGAAGTAGCTAATTAGAAGTAACACAAATTCAAAAGCTAAAAAACCAAAGCAATGAAAGAAATATAAACAGGAAGAAAGAAGGAAAGAATGAAAGGAATAAAGAAAGACAAAATGGATGAAAATAAATATTAGAAAATAAGTAACCAAACAAAACAAGACACAAGAAATTGTAGAAATGAAAGAATGGAAGAACAAAGGAGTGACGAGGCAGCCTCTCTGTCAGTGGCGTAGGCTTGTTGTTGGTCGGAGCTGCCGGTTGGTGACTCTTGTTGGTAAGTCTGTTTTAACATGGACCGACTGACTGAATGTGATCAGCGTCACTGTTCCTCCTGAGCTGATGAGCTGCAGGTCGCTGTAATAATGCAGGGCTCCATTTTGGTCAGATAATAAGATCAGAGCAGGAAGTTCTGCAGGATCATCAGAGGATCATTTACAGTCGATTTCTCCTCAGACACAAATCCCAAAACTCGTCCAGAGGACAGGATCCCTCATCTGGAATCCCTAACATCACGGCTCAGGACTGGGAGCACCGGGATCATCTCAGAGCATGCTGCCTGATGTCGGCTGGTCCCAGAGGCGTTGGAAGGAGTCGAGGTCGAGGCTCCATGGTTGGAAAACTCATAAATGGCGAGCATTGGCACTTTGTGTTTTCCTGGCATCTGCCAAATCCATAATAATCCCTCAGATAGAGTGACTCATTACTCCAGAGGGACCCAGACTGGTGCGTCTGCATAATTTTGGCCATGCGAGCCAAATATGTGGTCATATTGTGTTCATTTTGTGTAGAGGATGTAAGAGAGGAAATGGAGAGAGTGTGGAAGCAAGCCAGTAAGAAAGAGTAAAAAGAATAAAACAAGGAAAGAAGAAGAAAGAAAAGCAAGAAAGAATTAAAGTTGTGTAAAATAAAAATGAAGAATGAAATACTAAGGATGAGAAGAATGATGGAAAGGCTTACAAAAAGTGTGGAATAAAGTGAGCAAGTAAGCGCCACAAAAATAACTAAAATGAAAAATAAGAAAGAGAAACAGAAAGTTAAAACTAGAAAGTAAAAAAGAAAGAAAGAAAAAGAAAGGAAAATGAGTTTGTTATTAAACCTGGATGAAATGTGACTGTGATCTGGTACGAGTGAGAAACATCTGCACGGTGATCATCCCTCTGCCTCACTGAGACGTTTTTGGCTCTGGATTAGAGGAGCCTGATGATATCAGACACCAGTCGGATGTTGTTACAGATTCCAAAAAATATCACCAGAAAATTGGAGGGGATAGTGAGGATGTGTAGAGGTGAAACAGAAAACATATCAGAACAGTAAGTACTAAAAAAACATGATAAAATAAGTGATATAGGAAAGGACCATTTTAAAAAGATGAACAAAAAAAGAAAGAAAGGAAGGACAAATAAGATATGAAATCAGAAAAGAAAGCATTTATATTAGAAAGAAAGAAATTACATTATATTAAGAAGGGATGGAAGCAAGAAAGAAAAAATAAGGGAAGAAGATAGAAATGAAACAAGAATGAAAGAGTAAAAAGAAAAGCACCCATGAAATAAAGTGGAAAAGAAAAGAAGAGTAAAGGAAAAACGTGAGGAAACAAACAAGACAAGAAAAAAAGAAATAATAATGTTATAAAGAATGCAGAAAAGAAAGATAGGAAGAAATTGGGATGAAAAAAATGAAACCTAAAAATTGAAAAAGAACAGATGTTTGAAGAAAGGACAAACATAAGAAAGTACAAAAAAATTACATAAATAAAGGAAGGAAGAAAGAAATAAAGAGGACAAAATGTGAAAGAAAGAAAGTGAGAAAAGACGAGAAGAAATGAAAACCAACAGAAAGGTAATCAAAAAAGAAAGGTAAATAAAAGAAAAGCTGAAAAAAAAACAAGCTAATATTAGAAAGAAGTAGAAAATAATGATGGGAACAAATTGGGAGAAAAAACAACGACTAAAAGATTGAAGAAAAAAACTGAAAAAGAAAATAATACGAAAACCAAAGAGAACAGAAGGAAAGTAATGAAGGACAAAATAAAAACAGGTTTAGGAAGAAAGGACAAGCAAAAAGTATGACCAAAGAGTTCTGAAGGGATAGTGAGGATGTGGAGAGGTGAGAAAGAAACAAAATATCAGAAGAGTAAGTAGTAAAGAAGATAATAAAAAGAGAAAGAAAGAAAGAGCAGAAAGGATGGCGTTGCAAAAAAGAAGTAGATAAGAAATAAAGAAGAGGAACTAATGAAACACCTAATGAAACATAAAAGAAGGGAAGAAATAAAGAACAGATGAAGAAAATTGAAGAAGAAATAACAAAAACCAAAGAGAACAGAGGGAAAGAAATGAAGGACAAAATAAAAACAGATTTAGGAAGAAAGGACAAACAGAAAGTATGAATAAAGTAAATAAAGGAAGGAAGGAAGGAAGGAAGAGGAACCAAAGTTGGAAGGAAGTGGGGAGACTCACGGCTGGACCCGGTTGGAGAGGCGCCGGCGCAGCAGCAGAGCCGCCGTACTGAGCAGCATGATGGTGGTGCACATGGTCTGGCTCCAGCCGGAGCCTCACAGCACCGTCCAGCTTCAGCCGCTCACGCTACGCTCATGACGCGTCTCAGCACAGGGTTAGCATCGGTTAGCGACTGGCCTGCTGCTGTAGGTCCCAGATTAGCCGCGGGATTAAGAGAGCGTGAGAGACTCAGCCGGGTCATGTGACCACGCTTAATGCTAAGCTAAAAGCTCTCCATAAACCAAACCCAGACCTGTGGAAAATCTCCTGGCTTTGTCTCTCTGGTTTTAGTTTGCTCTTTATACAATCTGAAATCACGTAGCCTTCAGACCCTCGTTAGTGACATCACCGGGGTCTCGTTAGCAACGGGGTGCCTCTCATTAGAGACGGTCACACGCCACTTAATTCCTCCCCCCATCGGGTGTCCTCACAGGTAAAGGGACTCAAATTCCTGCATCACTGTTAAAACAAACCGTCTCATTATTTAAGGAGAGGCCTCGTTAGCAGGAGATGCTGCTGCTGAGACAGAAAGAAAAAGCTGATTCTGATCATTCTAAAAATCAAAGAAAAGAGTTTTCACACCAGGGTTACAGGACTCAAACAAAAACAGGTTTTATTAATGGAAATTCAAATCATATGATAAAATTGCATTTAAAACAAAGTATTTTTATTTGAGTATTTCTAAAAAGAAAAAACATATACTTTTTAAAATAAATTTTTTTTAATAACTATAGTTTTTTAAATAATTAATAATAGTTATAATAATAATAATAATAATAATAATAATAATAAAAAAATGATCAATTATTTCATTTAATGTAATTTTAAACCGTTAATTAAATTTATTTCATTAATTATTTACTTTAATAAAAATTAATATAATTAATAAAACATATTTTGTTAGTTTTGTTACTTTGTTATTACAAATAAAAACTAAATTTACTCTTAAATTCTTAAATTAAACAAAATGTTAAGTAAAAATTGAGAAAGGAAAACAAGTAATGAAGACTGAAAAAAAGAAAAAGAAAACTAAATGAACGAAAAATTAAAGAGAAAAAAAAAACAAGACAAGACAGGAAAGTAAGAAAAAATGTTAGAAAGAAAGGGGCAGAAATTGGGGAAAAAACAACTAATGAAATATAAAAGAAAGTAAATATGTAATATATAATATAATATATAAATGAAGAATAAATATCTGATATAAGAATAAAATCACCTTGGATGCTTTAAATGCGTTAGTTAATCGAATTTGCTTTGCCTATTTACATAAGTATTACGTAATTAATGCTTTATGTGTGTAAATGTGGGTGTGATTTGCTGTGGAGTTTGATGAAGTTGTGTGATGATTACAGGATTGTGTGTGTGTGTGTGTGTGTGTGTGTTTCTAAGCTGCAGTGTGTCAGTAATAAGCTGTTATTCCTGTCTGTGTGATTACACTATTAATAGGACTAAGGATTATTACTAAAGATAATCTCTGCATCCCTCAGTCAGCACTAATACAAAGGGAAGCTGGAACACAGGTCATGTGCTATAATAACGTACAGTACTCCATAACGCTCATTAAAATCTTACATACAAAATGAACAACAACCTAAACGTCCCTCAAAGCCAGCAAAAAGTGAATAAACAATACATGTTAGTAAAAAAGCAGCCTGTTTACATGCACAGATCAAGATAAAATACTTTTTAAATAGTTTGCTGCTCCACTACAAAATAAATCTACATTAAATATGTTCTACAATTAAATAACAAAAACCTAAAACGAAACAAAAATAGAAATGCATCCTAAAAAAATAAGTAAAATAAAATAGTTTTATTTAAAAAAAATTAAATAAAAAACATATTATACAATTAAATAACAAAATACTAAAACTAAACATAAATATTATATTATATTATATTTGTCACGCCCCCTTCCAGCCTTGCCTCCAGAGCGCGCAACCTGCCTCGCTCCTCATCACCCACATACTAATCACCTGCACCTGTTCTCACGTCCCGGACTTCCTTACATAAACACCTCTCACCCACACACCACCGCTACACTACAAGGTATCAACCGCGTACAACTAGCTCCTGCAACAAACCTTAGCAATCGACTTCCTTATTTCTAATAAAGAGTCTGTTTACCTTACCTCACTGCCTGCGTCTGTCTCCCGTCCACACTCGGCGTTACAGTTAGTGTAGCCGCAAAATGGAGACAGCAGCCAGTGGGCCCGAACCCACCTCGAACATGGCGGAGCAGCTCGCCGAACTCCGCTCTCAGCTCCAGGAAGTGGCTCGGGCGGTCTCGTTGTTGGCGGACAACCAGCGGTCGCTCAACGCACTGGTTCCATCGGTCAGCGACCTCACCCAGCGCGTGTCCCAGCTGACGCCGTCCGCCATGGCACCACCAGCCTCTGTCCCGCTCCCTCCTAGCCCGCCTCGGGCTCCTCACTTGGCGTACAGGATCGCTCTGCCAGGGACGTATGGCGGAGACCCGGAATGCTGCGAGGGCTTTCTCGTCCAATGCGGCCTCTATTTCGTCCACTCTCCCCCGGAATCCGATGCGGCTCGCATCGCCCTGGTGATCTCCCTCCTCTCCGGTAGAGCCCTGGACTGGGCCACAGCCGTCTGGAACCAACAAGGGGAAGAGACCCGTGAGTACGATCACTTCGTCACCGCTTTTCAGGCTGTGTTTCAGCATCCTCGTGAGGGAAGACCCACAGGAGAGGTCCTTCTCACTCTACGCCAGGGACGCCGCTCTGCTGCCGACTACGCGCTCCACTTCCGCACCCTGGCGGCTCAAAGCGGGTGGAACACCCCTGCTTTACTCTCCGCGTTCTACCAAGGCCTGCGCCCCGAACTCAGGAGAGAACTGGCCGGCGTGACCTCGATCTTTCTCTGGAGGACTTGATCACCCTCACCATTCGACTGGACCAGCTTCTCACTCCTCGATCAACCTCCGCTCCTCGCCCCGCTCCCCGGGTTCCTCCCTCTGACTCCCGTGATCCATCGCCTCCGGCGGAACCCATGGAGCTTGCTCGCACCCACCTGTCGTCCGAGGAACGCCGGCGCCGCTTCGAGCAGGGCCTTTGCTGCTACTGCGGCTCGGATCGCCATCTCCGTCCCGCCTGTGACCTCGCTCCATCCGCAGGATCAACCCACACGCGTGCCAGAGATCCGGCACGCACAACCCGGGTGAGTCGATCCCCTCTCGATACCTCATTCACCCTACCAGTTCTCTTGCGGCTCGCTCATACGGATGTTTCTCTCGTAGCTCTGATCGACTCTGGCGCCCAGGGGAACTTCATCTCCGACCATCTCGTCTCCAAGTGGAAGATCCCCTGCACTTCTCTCCCGGTCGAACGCCGGGTTACAGCGGCTGACGGACGTCCGCTCGGACAGGGACTGATCACCCGCGCTACCTCTCCTCTCCGCCTGCTCACCAGCGCCACCCACCAGGAGTCCATCACTCTGTTGCCCGTGTGTTCCCTCGCCTACCCCATCATCCTGGGACTCCCTTGGCTCCGCCGTCACGACCCTCTCATCTCGTGGTCCGCCCGGGAACTCGTCCGCTGGTCACCCTGGTGCCAAGACCACTGTCTGCTTCGTCCTGCCCTTCAGCTCAACACCCTCTTGGGACCCGCGACTCTCCCGGATAACGTGCCTAACGACTACAGGGATCTGGCTTCGATCTTCGCGTCAGGCACGCCTGCTCCTCTTCCTCCGCATCGCCCGTACGACTGCGCCATTGACCTCATTCCGGACGCACCGCTTCCCAAAGCTCATCTGTATCCCCTCTCGGCGGCCGAAGAACAAGCAATGTCGGATTACATCTCTGAATACCTTGACCTCGGCTTCATCCGTCCATCCACCTCCCCCGTCTCGGCGGGGTTCTTCTTTGTGCCCAAGTGGGACGGCGGCCTCAGGCCCTGTATCGACTACCGTGGACTCAACCAAATCTCCCGCGGGTATGCCTACCCGCTTCCGCTGGTGCCCTCATCACTTGAACAACTCCGCACGGCGCACTGGAACACCAAGCTGGACCTCAGGAATGCCTACAACCTGGTCCGTGTCAGAGAGGGCGATGAGTGGAAGACGGCTTTCAGCACCAGCACCGGGCACTACGAGTATCTGGTGATGCCCTTCGGCCTGGCAAACGCTCCGTCTTTCTTCCAGGCGTTCATGAACGACGTGCTTCGGGACATGTTGGGCAGGTTCGTTGTTGTCTACCTGGATGACATATTGGTATACTCACCGGATTACACCACTCACGTCTCCCACGTCCGCCAGGTGCTCACCAGGCTCCACCACCACCACCTTCGCGTGAAGGCAGAGAAGTGTGAGTTCTATTCTCAGACCGTGCATTACCTGGGCTATGTTATTTCCCCGGACGGGGTCGCCATGGATGGTTCCAAGCTCTCTGCAGTCCTCTCCTGGCCCACGCCAACCACCATCAAGCAACTGCAGCGATTCCTAGGTTTCGCGAATTTCTATCGCCGCTTTATCAGGCACTTCAGCCACACGGTGGCGCCCCTCACCGCACTTCTGCGGGACAAACCCCGCTCTCTCCGCTGGTCTCAGGACGCTGAACAAGCCTTCAACGCGCTCAAAACAGCCTTCACCTGCGCTCCCGTTCTTGGACATCCCGACCCAGACCGCCCTTTCATCCTGGAAGTCGACGCCTCGTCCATAGGGGTTGGTGCCGTCCTCTCCCAACGTCTCGGAGATCCACCCAAGCTGCGACCCGTCGCCTTCTTTTCACGCAAACTCACACCGGCTGAGCGCAACTACGACGTGGGGGACCGCGAACTGCTGGCCATCAAGCTGGCCCTGGAAGAATGGAGGCATTGGCTCGAGGGCTCCCGACACCCTTTCGCTATCCTAACCGACCACAAAAACTTGGAATACCTCCGTTCTGCCAAGCGCCTAACGCACGCCAGGCCCGTTGGTCTCTCTTTTTCTCCCGTTTCACGTTCTCCATCACCTACCGTCCGGGAACGAAGAACGTCAAGGCGGACGCCCTATCCCGCAGCCTCGATCTCGAGCCACTCACCCCGGACGCACCCAAGACCATCCTCCCGGCCTCCTGCGCCATCGGCGCCATCATCTGGGACTCGAACGCGAGTTGGATGACAGGCTTTCCCAAATGCGCGTGTTCCACCCAAGTGCCCGCCGGGTAAGAAGTTCGTGCCCTCCGACCTCCGCAGCCGCCTCTCTCGCCTGGGCCCATCTCTCTCTGTGTTCTGGCCACCCCGGAGAGACACGCACCCATCAGCTCCTGACGACGCGGTACTGGTGGGAAGGCATGCGCAAAGACGTGCACGACTACGTCTCATCCTGCAGTGTCTGCGCACAGGCCAAGACTCCTCGCACTCTCCCCTCGGGCCTGCTTCATCGATTGCCCGTGCCGGAATGACCCTGGTCGCACATAGCGCTCGACTTCGTCACGGATCTTCCCCTCTCACACGGATTCACCGCCATCCTCTCCGTGGTCGACCGCTTTTCCCGCGCGGTACGCTTCGTTCCCCTGCCGAAGATTCCCTCTGCACTACAAACAGCGGAGCTACTGTTCGAACACGTCTTCCGTGTTTTCGGCATCCCGGAGGACGTCCTGTCCGACCGCGGACCCCAGTTCTCCTCAGCGGTATGGCGGGCATTCATGGCAAAGCTGGGTGCCTCCGTCAGCCTCTCCTCCGGGTACCACCCGCAGACCAACGGACAATGCGAGCGAGTCAACCAGGAGTTGAAGAAATTCCTCCGGTGCTACTGCATCCACAATCCGCACGACTGGGCCCAGTTTCTCCCATGGGCCGAGATAGCCCAGAACTCACTGCGCCACTCCTCCACCGGCCTCACGCCATTCCAGTGTGTTCTTGGTTTCCAGCCTCCTTTCGTGCCCTGGGATTCCACGCCCTCTGACTCCCCGGCCGTCGATGACTGGTTCCAGCGCAGCGACGACATCTGGTGCCAGGTCCATCACCGCGTCGACAAGGCCATCCGCCGGTACAAGAGGCACGCCGACCGGCACCGCTGCGCTGCCCCCACCTTCCAACCAGGAGATCGCGTCTGGCTGTCGGTCCGGAGACTGCGCCAACCACAGGGAAGTACCCCTTTATCTCCCCGTTTTCTGGGACCATGTAAAGTAGTTCGTCAGATCAATGAAGTCACCTATCGTTTACAACTGCCTGTCCACTTACGCATCTCTCCTACCTTCCATGTTACGCACTTGAAGCCCTGGGTCCCCGGTCCGTTGGCGGACTCTTCGCCGGCTGACCAGCCTCCGCCGACCGACCCATCGGGGGCTTCCACGTACACGGTCCGCCGCCTCCTGGACTCTTGCCGGCTCGGGGCACGTCTTCAATATCTGGTGGAGTGGGAGGGCTACGGCCCTGAGGAGAACTGCTGGGTGGACGCGAAGGATGTCCTGGACCCCCTTCTCACCCAGGACTTCCACGCTGCGCATCCTGGCCGACCGGCGCCCCGCCCGCGTGGTCACCCACGCATGTCCTCAGCTCCCCTCCAGTTCTCCGGCTCCCGCCGTGCTCCCACCGGCACGAGCCCTTCGAGGGGGGGTACTGTCACGCCCCCTTCCAGACTTGCCTCCAGAGCACGCAACCTGCCTCGGTCCTCATCACCCACATACTATCACCTGCACCTGTTCCTCACGTCCCGGACTTCCTTACATAAACACCTCTCACCCACACACCACCGCTACACTACAAGGTATCAACCGCGTACAACTAGCTCCTGCAACAACCTTAGCAATCGACTTCCTTATTTCTAATAAAGAGTCTGTTTACCTTACCTCGCTGCCTGCGTCTGTCTCCCGTCCATCCTCGGCGTTACAATATTATATTATATTATATTATATTATATTATATTATATAAATACTCAGCAATGGAGTAAATGATTTAAATTTGAATCTTATTTTAAATTTGAATGAATTTTAAATTTTTATTTTAAACCAGAAAGTTTTGTGTTGTTTCTGGAATAAGCAAAAGTAGCCTAATTTATTAAGATTTGTAATTTTAGTTTTGTACTAATTCATTTTAATTAAAAAAATATTTGGGAATTTAAAAAAGGTGTTAGACAATGGCAAAAACAGCAATTAAAACTGAAAACAGAACATTTATTGTTTAATCAATTATTTGTTTAATTTTTGCTAGTTTTGAAGGTAGTTTAGTTTTTTGTTTCATTTTTAAATGTTTTGTTTATGTCTAATTACAAAAAATATTCTGCAGTTAAATTACTAAAGACTACAACTAAACAAAAATAGACATATGTTATATGATATGATATTATATGATATGATATTATATTATATTATATTATATTATACTATATTAAATAAATACTCATAAATTGAGAAAAATAAAATGATTTTCATTTTTTTATTTTTTATTTTTGTGTTGTTTCCGGGAAAAGTAAAAGTAGCCTGTTTAAACACTTTCAAGATTTAGAATTTTATTCTATTTACTGATTTATTTTAATTTTAAAATATATATTAATTTAAAAACGTGTTAGACAATGGCAAAAAAGTTAACAAAAATTGATATTGATAAATCTAAAAAATAAAAAGCAATCACACACACTAAAGAAACCCCACTAAAATAGAAATAATAATAAAGAATGAACGTAAAATTAAACTGCAGCATGTTGGTTCATAATGTAGAGCTTCAGCAGACCAGGCTTGATCCTCATCTCAGGGCTCGTGTTACTATCTGTGAGCAGTTTGGCATGTTCTCTATGTTGATCTGTGTGTGTGTGTGTGTGTGTGTGTGTGTGTGTGTGTGTGAGTGATGCTCTGTGTTTCTAACATGTTGGATAAGGAATCAGTCCACACTGCACAGAGCTGGAGACGGTACAGTTATTGATCTTTATTGATCGTTTGATTGATTTTATCCACATATCCAGCTCATAGAACATCAGTCTGTGTATTTACAGAGAAAAAACTACATGGAATCTAAAGATAAATATCTGAGGACACGGATAAATGTCTTACACACCAGTTTAGAAAAATATATAAGATCCAACTTTTAAGAAGAGAAATCACGAAGAACATCAATAGTAAATGAGATACGATTGCGTATGTATTCGTGTGTGTGTGTGTGTGTGTGTGTGTGTGTGTGTGTGTGTGTGCGCGCACGCAAAGTGTATATATCATTGTTAGGACAAAACTTCTCCTCAAGGATAGAAAGATCTAACAGTTGTTACCTTGTGGGGATGTTATGCTGGTCCTCATGAGGAATAATGCATAAAAAAAAAAAACTACAACTTTTATTTGAAAACAAAAAGAACCAAAGGATTTGTTTTAGGTTGCTGAGGTTAAGGTTGGAATTTAGGTGGAGCATTTATGAGCTACAGTAATTGTATGTTAATGGTAAGTCCCCAAGTGTGTGTTTACCAATTCTCTCTCTCTCTCTCTCTCTCTCTCTGCCTGTGTGTGTGTGTCTGTGTGTGTGTGTGTGTGTGTGTGTGTGTGTGTGTGTGTGATTCCTGGCACAGGATGTTTCATAGAGACAGGCCTCAAGCCCAGCAGGTGGGCAGAGCCAGCTAATTTAAACATCTGTCAAGAGAACATGTCACAGACGGTGTGTGTGTGTGTGTGTGTGTGTGTGTGTGTGTGTGTGTGTGTGTGTGTTAGGAGCTTATCTAAGGACAGCAGTATCTTGTATGTGTGTATGTGTGGAGAACAGTGGTTGCCATTTGTGAGCTATAGATGGTGCAGAGGTGTTTAATAAACACGCTGACAGGTGGAATATCATATAGGTACTAAATGGACCACACACACACACACACACACAAACTTTGTGAACCCTTTCTGAATCTTTCTGCATAAATATGACCTAAAACATCATCAGATTTTCACACAAGTCCTAAAAGTGGATAAAGAGAACCCAGTTAAACAAATGAGACAAAAATATTATACTTAGTCACTTATTTATTGAGGAAAATGATCCAATATTACATATTAGTGAGTGGCAAAAGTATGTGAGCCTTTGCTTTCAGTATCTGGTGTGACCCCCCTGTGCAGCAATAACTGCAGCTAAACGTTTCCTGTAGCTGTTGATCAGTCCTGCACACCGGCTTGGAGGAATTTTAGCCCATTCTCTCCCAACTCTGGGATGTTGGTGGGTTTCCTCACATTAGCTGCTCACTTCAGGTCCTTCCACAACATTTCCATTGGATTAAGGTCAGGACTTTGACTTGAACATGAACTTTATTCTTCTGTAACCATTCTTTGGTAGAACGGCTTATGTGCTTAGGGGCGGTGTCTTGCTGCATGACCCACCTTCTCTTGAGATTCAGTTCATGGACAGATGTCCTGACATTTTCCTTTAGAATTCTCTGATATCATTCAGAATTCATTGTTCCATCAATGATGGCAAGCCGTCCTGCCCAGATGCAGCAAAACAGGCCCAAACCATGATACTACCACCATCATGTTTCACACATGGGATAAGGTTCTTATGCTGGAATGCAGTGTTTTCCTTTCTCCAAACATAACGCTTTTCTTTTAAACGAAAAGTTCTATTTTGGTCTCATCCATCCACAAAACATTCTTCATCCTTCTGGCTCGTCCACGTGATCTTTAGCAAACTGCAGACGAGCAGCAATGTTCTTTTTGGAGAGTAGTGGCTTTCTCCTTGTAACCTTGCCATGCACACCATTGTTGTTCAGTGTTCTTCTGATGGTGGACTCATGAACATTAACATTAGCCAATGTGAGAGAGGCCTTCAGCTGCTTAGAAGTTACCCTGGGGTCCTTTGTGACCTCACCAATTACATGCCTTGCTCTTGGAGTGATCTTTCTTGGCTGATCACTCCTGGGGAGGGTAACAATGGTCTTGAATTTCCTCCATTTGTACACAGTCTGTCTGACTGGATTGGTGGAGTCCAAACTCTTTAGAGATGGTTTTGTAACCTTTTCCAGCCTGATGAGCCTCAACAATTCTTTTTCTGAGGTCCTTAGAAATCTCCTTTGTTCGTGCCATGATACACTTCCACAAACGTGTGTTGTGAAGAGCAGACTTTGATAGATCCCCGTTCTTTAAATAAAACAGGGTGCCCACTCACACCTGATTGTCATTCCATTGATTGAAAACACCTGACTCTAATGTCATCTTCAAATTAACTGCTAATCCTAGAGGGTCACATACTTTTGCCACTCACTAATATGTAATATTGGATCATTTTCCTCAATAAATAAATGACCAAGTATAATATTTTTGTCTCATTTGTTTAACTGGGTTCTCTTTATCTACTTTTAGGACTTGTGTGAAAATCTGATGATGTTTTAGGTCATATTTATGCAGAAATACAGAAAATTCTAAAGGGTTCACAAACTTTCAAGCACCACTGTAATTCATATCCTAAACTTAAATTATTTTTAATTTTTTTACAAAAACCTAAACTGCCTTCAAAACTAGCAAAAAGCAACTAAATAACTGAATAAATAATAAGAAGCTGGTGTACATGCACAGACCAAGATGAAATACTTTTTAAAAAGAGTTTAATATTCCACTGATGCACTACAAAATAAATGTACAATAAATATTTTACCATTAAACATCAAAAACTTAAATAAAAATAGAAATACAGCCTCAAAACTGCTTTAAATAAAATGATTTTGATGTGCATCAGTGGAGCAGCAAACTCTGCATGTAAACTCGGTCCTTTTTTTAACTAAAATTAATTGTTTTATTAAATTATTTATTTACTTTTAGCTTGTTTTGATTATTATTGGTAAATTTTTCTTTAATTTTAATTGCAAAAAAACGTTCAACATGCTCTACAAAAAGACTAAACCTAAACAAAATAGAAATACAGCCTCAAAAGCTGAGTTAAATTAAACGGGTATATATTAAGCAATCCATTTCAACATTTTTACTGATTTATTTCATTTTTTAAAAATATGTATTCATTAAAAAAAGGTGTAGAAAATGGCAAAAACAGCAACTAAAATTAATAAATCTAAGAAATAAAATCTAATCACACACTAACACAACACCACTAAAATAGAAATAATAGAAATTGAGTTGATATATAAATTTGGCCCACACACACATACCTTTATAAATGCACAGTTATGCACAGCACACACACACACACACACACACACACACACACACACCCACACACACACACACACACACACACACACACACACACACAGTTGCATGCAAAAATGTGTCTTTCTGTCACTGCAAGGACTTTCCATTGACACAACATTACTGATTCTGCACCTCTAATTCTAACCTCAGATTCTCAAAAGAACAATGTTTTTGTATAAAAAAGAAAGAAGAAGAAAAGGTATTTTCCTTATGAGGACTAGCATAATGTCCCCACAAGGTAATAAATGTGTCCTTGTGGAAACATTCGCTCCTCACACTGATATATAAGCGTCACACACAGACAGACACATAACAGTCTTAAGCAAAAGTTTGTGCACCTCTGGTCAAATGACACTTTAAGGAACAATCGCTAAACAGCTGAGACCTTACAGGGAACACTAGTGGATCATCTGGAAACATTTTTAATTTAAAAAAAAGTTTGTTCTTTGCAGAGATTTCAATTAGAAAATCAACTCGACATACAGCAATTTAACCAGGGTGCCTAAGCATTTGAGAGAGAGATAGAGACCGAGTGTGTGTGTGTGTGTGTGTGTGTGTGTGTGTGTGTGTGTGTGTGTGTGTGTGTGTGTGTGTAAGAAAAAAAGCAGCAGGAGCAAACACATGTTCTGACACACACCTGTGTTGTTACACACACTGAACATTACAGAGGAACAGTCCAATCTACACTAACTCTGTTATTGCTTAACTAATGACACTAACCATTAATTGTGTGTGTGTGTGTGTGTGTGTGTGTGTGTGTGTGTGTATTGGGGGGCAATTGGGGGTAGCAAGACTAAATCAGCTCAACCTAATTCATAGTGTATAGGAACACAAACGACCCAAAATCAGTGGTCCAACCACTAAGATTCACACAGACACACACCAAAAACCTAAACACACTAAACACACACCACAGACACAGCGGATACACACTCTGGACACACTGGAGTCCTACGTTGTGCTCCAAGTCATGGCTGTTCATGTCACGTCTGAAACAGGTCGGAATGATGTACTAGAGTTCCACTGTGCTGACTACTAAGTGCACTGTGTAGTGAATAAGTGTGATTCGGGACGCAGCCACTGGGTACCCATGGTGAGGGGATTGTGACACTGGTCATGAGATGGAACTGTTATGACACGGAGTATGATGAGACGGTGTGTGTGAACCCGTTTCTGTAATTTCATGTGTATCCTGCTACATAGTGACCTGGTGTACGGAAGAGTATAGGGAATGGTAAGTAGGGAATAGTGTAGGGAATATTATATGGAAAAGTGATGGGCAATTTTTGGAGAACCATTTCAACTAAAGACATCTGAAAACTTTTCATACACTAATCATTTCTCAGCCCCTAGGTTCCAGAAACATTTTGAAGAACCTGTGAGCTAGGGATTGTTGTAAGTAACTACAGAATTCCAGAACCTTTAGATGAACTAACGAGTTCATGAACATTTTAAATAACTAACGTTTGACTTTCACAAGCATGGGAGGATGTAAAAAAGATCTGAGATGGTCTGAAATGTTTAACCGCATAAAGAGTTCCACAACCACTACAGTCCCAGAACCTTTTAAAGAGCTAAAAATGACCAGATCCACAGTTCTGGAACATTTTAAAGAACTACACAGCCTGGAGTCTTCTGCAAAACTTTTCAGAACCTTTGGAGAAACTAAAGAGTGAACATCTTGAACATCTCAAATAACTTGCGTTAAGATTTTCAGAAACCTCTGAGGACGTTTCAGAACCTTTAGATCAGGAGTTCAGGAACATCTTAAATATCTAGTATAAGAGATTCAGAAATCATGGAGGACTGAATAACTAAGTATTTCAAAATTTTTGTGAAGAACTAAAGAGTTCCAGTACCTTTAGAGCAACTAAAGTGTTCAGGAACATCTTAAATAATTTGTGTTAAGAGTTTCAGAAACCTCAGGGAACATAAAAAAGATCTGCGATCGTCTGAATAACGAAATATTTCATGACATTTGTGAGGAGCTAAAACGTTCAGGAACATCTTAAATAACTAGCGTAAGAGTTTCAGAAACTTCAGTGAGGTACAAAGATCTGCAATCCTCTGAATAATGAAGTAATTCAGGACTTTTGTGAGGAACTAAAGAGTTCCAGAACTTTTAGAGGAATTAAAGAGTTCAGGAACGTCATAAATAACTTGTGTAAGAGCTTCAGACACCTCGGAGGATGTAAGAAGATCTGCGTTCGTCTGAACAATGACATATTACAGAACATTTTTGAGGAACTAAAGCATTCCGAAACCTTTAGACACATTTTTCTGGACTATAGATGTATGGTACCAGTTCTGGAATTCATGCCTCTGAGAACTAAAGCTTCTTTTTTCCACACCGGTTTAAAGAATTGGCACTGTTTTATGCATTAATGCATTTCATTCAGTCCTGACTTACGTCCGGCTGCTTTGAACTAAACATCAAAGCTGACGGGGTTTGTATGTTTGTTTTATGTTGCCATATAGACAAAGAACAGGCGAAGGCTGGATTAAACAATGTCATCATGAGAGTTTAAAGTCTGGTTCTCATTTGATCTTTTGGCTCCTCTTTATAGCACTGGACAGAACGTCCTGGAAATTTGTGAACGCAAACATGTCTACTGATGTGTATGTGTATTGGTATCTGTTGGTGTGTATCAGTGTGTTTTGGTGTGTACGTGTGTGTGTGTGTGGCTGGTTCTCAGACGGCTGAGCTGGACAGTTTGACCCATCCGACCTCCTGGTACGCCCCTGTGATGTGCCAGTAGAGCAGTGCCATCAGCTTGTTCCAGGCCGTCTGCACCTCGGAGGTGTAACAGTCGCCCAGGTCTTCAGACAGAAGCTCCAGAATGACGCTGCACAGGATCTGAGAGAGGAGGACCACGAGGACGGAGGTGAAGAACGAGCAAAGCAAAAACAAACAAATAACCAAACCAAAAAAGGCTCAACGTCTCACCTTAAAGTACATGGGTTCCACTTTGTGCTTTATAGCGTGGGCTTTGCCCACCACCTCCAGCACGGACGCCACCTTCTCCGGATCTTCAAGGTTCTCAACCACCGAGTTGATGGCGTTCATGACGCGGCAGCCGTGCTTCCTCAGCTGGGAGCTCTTCTCCATCTCCTCGGGGTCTTCCAAGTCTCGAAACTGACTGAAGTACTGCTTTGCCGATGGGAAGTTCACAAAGAACCTGGAGCGGGAAAAGAGAGGGCATCAGGTTGGGATTGCAGATGGAGGAATCTGATTCTGACCTTCACAACTTTCCTTATGGTTCCATTGAGTTTTATTTCATTGCAGACAGATTGAACCCGAGATGGTCAACTTCATTGCATTTGTTAAAAAAACACATTCCTGGATTTCAGGCCTGCATCTCATTCCAATTTAGGTCTAGTAATGAGGTAAAAATAAATAATGAACAGGTGATTATAATTATGATTTGGTACAAAAGCAGTATCCACAAAAGGTCTTTGAGGAGTAACAGATGTGTGACAAAATTATTAAAATGTTTAAAAACAATGTTCCTCAAAAGAATATTGGAAGGGATTTAAATATTAAACATTTTCTGATTTGCCTTGTTGAAAAATGATCTACGTCTCTGATAAAGATGTCGTCCTGAAGGCAGCTTATGTTGCTCTACAATCTCAGTGTACTTTTCTGCATTAATGCTGCACCACAGAAGAGTCAATGACCTTTGCCAAGGGCCCTGGCCCGACCCCATACCATGGCAGAGTCTGGCTTTTGGTGCTTTTCGTCTTTGGTCCAAAAAAGATCTGTGATACTGATGGGTCTGAGGACAATCCCTGTTCCCACTGTATGATGGTCCATCCCAGATGCCTCCAAGCCCAGAGAAGCCGACGACGCTTTTGGACATGGTTATAACATAAGGAATCTTTTTAGCTCAGTAACGTTTTAAGTGGCATTTGTGAATGTAAAGGTTGATAAAGGTTTGATAAAGGAATCCCTTGTCCATGTGGTTCTATCAGCTATTGATGAATGATGGTTCTTGATACAGTGCCATCTGAGGGATCAGAGATCACCCCTCTTCGGTTTAGGCTTTTTAGGAATTTCCTCCAGATTCCTTGAATCGTTTAATGAGAGATTATTATATAAATCCCTTCCAATCTTTCTTTGAGGAACATTGTTTTTAAACACATCAATCATTTTCTCACATAGAAAATGTGAGGTCTGGCTGATTTGGGGTTGTCCCGAGATGTCTGCGTTAACATTCTTTCAAAAGTGCTGGCTCCACAGTTTTTGTTTGGGCTGTAGCTTAGGTAGTGAGGATTGTTATTATGACTGCTAGGGTTATTATTAATGTAATGTTGCAGCAAGGAAGGAATTAGATCCTCGTCCAAGACAGAAGGCGAACACGTGAAGCCGTTAAGAGCCGGAGACTCTCCAGCAAACATCAACTCATAGTAAAGATACATGTGCAGCCTGGATGGATGGAGGAAGATGGCTGAAAAGGGGACCACTCCCGACTGCCAGGGTGAAGGGGGATCGGGGGAAGGAGCGGGATTATAAGCCGACGCTCTGGATGATCGCACGGCCGATCTGAAGTGGATTTGCCGCTCCGGCGAGAGGGATGTCATTAAGTCGCAGCGGGGGAAATGAGAGGCAGGTGCGCAGAGACGGAGAGAAGAGAACCAACGTCGCTGCCAACGTTTGGCTCGCGGTCCCTCCGCCTGCCAGAAAGCCTCGGCGCTCACGACGAACATCCCATAATAACACTCGGCTAATAGAGCGCGAATTGTGTAACCTCGTTTCTGCTCGAGCTTCGGCACAGCGTGTTCAGAAGCGACTGAACTAATGCGGTCGCGTTTATTTTCATCCGTCCAGGCCTGAAGCTCAGGCGCCGATTAATGCACGTCTGTGGAACGGAAACATGGCTCAGAGACACGGAGTAGAAATCAGGCGTTTGCTCACGGACCGGGCTGGAAGATGAATTCTCTCAGAGGTTTACATGAAAGGCTCTCGGAGCAGAATTAATCCTGGAGGAACGAATGTGTTTATACCGGCCGTGCCAACAATGAAGCCGTTCCATTTCTCCCCTGTAAATGAAGTTTATGTGAACTTCACTCTGACCTTCTTTCCTGTACCGGTGTTTATGTAGGAAGGAATTTAAAGTGCCATGGTAACGAGCTCTTCAGTACTCTCAGCGAAGAGGAACTGCTGGAGATATTTCCATAAATCTGGATGTGGGATCTTTAAAGAAACACGTGTTACAGGAACTTATTAGGTATTAAAGCGGTGCTGGAAGGTTCATGCATGAGAAACCTTTAGGATTTTCTCTATTTCTGCAAAAAATATGAGCTAAAACATCGTCCGGTTGATCCGATGTTACGTATGTTACGTAGCTGTGAGAGGAAAACGTATATTTACTCTTGCTGTCAGTGAGTGACTTCACATGCACTTAATAATCCGATCACAATCAGATTTCTGCAGGTGTCAGGACAGCAATCTCCAATCCAGAACTATCTCAGTAATCTGATTTCTCAGCTCATCTATCCCCATACTCTCAGCAAGCTGAATCCAACATGGTTGCCAAATCCTCTTAATATAAGGAACTGAGACAAGTCCGGCTCATTTTGTTCAATTTCAGTTCCACAAAGAGGCTAAACCTAAGTCCGGTTAAGTTAGCATAGCGCCATTTGCATTTGGACAAACCAGGCTAAAGCTGAGGCTACACTTTGACCTAAGTATAGTTTTGGCCATATGTCCTCCTTTAACTGAGTATGAACTTAATGCAAGCTTTTATATCTAAAAAATATACACTTCAATTCATATTTTTGCTTTTTTTCTGGTGACCTTTTTTGGGTCTATGTGAAATGTTTATATACTGCGATATTCGATTACAAAAGCCTGGCTTGAATTAGTGGGAATAGATTGGACCTGGGTTTTATTAGTGGATCAGAATGAGCCTGAAGTGAACTGTTTGGCTAACTTAAGCAAGGTTTACTCAAATAAGCTTGGCTTTCATAAGCTCTCATGGGATCTTTAGCAAACTGCTGATGGGCGCAACGTTCTTTTAGGGCACAGGCTTTCTTCTTGAAACCGTGTGGTGCACACCATTGTTGTTCGGTGTTCTCCTGAACATCAACATTAGTCGGTGTGAGAGAGGCCTTTAGTTGCCTAGAAGTTACCCTGGTGGCCTCTTGGACCATGTCTTTCCTATCCATGTCTTGCTCTTGGAGTCATCTTCGTTGGTCGACCGCTCCTGAGTGAGTGAGTCTCCACTCGCGATAGACGTGAGTGATGTTTTCGTGATGGTGTACCCCCCCTTCCCCCGCCAGGGCACGACGTACGTGTGAAATTAAAAAATAGATGAGTTTTATTTTCCCTGAAGATCTCATTAGATCATATTAGAGAAGCTCGATCGGTATTTCACCCTGCGGCTCTGAGCTTAATCTCCTCCATCTAAATGCCTTCACGCTGCTAATGAGGATTTCTAATCAGCCTCCTGTTAGTCTGTTAGAATCCATATATGGACATGCTTGCTGTCTGTAACTTGTAGTTTGGTATGTTCTCCTCATAAACACAAGACTCATGGACCCCCACTCTTCATATGTCGCACTCATAATTATAATTATGTAGAATCCCTGCTTGTGGTTACTCTCTGTGTGAGGTTTGGTATGTTCTCCTGCATGTGGATCCTTTCTTGTGGCTATGGGTCTCTGTGGAGTTTGGTACGTTCTCCTCAAAACTATCATTGGGAACCTTGCTTCTGGTTACTGTCTGCTTAATGCTGAGCATGTTCTCCTCTTAACCTTTTGTGGACCTTCTCTTCTGGTTACCGTCTGTGTGTAGTTTGGCATGTTCTCGCCTGCTGTTAGTATGTTCCACTGATAATGATATAGGATCCCTGCTTCTGGTTACTCTCTGAGTGGAGTTTGGTATGTTCTCCTACATGTGGTTCCATGCATTGGATTGGCATGTTCTCCTCCTAACTGTACAGATCCTTTTTTGTGGTTACCGTCTGTGTGGAGTTTGGTATGTTCTCCTCATAACTATTGGTGGGATACTTGCTTCTGGTTACTGTCTACTTGAAATTTTGTATGTTCTCCTCTTAACCCTTTTGTGGACCCTCACGTCTGGTTATTGTCTGTGTAAAGTTTAGCATGTTCTCCTTAAAGTTTTGTGGACTCTCACTTCTGGTTACTGCCTGTGTGGAGTTTGGCATGTTCCCCTCATGAACACAGGATGTGTGGGCCCCTACTCTTGGTATGTTCCACTAACAATTATGTCGAATCCCTGCTTTTCGTTACTCTCTGTGTGAGGTTTGGTATGTTCTCCTACGTGTGGATCCTTGCATCAGATTGGCATGTTCTCCTTCTAACTGTACATATCCTTGTTTGTGTTAACGATCTGTGTCGCATTTGGTATGTTCTCCTCATAATGATCAGTGAGATCCTTGCTTCTGGTAACTGTCTGCTTAAAGTTTAGTATGTTCTCCTCTTAACTTTTTGTGGACCCTCACTACTGGTTACTGTCTGTGTGGAGTTTGGTATGTTCTCCTCACGAACAGAGGACGTGTGGCCCCCTACCCTTAAGGATATAGGATTCCTGCTTCTTGGTGTGCGGTTTGGTATGTTCTTCTCGTAAATACAATATGTGTGGATCCATGCTACTGGCTCATAACTGTGAAGGTTGGTATGTTCTCCTACGTGTGGATCCTTGTGTCTGGATGCTGTTTGTATAAAGATTGGCATGTTCTCCTCCTAACTGTATGGATGTTTGCTTGTGCTCACGGTCTGTGTGGCATTTGCTATGTTCTCCTCATAATTAGCAGTGAAGTTTACTATGCGCAAATTTTAGCATGCTCTCCTAAACTTTTTATTTGTTAACTGTAGGTGGAGTTTGTTAGGATCTCCTCATTAATTCCATGTGGGATCGTTGCTTCTGGTTACTGTCTGTGTGAACTTTGGCATGTTCTCCTTTTGCTGAAGGTTGATTGGATTCATTCTTCCAGTAAATGTAGTGTATAACATTATTTAGCTTATACACTCACAGCATTTTATTAGTAGCCTTATACTAACACTGAGTACCATCATCTTGTTGTAGCCCATCTGTCTCAATGTTTGCAATGTTGTACATTTTGAGGTGCTTATGTCTGCTGTTTTTCTTTATTGCACCATTCTGCGTAAACACTCGAGACTGTTCTGTGTGAAATTCCCAGCCTGGCTGGCATTCCTGCCATGATCAGAATCACTGAGCTCACATTTCCCCCTATTCTGATGGTGTGAGTGTTACCTGAAGCTCTTGGCTGATCAGATAATCAACCTCTTATTAATGAGCAGATGTACAGGTTCCTGATAAAGTGCTCAGTGAGAGTAATTTCTTGATTTAAATGAGATTTTTTTGCTACAGAGATCTCTATTCTGAAGGCTTAGAGGTGCCATATGGCCTGACGGATGCCGTTCCGGTGCTCTAATTGAATTTGTACGCCTTGATGCTATCATCTGAGGCGACCATCAGTTAAGTCACTCGTAAACGCAGTGTGTTTAATGGCCGGATCGGTACATGTGTGCAGTTCCAGTTCTGCTTTTGTGTAGACGATGGAAGCTGGAACCTAACTGGTGAGTGTTGGTGACTCTTGAGGGACGAGGAATCGCACGGCACGTTTGCACACTTGCCAGTTATGTTGCTTTGCTTCCAAAAGATGTCTGTATGTGAGAAATGGGAGCAAATCTGTACACGCTGTGCAGAAGGATTCTTCTGCACACAGCAGCTGCTTGGTGGAAAATCCTTGGATTGGAAAGGATGTAAAAATGGTACAGTTTTACTGTGAGGTAAGAATGTTCCACCTGAACCACCTGAGTTGCTATAATAATAATAATAATAATAATAATAATAATAATAATAATAATAATAATAATAATCATAATAATAATAATACTATAAAATGATTAACCAAAATAATAATAATAATAATAATAATAATAATTAAACACCTCAAAATGTACAACATTGCAAACCCTGAGGCAGATGAGCCACAACAAGGTGATGGTACCCAGTATTAGTATAAGGCTGCTAATAAAATGTTTGGAGAGTGTATAAGCTATGTAATGCTATGCACTACATATATTTATTGGAAAAATTTTTTATTTTGTTTTATTATTATTATTATTATTATTTGGTTTTATAATAAAAAAAAGTATTATTATTATTATTGTTATTATAATAACAATAACAATAACAATAATAATAATTATAATAACAATAACAATAATAATAATTATTATTATTATTAAATTTTTTAAATTATTATTATAAAACCAAATAATAATAATAATAATAATAATAATAATAATAATAATAATAATAATAATAATGATAAAGATCATTGTAATAAAACAAATCAAAATATAATAATAATAATAATAATAATAATAATAATAATAATAATATTTTGATTTGTTTTCTTACAATGATCTTTATCATTATTATTATTATTATTATTATTATTATTATTATTATTATTATTATCATTAATAAAATGACTTTTATTGTAATTAATATTATTATTAACCTACTTCTACTACTACTACTATTATTATTATTATTATTATTATTATTATTATTATTATTACTACTAATAATAATAATAATTCTAATAATTATTGTAATAATATAATTATTATCATATTAGTATTTTATTTTATTTACATAAAAAAATTACATGAATGAAATAGAATGGGTTAAATAACCTTAAAAGAACTTGCGACTGAATTAACTGAATTTGCATCTGTGGCACTTCATACTGGAATAATGTTACTAGCTAAAGTTTGATGCCTGATTCTAACAAAACAAACCAAAGATGTATTTAGCATCAGGAATGTTCAAGCATACAGTCTTATGCAAACATCTGGGCACTAAAAAGCTGTTCATTCTTTAGTTTAAGACTCTGTACTGTATATGTTGATCGGCTTGAGTTAAAATCTCTGCGGAGGAACTCTGATGAGCCGCTCGGGTCCCGAGCTTCCATGTGTGATACCCAGAGACATCACACATCCACGATACGAGGGAACTCACACAACAGAGCAGATCAAAACACCTCTGAGGGTGCCAAAATAAGATACTGCTGTCCTCAGATAAGCTCCAAACACACACACACACACACACACACACACACACACACACACACACACCAGTCAATTCATTACAGCACACAGACTTGTGCATCGAGGCAGAACATCCATGTCAAGATTCAATCTCATTCTCATACATCTTTGAAATCGAGGAGTATTTTTGATCTCTTTGTGGTTCAGTGTCGCTCCCTGATCAAACTGACAAGAAGTTCCACAGCATCTGCCAGAAACTTCTGTGTATGACCATATAGATTCCTTCATTTACTGAGATTGAAGGTGGAACTAAACATGAAAGTCTGAGAGAAACGGATCGACCCAAAACACACCTCAAAGCTTTGCAACAAATACTCGAGGACCAAAGAAGATCAAGGCGTGCTGATGTCATGGGCATTCCACCACAGCCACCTGACCTAAACCACATCGAGCATTTACAGGGGCACTTGAAGCCAGAGAAAGCCGAGCATTCGGTAAAATCAGTGACTGCATGTTCTTTGGAAAATTCTGTGATCAGATTCTACACAAGTTTAAATGCAGCTGAAGTGCACACCAAGTTTAACTCGATGCACTGATTTTATGTTTTTTAAAGAAAAATATTGTATTAAATGTGAGATAAAAGCTAAATAGGAGTGTTTATATACGTATATGCTGTATATTTGCACAAAGGAAGACCAGACCAGACTAAAAATGTTCCAATAACTATGGATTGTCTCTGGTTGTTTGTGACTATAACCTGAATTACATCTATATGGGTCACATATGTACCGAAATCTGATACTGCGTGTCGTCAGCCTGGTGTGTGCTTTAGAGCATGTTGTGTCTCTTATTAGCTTAACCAGTCTTTGTTTACATGTGGATTCCATCCAGCGACTTGTCAGACAAGTAAAAGCACCAAGCAATACCAGGGGCATTTGAGGAAAAGCTCAAGACTTGGGGCATTCCTAAGAGTTCTGTGTAATTTAATTTCTAATTTCTAAATCTAACAATGTTATGCATTGCCATTAAGAAGACGCTAATTTGACATAAACAAGACAGTTAAAAGTCTGAACGATATTTCTTATTAGAATATATTAGAGGTTTGTATTAGAAGCTTATTTTAATTGAATGTGGTGAGTTTAGTCTAAAAAAATGATCATCGAGATTCAGCGTCACTAAACCGGTAACTCGACCATCAGAATAAAGAGTAACAGCGTGACAGTGAAGCATTTTTGTTCTAAAGCTACTCAAGTAAAAGTAGTTGTCCCAAATTAAAATGACAAGTTAAAAGAAGCCAGATATCACATGTAGAAGAGAGGTTTCATCGATAACCGAATACTTACACGGCGAAGTTTCCTGCGACAAGGGTTTTTTAAAGTTATATACGATATTAAAGGTTGATCTTTGTTTTTGTGGGTCCTTTTGCCCCACCATGGCACCGAGCCTGCCCATCCGACACCTCTGGGATGAACTGGAACCTGGACCATGAACCAAATCCCACTGTGGAACACCAGGGCATGAATAATCCACCGTGTTTGATTGAAAGTGCATCTAAGCTGTCCCAAAATCTCGGCCTGACTAACAGGGTGTTATGTTTGTAGGATTCACATATCTATAAAACGGTACGCCACATGGCCCCCCTGCAGTCCCCAGCATTCAGTCAGGTGAAGCTACAAAGCGAACGAGACACAACTTGTTCCAACCTGGCAACGAACGAGCGCCGAGGCTGTGCGGAAAAACTCAGGGGAGCCGAGAGAAAATGTGTGATGGCACGTCCCCTCCACCATGGGCACCGTTCCACCCCGACTAAACTATTTCGGGAGGCTGAGCTGTGAGGAGAAACACACAGATGGAGTCTCTTCATGCAGGCTTTGAGGCAGAGTGTCTGATTTCGTTCAGGTGCTCCGAGCGATCACACCAACATCCAATAAATAAACACGGAAAAAAGCATGATAACGCCAGTCTTCTGCAGCCGCTCCGCCAGCGTTAACAAAATCACTCGGAGGATTGCAGGACGTATTTAAAAATATTTAGGTCCTTAGAAGAATTATTCTAAATAATCAAACTGTGTCGGTATTAAGAGTTATTACATCATAACATCTAACAGCCAATCAGCTTCCATCATACAAATGCAGGTCAAGTAATGCTGCTTTACCACAGAGAGGGACAAATGATCAGAATATAAAGTGTAAGAATTGATGGGCTGACGAATAAGGCCCGGGGATAGGTGCCAAAGCGGGGTCAAATAAATAAATACAAAAATAAGTAAATAAATTAATAAAGTACTTGAATAAATGCATAAATAAATACAGAAATGCATAAATAAATAAATGGGTAAATATCTGGATCAATCAATAAATAAATGCATAAATGAATAAAGTAATTGAATAAATAAATAAATAAATAAAATACTTGAATGAATGCCTAAATGCATCAATAAATCCATAAATAAATGCATAAATAATCCATAAATAAATGTATAAATACATATGTAAATCCATAAATAAATTACTTGAATAAATGTATACATTAATGAATTAATAATAAATAAATAAATAAATACAATTACATTTTATAGTGCATTTCTGAAACTTGGCGTCCCTTTAAGACTGGTACATCCAAAATAACCACATCAATTAAATTTTAATAATTAAAATAAAATTAGCTGTGTTGTTTGCGAATATTGGGTCAAACTTGTGTAAGGAGCTTAAACTAAAAAAAACAAAAGATAAAAATATGTACTGAATAAATCAGATAGCATAAATCAGGTGTTTGTACCTAAAGTATGAAGTGCGAAAATAAATAAATACATATAAATAAATAAAAAAATAAAAAAATAGAGACAACAGACTGCATAAAAGATGTGTGTGTATGACAGCTGTGTAAAATGCTTTTAAAAAAAGGTAAAAATTTTAATTCATTAATTTTAATCATTAGATAACATTAACAATGTTTCATGGCTTAGTAGCCAGATTAATTAAATGTATCTCAAATAATGCAATTTGACTCCCTCAGGTTACCTTTTAATTAAATTAAGGAGCTTAATTTAAATTAATGAAAGAAACAAATGTAAAAATAACTTGTGATTCATGATCAGTACTGGAGATTAAATTGTATCATGTTTAAAAACATTTTCTAAAATTGTGAGATGAATTGGAACAGTGATGCTTAACGCTTGTAGTTTGGTTAGGGTGTCCACAAACTTTTGGACTCTTGATATATCTAACAGCAACAAAATAACAAATAAGATCTGAAAGGTGGGTGTACCTGACGAGCACGGCCACGCCCACGTCCTCGCAGCTCTCGTAGACTCGTGCCCAGGTGTCCTGCACGATGGCGCGCTCCACCCCGGTCAGAGGTTCGGGGCGCTCCCGCCGCTCCGGCTCGTCCACGTCGCGGTCCGGCTCCATGCCGCACACGCACCAGGGCGCAGAGTGTGGCGAGGGGGGGCAGAGAAGAGCCGACGCGGGGGGCGAAGAGGGGCAGATGAGCGGTGCGGGGGGCGGAGAGGAGCGGCGGAGGGGGCAGCAGAAGCGCAGGGCGAGAGAGCAGAGAGCGTTGAGCCACCCCGCTCTCAGCCCTCGCCCCTCGCGACCCCCTCGGGAAGGCAGCGTGCCCTCTGGGTGTCACACGCGAGTACGCGCTCGCGCGCTCGCACTCATTCGCACCGTCTGTTTTCCCCGCCTGTCTGTCTGCCTGTCTGTGTCTCCTTGCGTTTTTTTCTGTGTCTACCTCGTTCGTCTTCCCTGTCTCTTCGCGTCTGCTCTCGCGCAGATGTTCCCGCCGCTCTGAAGTTGAGGCTCTGTGAGGAGCAGAGATACTGAGGAGGAGGAGGAGGAGAGAGACGGAGATGAGTGGGCGTGCGAGAGAGAGAGAGCAAGAGAGAGAGAGAGAGAGAGAGAGCAAGAGAGAGAGCACGAGAGCGAGATGGGGAGGGGGAGAGAATTCCTCTGTTACCCAACAACCCGTACCTTAGATCTTTCTTAGTATGGATAAACTCTCTTGCTCTTTGCATTCAGGGGCACTGCCAACGACGCTTTCCAGATTTCAGAGGTCTCCGAATGCCTCATTTTCAAAAAAGAGGAGTCGTCTGATGTCGACATAACAGGGCCATCGGCCAAAGCCATGCTTCCCAACCTGGGTTCCCAAGCATCACAGAGGTTGTGCGAGACTTTGTTTGCTCTGAGGTGCTCTGAGTTTGTCAAAATACATTTTGCACACTACCTGGACAACAACATGGATATAAAATGACTTACAAATATCTTCACTCGCAAAAAGAAAAAAGGGGGATAAACTATAAAAGGATCCCAAGAGATGAAAATGCTGTACTTCATGTTGGTGTGTGCATGTGCCGCTTTTCTTAGATACTCTAAGGGGGGGCTCCAAGGAAAAAAGGTAGAGAACCACTGGATTAAACCTGCATCTGTGGGTATCAAACTAAAGGTACATGGGGTGGCTCGTGTAGCCTAGCGGTTAGCATTTCAGCCTTCCCTTTAAGCCTTAAATTGCATCTGAGTTTTCAATAAAGAGCGGCTCTAAGCAATATTACTGGTACCCGTGGTTCGTCTGGGTCTATGATATTAATATATTGTATTAATGCACTGTCTACCATATTTATTAGATCACAGATTACTATCTGGCTGTGTGTGTAAAGAAAAGGAAGCTGTGGATTTCTGGGTACGCCGGAGAGCGGCACGGTCAATCTCTGCCTGCTGTTTGGTTGACATGGAGTTTTATTATTAGCTTATTATTGCTGGAGTTCACAACAACAGAGTCCAGCCGGCTGGAAAACAAGAGCCAGCGCCTCTCTGGAGGCTTTTTTAATTGCCGTGCATGTTCGGTGCATGTAGGTGCATGGCATGTGATGTTACATACGTGCCCGCTGCTATAGCTGTGTAGCTGTTTGGCGTCTTGTGCAAATAAAATCGTTTTGTGTTTGTTTCAGTGAGAGGAAGACGGCACGTTTATTACGCTGTTATTATTATATGTTTTTGTGATTCTACAAGAGCAAAGCATCCTGTTTTACCCCCAACTTCTGGGTCGGTCATTCGTAGATCGCAGTAATTGGACCATCCAGCCTTCATGTTGAAAAGCCCACGGGATTTGAACCCAAGACAACAGGAACTGATATTTCCAGCTTACTATTATTATTATTATTATTATTATTATTATTATTATTCTTCGCTTTACTTTTATCGTCATTTGTTCAATCCCTCACTCACTTTCTATTAATGCAAGGTGGAAACCAACCCTGGACAGGGCGCCACACACACACACACACACGCACACACGCACACACACACACACACACACACTGAGACTTCAGAGATGGCAACTAACCTAAGGCTCGTTGGAATGTGAAAGGAAACCGGAGAGCCCATAGCATGCAGTCATCAGGAGAACATGAAAAATTCTCAGTCTGTGGCCAGGCCGGGACTCTCTTCTTCCTCATGTTGATGAAGGACTAAAGAAATTTGGTGAAACAGAAAAATCTTAGAAAAATGACTTCAGTTAAAGGATAGGGTTAGGTTGGTAACTTCATGAACTCTGGTGTTTTAATTGTGTTTTAAGTGTGAACTTTGGCATGTTCTTCCAGCTCATAAGTATATTGGCACTAGGTGTGAGTGACAGGTAAAGAGCCTAGAGTTAGGAGACTGTCACATAATCATCACAGAAGGTTTTGTTGCGGTAAAATCTGTGAGTGAAAACAGAGGTTAGGTGAGAAACACGAGCCATCAATTCCCCCGACGCTTCCCTCAGAGCCTGATTAAGAACCCACGCGCTTTTCAGGCGCTGTTAGGTATTCCTGACATGCCTGTGGATTTTATTCGGTGATTATGTGCGCCGCAAACCCCTCTGAAAATGCTCTCGCACGCCTAAGTGCCCGCCGTTAACCCCATCACCATGAGCTGCCAGTCAAAACCGCCGGAGGCTGAAACCCATCCAGCTCTGGATGATTCTGCCTCAGAACAGTTACGGCTCACAAATGTTTCAAATGTTGAGGCACCCAAATTCTGTTTATAGGGGCAGTGGCGAGCAGCAAATCTGCCTGCTGACATGAGAGGGCAGTGATTGGCTCTGTCACCTCACAGCTCAAGAGACCCAGGTTCGAATCCCAGCGTGGGTTTTCTCTGGGAACTCTGGTAACCTCCCAGATTCCAAAGATATTCCAGTTCAAGTGTCATCTTTAAACTGTCCCAGTGTGAATGAGTGAGTGTGTGTACATGCACGTGCCCTGTGACGGGTTGGAACCTGACTGCACACCACTGTTTTTGAAAGTGAGGTCATTTCAATATTAAATGGACTTAAAAAATTTGTATGATATTTCCTGAGAGGTTCACTTTGCCTGAAGGCTGCCTCAGATGTTGCGAAACTCTTCCAAACACTCGTTCCTCACGTCATCACTTATCAAATTAAGTTTAAAATGAATGGCAAATGAGTTGTCGCATTTTTGTTCGGAAAGATTCACAAATCTTGATTCACAAACGTGATGTCAGACGTCATTTAAGTAACATCATGCAGGTATAATCCAACCAATCCTGAACTGCTGTAATTTCATAAAGGTGGCATCCCATCCATTTTCCATGTTAAGACAGCTCCCTGGGGTCTTAATGAAATATTTGTGACATGCTACGCTTAAAATACTACACGGATCAAACAGATTCTTGCCCTGTCTAACCAGCGCTTCTCTGAACGGTCAGTTTTGTGAGCCTGTTGCTTTAAATGATAATGATAATTTCTCAGTGATTCACGACGTCACGAGTTTGGAATCATTCACGTGATTGTTAAACCATATCATAAGCTTAATCAATTTGTTCTATTAAGGTCACTTTAAATAACTGCCGGTTTATTGAACTAACGCTGCTAAATTAACCTCACTGTATTCCATGAATGTGAGACGATTCTGTTTCTGTTTAAGGAATCGACTCCATAGTTTCATATTTCAAGATTGAATCCTAGTTCTTAGGTCCCCCGATCATGGAATCGACTCTTTTTGGGACTGATTCATACACATATGAGTGAAACAAAGCACACCCGATGACATGAATAAGTATAGCAAAATTAGGTTGGTAGGTTCTAAAGTTAAATTTAATCACTTGAAACTTGTTGACTAACTGATAAAAGTTTGACTTTGACTTCTTATTTGTTACTTGGGACATGAATTAGAATTGAGACAGATGCCTCGAAATGACTTGATTTTTTTATTAAATATTTCCATTTTAGGTATTGGGAAGTTAGGTTATATTTTAAGAGTTAGGGATTTATTTTGTTTAAACATGATTTGCCTTAAAGGTTTATCAAGTGTGAATGAAGATGTTTAGGTTTTTAGGTTTAGTTACAAAAGAGATTTTAAGCATTTTGTCAATATGAGGAATATCCACACCAGCTAACGTCATAACATACTTCAATACTTTAAACACATTTTCACGTTTTGATGTCATGTCAGTAATATTTATGTTTTAGGCTATATATTTATATATATTTGCTTTTATTTTGTAGACTATTCAGTTGTACAGTAGTATGAAAGAAATTAGGACACCCAATGAAACCTTTTTATTCTTTTTTAACATATTTAAAAACACGGACATTTGCTCTTCAGTTTAACAATATCGAGACATTTCTTCAGTGTTATGTGTTGAGTTATATTAGCTAAGTGTTGTTCAAATCGGTTTAAATATATATTTATATATATATATATATATATATATATATATATATATATATATATATATATAATTTATTTAATATATAATTTATTTAATATATTTAATATATTTATATTGAATGTTACCCCAGGAACTTAGAACTTATATCCCCTTGAAAGCTGCAAACATAACTTTAGCTTCACAAACTCAAAAACGAACTCATCAGGTCTCAACACGGTTTAGCCAGAGCTCTCTGTGATCCTCTGGCGCCATCTTGTGGACGGGCGCGCGCAGCCCTGCAGCATCTTGGCCAGAAGTTGGGCTACACGTCAGAGTGCAGCCTGTACTGCTGAGCGGACGTGTGCGATGACCTCAGCAGTGTGTGCGCATCAGCTGACGATCCCCGACACCGGAAGCCATGCAGAGGAAGGTGGAGGTGCCGATTAGCGAAGGTAAATCGGGGATCTTTCACATTTTCCACGTCGCGCGCGCACGGATACGCCTCCGGTAGTGATAACAACGGACCAACGGGTACATCCGTGATGCGCTGCAGAGCCTGGCACGTGCGGGGCTTCCCTCGGGGTGGCCATGGTTACAGTCTGTAATTAGTAGTCTATAATCCAGAGCCTTTTTACGTACTAAATAAATAGCACGCTATTGTGCATTCATATTCTGTGTTGCGTCCAGGCCGGTGAGGGGCATGCAGCGAGGGGCTCGTGCGCGCACGTGGAGCCTGTTTTCTACGTCTCGTGCACGCGTTGCGCTGCCACTTTGACTCTGCTATTAATGCACATGGGTTTAAAGGTTAAGTACTGTGCACTGCACTTCAGAAACGACGCACGAAAGGGAATAAATAATAAAAGCTCCACTTCAATTGTTAAGAAATACTTTAAATATTTGGCGCGAGCCTTTGCAGGAGCAGATTTAGAAGGACATCTTTTTGTAGGCTGTTCCAGGATGCTCAAAGTAATCAGCTTTATTCATTTAAGCACATAAATGGCCAATAAATCGTTCATTCATTCAGACACACACTAACACCGTCATCATCACGTCACGCAAAATAAGCACCTGTGTCCCTCTCTGTCTCAGGTTTCTCCATCGCCGGACCCTCGTCGGCGCCGCGGAAGCGTCAGGTCCGGTTCTCGGCTCGTCACGACATCCTGCTGCTGCGTGAGGTCATCGCTCAGAACCCCTTCACGTCTAAAGAGTCGGGTCGGATCTGGGCTCGCGTGGGCGAGATCGTCACCA
Source organism: Ancistrus triradiatus (assembly GCA_025084515.1). Taxonomy (NCBI): domain Eukaryota; kingdom Metazoa; phylum Chordata; class Actinopteri; order Siluriformes; family Loricariidae; genus Ancistrus; species Ancistrus triradiatus. The sequence goes on from JAJAGP010000024.1 coordinate 837,321, forward strand.
CCGCCCTGCAGGATGAGAACTTCGAGGTGGACGGACGCAGGTGCAGAGAGAGGACCATGCTGCTGCTCGACTACTACAAGAAGCAGGACTTCCCCAGCCTGCGCAGGTCAGGACCGAGTAAGATAAGAATAAGATATTATATAATATAAGACTATGTTTGAGCCCCCAACTCCGACACAC